>OZ025289.1:301817415-302534709 GCA_964019185.1 Maratus speculifer
ATATTTTCTAGGTGTAGTAAAAAATGTTAAAAAAAAAAGATTAATCTTTTAGTTACTTACAATTCGGAAATCATTCATTTATCTCCAGAAATTATTGGAAGAAAATCCATTAAGGAATTTCCACTAAAAGCTACAGGTTTCTCAGTTCTGTTAAAGCTTTTATGAAATAATAATTTCCCTTTAATACACGCAAATTTCAGAAAATAAGTTTCCGTTAATTCTAGAAAGTTGTTGGCTTCATGAATTTCCAACTCTTTCTTTTCCTAACAATTTGTTAAGACGAGGGAAAGGTCTCCAAAAGTGTAAATATCTATGATATTTTATTAAGAAACAGAAACAGAAGTATTTATAGAAAGAATGGGTTAACATTATAGGATATTGCATAAAGAGATTATCAATAAATATGGCATAGTTGAAAATTTGAAATGTAATGAAAAAGTATTATACATCAATTCACTAATAGGATAAATTTGTAGTATGGCTTTGAACAATAGTCAGAAGTAGATAGCTACAAATATCAAAATTAGAGTAGTCATTACTTGTTAGGATAGTCTGCATTGTAGCGAGCTGCATTTTGATAAAATGTTCACGCGCATAAATAATCACGCACTCTTCATTTGTATCATTGTTTCTGAAAAGGTTACTTATGCATCTTTCACATATTTAAAAATGACTGTTAAAAGATTTTCTGATACATAGAGCCAATTTTTGGTGCTTCAGTATCTGCATTCATAAGATGGTGAAATCTTGAACCAACACTTGGAGCTAGGGTTCAAACGGAGCTCCAAATCTTGGAGTAAAATTTCACTATCGTATGGTTCCAACTATTGCAGCAAAAGTTAATTCAACCTACTACACTGTTAAAAATTTTGCTGTAGTTTGAACCCAAATTTTGGTGCTCAGTAGCTGCCGCCATAAGATGGAGAAATCTCATACCAACATTTGGTGCTTCCTATTTCAACCTCATTCCAACTATTGGAACTATGTTTCAACGGGAGCTCCAAATATTGGTTCAGGGTTTCACCACCTTGCAGTGACAGCTAATGAGCACCAGCATTTGGTTCAAAGTAGGACAACATTTTTAACAGTGTACAAAATTTTTAAGCGAATGAATTTTCATTATAGTATTTTAGAAGTGTTGGAAAGTGCTTCATAATGCATGTTTCATATAAGACTTTTTTTTTCTTTATGTTTGATTCATTTTCTTCCTCTTTTTCTAGGTCTAACTGCTTTAAAAATAGCTACTTTTCCAAATGCGTTGACGCTCTTCTTCTCACCAATGAACAGGAGGAGCTAGACAACTCAGTTCGACAGCTATATGGCAGGCGGAAGTAACTTTGTTTCAAGCTGATCATGACATGTACAGTTGAGAGCTTATTACCGGCTTAAGTTATTATGTTTATTTTCCCCCTTTTGGGTCATTTTGTTGACTTTATTTATTTATTTATTATTACATATGACGACTGGTTGTGCACAGGCCACTTATTACGTCAGAACAATCACGTGATGGCATTCCCAGCCCATGCAGATGACCGGAAGCTATTTTTATTTCTGTTACATTTATTGGATCACAAACTTATATTTGAATATTCATTATGAATCATATACAATTTACAAAAAAATATTTTGTTTACATTTGTGATTTTATTAAAAGAAAATAAAGTTATTGTGGCAAACATGGTGATTATTGTGATTTATTTTTAAAATCTGCAGTAGCTTGTAAAAGTTTTGCACTAATATGAGTTTGAAGAGCCTAATTACTTTACTTAAACAAATGGCAACCTTATGCGTTCGATATGTGAGATTTTTCAATTTCTAGAGAAAAAAAAAAAGAAATGCAATAGCATTTCTTTTGGATTGCTGAAAATATGTTACGTGTTTTAATTTTCTTAAACAATTTTAATTTAATTAAACTACTTTTCACCATCTATTAAAATTGAAAGTAATTTCTCTTTACAATTTTAATAAGAAAATAAAATCAGTACAAATATAAAAATCCATTTTATTTTCTCTTTTCTCAATATTTTTAATAATGTTTATTTTAAATGTACATTATATTGTGCAGTTAGAAAAATATATATCATTAATCTTATTAAAAGGGCACAGGGGTTGAAAACTTTTCAAAATATCTTTTTTTTTTTTTTAATGATCTAATTTGATTATTCAATTAATTCTTAACTCAATGCAAAAAGTCGCATAAAAATATTTGCATTTTTAACGGAGTTATAAGCATTTATGTATCAACACTTTCATAGCCGCAAGTAGTATAGTAATGACAGTTTCAGCTCACCCGGTGGACGGTGGTGACCTCTAAGAGGGGTTGAAGGTCATCCGGTGTTCGAGCTGTAAGAGGGGGGTGGGGTGAAGGTCATCGGGCGTCACGCAAGGTTAAGATGACGTCATCTTAGAGGATGAGTGTGTTTTAGATAAGAATTTTTTTTTTAATTTTAAGCGGGAATTTTAGGGAGTTAGAATTTTTTTTTTGTTGTGTTATAGTACGAGGGTGTTTTTTAATTTGAATGCGGGGACTTTAAAATTTTCGGTGCACTTTAGTTTTAGATAAGAATTTTTTTTAATTTTAAGCGGGAATTTTAAGGAGTTAGAATTTTTTTCGGCATACTATAGTACGATGATTTTTTTTTTTTATTTTAATGCGGGGACTTTAAAATTTTCGGTGCACTTTAGTTTAAGGATTTATTTTTTTGATTTTAAGCGGGAATTTTAGGGAGATTGATTTTTTTTTTTTTTTTCCACCGTGTTCCTTGATGAAGGGTTAAGCGGGTATTTGGGGGCACAGAATGTTTTTTTTTTTTTTGTACTATTGTACGAGTGGTTTTTTAATTTTAATGTGGCGACTTAAAAATTTTCAGTTTGGTATAATTTAAGAGTTTATTTTTTTGATTTTAAGCGGGAATTTTGGGGAGATTGATTTTTTTTTTTTTTCACCATGTTCTTTGATGAGGGGTTAAGCGGGTATTTGGGGACACAGAATGTTTTTTTTTCTATACTATTATACGAGTGGTTTTTAATTTTAATGTGGTGACTTAAAAATTTTCAGTTTGGTATAATTTAAGAGTTTATTTTTTTGATTTTAAGCGGGAATTTTGGAGAGATTAATTTTTTTTTTTTTTCACCGTGTTTTAAATAAGGGGTTAAGCGGATATTTTGGGGACACAGAATATTTTTTTTCTGTACTATTGTACGAGTGGTTTTTAATTTTAATGTGGCAACTTAAAAATTTTAAGTTTGGTATAATTTAAGAGTTTATTTTTTTATTTTAAGCGGGAATTTTGGGGAGATTGATTTTTTTTTTTCACCGTGTTTTAAATAAGGGGTTAAGCGGATATTTTGGGGACACAGAATATTTTTTTCTGTACTATTGTACGAGTGGTTTTTAATTTTAATGTGGCAACTTAAAAATTTTAAGTTTAGTGTCATTTAAGAGTTTATTTTTAGATTTTAAGCAGAAATTTTGGGGAGTTTGATTTTTTTTTTTTTTTTTTTTTTTTTTTTTTCCACTGTACTCTTACATGATGAGTTAAGCGGGTATTTTGGGGGAAATTATTATTTTAGACTAATCATAGGCGAAGGATATATTTTTTTTTCGGGGGTTGATATTTTAATAAAGAACTAATTAAGAAGGGTTCATTCATGGTGAATTAATGAATTATTTTTTTTAGGAGTAATTTTGTTAAAATTGAATTATTTTTTCATTTTTTTTTTGGAGTTTTAAGCGGATATTAATGTTTAATAGGGAAACTTTAATTTTTTTTGCAATGAAATTGACGTGCGCTCGTCGATCTAACCGTTCGGAGTTTATAGTTTTCTTCAAATCATGTGTGGATATTGGTTTAGAATTTCTTAGAATGACTTCCACCACCTTTATCTCTATCCATTATCATTAATAACACATGCTGGTAATGGGAATTTGGGAATAACAATTTTGAATATTTATTTAATGAAGGAACTTTAAAATTATTTCGAGTGTTATTTTTAGTCAACTAGGTTATACACTTGATATTTCAGAATAGTTAAAAAATAACTTTAAAATTTGAATGAAAAAATATGTTTCAAAATGGGATTTTACGTGCTAGCATTGAATCGCACTCGTCGCCTTAACGGTTTGGAATGTGTGGTTTTCTTCGAACCTTGGTGAAAATTTAATTGAATTGATTATTATTATTATTTTGTGTGTTGTATGTGTATGTTGTATATATGTGTGTGTGTGTATGTATGTATGTATGTGTGTGTTGTATGTATGTACATGTTGAATGTATGTGTGCGTAATTTTTTTTGCCGATAGGTGTGATCTTTAGCTGAAAGTGACCTAGGGTCAAAACTTTTACCCAGGAATCGCCACGGGGAGGCAGATCACTTGATTCCCGTATTGCACACATTCACATACATTATTTCGAGCGATATTTTTAGTGAAACATAATATGCAATTGAATTTGTAGAATAACTAAAAAATAACTTTAAAATTTGAATGAGAAAATATGTTTCAAAATGGAATTTGACGTTCTAACATTTAATCGCGCTCGTCGACTTAGCTGTTTGGAGTCTGTCATTTTCCTTTAACCTTGGAAAACCTTGCGTCAATAAGGATATTTCAGAAAGACCCCCACTTTGTGTACTCTTTTAAACTAATATTTGTAATGAGATGTGTTCGCGCGCGCGTCGGCATAACTGTTTGGAGTATCAACATAAAATCATCAAATTAATACAAAATATTTACTCATGTAAAGAAAAATCAAAGTACAATGATTCACCATTTGTTTGATAAATCTTAAAGCATAATATATGTGATTCAAACAACATCTTATGTAAAAAATATAAGTAAATATTATTAATTTTAAAATCATTTATATTCGAATGGGTAGTTCGATGAATTAAGAACATTAGAACTTTATGTATTAAGAAGTAACAATTGAGAAAAAAATCATTTCAAAATATTTTTTTTTAAACCAACTTTCATGCAATTCAAAAACTTTAAGTATGAAAATTGAATATTTTTTCTTAAGAGAAATATTTTATGCGAGTGAAAAAAGTGAGAGTCAGTTAATTTATGAATCATTTTAAAATATTACCTCGCAATAACTTGCTTTGAAAGTATGTTCTTAAACATATTAATATTTAAAAGTTTAGTCATTTTATACATTTTATATACAAATTTTACTTACCAACATATGAATTCGCCTTCATTCCGTACTTTCTTGAAGAATAATTCTTGATAAACTCTTATCAACACAACATGTTGTTGTGAATCACTAGCAAGTTAAGACAGGTATGATATGACTATTCGTTGGGATTTCCCCAAAGAGGTGAAGTCATTCTTATCAAATTCTATTGTGAATGAGAAATATTTCAATTGCAATTAACTTCAGATTTTGTTATTTAGTAATTATTTTTTAAATTTGACAATTTTAATTAATGTTTTAGTGAAATTACCTTTATTTATAAGATTTTTATTATTATTATTTTTAAATTGCTTATACTATTTCAAACATGTACATTCTTATTTGTAAATACAAAATCATAAAAAAAACATCTTTGAATGATTTTATTATTATTATTGCTAGACATTTTATTAGAAAATCATTTAAACCTTTAGCTTTTATTATTATTATTATTATTTAGATATTAAGAAGTGACGAAGACCTGTAGAATTAATCTCATCTTAAAACTGATTAATATTCGAAGAAAAATTTATTCTGTTATTTTTTAATTTACCAAGCATATATCTTAATATTCATTAACACACTTCTTATTTAATGAATAATATATTTTGATATTTCAAAAATTAAACTAACTCTTAAGAATATGACTCGATGCAATTTACTTATTTTATACAAGTTAACTTTACTAATTATCGTTAAAATTATTCATTTACCAATGATTTAAACTTCACATTTTAAAGTTATTTATATAATATACTAACATTTAATTATAATAGGTTTAATTTTATTAAAATTACTGAAGAAAATAAAATTTATACTAAGTAAAAATTTAAAACCATCAATTAAATATATTAAACAACAGCAACAAACTTATAATTAAGATATGAATAAATAAAAAATATTTGAATCACACAATAGTAAAAAGAAATACTTAATCATTCATAAAAATTCTTCCCTTTAATATTCGCATCTATGTTAGTAAAAATATAACACTAAAGTTTTCAAAAATATTATAAACATTTACAAATCAACAAAGAAAATTGAGTATTAAATATCAAATAATGGACATGCACTATTTACACTCACATCTTACAACGTACTTAGTAACCAAATTTAATGATTTTTAAGCATGTCTTCTTAAATTTTTTACCATGAAAGACTATCACAGTTGAATTTTTAGCTTTCTCTTCATAACTTTATCGAGAGAAAATTGAGTATTAAATATCAAATAATGGACATGCACTCTTTACATTCACATCTTACAACGTACTTAGTAACCAAATTTAATGATTTTTAAGCATGTCTTCTTAAATTTTTTACCATGAAAGACTATCACAGTTGAATTTTTAGCTTTCTCTTCATAACTTTATCGAGAAATATGTAATGTATACCACATGATTTCATTAAATGAATCACAATACAATTCAAACTTCTCATTTTCAATGTTTTATATATACTAGTGTTTATCAAATAGGTGGTTATTCTGAACAATCATTACTTAGTATATTGATGAAAAGTTTGTGTTGAACGGTTTTTAACTTAAATGGTGTGAGAGAAGGATATATTAGGACAGAAGTTATTAAATATAGAGTCTTTAAAGTTTATATCCGTGTAAGAAATGGCATTTCAAGAAACAAAGTTGTGTCATATTTGAAAGCATTCTTTATATTCGAAACGCACACATGATCACGATCACATCACTGAAGAGTATAGAGAAGCTGTTTATGATGTATATAATTTGAATTTTCATTAACACAATATTATAACCGAAGTTTTTCGACAGTTTGAAAAATTATGATGCACAACGTCTGCACACGTTAACACAGAATAAGATTAGCTTATGCCCTTTCGATGATAAGCGTTATTTGCAGGTAAGATGCATTAACATAACAAAATTTTCTTGATAATTTTTCTTGCAGGTTTCGAAACCACAAACATCTGATCATACTTCTCATTTTTAACACGCGAGACTAACCATTGGGCCATTAAAGCCCATAATTTAGTAACTAAAAAGTAAGAAAGATCATCGAAAGTGATTACTTCACACATGCAAAAATAATTTTTATTGTGACTTATCACAATAAGTCACAAGATAAAAATCACGAAGAAAAGAAAAAAATCACATATGTTTTGGATTACTTTGAGATTTTATGAGTCACCTCATCAGTTAAATAGACATATTCACTTC
This sequence comes from Maratus speculifer, assembly GCA_964019185.1. Classification (NCBI taxonomy): domain Eukaryota; kingdom Metazoa; phylum Arthropoda; class Arachnida; order Araneae; family Salticidae; genus Maratus; species Maratus speculifer. The sequence continues at coordinate 301,824,781 of OZ025289.1, forward strand.
TTATGAAATGTATTATATTTTAGTTTATCAGTCATAGTGTGATTACTTATTAATAATTTTAGTATCATTAAAAAAGTTTAAAAAAAGTTAAATATATCAAAAATACAAGTTCGTGTTAAAGATTTAAACAAATTGTTAAAATAATTTTACAAAACTTTACAAATTATTTAAAAATGATTCACTAATATTTAGTAATCGACAAATTTTAATAGCCATAATCATTTATATGTGATTAAAGTTTTCTGTTTTAACTGTTAAGTTATTAGATTCCCCCTTCAATTACATCTCATTGATAAGTTTTAATCAACCAACCAACCAACTATCCATTCAACTGTTTCCGCAAAGAATTAGTATGTCAGTTAGATTTTCAGTTTTAACTGTTAAATTATTACATCCCCTCCCCTTCAATTTCATCTCATTGATAAGTTTTCAACAACCAACCACCCAGCTATTTATCAACCCTAACAACCAGGTATTTGTTTGCCCTAGTAACCAAAAAGCTTTTATTGACACATGAACAAAATTTTTAAGATGCAAGACTTGTCATTTTTTAATCGAAAAAACAATGTCATATGTAATAATTTTTCCTTACTTAAATGAAACCTTTGCATGTGCATGGTAAAACTTGGAAAATTCATTTAATACACAAATTTAAAGTCAACAGACAAGGTCTTCATACTTCTTTTAGTATTTTACTAACATTTTAGCAAATATCTTAAGAAATCAACAAATTATTTTAATAAAAATTCTCATTTGTAAGTGACGTTACTAACCTAACTTGAAAATATTAACGTGTCAAAGCAGGTTTTGATTATTCCAACTTAGTAATAATCATAAGTTTCATATGATAATCAACTTGTTTGATTATTTCCCAGTATGGTTTTATAAAAAAAAGTCTCACATGCAAATAACATAACTTAACTAACTTGAAAAAATAAGTTGTCAAAGCAGGTTTTCAATGTTTCAGCTTAGTAATATTCATAAGTTTTATATGATATTCAACCTATTTGGTTATGTCTCAGCATATCTTTATAAAATTTATCTAAAAAACCTTTAATATCAATGTTTTAAAATATGTGAATAATTCAGTTAGTCTTTTAAAGATGATTATTTTCCCTTCTATTATTTAAAAAACATTTTTAAATAAAATTATTACTGATGCCAGTTTATCCCAATGTCATGAAATGTGCAAGCGAAACTTTTCATTCTAATTTTCATAATTTATTATTTCAAATTATTGTTTTCAAGTTGTACTAAAATTTGGAAAAAAATATTTAATTTTCATGCATAATTAAATTGAAATACTTTAATAATAAAGACACATTTAACATTGTATACTCACCTAATCCAACACTTTTACAAATACACGTCCTTCTCACTCCAAGGTTTAGGAAGAAATGAGAGATTCAAAGTCCTTATCAGAAAATGTTATCAGATAATTTTATCTTAAGATAGGTGACGTCATAGAACATATGTCATCAACTGGTCACGTGATGTATATCATATGACCGATGCTTTGTTAATTAATTAATCTTATTAATTAATTATTAAGTATTAAAATAATTAATTAATATAAGATTAATTAATTTAATTAATGAATTAATTGATAATTATTTTAATACTTAATAATTAATTAATAAGATTAATTAAATTAATTAATCTTATATTAATTAATTAATTAATTAATAAGATTAATTAAATTAATTAATCTTATTAATTAATTATTCAGTATTAAAATAATTATCAATTAATTCATTAATTAAATTAATTAATCTTATATTAATTAATTATTTTAATACTTAATTAATACTTAATTAATTTATTTTAATACTTAATTAATTAATATAAGATTAATTAATTTAATTAATGAATTAATTGATAATTATTTTAATACTTAATGATTAATTAATAAGATTAATTAATTTAATTAATCTTATTAATTAATTAATTAATTAATATAAGATTAATTAATTTAATTAATCTTATTAATTAATTATTAAGTATTAAAATAATTATCAATTAATTCATTAATTAAATTAATTAATCTTATATTAATTAATTATTTTAATACTTAATAATTAATTAATAAGATTAATTAATTAACAAAGCATCGGTCATATGATATACATCACGTGACCAGTTGATGACATATGTTCTATGACGTCACCTATCTTAAGATAAAATTATCTGATAACATTTTCTGATAAGGACTTTGAATCTCTCATTTCTTCCTAAACCTTGGAGTGAGAAGGACGTGTATTTGTAAAAGTGTTGGATTAGGTGAGTATACAATGTTAAATGTGTCTTTATTATTAAAGTATTTCAATTTAATTATGCATGAAAATTAAATATTTTTTTCCAAATTTTAGTACAACTTGAAAACAATAATTTGAAATAATAAATTATGAAAATTAGAATGAAAAGTTTCGCTTGCACATTTCATGACATTGGGATAAACTGGCATCAGTAATAATTTTATTTAAAAATGTTTTTTAAATAATAGAAGGGAAAATAATCATCTTTAAAAGACTAACTGAATTATTCACATATTTTAAAACATTGATATTAAAGGTTTTTTAGATAAATTTTATAAAGATATGCTGAGACATAACCAAATAGGTTGAATATCATATAAAACTTATGAATATTACTAAGCTGAAACATTGAAAACCTGCTTTGACAACTTATTTTTTCAAGTTAGTTAAGTTATGTTATTTGCATGTGAGACTTTTTTTTATAAAACCATACTGGGAAATAATCAAACAAGTTGATTATCATATGAAACTTATGATTATTACTAAGTTGGAATAATCAAAACCTGCTTTGACACGTTAATATTTTCAAGTTAGGTTAGTAACGTCACTTACAAATGAGAATTTTTATTAAAATAATTTGTTGATTTCTTAAGATATTTGCTAAAATGTTAGTAAAATACTAAAAGAAGTATGAAGACCTTGTCTGTTGACTTTAAATTTGTGTATTAAATGAATTTTCCAAGTTTTACCATGCACATGCAAAGGTTTCATTTAAGTAAGGAAAAATTATTACATATGACATTGTTTTTTCGATTAAAAAATGACAAGTCTTGCATCTTAAAAATTTTGTTCATGTGTCAATAAAAGCTTTTTGGTTACTAGGGCAAACAAATACCTGGTTGTTAGGGTTGATAAATAGCTGGGTGGTTGGTTGTTGAAAACTTATCAATGAGATGAAATTGAAGGGGAGGGGATGTAATAATTTAACAGTTAAAACTGAAAATCTAACTGACATACTAATTCTTTGCGGAAACAGTTGAATGGATAGTTGGTTGGTTGGTTGATTAAAACTTATCAATGAGATGTAATTGAAGGGGGAATCTAATAACTTAACAGTTAAAACAGAAAACTTTAATCACATATAAATGATTATGGCTATTAAAATTTGTCGATTACTAAATATTAGTGAATCATTTTTAAATAATTTGTAAAGTTTTGTAAAATTATTTTAACAATTTGTTTAAATCTTTAACACGAACTTGTATTTTTGATATATTTAACTTTTTTTAAACTTTTTTAATGATACTAAAATTATTAATAAGTAATCACACTATGACTGATAAACTAAAATATAATACATTTCATAAGAAGTGAATATGTCTATTTAACTGATGAGGTGACTCATAAAATCTCAAAGTAATCCAAAACATATGTGATTTTTTTCTTTTCTTCGTGATTTTTATCTTGTGACTTATTGTGATAAGTCACAATAAAAATTATTTTTGCATGTGTGAAGTAATCACTTTCGATGATCTTTCTTACTTTTTAGTTACTAAATTATGGGCTTTAATGGCCCAATGGTTAGTCTCGCGTGTTAAAAATGAGAAGTATGATCAGATGTTTGTGGTTTCGAAACCTGCAAGAAAAATTATCAAGAAAATTTTGTTATGTTAATGCATCTTACCTGCAAATAACGCTTATCATCGAAAGGGCATAAGCTAATCTTATTCTGTGTTAACGTGTGCAGACGTTGTGCATCATAATTTTTCAAACTGTCGAAAAACTTCGGTTATAATATTGTGTTAATGAAAATTCAAATTATATACATCATAAACAGCTTCTCTATACTCTTCAGTGATGTGATCGTGATCATGTGTGCGTTTCGAATATAAAGAATGCTTTCAAATATGACACAACTTTGTTTCTTGAAATGCCATTTCTTACACGGATATAAACTTTAAAGACTCTATATTTAATAACTTCTGTCCTAATATATCCTTCTCTCACACCATTTAAGTTAAAAACCGTTCAACACAAACTTTTCATCAATATACTAAGTAATGATTGTTCAGAATAACCACCTATTTGATAAACACTAGTATATATAAAACATTGAAAATGAGAAGTTTGAATTGTATTGTGATTCATTTAATGAAATCATGTGGTATACATTACATATTTCTCGATAAAGTTATGAAGAGAAAGCTAAAAATTCAACTGTGATAGTCTTTCATGGTAAAAAATTTAAGAAGACATGCTTAAAAATCATTAAATTTGGTTACTAAGTACGTTGTAAGATGTGAATGTAAAGAGTGCATGTCCATTATTTGATATTTAATACTCAATTTTCTCTCGATAAAGTTATGAAGAGAAAGCTAAAAATTCAACTGTGATAGTCTTTCATGGTAAAAAATTTAAGAAGACATGCTTAAAAATCATTAAATTTGGTTACTAAGTACGTTGTAAGATGTGAGTGTAAATAGTGCATGTCCATTATTTGATATTTAATACTCAATTTTCTTTGTTGATTTGTAAATGTTTATAATATTTTTGAAAACTTTAGTGTTATATTTTTACTAACATAGATGCGAATATTAAAGGGAAGAATTTTTATGAATGATTAAGTATTTCTTTTTACTATTGTGTGATTCAAATATTTTTTATTTATTCATATCTTAATTATAAGTTTGTTGCTGTTGTTTAATATATTTAATTGATGGTTTTAAATTTTTACTTAGTATAAATTTTATTTTCTTCAGTAATTTTAATAAAATTAAACCTATTATAATTAAATGTTAGTATATTATATAAATAACTTTAAAATGTGAAGTTTAAATCATTGGTAAATGAATAATTTTAACGATAATTAGTAAAGTTAACTTGTATAAAATAAGTAAATTGCATCGAGTCATATTCTTAAGAGTTAGTTTAATTTTTGAAATATCAAAATATATTATTCATTAAATAAGAAGTGTGTTAATGAATATTAAGATATATGCTTGGTAAATTAAAAAATAACAGAATAAATTTTTCTTCGAATATTAATCAGTTTTAAGATGAGATTAATTCTACAGGTCTTCGTCACTTCTTAATATCTAAATAATAATAATAATAATAATAAAAGCTAAAGGTTTAAATGATTTTCTAATAAAATGTCTAGCAATAATAATAATAAAATCATTCAAAGATGTTTTTTTTATGATTTTGTATTTACAAATAAGAATGTACATGTTTGAAATAGTATAAGCAATTTATTAATAATAATAATAAAAATCTTATAAATAAAGGTAATTTCACTAAAACATTAATTAAAATTGTCAAATTTAAAAAATAATTACTAAATAACAAAATCTGAAGTTAATTGCAATTGAAATATTTCTCATTCACAATAGGATTTGATAAGAGTGACTTCACCTCTTTGGGGAAATCCCAACGAATAGTCATATCATACCTGTCTTAACTTGCTAGTGATTCACAACAACATGTTGTGTTGATAAGAGTTTATCAAGAATTATTCTTCAAGAAAGTACGGAATGAAGGCGAATTCATATGTTGGTAAGTAAAATTTGTATATAAAATGTATAAAATGACTAAACTTTTAAATATTAATATGTTTAAGAACATACTTTCAAAGCAAGTTATTGCGAGGTAATATTTTAAAATGATTCATAAATTAACTGACTCTCACTTTTTTCACTCGCATAAAATATTTCTCTTAAGAAAAAATATTCAATTTTCATACTTAAAATTTTTGAATTGCATGAAAGTTGGTTTAAAAAAAAATATTTTGAAATGATTATTTTCTCAATTGTTACTTCTTAATACATAAAGTTCTAATGTTCTTAATTCATCGAACTACCCATTCGAATATAAATGATTTTAAAATTAATAATATTTACTTATATTTTTTACATAAGATGTTGTTTGAATCACATATATTATGCTTTAAGATTTATCAAACAAATGGTGAATCATTGTACTTTGATTTTTCTTTACATGAGTAAATATTTTGTATTAATTTGATGATTTTATGTTGATACTCCAAACAGTTATGCCGACGCGCGCGCGAACACATCTCATTACAAATATTAGTTTAAAAGAGTACACAAAGTGGGGGTCTTTCTGAAATATCCTTATTGACGCAAGGTTTTCCAAGGTTAAAGGAAAATGACAGACTCCAAACAGCTAAGTCGACGAGCGCGATTAAATGTTAGAACGTCAAATTCCATTTTGAAACATATTTTCTCATTCAAATTTTAAAGTTATTTTTTAGTTATTCTACAAATTCAATTGCATATTATGTTTCACTAAAAATATCGCTCGAAATAATGTATGTGAATGTGTGCAATACGGGAATCAAGTGATCTGCCTCCCCGTGGCGATTCCTGGGTAAAAGTTTTGACCCTAGGTCACTTTCAGCTAAAGATCACACCTATCGGCAAAAAAAATTACGCACACATACATTCAACATGTACATACATACAACACACACATACATACATACACACACACACATATATACAACATACACATACAACACACAAAATAATAATAATAATCAATTCAATTAAATTTTCACCAAGGTTCGAAGAAAACCACACATTCCAAACCGTTAGGGCGACGAGTGCGATTCAATGCTAGCACGTAAAATCCCATTTTGAAACATATTTTTTCATTCAAATTTTAAAGTTATTTTTTAACTATTCTGAAATATCAAGTGTATAACCTAGTTGACTAAAAATAACACTCGAAATAATTTTAAAGTTCCTTCATTAAATAAATATTCAAAATTGTTATTCCCAAATTCCCATTACCAGCATGTGTTATTAATGATAATGGATAGAGATAAAGGTGGTGGAAGTCATTCTAAGAAATTCTAAACCAATATCCACACATGATTTGAAGAAAACTATAAACTCCGAACGGTTAGATCGACGAGCTCACGTCAATTTCATTGCAAAAAAAATTAAAGTCCCCCTATTAAACATTAATATCCGCTTAAAACTCCAAAAAAAAAATGAAAAAATAATTCAATTTTAACAAAATTACTCCTAAAAAAATAATTCATTAATTCACCATGAATGAACCCTTCTTAATTAGTTCTTTATTAAAATATCAACCCCCGAAAAAAAAATATATCCTTCGCCTATGATTAGTCTAAAATAATAATTTCCCCCAAAATACCCGCTTAACTCATCATGTAAGAGTACAGTGGGAAAAAAAAAAAAAAAAAAAAAAAAAAAAAAAAAAATCAAACTCCCCAAAATTTCTGCTTAAAATCTAAAAATAAACTCTTAAATGACACTAAACTTAAAATTTTTAAGTTGCCACATTAAAATTAAAAACCACTCGTACAATAGTACAGAAAAAAATATTCTGTGTCCCCAAAATATCCGCTTAACCCCTTATTTAAAACACGGTGAAAAAAAAAAATCAATCTCCCCAAAATTCCCGCTTAAAATAAAAAAATAAACTCTTAAATTATACCAAACTTTAAATTTTTAAGTTGCCACATTAAAATTAAAAACCACTCGTACAATAGTACAGAAAAAAAATATTCTGTGTCCCCAAAATATCCGCTTAACCCCTTATTTAAAACACGGTGAAAAAAAAAAAAAAATAATCTCTCCAAAATTCCCGCTTAAAATCAAAAAAATAAACTCTTAAATTATACCAAACTGAAAATTTTTAAGTCACCACATTAAAATTAAAAACCACTCGTATAATAGTATAGAAAAAAAAACATTCTGTGTCCCCAAATACCCGCTTAACCCCTCATCAAAGAACACGGTGAAAAAAAAAAAATCAATCTCCCCAAAATTCCCGTTTAAAATAAAAAAATAAACTCTTAAATTATACCAAACTTAAAATTTTTAAGTTGCCACATTAAAATTAAAAACCACTCGTATAATAGTATAGAAAAAAAAACATTCTGTGTCCCCAAATACCCGCTTAACCCCTCATCAAAGAACACGGTGAAAAAAAAAAAAAATCAATCTCCCCAAAATTCCCGCTTAAAATCAAAAAAATAAACTCTTAAATTATACCAAACTGAAAATTTTTAAGTCGCCACATTAAAATTAAAAAACCACTCGTACAATAGTACAGAAAAAAAAAAAAACATTCTGTGCCCCCAAATACCCGCTTAACCCTTCATCAAGGAACACGGTGGAAAAAAAAAAAAATCAATCTCCCTAAAATTCCCGCTTAAAATCAAAAAAATAAATCCTTAAACTAAAGTGCACCGAAAATTTTAAAGTCCCCGCATTAAAATAAAAAAAAAAAATCATCGTACTATAGTATGCCGAAAAAAATTCTAACTCCTTAAAATTCCCGCTTAAAATTAAAAAAAATTCTTATCTAAAACTAAAGTGCACCGAAAATTTTAAAGTCCCCGCATTCAAATTAAAAAACACCCTCGTACTATAACACAACAAAAAAAAAATTCTAACTCCCTAAAATTCCCGCTTAAAATTAAAAAAAAAATTCTTATCTAAAACACACTCATCCTCTAAGATGACGTCATCTTAACCTTGCGTGACGCCCGATGACCTTCACCCCACCCCCCTCTTACAGCTCGAACACCGGATGACCTTCAACCCCTCTTAGAGGTCACCACCGTCCACCGGGTGAGCTGAAACTGTCATTACTATACTACTGCCGCACCCATATAAATTCAACTTTAAGTCGCGTTTTCTCAAAATTTGATTTTTGACGACTAACACCAAGATTAAAAAAAAAAAAAAAAAAACTATTTGATGGAATGGTTTAAATTTTTTTTTGCATGCACATAACATCATTATCTATAGAATGAATTAATATAGTTTAGATAGTTTAATATTTTGAGCATTTTTAATGAAAAAAGTTGTATTTTTTAGGGGTTTTTAAAATTTTCAAATTTGAGAGATTTTTTAATAATGTTTTTTTTTAAGTGATATTTATATCCTTAATTCATTCTATAGATAATGATGTTATATGCATGCAAAAAAATTTTTTAAGCCATTCCATCAAATAGATTTTTTTTTTTTAAATCTTGGTGTTAGTCGTCAAAAATCAAGTTTTGAGAAAACTTGACTTAAAGTTGAAATTATATGGGTGCGGCTATGAAAGTATTGATACATAAATGCTTATAACTCCGTTAAAAATTGCAAATATTTTGATGCGGTTATTTGCATTGAGTTAAGAATTAATTGAATAATCAAACAAGATCATAAAATATAGATTTTTTGAAAAGTTTTCAACTTCTGAGCCCCCTTAAACACTAAATTTAGTAAAAAAGCATATTTGCATTGTAATTGTCTTTCAATATTTGATTTATAATTTTGAAATTGTTGCATGAAAATGACATCAATTAATAAACACTTATAAAAAAATTAGCTTTTTGAACTAAAATGAATGCTTTAGGAAAAAAAAAAAAAACTATACTATTTTTCTCGATAAACTATATTACTTTTAGCACTTTTGTGAAAAGTTTTAATGGCCATCCTAAAAAATAATTAATGGAGAATTATACACGCTTTTCCTCTAAATTCAATTCCTTTGACTTTGGGTCAATAATTAATTGTCCTTCCAAATGCAAGGAACAAAAACTTTCATTCAGGGTTGAATGTAAATTTGAAATATCTATGAAGTGTAAATGTCAGTATGTCGACAAACCCTTTTTGTTTCTGTAGAATAAATTGATTCACAGAATATTTTAAAATATGCTTTTATTTCTTTGAAACGGTATTTTATTTTATCAAAATATTTTTCACCATTTATTCAAACTGAAAATTATTTTTGTTTTCAGTTCTAATCAGAAAATGATGTCAATAAATTTATAAAAATCTGTTCAGTTCTAATCAGAAAATGATGTCAATAAATTTATAAAAATCTGTTTTGTCTTCCCTGTTTTCTCGTAGAAAATTTTGTTTTTGTTTAGTTGTTCGTAGAAAATTTTGTCTACTGAGAAATATGTAACGAATTGTTTTAACTCAACTGCCACATATTACTTGGGACGTGTCTATTAATCATAAACAATGAATTTTAAATTATGCATGTTATGTAATATATAATGACAAAAAAAAAAAAAAAAAAAAAAAAAAAAACAATTAACATCGTTGCAAAAGTATAGACAATCTATATATTTACAGGAAAAATAACCATAATTTAAAATCGAACTGAAACCACATTGTCTGCAATTAGTGAAAAAATATGACTTTTCATCGAATAAACTAAATCTTGCATCATTTAAACGTCTATTTTGTACCAAACACGTTCAACAGCAGCTGGAAGCTCATTAACAGAAAAGTCAGAAGAGTATTGTCAAAAATTGGCGTAAACCTTACCAGCTATGATGTCACAGATATTTTCGATAAGGTTCAGATCAAGGATGAACGCCGGCCAATCAAAAACAGTAATATTTTGAGAGTTAAATCAAGTTTTGTTTTGTATGTGACATGAATAAACATATTTTCTTGCTCAAATAATACTTTGAACCAACTATAAGTGCACCAAGTGGCTGTAAATTGTTCTTCAATGTATGTTCCCCTGGGCTGTTTGTCAACCATCGAAGAATTCCAGAGATGCTTGAGCATTAAAGTAAAGTGAAGCCCAAATCATTAAAAAATCACCTCCTTGTTGATGACTAAAGAAAATCCAAGGCTCTTTACGTAAGTCGTATCATTAGCATGCGCAACCATCTGAACCATCCAAATTGGGGTTTGTTTATCTCACCGAGTATCACAGAACACCACTTCCGTCCGTATGATATATGTTTACGAGCCCACTGTATTCTCATCAATTTGTAGTGAGATTTCAAAGCTGGTTGTTTTATCATTTTAGTGTAAACTATTTTTTTCCTTTCTTTAATTCATCTACGAGTCGTTTCCGTTGACACAGAAAGTCCTGACTCATTTTTAATGTGACTAGCAACCATTATTTGTGTAGATGTCAGTTTATTGATCCTTCTACCTACTGATTCTGGTCACACGAGGCCTTCTAAATCTATGTTTTGTTTTAAAAGAGTCACCCTTTGACATTATTTGATAGACAGACTTTTTTGGACGATTCAAATTAGCTGAAATTTCTGCAACAGTATTCCTATTCGATTTCAGCTTCCATGCTTCAATTGCTTCATCTGGCTGAATATTTCTACATTAAATTATAAACATAAGTTCTCTTATACGTCCATTAAAAACATTTCAAAAATATATATTAAAATATTTAATTTCTAAAAAGGACTTCAAATAAGGTACCCTGGGGTAATAACGCCACGTTAAGGTTCTGCCAATTTTCACGGCTCAGTTTTAGATTGTATTTTTCAAACAAATATATGATTTGATACAGCAACTCATTGACTATCTATATAAAAAAATAATTTAACAGATATGTATTCAAAAAATGTAATGGCGTGATTTCTTGACCAATGCTATTTGGCGTTATTACCAACCTATATGGATAATAAGGCCATGCAAACAAAACTATGAAATAAGATGGAATAATTGCTTGTAGATTGCCCAATTCTAAAAATACAATCTCTACAAACTTGGAAACTGACAAATTGCATTCTAAGCTATTGAAAATGTTCAATTTTTTGTGAAAGTGTAAGAAAAATAAAGGTGTGGTGTGGGGGGAGGATGAGGCAAAAGAATATCAGACCGTGAGGTTATTTTTGCTTAAAAAGGACCGCTTAAATAGAATTATTAGAAACATTGCACAGTTTCAACTGTGTTTATTTGAATCAGTATTTAGGATGTAGCTCGGCCACTGTATGGAATCAACCGGGGTATTAATGCGAAGGATTGGCGTTATTACCCCATTATAGTTATTGCGCTGTACATTTTAAATTACAAATTATCTCAAGAAGATATCCAAAATCTTCAACAACATTTTGAAAGTTCATGAAATGGTATACAAATTTATGTAATTAACAAAGTATTTGCAGATAAAAAAAAATAGTTTTCACATCACAAAACGTATCTCGCAAATTTTAGATCAAGCGTTAATTTTAGTTGCTTCTAAAAACAATAAGACCTAAAAATGAAACAAATTAACTTGAAGCAGTTCTTTGCGATTTATATGACTCCAAACCCTTCTACGCAGAGCAGATGAGTGTCATTTACCAGATTATTTCATAATTATGCATAATTTTAGCACTTGGCGTTATTACCCCAGACCACCTTATTAATAATCTAAATAATTTGGCATTTTTCGATTGAATTTACTCAATCATCATCAGAAAAACAAAATATACAAATAAACACAAAGATGGAAAATGACAATAAACCATTACAAATGAAATTTAACAATAAATAAAAATCACGCGCGTTATATTTTAATTATATTTCACGTTGCTTTATTTTTAAATTATCTAACAATTCAATCCAAATATTTGTTTAATGAAAGTAGATTAATTTATAGGTCAGATTTTTATTTTCAACTTTTTATTAGAAAGTCTATTGAAATTTACGTCAGAAGCTCAATGGTCTGCAATGATTCCTTGTCATTTCAAATCCCAAATATTTTGATTGAATTGTTAGATATTTTAAACATAAAGCAACGTGAAACATAATTAAAATATAACGCGCGTGATTTTTATTTATTTTTAAATTTCATTTGTAATGGTTTATTGTCATTTTCCATCTTTATGTTTATTAGTATATTTTGTTTTTCTGATGATGATTGAGTAAATTCAATCGAAACATGTCAAATTATTAAGATAATATTGTAATATATTTTAATAACGTCTAATGTATTTTATTCACATTTGACGTCCTTTTAGGTAGATTTCGTATGAAATACTACCTATTGCATTGTCTCCCATGTTGGAATTTCTGAAAAATTTTTGCGGATCTACACGAATCATGACTCCTGGACCCCAAAACTACCATCAGCAAAAAAGTTTATCTATCTATCTATCTATCTATTTATCTATCTATCGGTGTATATCACTTTCTTCTAGACACGATAACTTCCATAATTATGCTCAGATCTTTTTCAAACTTTTACATAAAATCAAGGAGTTTAAAATCTCGGTCGAGTTCGTTAATGGGCAAAATCGGACCAAGGGGGTGGAAATAGGGAGGGTTTTTGTGAAAACAGAAAAAACGCGATAACTTCTTAATTAAAATAGATATAGAATCAGTTTAAAGTTTATATTACTTCTAAGAAATGGGCAATAAGTTTATACATGACAGATTTTTGATAAAGTTAAAAATGGGCTCAACGGGCGAAAAAAACATGGTTTTTGGGAGAAAAAAATTCATAACTTCGTCAATTCTCAAGATATCAAATCCAACTAAATTTTATATAAATGTACTCAATATTATCTAACACTTCACAAGTTTTTGATAGGACCAATTTTTACCGATGAAAAAAATTAAAAACGAAAAGAAAAAGGGGGGTGGAAAAAGAAAAAAATCCATAACTTACTAAATTCTTAAGCAATCAAATCTAATTAAATTTATTTTACATCTTCACAATAATATCTACAACTTTTATATTAACAAGTTTTTCATAGAACCAATTATTATAGCAAAAATAAATTAAACAAAAATAGGAGTTGGAGAAAAAACCTCAAATCCAAACTGCTTATATTCTGACTCATTTTAAAATTCATTTTTGATTTTAAACGCATCCAAATGACAGATCCTCTTATTTAGGAACTATATAATGCGACGCATTGGCCAGTTTTTTGATAAAGGCACAATATATTTTTAAAAAGGCTGCCAAAAAGGGTATTTTGAACAGAATTTCCCGAAGTTGTCAATGAAAAATTGGGGAAGTATAACAAATTGCGTTTTTTCTGAGTCATTTTTAAATTCATTTTTGTTCTCAAACCCTTCCAATTTACAGGTCCTCTTATTTAGGAACTGTGTAATGTGACGGATTGGCCAGTTTTTTGATAAAGGCAGAATATATTTTTAAAAAGGCTGCCAAAAAGGGTATTTTGAACAGAATTTCACTAAGTTATCGTGATTGAAATTTGAGGAAATTTAAGAAATTGCGTTTTTACCGAGTCATTTTTAAATCTTTTTTTGTTCTCAAACGCATCCAATTTACAGGTTCTCTTACTTAGCAACTATATAATGTGACGGAGGGGCCAGTTTTTTGATAAAGGCAGAATATATTTAAAAAAAGGCTGCAAAAATGGGCACTTTGCACAAAATTTCCCAAAGCGATCATGATTAATGAACTGTGGATATTCAAATAACAAATTGGTTATTTTATGACTCATTTTTAAATCCAATTTTACTCTGAAACGCATTCAAATGACAGTTTTTTGTTACTTAGGAACTATATAATGTGCGTATTCGTCGATTTTTTGATAAAGGGTGAATATATATATTTTTAAAAGCTGTCAAAGTAAACACTTCACAAAAAAATTTCCCAAAGCGATCATGATAAAAGAATTGAGGCTGTATTCAAATAACAAATTGTTTATTTTATGACTCATTTTTAAATTCATTTTTCCTCTCAAACGCATGCAATTGACAGTTATTTGTTATTTAGGAACTGTGTAATTACTGCGTATTGGTCAGATTTTTGATAAAGGCTAAATATATATTTAAAAAAATCTGTCAAAGTGGGCACGTCGCACAAAATTTGTCAAAGCGATCTAGATTAAAGAATTGTGGATGTATTAAAATAATAAATCGGTTATTTTATGACTCATTTTTAAATTCAATTTTGCTGTCAAACGAATTTAATTAACAGTTTTTTGTTATTTAGGAACTATATAATGAGCATATTGGTCAATTATTTTCAAATAAAGTAAGAATATAATTCAAAATATGTTGCCAAAATGGGCATTTGAGTAGAATTTCGTTTAAGATGATTTTGATAAAACCAGTTCTTACAGAAAAATTATATTAAAAAATTTTTAAAAGCGAGTTAAACTGGGTTTATCTCTAATCATTTTTTTTTTTTGAGATGAAAACTTTTCGAAATCTACCTCCGCCTATAGGCCATGCCGAAAGGGATTTTTTTAGCAATTAAATATTTAAATATATATTTTTGAAATGAATATTTCTAGCTCTCAGCATCTTTATAAACCGATACTATTGAGAGAAACACTTAGATACTTCATGCATGTGACGTGTTAAGTTTGAAATTTGCATTTTTCTGTGAACAGTTGCCAAGAATCAAGGAAGTGTCTAAATTTTGCAATATGCTAATTTCACATTTTTTAGTTTAATTAAATATTATCTTATATTAAAACCATTATTTTCGTCCTAAAATGTTTAAAATATTTTTTTAAATAAGTATAGTCATTTATATAACCTAAGAGTTCGTAACTAAGAGTTTTTATTTAAATGTTAAATATCACCAGTGTCTAAAACTTTTGCTGAGCACTGTAAGTTGAAAAGTTTTTTAGCGATTGCAGATTCTGGTAATTCTGCATCAGACAAATCGATGGTTGGAGATATAACATGTAATAATGATTCTGATTCTTCCAAATAGTCAAAGATATTGTCTGATTCTAATGTATCGGAAAATACTAAACTTTGTATTAGAGAGCTGCACGGGCTGAGCTTAGGTCCGAAGCCCGAGCCTGGCCCGGCCCGACCCGTTGGCCGGGCTAATCACTAATCTTTTAGGGCCGGTCATGGCTGGGGCCTTACTTTTCTGGAGTATCGGGCTGGGCCTAACTTATTTTTTCCGTACGAATCCGGGACTGATTTCATTCTTACCTAGTCTTCATGGACCAAAATAATCAGTTCCGATTGAATCATCCCGTATGAAAATCCTTTTCTCGACGTGGAGTCTGTTCAAAAATCAGTAAAATTTGGCTTGGTTCAAAAAATTTTTCAAAAAAGGAATGTACTTTTAAGTCGTCATTATTCTACAATTAAACATTAGAATTTATTCTTTTTGAAGAATCGTAGATTTCTAGGTTTTTTAAATAGAGTAAAAATACATGGAAAAAACTCTGCCTATGACGGAATTTCCTTTTAAGCTGAAAACTGAAAACTGGAAATTTCTTTTAAACTTTTTTAAACTGTTCATCCATGCAAAATGAATACAGTAATACGCAAGAAAAAAAATATTAAACATTTACATCTGCTAAAAGGGAAAGTATACTAACGTAAGGGAAAGTTTTCTTTCTGATCTGATTAAGTCTTAGAAGATTTTACTTTTCCAAATACCACTTTTTAGATTTTTATGGCTCCATTACATGGAATTTGGAATAATAATACTAATGATAACTGAACCATTTAAATACGAGAAAAAAAGGTTCATTAAAAGCATAAATATCGCAGGCTACGGCACTTCTGCATAAATGAAAACTATAAATATGAAAAAAAAAATACTAAGATAAGTTTTCTTGGTCTGAATTCTTTCGTAAGCGTAAAGATCAATAATCTGTAGAAATTCACTCGGGCCTTGTTTTTAGCTATTATCGGGTCAGGTTGGGCCGCTAAATTTTCTCTACGGGCCGGGCAGGGCCGGGTTCGGGCCGAAATTTTAACTTTAATAACAGACCGGGTCGGGCCAATATTTTTTTGTCCGGGCCGGGCCGAATTTTTTTTTTCTTTGGAAATTTCGGCCCGTACAAACCTCTACTTTGTATATTAATGCATTCATTTGACTATCTGAATTTTTGCTACAAAAGTTTTTTGGTTTAAACAAATCACATTATTCTTAAAAAGAAAAAAAAATAATTTCGTTAACAAAAACTAAATTAAGATTAGAAATAAACCCATTCTAAGAAATTTATCTGACCACTTTTGGCGAGTTTTTAATTTCATTTTTGTGTAAGAGTTGGATCAGAATCAAATTAATGCGATAATTTTTCTCTTCAACTCCTCTTTTTAGAAAGTTTGTTTTTGCTGTAAGAATTGGTCCTATGAAAAAATTGTCAATATAAAAGTTGTAGATAGTATTAAGAAGATTTATAATAAATTTGATATCTTGTGAATTGAGAAATTATCATTTCTTTTTCAATTTCTTTACCTTTTTGTTTCTTTTTTCTTTTTTTTTCTTTTTTTTTTTTTTAGTCATGTAATACATTTAGTAACTCACTACTTTACAAAAATAGTAGTGAAAAAATCACTTATTTAGATGTATGTATTGGAAAATAAAGTTTCTTTGTAGTTTTTTATGAAGATGAATATAATAAAACCAAAATTGACTATTTCGTTAAAAGGTTGCAAGATATTTAAGTGTACAATTACTCAAAAATATTAAATCATAACGTCATTTAAGTACTGCTTTTAATTTTCGATGCAAATATGCACTTGTATTTAAATAAAAAGAAAATACAATTAAAAATGTTTCTTTTCATTCTTAACTTTTATTTGGAAAGAAAAAAGATTGAGTAAGGCTTTAATAAAATAATTTTTTTCTTATATTAACGTTAGACTAATCTTCCAGTTACAAATATTTTCATGATTAGAAAAAAAAAAAATGTTGCAAATAGACGAAGCAACGGAAAGGAAAAGAACAAACACTAACTAAAATATAGCTCTTATAATAAATACTAATAATTCTTTTAGACATCTCTTTCCAAATTTGTAGTACACTAGTGAAAAATTAGAGCTTCCTGGGTACACAATCAAAGAAAGGAATGTGAACCATTACTGCAATATCAAGAGTTTTAAAAATACACGAGACCTTGCTCTATTCTTTAACAAGATTATTTTTTGGTTCTAAAACAAATTCAATATTATAAAAAATAATTTAAAGTAAAAAATAGCAATAAAAATGTTGAAAATCAGATTTTTTCTAAAATGTTAATGTCTACATGAAAATAAATAAAACACTATGCGATTATTATCGGTGTTATTTAGTTAAATATTTTTATACGTTAACATACATTGAGATTTAAAGTAAAAGAGACTATTTTTAACGGAGATATTTCTAAAAGTACTGTTGAAAAACTTACACATATCAATGTTTTTAGGAAGGTAATAATGCATTGTGTGTATTAAATAATATCTACTTCATAAACGTCATACGTAATCTTCTGTCCGAATAATCTGGGTATGATATTTTCTCTTGTAAATGGAAAACTTAATGCTCTCAGTGATTTGAAAATATAAGATGGTTAAAATGATTTGAAATATTTATTAAGTTATCAAAGTATTGCAATTTCAAGATTTTAACAATGCCTTTGAAATGGTACTATAAAAACTTACAATCAAAGATCATAATGCTACATGTAACATTAGAAAGAATTTCATAGCAGCAGGTATTTCCCTCCATTCTTTGATATTTATAAGATATAAAATAATATTTTTAGGGCTAATTAGTAGAATTGGCGAAATTCACATTATTTTATTTAAATCACGAAAATTAAGAGAAAAAACTTAAAGTAACCTTATTGAGTATAGTTACGTTTTTAGTTTTAAAAAAATATAAAGCTGTTTATTTACATATTTAATGTGCCATGTTTGAATAAAAGTCGTTATTATGTTTAGCCTTTATACTCAACAGTACATTGATAAGTTATAGTTGATAAAAAATAAAATTCACACACACTACAATTGGAATTTTGGTTCGTTTTAACCTGAATTTGAATAAATATTTTATATCAGTTAATCATTTTAAAAAATGCTTGCATTTTTAACTTATTATTTTTATATTTTTTAAAAATTTTATATAAAGTAGGTTTATGTAGTACCGACTAATGAAGTATCCCATTTAATACAATAATTTATCTTATCAAAAATCTAATGTAATAAGTGGCACATATCGTATGCACTGTAAAATAAATAAATAAATAAACCTGAAATTGTTTTATATGTAGCAGGGATGTTTTAAAAATTTAATTGTAATTCCGTAGTTATCTATGGTTCTTATTTTTTTTAATTATTTGTAGAAAGACCAGTGATATGTTATATGCCTAAAATAGAATGTGTCTCTATAAAAATACATTGTTAGAAAAGTTTATAAATTTAAACAAATGGAAGCAATGTTACATGTTATTGCACAACCATCCATATTTAATTTAAGATAATCGGGAAAAGGTTGGCCACTTATTTCTCACTTCTTTCCAATAAAACATTAAAACAAAAATTTTGTTGAAAAGTAAGTTTTTCAATTCTGGTTTTAAAAGAACAAAGTAAGCGAAAATTTTGTACCTATGAAATTCGGTTATAAAATTCATTATTGAAATCCTTTACTGCAAAGTACTTTTGTGATCCCCTGAAGTTCAATCTAATGGAATTTTGTTGTCTTTTCAGCATTATACTATACGTTTTTTAGATTTTTTTCCCCTAACTTTTCTTTAATATGCTCTATAATGTAATAAAACTGCATGTAAAAATGCCCAATACTATTCATAATACACTAGAATTATATTAATTCTGCACTCTTATTTCTATGTTTAAAAAAAAAATCAGAACTGAAATAAATGTGTTAATATAGTGTTCTATTTATAGTGTTCTAAATTGTGCGTGATGCGTGAAATGTGTTGTTAATTTGAGGACAAAGTGTTGCACTGTACAACACTACTGTAAGAACACTATTTTTAGAACACATTTCTGGTTAGCAACACTTTCTCACATATTCAGAACACTATCACAACACAATAAAGTGTTGTATTTGTGTTTCTTACAAAGTGTTCTTACTGAGAACACTATAAAGTGTTGTTAATTTGAGGACAAATGTGTTCTTAAAAGTGTTTATTTTTGTGTTGCGAGCGTTTGCAGTGTAGATGCACGTTCAATCTTCAATTCATGATCCTTTTCTCTCACTAGGAAACTAGATTTAAACTAATATATTCATTTTATTTAAAAAAAAAAAAAAAAAAAAAAAAAAAAAAAAAAAAACTTGGTAAAAAATTAGTTTTTGCAATTTATTTCTTTTTAACCTCATAGGGACAAACAACCGGTTTACATGCTACCTAAGAAGTTCAGAATCCTTGATTATTCTCGCCAGTAAATTTTGCCTTATTTAATATGAGTATTTTCTCGATTCAATTAAGCAAAAATTTCAGTTTTAAAAAACCGGGGATAAAAGATTAAAAATTTTGTAAAAGACGCTCGTCTCGAAGGAATTAAAAAGCATTTATTTCCCAATATATTGTCCTTTTTATTTACTATACTAAAAGATTACCTTCAATTTTTTTACTCACAATTTATTATACTTTACAATGATCTTTAGTTTATTTTTGATGTGTAACACATGAAGATTTCTTTGAAAAGAGCGATGTGCGCGTTTACAGTAAATATGCATGTAAACAAGAAAATAAACTCTGAAAATTTAGGTGTACATAATATACCGAAGTACATGCTATGCATTTTTTAAGATATAACTGATGCATCTTATCAGTGGGTTGCAAAACATAGTTTGAGAATCATTAACTTAGAATTTTTACTACATAATTTTTGCCATCGACTTTTTACGATTATTTAACATAGATCACCTTTGCTTTTTGCTTACTATGAAAAAATATTTTCCTGGGCACAATTCACAATTCACAATTCACAATTCACAAAAAAAAAAAAAAAAACTGTTTTATTAGTAGAACAATGTTATTTTTAAGTATAATTTCTCTTATTGAAATATCCAGAAATACTTTATTATTTTTTAGGCAATGATTTAACTTAAGTTTAAAATATTATTACCGGAATGTAATACAATAATAAAAAATTTCACTCATTTTTTCAAGAAAAAAAATTAGCTAAAAAATTCATTCTCATTTTATAAAACAAATTGAATGCAACAATTGTAAACAAGTTTCAGCTTTACGGAATTACTTTCATATTAATTTTTATTTTTCAGGTTTTGAATTTTTTCAACATACTATATGTTTATGTATAGCACATGTATAAATCATATAAAAAACTAGTGGAACCAGGAAGAAAAGTAAATCTCGATCTGAAAAGTTACAGTAAAAAATTGGCAAATAATTTCAGTCTGAAAAAATGCGTAGAAACGTAATTGAACTAGATTTAATGTAATTCCTAAAGGTTTAATTTGAAGGTTCCGGTGGAAAAGTAATAGAATCAGATTAATTGTAAAGCTTAGGAAATTACACAAATTTTTGCTGATAGTTGAAAATTTTATGAGCTAATTTTTATATATCGAACTTTACTTTCCCTCCTGGTTCCACCAGTGTTTTGTTATGATATCAAAACTTAAGATCCTTCTAGAGACTTGATCAACCAATTTCAACTAACCAGTCAAACGTAACTACCAATAACTTCAATCAGCTGGCTTAACTAATTGACTCAATGAAAAACTAACCGAAACATTGGTTCGCCGTTGTATGTCAAGAGTTTTGGTGACTCCATATATAAGGTCTGTCTCAAAAGTTTAAGCACAAGCATAAAATGTCGATTTGCAAAGAATTATGAGAAGTTGGAATGAATGACTTTTTTTATTTGCAGATTTCGCAACATTATTTAAATAAATGATATCAAAAATAGAAAAAAAATAAGTTATATAATTGTAAAAAATATAACTAAAAAAAAATGCTTAAAAAAACTGTCTCAAAAGTTTATGCACAATGTCAAAAACAACCAGTTTTATAATTTTTATAGAACTTTTACTTAAAATTATTTCTCGTTAATTTCGGATTAGTTCAAATAAAGTCCATCGAATTTTTTAGTTTTTGTAGGGTTTCTGGCGGCAAAGAGTACTATGCTTTCTCAATGGCCTTTCCGAGTTCTTCAATAAAGTCACACTGCTTTCCATTGCTGTAAGCCTGGAGGATTAAAATAGCCCAGCCATTCTCAATCAAGTTTAATTTCGGATTTAAAGTTGACCAGTCAAGAACTTTGACATTTTTCTGAGAAAGTCAAAGTTTTGTAGAATGTGATACATAGATTGACGCATTGTCGTATTGAAAAGTCTATTCAGGACCCTCCAAAATGTCACCGAATGGATGCAAATGTTGGTTAAACGTCTCTTGATACTTTTTTAATCTTGTCTTCCTTTTATAAAAGCCAGATAGGCCTAGCCATTTAATCCAAACGCCCCCTAAACCATAACATATTTACCATCTTGTTGCCTGCTGAAAAATTCCCTTGGTACCTTAC
This sequence comes from Maratus speculifer, assembly GCA_964019185.1. NCBI lineage: Eukaryota > Metazoa > Arthropoda > Arachnida > Araneae > Salticidae > Maratus > Maratus speculifer. The sequence continues at coordinate 301,847,006 of OZ025289.1, forward strand.
GTGAATCATGGCAATACGCGTTCCAACCTTCAATGCCATCTAAGTTTCACTTTTTCTCATAGCTGAATAAAGCATTAAGCCATTTGTCCCCAAAGGACGTGCGTTTTTTAGCTCAGTTCATTATTGCCTGTTTGTAATGTAATTTGAGAGACTGTTTGCGAGCCATTTTTTAATATGATGTAATCACACTCTTAAATACATCTATGTACAGTGTCTTTGGATGCCTGTACACTGAGACTATTTTTAATTTACATAATGGACATATTTTTGTCTAGATACCAATCTCCGTACTCTCCTATCAGTCTGAAAAGTCGTCATACGTGGTCGTCCACATCTTGTTTCCGCTTAAAATTATCATTTCTACAGAGTACTTGATATATAACTCGTTTTTATAGAATTAAAACTTTTGCAGTTTTAGAAACAGTTTCAATTTAAAAACTTTTAAAATCTCATATTTTGTGAATTCTTTACACTTCAGCATTTTTAAAACGAGAGGAAATAATTTCTCTACTTTTTATATTTTCATGCAAGTGCAATATGATGTCATACAGCGTTATTACACACGGCCAATCCCGTGCGACTAGGAAAATTTGCATAAAGTGCTTAAACTTTTGAGACAGCATTTCTTCAAGAAAAAATAAAAATTAAATAGAAATAAATATATTTTTTGTTTTAACCACCCAAAATGGGTTATATCATTTTATTTTGATTCAATGTCGAGTATTTATTGTAAATTAGCATAAAACATTTTCTTCTTCTTGCTTTTAAACTAGATTTGCAGAGTGCTTAAACTTTTGAGACAGACTATATTGCTAACTTTGACCTATAGTTTATTCAGGGTTGGTACACAGACTAGTTGTTAGTCTATGCTTTATACATAGTGTGATCTGTTGAATTTTTCTGCTACGTAACCATGTTCCTCTGGCTCAAGACGGTTTTCAAATGCAATCGTTCAACAAACCCGAAATTTCCCGCCACATTTACTAACTCTATTTTAAACATAAAGTCAAAATTTGGCAGGGCTGACTATTGAAGCGATTTAGAATTGAAATGATTTTTCCGTTTTTTGATACATAAATTTCTTGATAGTGTTATAAGCAATTTTATATTTTGTGACAACTGGTTTTTCTCCTTTCTTTCTTTGCTGCTTTATCTCCTTTTCTGCTTTTGCTCCTTTGCTGGTTTATCTCCCTTCGTCCAGAAATTTAATTAAAAAAGCCAACTTTGGCAATATTTACTTAAAAAAAAAAAAAAAAAAAAAAAAAAAAAATACATTTTCAAAAAAAGGAAAAACTTTTTTCAATTACATAGTTTCTAAATAACAACACCTGCCAGTTTAACATGTTTCCGACCGAAAATGAATTAAAACTTGTATCATAAAGTTGCTTCTTTGGATTTAAAAAAAAGCCTTAAGGGTCAATGCAGCATCTTAAGTCAACATTTCAAACATCTGCAAAAAACTGGGATCAGAAACAGACATAAGGACTGTTTAAGTGCATAGTTCAATTTCAATTGCATATCAACTAATCTTGTGCTTTATTTATTTTCTTTTGGCGATTTCTAATTTTGCTGTGAAACTACCGGAAAAAAATTTAGTTATTTTTATTTTTTTAGTACTATGAGTTAATATTCAGTAATCGGAAAATATGTGCTACTTCTTCTATTTGTATTTTAATGAATTTAACTTGAAACAGTTAACTCGACAAAAACGTACCTATGTCCCTAATTTTTAAAATTTTAGCAAATAAGAAAAAAGAAATTTTGATTACGAAATTTCAATCATTACTTATATGAATCAGAATGAGCTATAACTAACGTACTTTAACAAATGTGATGTACTCCTTTTACGGCATGGACTGTTGCTTAATAAATATAGCATAATACATGTTTTAAACTAATTTCTTCATATGTTTTAAATTATGGAATATTAACCAGACATAATACTTAACCTGACATTTGTAAAAAAAACCCAGGTTTTGTATTATTAATTTTAAAACTTGCGAAATTAAATCTCATTTGGCATTATATTAACGTAATTATAGTAAAGTATTTCACCTTCTAAAATTAAAATGATTTTATCTTTGGCGCATGTAATATAAGTATACGATTTCCCTGACAATCGGAAAATGCAATAAATACAACCTAATGACTTAGCATTTACTGCTTAGCATTTACTGCTTAGCATTTACTTATTTTGTATGTTAGGTAGATTTCGTATGAAATACTACCTATTGCATTCTCTCCCATGTTGGAATTTCTGAAAAATTTTTGCGGATCTACACGAATCATGACTCCTAGACCCCCAAACCACCCTCAGTAAAAAAGTTTATATATCTATCTATCTATCTATCTATCTATCTATCTATCGGTGTATATCACTTTCTTCTAGACACGATAACTTCCATAATTATGCTCAGATCTTCTTCAATTTTTTACATAAAATCAAGGAGCCTAAAACTCGGTCGAGTTCGTTAATGGGCAAAATCGGACCAAGGGGGTGGAAATAGCGAGGGTTTTTGTGAAAACAGAAAAAACGCGATAACGTCTTAATTAAAATAGATATCGAATCGGTTTAAAGTTTATATTACTTCTAAACAATGGGCAAAAAGTTTATGCATGACAGATTTTTGGTAAAGTTAAAAATGGGCTCAAGGGGCGAAAAAAACATGGTTTTTGGGAGAAAAAAATTCATAACTTCGTCAATTCTCAAGATATCAAATCCAACTAAATTTTATATAAATGTACTCAATATTATCTAAAACTTTTGTATTTACAAGTTTTTGATAGGACCAATTTTTACCGATGAAAAAAATTAAAAACGAAAAGAAAAAGGGGGGAGGAAAAAGAAAAAAAACCCATAACTTACTCAATTCTTAAGCAATCAAATCTAATTAAATATATTTTACATCTTCACAATAAGATCTACAACGTTTATATTGACAAGTTTTTCATAGAACGAATTCTTATAGCAAAAATAAATTAAACAAAAATAGGAGTTGGAGAAAAAACCTTAAATCCAAACTGCTTATATTCTGACTCATTTTAAAATTCATTTTTGATTTTAAACACATCCAAATGACAGATCCTCTTATTTAGGAACTATATAATGCGACGTATTGGCCAATTTTTTGATAAAGGCAGAATATATTTTTAAAAAGACTGCCAAAAAAGGTATTTTGAACAGATTTCCCGAAATTATCGTCATTAAAAATTGATTAAGTATAACAAATTGCGTTTTTTCGGAGTCATTTTTAAATTCATTTTTGTTCCCAAACCCATCCAATTTACAGGTCCTATTATTTAGGAACTATATAATGCGACGTATTGGCCAGTTTTTTGATAAAGGCAGAATATATTTTTAAAAAGGCTGCCAAAAAGGGTATTTTGAACAGAATTTCACGAAGTTATCATGATTGAAATTTGAGGAAATTAAAACAATTGCGTTTTTACCGAGTCATTTTTAAATCTTCTTTTGTTCTCAAACGCATCCAATTTACAGGTTCTCTTATTTAAGAACTATATTATGTGACGGAGTGGCCAGTTTTTTGATAAAGGCAGATTATATTTCAAAAAAAGGCTGCCAAAATGGGCACTTCGCACAAAATTTCCCAAAGCGATCATGATTAATGAACTGTGGGTATTCATATAACAAAAAATCCCTTTCGGCATGGCCTATAGGCGGAGGTAGATTTCGAAGTTTTCATCTCAAAAAAAAAAAAAAAAAAAAAAAAATTGCCCATTTTTACTCAAATGCCCATTTTGGCAATATATTTTGAATTATATTCTTACTTTATTTAAAAACTTGACCAATATGCTCATTATATAGTTCCTAAATAACAAAAAAAACTGTTTATTAAATTCGTTTGACAGCAAAATTGAATTTTAAAATGAGTCATAAAATAACCAATTTATTATTTTAATACATCCACAATTCTCTTTAATCAAGATCGCTTTGAGAAATTTTGTGCGAAGTGCCCACTTTGACAGATTTTTTTTAAATATATATTTAGCCTTTATCAAAAATCTGACCAATACGGCACAATACACAGTACCTAAATAACAAATAACTGTCAATTGAATGCGTTTGAGAGCAAAATTGAATTTAAAAATGAGTCATAAAATAAACAATTTGTTATTTGAATACAACTTCAATTCTTTTATCATGATCGCTTTGGGAATTTTTTTTGTGAAGTGTTTACTTTGACAGCTTTTAAAATATATATATTCACCCTTTATAAAAAAAAATCGACGAATACGCACATTATATAGTTCCTAAGTAACAAAAACTGTCAATTGAATGCGTTTCTGAGCAAAATTGGATTTAAAAATGAGTCATAAAATAACCAATTTGTTATTTGAATACCCACAGTTCATTAATCATGATCGCTTTGGGAAATTTTGTGCGTAGTGCCCATTTTGGCAGCCTTTTTTGAAATATATTCTGCCTTTATCAAAAAACTGGCCACTCCGTCACATTATATAGTTCCTAAATAAGAGAACCTGTAAATTGGATGCGTTTGAGAACAAAAAAAGATTTTAAAATGACTCGGTAAAAACGCAATTTCTTAAATTTCCTCAAATTTTAATCACGATAACTTAATGAAATTCTGTTCAAAATACCCTTTTTGGCAGCCTTTAAAAAAATATATTCTGCCTTTATCAAAAAACTGGCCAATACGTCAAGTTATATAGTTCGTAAATAATAGGACCTGTAAATTGGATGGGTTTGAGAATAAAAATGAATTTAAAAATGACTCATAAAAAATGCAATTTGTTATACTTAATGAATTTTTTAATGATGAAAACTTCGGGAAATCTGTTCAAAATACCTTTTTTGGCAGCTTTTTAAAAAATATATTCTGCCTTTATCAAAAAATTGGCCAATACGTCGCATTATATAATTGCTAAATAAGAGGATCTGTCATTTGGATGCGTTTAAAATCAAAAATGAATTTTAAAATGAGTCAGAATGTAAGCAGTTTGGATTTGAGGTTTTTTCTCCAACTCCTATTTTTGTTTAATTTATTTTTGCTATACGAATTGGTTCTATGAAAAACTTGTCAATATAAAAGTTGTAGATATTATTGTGAAGATGTAAAATAAATTTAATTAAATTTAATTGCTTAAGAATTGAGTAAGTTATGGGTTTTTTTTTTTCCTCCCCCCTTTTTCTTTTCGTTTTTAATTTTTTTCATCGGTAAAAATTGGTCCTATCAAAAACTTGTAAATGCAAAAGTTTTAGATAATATTGAGTACATTTATATAAAATTTAGTTGGATTTGATATCTTGAGAATTGACGAAGTTATGCATTTTTTTCTCCCAAAAACCATGTTTTTTTCGCCCCTTGAGCCCATTTTTAACTTTATCAAAAATCTGTCACGCATACATTTTTTCCTCATTTTTTAGAAGTAATATAAACTTTAAACTGATTCGATATCTATTTTAATTAAAAAGTTATCGCGTTTTTTCTGTTTTCACAAAAACCCTCCTAACTTCCACCCCCTTGGTCCGATTTTGCCCATTAACGAACTTAACCGAGATTTTATGCCCCTTGATTTTATGTAAAAGTTTGAAGAAGATCTGAGCATAATTATGGAAGTTATCGTGTCTAGAAGAAAGTGATATACACCGATAGATAGATAGATAGATAGATAGATAGATAGATAGATAGATATATATATATATAAACTTTTTTACTGATGGTAGTTTTGGGGTCTAGGAGTCATGATTCGTGTAGATCCGCAAAAATTTTTCAGAAATTCCAACATGGGAGACAATGCAATAGGTAGTATTTCATACGAAATCTACCTAATTGGTTATTTTATGACTCATTTTTAAATCCAATTTTGCTCTGAAACGCATTCAAATGACAGTTTTTTGTTACTTAGGAACTATATAACGTGCGTATTCTTCGATTTTTTGATAAAGGGTGAATATACATATTTTTAAAAGCTGTCAAAGTAAGCACTTCGCAAAAAAATTTCCCAAAGCGATCATGATAAAAGAATTGAGGTTGTATTCAAATAACAAATTGTTTATTTTATGACTCATTTTTAAATTCAATTTTGCTCTCAAACGCATTCAATTGACAGTTTTTCATTATTTAGGAACTGTGTAATGTGCCGTATTGGTCAGATTTTTGATAAAGGCTAAATATATATTTAAAAAAATCTGTCAAAGTGGGCACTTCGTACAAAATTTCTCAAAGCAATCTTGATTAAAGAATTGTGGATGTATTAAAATAATAAATTGGTTATTTTATGACTAATTTTTAAATTCAATTTTGCTGTCAAACGAATTTAATTAACAGTTTTTTGTTATTTAGGAACTATATAATGAGCATATTGGTCAATTTTTTTTAATAAAGTAAGAATATAATTCAAAATATGTTGCCAAAATGGGCATTTGAGTAGAATTTCGTTTAAGAGGATTTTGATAAAACCAGTTCTTACAGAAAAATGAAATTAAAAATTTTTTAAAAGCGGTTGAATAAAGTAGTTAAACTGGGTTTATCTCTAATCATTTTTTTATTTTTATTTATTTATTTATTTATTTTTTCTTTTGAGATGAAAACTTTTCGAAATCTACCTCCGCCTATAGGCCATGCCGAAAGGGATTTTCTTAAAAAGAAAACTTCCATTTAAGGGATGATAGAAATAAGGATTAATTTCAGAAAATCAAGAGTTTCCACTCAGAATAAAACATCATTGGCTAGTGACAGTAAAAAAGGACATCACACCTAGTAATTTTATTATTATTATTATTATATTTTTCCTAAATTATTCTTTTATAATTGAAATATCTGTATTATAATAACTGTTGTGACTTCAAATGAAGTTACCATGTTTTTTAAAACCCACATTTAGTCATAGTTTATGCAGAAATAATTATGAAAAATATGCATTTTCTGTTTAGACTGACGTTGATTTCAAAAATGCAAAAATACATCAGGAAAATCTAAATATTTATTGATTTATAAAAACAAAGTACGCGTGTTGTCCTATTTTTTTAAATTATTATACTGTTTTGTGGAGTGTAGCAACATGTAAGAATTGATCGGATTAGAAAATAAAAAATGCGAGATTTCTATAATGTTATATTATGGTTATACTATATAAGTTTTAAATGGGTGACATCTCCTTAATATTGGATATTTTTTTTTTTACCAGACTCTCAAAAAGCACATACCTAAATTTAATTCTTTCGTACAAGTCTTTATTCATCGCTCAAAGTTTCCTGGTTCGGGTTGAAATTTAATTGTTGTCCCTTTCATCTTGTTTTATATAAGAAAAAAAAAAAAAACAGAGGTTCTGGATCTTCATAACTAATAGGTGGAAACGGATGATATTTAACAAACTTGGGGTTTTGGAGTAAGTACTTCACCTTTTCAATTTCGTCGAGATTCGATGGCTGGGACCAAAGTTATTAACCCCTTGAGGACGAGCGATATATATACATATATATATGCCGGAAAAAAAAAACCCCTTAAAAATCCTTGTTTATCCCCACCAGTAAAATTTTACCAGAAAATTTGCCTTATTTAATCGGAGTATTTTTTTCGATTTAATAAAACACAAATTTCTGTTTTTAAAAACCGGTAACAAAACATTACAAATTTCGTAAGTTGCTCCCGTCGCGAAGGAGTTAAGGGTTGAACTTTGAGCTTTAAAGTTAAAGAAGCGTCTGAACTCTTCTGAACAACACTATTATGCTATTTGATAAATAATTAAAACTCGCAAACTCACGCATGCATATAGAAACAGAATAAAAAATAAAAAAATTATAAATTGAACCACCCTAATAATATTCATAAAATTTTAATCATAATACTAATTTATAATATGAAAAATAATGTACAGTTATCTGAAAATGAAATATTTCTAATGAAACCGTAGGCTAATGTAATTACAGCTGATGATATAGTTTTTCCCCGTGTGTTTTCACTTTTTATATATCTAATTAAAATAGTAAGCCTTTAATTTTTAGATTTTTTTTCCTTCAATGGATGATTTATTAATGCATGTTATGATTATCTGCGATATGACAAGCATTAACTGATGAAAGATTAATTACGTTCTACATAACTCACTTAAAGTTTCCTTCTCATTAATTTTTATATCAAAGACATCTATAAATTTCGAGATCAAATACGCGAGCTTAAAAAAATATTTAAAAATAAGATTACATTATAAAATGTTATTAGTAGATTTGCGAAGGCAATAAATTTTGAAATCAGCAAAAGTTTAAAAAAAAATATTAAAATGTAATCATGTAAGTAAACATACATTTGAATTCGATTTTTTTTCTCCAAAATGCAGTAGCGTTGCTACACCATTAAAAGTATCTTTTACAATAAATAGATCGACTATTAAAACAAATACAGTCAAAAATGACTCAGAAATACTCATTCATAATAAAATGCAATCATAATATATTTTAAACATGCTAAATATCTCCAATTTATCCACCATAATGTATCTATTATTTGAAATGGAAGTAAAAGTTTATTTAATAAAAGCAAAGTAGGATTATTTATAATGTAATTGTATAGATCAATCAATTATAAAACTAATATGTTTTCACTTTTTCTAAATCTAATTAAAATAGTAACTGCTTTAAATTAAAACATTCTAAATAAAATTACTACTAAAAATTAAAAAAAAAAAAAAAAAAAAAAAAAAAAATGGAACCTTGGGTACGTGTTTTGTGATCCCTGTCGGTAATATTCAGCTAACACAAACTCAAACCGCTTTAATAGTATGACTGCTATTATTATAAAACCTTAATGTTGCCAGTGGGCTATTTTTTTAAAATTCAGATTTCTTGTTTGGTATTTTTTTATTTTTTATTTTATTATTATTATTTAATAGTAATTCGCGTTATTTAACCTTATTTAAAGACATGTTAATTAAGCGAAAACAAGGAAAACTTTATTATTTCAGAAAAATTATGCCAATCAAGAAATTTGAATTGAAAACAAATAGCCCAGTGGCAACACTGCATTCATGCAGACCAGGGCTGTCCAACGCGGCGCTCGCGAGCGCCATGGTGCTTTTTGAATGTTTTCTTGGCGCTCTTTTGAAGATTTCCTACTACTGACCTTTTTAGAAGTAAAATTCTATTACAAAGGATGCTTTCTTTAAAATCATTAATATTTGTATCAGACACATTTTCAAAACCTGTGGAAACGCATTAAAGCCATTAACGCACGTGGGTAATTTTAAATTGCATATTTTCACGATTTGTAATTATTGATTATAAAATTTTGTAAAGTGCAGTTATGATGGTTGAATTTGTTAATAACTGAAAATAACTTTCTTAACGTGTTAAGAAGTAACATATAGAAATATAAACATTTTTCATCATCACCCTTGTAAGAAACATGTGCATGAATGTTCAGCTTTTTTGTTATTGTTGTTGTTACACTGGTCCATTGGCTGTTTTACAATATGGATAAAAGATGTTAATTTTCACTTCCCTTTTCTTGAAATTTTAAGTAAGATTTTTTAAAATTTGTTTCGAAAAATCCATAAAACCGTGCAGAATGATTTCAAACTGTGAAAGCACTTTTAGGGTATCTCTCTCTGAAATCTCCTATGGATTGTTCACTACCATGTCTGTCTTTGTTTTGCTTATTTTTTTTTTTTTTTTTTTTTTTTTTTTTTTTTTTTTTTACTTTTTATAAAGCTAAATTCATGAATTCAAAATAAGTCAAATTTTACATGTTAAAAAAGTCCTTTAGTATCTCCCCTAGAAACATTTCTGAGATAGACCCCTCGTAAAAAAAAAAAAAAAAAAAGAAGAAGAAGAAGAATTCGAAATTTAGTACTATATACGTTTTTTTTTGTTTTGTTGTTGTTTTTTTTTTCCTTGAAGATTGCTTTTACATGAAATTCCAGAACCGTAAGTGCCTTTTGTCTTGCAAGATAGATTTGCTTTATATAAGACGCGCGTATATTGTACTAATACAATACTCTGAGATAATAATGCTGCATGTTTCGAATCATGTCAATAATGACGCCTTTCATTGAATGTCAAAATCTGAGGTGCGCCGCTACTTACTGATAGGTTATACAGTCCTGATGTAGACTAGACTATAAAATTCCCTATAAGAAAAATAGAAAATATTGATTACACTTTCTATGAAATTTGAAATTGCGGAAAAAAGTTCTACAAACTTTCGATATCTTATTGTATGAGGTTTAAATTTTAAAAATTGGATGTTACTAAAAATCGAAATCATATTATTGCATTTCTGCGTCAATTTTCATGATTAAAAACACATAAAAAGAACCGTAAAATAAAAATAAATAATTATGATTAAAATTATTTTCTTAAAAATAGTTCTTAAGTTTTTAAATTTAATCTTGAGGATAATTTACAAAATCCGTTGTTAACTATAATGCTGGAATAAAATTTTAATTGAAATAAAACTCAATTTTATCGAAGAATTATTTTTGTCTCATTTAAAACCAAATAATACATAAGATAATAGAGCATTTTGTATCTGTTTTATACGTACTTTTATATTGTAATGCAAAAATGTGGCTTAATTATTTGTTTATTTAAACTAGTCGTTGGGGGCCACCGTAATACTTACCCATCATGGATATGTATATGAAAATAAAACATGTGAAAACTATTTATACAATGCATTGCAATTCATAAACAAAATTTAAATATTGTTAATATACATAGTAATGCTCTATTAAAGAACTGCTGATTACCGATATCGACAAATTATATAAAACGCCAAACTACTCAAGTAGTACCGAACTGCGTAAAAGAAACATCCTTATAACTCCAAAAATAATAACTCTATTAACTAACAATTAACTGCATCGGATTAAGCGTCTCATTTCCAATTAAAATATACCTCTGAATTGAAATTTGAATGAAATACAGGGTCATGAAAAATCGAAAAATGTGGAAAACAGGATTACAAATATCTCGGCAACTAATAATCCGATTGACTTCGTTCTATATGCAAAATGTGTGTTATTTTATTGCCTTTTACATACATTCCTTAGAACAAAAAAATTCGAAAATTTTTATATACCTTTCATCAAAACGAATTTTTCGAGAGTCCGAAAAAATAGTTCCGGATAATCGAGGTTGCTGATATTAAATAGGGTTCGTCCCATTCTTACATACTAACTACATACAAAATTTCAAGTTTCTATCTTAATTCGTTCGGGAGATAGAGCGTTTATAGACAGACAGACAGACAGACGGACGGCAAAATTTTTTTTCTAAAAATATGTTTTTCGGAATCTCCACTATCTAAAACGTGTAAATCCGTCAAAAAAAATTTCTATTTTCAAAACGATTGCAAGACTTACCCTATACTACGTATGATGGGTAAGTAAAAAAGGATTTTACAAAAAGTGCCTGCATTATATTCTCCAACTTTGATAATCTTTGATGGATTTTATTTTTTTTTAAGTAAAAATAAACGTTAATATTTAAAATTATTGCATTAAAAATAAAACTTTATTTCTAAGGAAAGAAAATATTTCTCATTTAATTTACACCAGTCGTCGCTTAATTGAAATGCTATCATAAAATTTTAATTAAGATGTGGATTACGCACATTTTATGGAAATTATTTTTTGTCTTATGTAAAACCAAATAAGACATGAGTTAATTAAACATTTATGTATCTGTTTTACATGTATTTTTATTTTATCTTGCAAAAATCGGGGTTAAAAGATTTTTTTTTTTTAAATATAAAAATGGGTTTGCAAAAGAGCCTACATTAGTGTAACCTACCATTATGATAAATCTTTGATGGATTTTATTAAAAAAAATAAAAATAAAAATAAATAGTAATATTTAAAATTATTTTAATAAAAATAGAGCTTAAGAAATTAAACTTAATCTTTAGGAAAAGAAAATATTTCTCATTTAATTTGCACAAGTCGTCACTAATTGTAAGTGTTATCATAAAATTTAAATTGAAATGGGGATTGCTGACATTTTTAAAATTAAATAACACACAAGTTAAGTAAACAATTATGCACTTATTTTACATGTATTTTTTTCTATATGTAGTAAAAATTGGGTTAAAAAAATTCTTTTTACAAAAGGGTTTTATAAAAAATATATGCATTACATTACACAACTTTGATGAAATTTTGATGGATTTTTATCCAACATTTAAAAATCAATTTCCAGTTTTTAAGATTTTTAATTTTACCTTAATTACCGTAATTTTACTGTAATCGAATTTCTTACTACACACTGCGTGATAATAAAAGATTCATATTCCAATATTAAGTATAGATGGAAATAAAGGATTCTGTGTGGTAAAGGATTTCTGTGTATGAAATGCAACACAGAAATATCTAGAAAGTTTATAAGAGATTCTTGTCTGTTATTCCAGAGGGAAAAAAGGAAGACTTTAAGGAAGTAAGAGAAATTTCTGAAAAAAAAAGAAAAAAAACATATGTAAAACCTTTGTCTGTTCTAAAAACTGGCATATAAAACCGCATTTTATTACAAATTCTTGATTTGTCTTTAAAAACATTTATTCCAATAACCGTAAATCTAAAAAATGGCTCTAAATTAAAAATATTCTTAATTAAACTTTATTTCTTAAAATTCCTAAAAAAAATTCCTTTTTTCCCTGTTTTTATCAACCTTTTTAAAGAAAGTCTTATTAAATTTATTCCAAAAACATACTTGTTCAAAATTATTATTATTTTTATTTATTTTTCTTCGTGTTTTATATTTGTTACGTATTAATAAATTCTTTTATTTTGTGTGTGTGTGTGTATGAAATTATCATCTGTGGAATACATTCGAATTTAACTACTTTCGATTCTGTCGTTTTAATCTCGACACTTGATATTGTTTTCTGTTTACATAAAAAATGTGTTTAGAGATCATGGAAAGTTCTAGAAACTTTTTTTTTTATACTTAAGTGTGGAGGCCCGGTGATAGATGGATTTTTTATTTGATGATTCGGGTTTAAGCGATTTGCTGAAAGCTATGTATTATTATTATTATTATTTATTTATTTATTTATTTATTTATTTATTTTTGGATGAAATGTCTGCTTTTGGAAGGGGAGAGTATTTCCCGCTCCATATGATTGCAACTAAATAAATTAATTTGAAGCTGCCAATGTGTAATTTAATGAAGCTTCTACATTTATTTATTTATTTTTCTCGCTTGCTAAGACTCCTGTGCTGTAAAACCGGGAAAACCTGTGATGATACTTCTGGCTCCCAATCTTAAAATGTCACGTATATATGAATATATATATATATATATAATGATATTTTTTTGGTTAAATAATAATAAGTTAAAGGTAAAAATTATATCTATCATGTTTCCTTTATTTTTTAATACATACTAAGAGCGTTTTTTTCTCCTCTCATTACTTTACATTTTTCTATTTGATGTTTATATTGCATTTTTAATAAATATATAACACAAAATACTTATTTATTTTTAAATATTTTTTATTTATCTTATCTTTCATCTCATACACACTTCACATTAGACAGGCTGTTCACATAGTTTCAAAGAATTTCCTTAATTTGTAAAGGAAAAAACTTTTGACAGCGCAGGTGATCAATTTTAGATTTTTTCTCATTGGTTTCTGTCGCAAACAAAAAGTTCTTCTTCTGTTTAATCTTTTCTTGTGTTATTGGTTCCATCAATGTCAATGTAAATTTTAAGGAAAATTTAAATAAAATGTAAATAGTCTCAGAGAAATCTATTGAATTTAAACCTTATTACTACTACTACTACTACTACAAATAATAATAGTAATAATAATAATAACCACTTATGACATCATTATTGTTATAGCCATTTCTAGAAATCAATAAAAAATAAAAAGAAATAATAGTGATTAGAAAAATAAAAGCTAGCTGAAAGTGGATTTCTAAAATTATTTGAGAAAAAAATACTGTCTATAATTGGTTTTATTCAAGATATTTTTTCTATATTTTCCACTGTTTTATTAGTTTACTCTATCTTTACAAGAAGAAAGTACTGAATTCGTGAAAATATTCAAATTCCGGTTTTCGACGGATTTACACATTTTAGGGGCCAGAGATTCCAAAAAACACGTTTATACAAAATCTTTGTCAGTCAGTCTGCCTGCCTATCTATCTGTCTGTATGGGACCTAAATGTTGTGGGTGTTCCATCTCAAGAACTAATACACGAAATTTCACAAAACTTCAGATTCCGTTAGTGATTGATATAATATTGTTTCTGATTACGTTTTGGTGTAAATCGTGCAACAGGTGGCACTTTATGAGGTGTTATTCATAGTTATCGCAATAGCTCTACTTCAGGAACTAATGAACGGATTTTCATAAAACTACAGATTTAGTTAGTCCCTGATACAAGTTAGTATACTATAATTTTTGAAGTAAATCTTTGAATAGGTGGCGTTGCTATACGGCGTTATTCATGATGATCATAATAGCTCTATCTCATGATCTAATGCACAAATTTTTATCAAACTTCAGATTAAGTTAGTTCCCGATATAAATGAGTACTCTTTAAGTTTTGAAGTTAATCACTCAACAGGTGACGCTTTTATGTGACATTATTCATGATTATCGCAATAGCTCTATCTCAGGAAATAATGCAAGGATTTTCATCAAACTTCAAATTTAGTTACTCTCTGGTATAAATTACTATTATTTAGTTTTTAAACATACAGGTGGCGCTACTATCCAATTTTTTTTACAATTTCTGCGTTAATTCAATCTCAAATACTAATATACGGATTTTCATGAAATTTCAGATTCAGTTAGAACTTGAAATAAGTTTTTGCAGATTAGATTTTAGTGTAAATTACTTAACGGGTGACGCTGCTGTGTTTAATTTTTCTGTAAGTATTAACGTGTATGAGATAGAAGAAAGTTTTGGGATTGCGACATCCGACTATTTTTTCAATAGGTATTACTTAACCATTTCTAATTTTTAATCGGTTGTTTATACTTCTGACCTCATTATAAGTTTCAAAACATGATATATCATACTATTATATTACATGTTTTACATTTCGACCCTGCAGCACAGTGCCAATGAAATAAACTTATTAGGAAAATAAAAGTAAGGATCGCCCATACTCACATATTACAAACTATGATACCAATCATTATGAGAGATTTAAAATAATACCAGCAAAATCTTAATTTATTCTAAACTCACATGTAACATTATTCATATATAATAATATTCGCCACATATAAACATATAAAAACAATTCGTCATACTTACTTCCACCATGCTTGCATTAACTCACATACATCAAATTATGAAATCAAACATCATCGGAAAAGTAAAACCGTATCAACAAAATCTGAATTAACATCAATTGTATAATAATCTAATCCAGCCATACTCAAACTGCCGCCCGCGGGCCGCAGGTTGTAAATGTATATTTTATGTTGTATGTATGTTTGTATGTATGTATGTTTCATGTTGTAAGTGTATGTTTCATATATATTATACAGCAAATACTACTTTTTAAGGTTGAATTTTTGTCACGGAAAAAATTGACACCGAAAACATTTTACAGTATTAATTTCAAACAGCAATATTTATTTGGAAAGAGTAGTGTTAAATTTTTTGGTGATGTTTCTTCCGAAACAAATGTTCTGCGCTATCAGTAATGTTAATATTGTTATATTGCATTGTTAGAAAACTTATGTTATTTTAATTTTTGAAACCTTTTTATAAGTCTATTGCGGCCCGCCTAAAATCTAAAATTTATATTTGCGACCCGAGAGAAAAAAAGATTGAATATGGCTGATCTAATTATGTTATAAATTATGTGATTTATTTTTTAATGGTTTACTTACGCAAAGAATATATTAAAAATCCTCTAACGCATTTAGTAAATATTGGATATATTTAGAACTTTTATCAAAACTGTTTTGAACGGTCAGATGAAAAAAAAAATGTAAAAGAACAACGTTTTCGATTCAAGCTTGACAAAGCTTGTTGAAAAGCTGAAGAAAAAGGATCCTTATATTACCTGATGCTTCTCCTGCTTTGCATATGTAAATTATATTCGAGCTTTAAAAGAGTGCTTTTCCGCACCTTATTCGAGAGTCCCATGACTAAATTATTTCAAGAACTCACTAAAGCGAAACTAATAATTTTTTAACATAAAAAGCCCATTTTTACTTTTTTAGAAATTACATGAACATGTATGCTCATGAATATGTTCTGCGTGCCTTTCGATCTAAGCTGCTTTAAGTCATAATTTTTGAGATTGTTGAAGTGTGTTATAATTTAAAACCAAATATAGTGACGTCAGATTTTAAAATACATTATTTATACATGATAGAAAGATAATGAACATGCACTGTACTATGTAAATCATATTAGTTCCTTTAGCATGGTGGATGATTGCACATGTAACCATACATGTACAAGTGAATCTGAAATACAAATCTTTCAATATCCGTATTTATTCACGTAATGGGAAAATATCAAAATATGAAGTTTTTTTTTCTGGATTCATAATTGAATCTATGAAGTTTTGGATAGTTTTCTTTGAAAGTAACTTCCATACAGGTTAGTTTTTTTCTTTTTTTAATTAAAATCCTCAAAAATGTTTTCGCATCTAGAGATGGAATATATTAGTACCTCTAATATCTCTAATATCTAATATATTAAATAATATAATAACTACATAATATATAATTAATAATTTTAGCACTATTAATATATAAAATTAACTACATAATATATAGTTAATATAATTAATAACTTTAACACGCGGAACCAAAAAATAATAATGGAGATTTTTGTTTTAGCTACCCTATTTATAAATGTCCCGACAAATATTCAATGAATTTTTAGAGTGGTTTTCCATAAAATCAGAAGAGCTAAAATTGTGTATATTTCTTTATACTTATGCAAATTTAGCACAAGAAATGAAAAATTATGAAAAGAAAAATGAAAAATATCCGTAATTGAAGATTTAGAAGGTATGTTGATAAGTGCTGAGGATGAACAGTTATGTGTAGAGACTGGCAGAAAAAATAATTTAGGCTGGAACCAAAACCTAACGGAAATTTGGCTCTTATTCAAATTTCGACCGAAAACGTAAACGAAAATAAAACTCTCTTAGATGAAAGTTTTAGGATATTAATATATTCAAACATGCAAAGATATTAATTACCAAGACACGTGTGACAGCTTTTTTTTTTTTTAGAAATTATTCAACAGTTATTTTTTTAATCAATCAATAATTAGAATAATTTATTAATTATTAAGTAAGCAGTTATTCACAAATGGAAATTTTTACACAGGGATTCAAAATAATTTCTTTATATATTTAGCTTTTTATTTAATCGAAAAATCTTTTAATAAAGATGCGGTAACCATTTCGAGACCACCGTGACATACCCGAATTTTATTCGCTTGGCATCACTTTTCTCTCAATAGTAATCTTTAATTATTTAAAAGCAGGCATTTTATGGTTAAATAAAGTAATATTGCTTTATAAAATCACTGGTGCTCAAAAACAAATATCGTATACACCTTTTGAAGTCGCATATATACAGTTTTGGACCATACGAAACCAAAAGTAATAACGCATCCATTCTTGGACGACGGAGGGGAGGGATAATAGTGATTTACAATCAGCATTATTCCAGTTGAAATAAAGAATGTAATTTTTAATGCACTTGCATTGTAAAAGATGTCGACATATAATGTGTTATCGATTATTCATCCTAATTTTAATACAGTGATCTCTCGTGACCCATTTAATCAGAATATTAATGGCAGATCGTAAAGCTAACGCATATCGGAGAGGTGTTTTAATTTTTTAGATTCACTGTTTTTACACAAAATAAATAAATTATTATTATTTTCCTAGTAGAACAAAAAAAGTGCTGTAAATAATATTAATGAGTAACGAAACCCTTACATATTTTTAAAAAATAACATTTAGCGATGAACAATAGTAATAAAATTTAAATTTGTGTAGAGAATTTAAAAGTATTAATTTTACCTTTCGAAATAATATTATTGCAAACATAAAAATTATAATTTATTGAACTTATTGTTCTAAAACATTCGAAGTTACTTTTAGCAAAGATTTTTTCTGAAACATATACATAGCAGTACGAAAGTCTACGATTACATGATCCATTAAAAATAATCTTTTTCTTTTTGCAAAAATAAACTTAAATGTTAAAAAGATTGCACATTTAAGAAAAAATTCAAGAATTTTCAGAAATTGTTCACATTTTGATCTAATATAACCTCCGTCAATGTATTTTAGTTATGCATATCTTGTTTTGAATTTTATTACTTTAATGAATGATTAGTTGTTGTCATTTCTGACAGTTTTATTGTCCTAAATATTGTTCGAATAATCCAAGAATGATAGTACGAATAAAAAATATCTGAAGACACTAAGCGCAGTACAATTATTCTTCTACGAACACCTCCTTACGATACTCAATTAAGGTTTCGTTACAAACCAAGTATTATGTTTGTTTGTTTTTTTTTCCTACGGAAACTTAATATTTGACAAAACATAGATTTTCTTCCGAAATTGGACTAAAACAAAAATGAAACTGAATATTCGGCATAACACTAGTTATAAGAACGCAAAACAAGGCAATAAAGTTTTTTAAATGAACACTTTTAAAAATCAAAGATATTACTTAAAAGAAAATTAATATTCTGCATTCTTCAATAAATCGCTGCTACATATGTTATCACTTACTTTCCATTTTTCATAGAAAACAATTCATAAAAATCTTAACTCTTCTTCTTCTTCTTCTTTTTTTTTCTTTTTTTTTACATTATTTTTAAAGATAGTTTCCCGAAATTTCGTAAACCTAACGGGATCTAAAACAAATATACTACATTTATGCGCTTTATCGAAGATACAATATTTGAAATAGCATTTCCAAAAAATTCCTTGGTATGTATAACTTGTTCCACATTTACACGCTTTCATTTTTAATTAAATTCACTATTTTTCGCTAAAGCAATTTTCCACGCAGAAGAATTTTAAATAACGGTGAACATTAATGTGTTGATATCAGACTAAAAGTTCATCATTTAACCGCAAAAAGTTAAGATAATATGCTCTTTATCATAGAAAATGCAGAGAAAAATTATAAAAATCATAATGTAAAAGAAATGAACGTTCTTTTATTCTTCTGCACTCATTATAACACCGTATTCTCATTTTAGATTCTATCAAGCTATTCTTTTAAGAAAATTTTTTAAAGTAAGAATGTTTAAATGGTTGATATTTGCATTGATAAATGTTTTCTAATTTTGATACATTGCTTAAATATTATACGGTAATGAAAAAAAAAAGTCTTTGTAAAACTATACTGTGACAAAAATACTATGCCTTAACACATAAAAGAATAATACATGCTATGTTGATAGTACGCAATAATGAATAAAATATGTCTTTTACGTAGATTTTGTATGAAAAACTACCGATTGCAGGCGCTCCTATGTTGGAATTTCTGAAACATTTTTACAAATCTAGACCGATCATGACCTTCAGACTCCAAAACTATCACTAGTAAAAAAGTTCATCTATCTATCTATCTATCTTTCTATATCTATCTATTTACCTATCTATCTATCTATATCTATCTATCTATGTATCTATCTATCTATACAGGGTGTCCGAAAACTCTGGAAACGGTCGAGTAACTCGAAAAATACATATGAGATTGAAAAACGAAAATATACATGTTAAATATTTTTATATAAGCTACTCAGTGATACCAAATTTGACCTTCACAACCGACCCCCTGGGGGTCAGAGTGAGTCCAACTTTGAAATCGTAAATTATAACCCCCATTTTTTATTGCAGATTCGGATTCTATAGACAAAAATACGTAACTTTTGTATTTAATGTTTATTTCGAATCCTCGTTTATTACGGTGTAATCGAGCATATTAAATCGATACATATTTCGGTTTTCCCAACCAGGTTTTGCCTGATTGGCCAGAATTTTTGACGTCAAATTTGCCGTCTTTTGCAGGAATAGCGTTTCTTGAAAATCACCCATGTCGATAATTTCGATAATGCTACACTGTTAAAAATTTGACCCATTTGCTGCAGCGTCTCTCCACAGCTTTTATAGAATATCTCTTTTATGACCAATGAGAATGCTCCATAACACAGTAAAGTAACCGTTTTCTATAAAAGCGGTGGAGTGACGCTGTAGCAATGAGTCAAATTTTTTAACAGTGTATAAGGGTTTTTTATGTTTTTCTCTACAAAAATCCATGTAGAAATTATTTTAAAAACTCCATACACGCGCATCCCCCCCCCCCTTCTATTAAATAATAAATGAAATAATAGTAATAATAATAATAATAATAATAATAATAAAAGAAGGCAGAACTTATCGAAACGCGAAAATTTTGTTTAGTTTCTGCGGAAAAGTTTAATCAAGATTCGTTGTTATTAAAGATTGATGTGTGTAGGGAAACAGCTGCTTTTTTCGCTCAAGTTGCCTGCCTCCTCGAGTTACAGCGAGATCATGACTGTAGCTCTCTCATCTCCTCATGGTGTTGCGGCCCTAATCCGATTTTCACGTGTGGCTCTTCTCCATCTTTTTTGACTGCTCTTGTTGACAGCCTGTGTGGGCTTGCTGTTATTGATTTTTTCTCTCGTTTGCCTGTGTCGTACATGATTTGACCATGGCTGTTTATCTTAGTGTCTACTCTGGAGTTTCGAGACAAAAGCCTCCCTTACGGGTAGTAGCACATGTCTCAGTACTTGCCAACCAACCAACCAACAATCATCGAAACGCAAAATATTTACATACCTTGCCCTCAAAAACTGAAGATATGCTTTTTCTATTCGAGAGGGGAGGTTCATATTTACACATTAAAACATCAAAACAAGTAGGTCGTTATTTCGAAACCATTTACTGGATAAAATAAAAATCTAAATAGAAAACTAAATTAATATATTTCAATTAATTTTTGTGGAGAAAAACATAAAAAAACCTATACAGTGTAAAAAATTTGACTCATTTGCTACAGCGTCACTCCACCGCTTTTTTAGAAAACGGTTACTTTACTGTGTTGTGGAGCATTCTCACTGGTCATAAAAGAGATATTCTATAAAAGCTGTGGAGTGACGCTACAACAAATGGGTCAAATTTTTAACAGCGTAGCATTATCGAAGTAATCGCCACGGGTGATTTTAAGAAACGCTATTCCTGCAAAAGACGAGGAATATGACGTCAAAAATTCTGTCCAATCAGGCAAAACCTGATTGGGAAAACCGAAATATGTATCGATTTAACATGCTCGATTACACTGTGATAAACGAGGATTCGAAATAAACATCAAATACAAAAGTTACGCATTTTTGTCCGTAGAATCCGAATCTGCAATGAAAAATGAGGGGTTATAATTTAAGCTTTCAAAGTTGGACCCCCTCTGACCCCCTGGGGGTCGGTTGCGAAGGTCAAATTTGGTATCTTTGAGTAGCTTATTTAAAAATATTTAACAAGTATATTTTCGTTTTTCAATCTCATATGTATTTATCAAGTTATTCGACCGTTTCCAGACTTTTCGGACACCCTGTATATATATATATATATATATATATATATATATATATATATATATATATATATATATACTACAAATTAAAAAAAATTTCACCAAAACTAACCTTTATACTATCTTAATTTTCTTATAATAATATTCCGTACTTACTTCAACTTATTAAATTAAAATCTTGTTTCTAGATTTAATCTGTTAATCTTTAAGGAAACGATATAAATTCTTAATTCGCCTTTAAAAACATTATTTCCAGTATGCGTAAATTTAAAAGATGGCTCTAAATTAAAAATATTCTTAATTAAACTTTATTTCTTAATATTCCAAATAAAACTCATTTTTTCTATGTTTTTATCAACCCTTTTAAATTATTCCAAATTTTTCTTATAATAATATAATAATATAATAAATATATAATAATAATATAATATATAATAATAATATAATATATAAATATATAATAATAATATAATAAATAGTCTTATTAAATTTATTCCAAAATTATATCTTTCAAAAATTATCATTATTTTATTTTATCTATTTATTTATTTTACCTCAGTCAACATTTGATGTTGTGCATATCAATAAATTCATTTCTTTTCTTTTTCTCTTAAAATTAATCGTCTATAAAAATCGTCTGCCTAAGATATTTAAAATTTTGAGTCGATTATAAATTGGTTAAATAATATTTTTTTTTAAATAAAATTGTTGTCTGTCAAATATTAATCTTGACTCTGGGTATGAGCTATGTTTACACAAAAGAATCATGGTTTGAGACTAAAAAATGTTCTAGAATTTTCTTTTTAGATTTAAAAAGAGGAAGCCTCGAGAGGTGGTAAGAAATAGGATTCTTGGGTTCTCTCTTCCATGAGTACGGTTGGATGTAGTAAATGATGGAATATTTTTTTTGGATGTTTCGGTAAAAGATCGTCTGCAAAAGGAGCTTTTCTTTCTATTGTAGCTACAGTTTAATAAAATGAGCTTGCAGCAGCGAAGGAGTGATTATTTGGATCTTCTACATTTATTTATTTTGTTTTTGTCTGGCCATGACTTCTGTGCGGAGAAAGGGAAACCTAGCGATGATATTTCTGCCCCCCCCCCCCTAACTTTAAAATGTTCCAATCAATTCAAGAGTCCGACAAGATAGCTAATGCCTGTGCTGCCTTTTTCGGGTTTTTAATGAAACTTGCTATGGAACGAAGTGATAATAAAAACTGTGGATCGCTGAATAATTTGCCCGTCATTATTGGATGTGTTCTTAAACAAGAACTGCTATATTCTCTTGATTTCTAGAGTGACGAAAACAGAGAAGTTGTTCCTGTAAAGTGTTTTGTGTCTGCATGATTTGAAAGAATTAGTACTTGCTTCGAGTCTGATTGTGGATTTCCTGACGCTTGATGTCGATCTGTCACCATCGATGCATAGTTTGTGATTCAGTATTCATGGTCATAATGACAAATTTTTGAAAATTAATGACTTCAAAGTGGTGAGTATGCGAGAAGTATTGGATGAGGAATTTAAAGAAGATTGAATTTTATTGACGATTTTTCGAGAAACTGTAAGTTATTTTATCAAATGTTTTGATTATTGATTGAGGAAAAAATTATTATGTATTTATTTATTTATTTATTATTTTATTGATGAGAGTAATTTGAAGTTAATTTATTAATTTACTAATTTATTTATTTATTTATTATTTATTGTACGTTATGGATCTGATATAGTAATTTTGAAAAATTATGTAATTGATAGAAATTATTAACTTTGAAATTTATTGCGAATGATTTTACGATCAGGATTTAATAAAGAAAATAGAAGTGCTTCATTTATTCTAATGAGTAAGAATAAAAAAAAAATTATGGAAGATCCTAAATTCCTACCGTTTGACCCGAGTTCTGGAATGAACATTTTGTCTTGGTTAACTTATTTTGATACAACATGTGAAAAGGAGAAGAAAAATCTAGAATGGAAATTTAATTTTATTGCGCAATATTTGAAAGGGGAAGCGCAAAAAATTTATATCAATGACTGTTTAAATTGTACGGATTATGAACAAATTAAGTAAATGTTGATTGAAAGATTCAATGAATTAGACATCCCGAGTTTTTCTGATTTTTCAAATCTGAAATTAGATAATTTAGACAATTTAGAAACTTATTTTCGTAAAAAAGTGGAAATTGGTAGGAATTACATCTTAGTGAAAGAATACTGTTACAAGGTTTAACTGATGGTTTAAAACCAGAATTCTAAAACAATATAATTATAAATCTTCCTAGTAGTACCACCGAATGGTACCGGGTTGTCAAACATTTCGTGGAAGTTTCCACCCCACTAGTTTCAAACCAAGTAATAAATCAACCATCAGACAAAATTTTCAACCTTTTCAACCAACTAGGCCCTGGATTCAGTCAGTTAGGCCCAATAATGCACCTAGGAATTGAATTCCCCAAAGGCAATCTCAGTTTCAAAGGCCTAGGATTTGTCAAAATAATTATATTCAGAATTCATATCCTTCAAGACCTTGTAGGATATGTACAAATAGGGGTGTGAGTAATGCTTTTCATTGAAAAAGAGAATGTATTTTTAGGAATGAGTTGCCATCCTCTGATACTCTTCCAAGTAGCTCACAAAATAATTCTTATAATATTTGACAATTAATTGTGTATGGATATACAAATAATTATAATTTACCATGTGTTGTAGATACTGGCTCAACTGTTGCAATATTGCCACTTAAATTTGTTTAAAAACTTAATGCTAAAATTGAGACTATACCCTCAGTTATCATTGGTCAGGCAAAATGATTTTTACATATAAATAAAATATGTAGTGTTTTTCTAAAAGTGGGTAAAATTAAAAAATATGTTAACTTTTTAGTATGCAATACGAATTTGGATTATGCTATTTTGGGGTTAAAAGAATGTTCTAAATTTAAATTAACCATGGAATGTAAAGATTGTATTGTAAGGCAGGGAAGGAAAATTATAACTAACAGTATATCCATACATAATGAGAGATCCCTTCATTTCAATACAGTAAATATGGACCAAGTACAACAAAACAGGGATCAATCTAATGAATTTGTAACCTCAGAATATAAAAAATATGAAATTAAATATTGGTAATAATGTAGCAATAGATAATTATGATAATGAAACACTGAATGCAAGTTATCATGATATAGAGTTACAATCTACTTGTGGAAATATTATGAAAAATGAGGACTGTGTTGAATATAATCACGAAATTAATGTGCAACCTAATTATAGAGGTTTCATGACTGTTCAGAATTTTCGCGATAGTTCGGATTCAGATTTAACTGAGGAAATAAATTTAATTCAAGATGTAAATTTAAGGGAATTAGTTCATATTTATAGTGATATTTTTGCAAAGCATAAATATGATATGGATAAGATAAATATTGAACCACAACGCGTTATACTAAAATCTGACCTACCTATATCTTTGAGGCCCTACCGAACATCTCCCCTAGAAGAAAAAGAAATAAAAAATCAAATTCAATCTTTGTTAGCAGCTGGACTTATAAAGGAAAGTAATAGCCCCTATTCTGCTACTGTTACATTAGTTATGAAAAGAGAGGAAGGTAAAAAAACGCGATTATGTATAGACTATAGAAAATTAAACGCAATAATTAAAAATGATGCAGAACCCTTGCCCCGTATCGATGAATTTTTAGATAAATTGAGTAGTGCTCACTATTTTTCCACCTTGGATTTAGCCTCTGGCTACTGGCACATACCAATACACCTATCCGATACAGAAAAATTAGCATTTGCAACCAATTTTGGACTTTTTGAGTGGCTGGTGCTCCCTTTTGGCATAAAAACTGGCCCTCCTATATTCAATAGAACCATTATAAGAATCCTTAATAAATATAAAATCGACTTTGCGTGCCACTATTTCGATGATATTATAATTTTCTCTTCCTCTTTAGAAGAACATTTAAATCATTTAGCTCAAATTTTTGACATCTGCAAATTAGGAAACATTAAACTTAAACTTTCTAAATGTAAATTAGGCCAAAATAAAATCAATTTCTTAGGTTATGAAATCACTAATGGAAATATAACACCAGCAAATACCAATATTGAAACCATTAAAAATTAAAATCCTCCTTCCAATGTGAAAGAGTTACAACGATTTCTAGGTTCCATTAATGCTTACCATAAATTCATAAATAAATATGTTGAACTTAGATATCCTCTAAATAGATTACTTAAAAAAGACACAATATGGGAATGGAACTCAGAGTGCCAGAACTCTTTCGAAAAATTAAAAAAATTCTTTAATTGCAAAACCTATCCTCAAAATTTATGATCCTAAATTACCTTTACATATATTTGTAGATGCCTCTCAGATAGCAGTATGTGGCAATCTAAAACAACCTGATAAAGATAATTTCTTACATCCTATTGCTTATCATTCTAGAATTTTGAAGAGTTATGAACAAAATTATTTCATAACTGAATTAGAATGTTTAGCTATTATAGATACTCTTGACAAATTCTATCATTACTTTCATGGTGTCAAGTTTACAATTCATACGGACCGCACATCTCTAGTATGGTTAAAGAGTTTAAAAAAATTAAGAGGTAGGCTTTTTAGATGGTCACTCAAACTTAGTATGTTTGATTATGAGATAAAATATGAAAAGGGTTCAACAAATGTCGAAGCAGACATGTTGTCATGAATTCCTGTTTGTCATTTAAT
The DNA here is from genome assembly GCA_964019185.1 of Maratus speculifer. NCBI lineage: Eukaryota > Metazoa > Arthropoda > Arachnida > Araneae > Salticidae > Maratus > Maratus speculifer. Next base: position 301,873,294 of record OZ025289.1, read on the forward strand.
CAACATATTAGTTTATTGCTAGATAGGAAAGAAATTATAGAGATGCAAGACAAAGACAATGTTTGTGACAAAAAATATAAAAAAGAGAATGGAATTATTATACTAATAATATTTATGGAATTATTATAGTTGAGGAAAAGGGATTCAAAAAAATTGTTGTACCAATGTCATTAAGAAAAAAATTACTCCATATTGCTCATGATAATTTTGGACATTTGGGGATTCAAAAAATGCTTAATTTAATATCTCCCAACTATTATTGGCCTAATACGACAATAGACATTACACAATTTATTAAACATTGCGACATCTGTCAGAAAAATAAAAAAACAAAACAGAAAAGATTCGGATTATTACAAGCTATGCCAGCCACAGACCAACCTTTTGAATGTCTTTCTATTGATACTGCTGGTGGATTTAACTATTACAACTCAACAAAAAAATTCTTACACATAATAATAGATCATGCAACTAGGTTTGTTTGGGCTTTTCCTTCCAAAAATGTTACCACTGAAACATACACTAACTGTTTAAAACAAATTTTCAATATCAAAGCACCTCAAAAAATACTTAGTGACAGGCATAAATCTTTCAGATCTCCAAGATTTAAGAAATTCCTTAGAAATCATCATGTTCAACAGCGTTTTACATCCGCACATCATCCTCAGACCAATGGAAAGGTAGAGCGCGTTAATCAGACTATAGCTATCAGGCTTAAATGTAAAGTTAATTCCACTTCTTCTAAAATACCTTGGACTAGATTATTAAACCAAGTCATCGAAGAATACAACAATACGCCCCATTCTATCACCAAATTCCCACCTGCCTATTTATTTTATGGTCAATTGTCTTATGAATCTCCTTTAAAACAGAACTATTACCCTCCAGTAGACAAAGCCCTCAAGATTGAAGATTGCGAAAGCGCGAACTCGTGAATTTCACCTTAAAAGTAAAAGACTCTATGATCGAAATTTTGTCGAATCCCCATTAAAAATACAAGACTCTGTAATTTATGAAGAATTTAAATACCCTAACACTCGAAAATTAGAACCTACTTTCTCTGGACCATATAAAATTATAAATAAACTTTCTGATGTAATTTATGAAATAGATAAATTTAATTATGAGACAAGACAGAATTCTGTTATTGTGCATGTTTCTAAATTAAGACCCTATTTTTCACCAGAAGATTTTAAATTGTTTCATGAGCAACCCAAAAAACAAACAAAACCTCAGATACAGACACAATCACTAGATCAAACTAAAGTCAAGACAGTAGATTAAATTTTAATTCTTATTCTTTAAATATTTTATCACTATAATTTTCAACATTAGCAGGTATATTCTTGGTGCGCAACAAGAATATTACTTGTTTTTTGGGAGATTTTGGGGTTAAATTGGGCTCCTTATACAGGCATAAAGTGTACATTTTGATTGTAAAAGCTTTCAAATTGATGTTGATAAATTAATTTTAAGTGTATTTAAGTCTAACTATATTTACTCATTTATTTGATATTAGTATTATTCTATTTATTCAACAGATATTTATGTGATAACAGTTATAAAATTTGATGAGTTTACTGAAACCTATAACTTAATATGTGATTTTCAGTGATTGTGAAAATTGTAGATATTAAAAGTTTTTCAAAAAGCAAACTATTTTTATTTCCATTTCTCAGTTAAGAATGACACCTTTTATTCCTATTTGCTTTATTATTAAAGTTTATAAAAAATGTGTAGATAAAACATTACTCTACATTTGGCATTTGAAAACTTATAACCAAATTTGACAATTTTGTAAAAGAGTATCAGAGAGGAACTATTGTAAGTAAATACTGGTTGAGAGTCCATTTTCTAAATAGTTAGATTTAATTTTATTTGGATTTTGGAATTATTATTTTTTTATGTATACTTTCAGCTAGCAAAATATATTTTCTTATACTATTAGAAGATAATAAAATTATTTTGTTGCTATGTAATTATTTTTATTCTCAACCAATATTTTCCCTATCAATAATAAACAAATTGTGGTATTTTCTTTTAATTATACTCTTGTTTTACTATTATTATTATTATTATGATTTCTATAATGAAGTTAAGATATGGAGTCTTTTTATGCTATTTATTATTATTATTATTATTATTATTATTATTATTATTATTTAAATTTTTCTATATTATTTATTATTAATTTTTGAAGTGATAATATTTATTATTAGAAATTTGACATATTATTAAAAAAATGTTGGAATCCAACAAAAAACATAAGATTAAAACCAAAGATTAAACAAGATTTGAGGATCTTTAATTAAAGAGACTGTATTCACTGAACATTGAAAAAGACTATTTTATACATTCTTGAAAGACTTTTTTCACTGAAGGACTTTATTTAAAATAAACTACTCATTATAAGTCAGTGAAATTCTATAAACTCCCATGAAGGAGATTTCTTATTGTTTTTATTATATTTTTAAAATTTCTTGCGTATTAATATTTATAACTTATTTACTTTTATTGTATGTATTATCTCCTATGCACTTACAAATAGTAAGTGATATTGTAACATTATTGTATTTCTTTCAGGGAAACGCTCCTACCTAAATTTAATTCTACTTAATTTTCTCTTAACTATTTTTTTTAATCGCTAATATTTTTTATATTGCGTTAATTTTCTTTTCTTCCATCTCTTGGCTTCCAGAGTTTGACAGTTTTATTCTAAAATTTAACTTTTATAAATTATTATATTTTTGTTGTCTGAACTTGCAATTTTATTTAACTATCAACTTCATACAAAGTTTTGGGGAGGGGGGATAATATTACAAATTTAAAATTTTTTTCGCCAAAACTAACCTTTATACTATTTTAATTTTCTTATAATGATATACCGTACTTACTTCAACTTATTAAATTAAAATGTTGTTTCTAGATCTAATCTGTTAATCTTTATGGAAACGATATAACTTCTTAATTCGCCTTAAAAAACATTATTTCCAGTATGCGTAAATTTAAAAGATGGCTCGAAATTAAAAATATTCTTAATTAAACTTTATTTCTTAATATTCCAAATAAAATTCACTTTTTCTATGTTTTTATCAACCCTTTTTAAGAAAGTCTTATTAAATTTATTCCAAAACCATACCTTTCAAAAATATCATTATTTTATTTTATCTATTTATTTATTTTCCCTCAGTCAACATTTGATAGTGTGCAGATCAATAAATTCATTTCTTTTCTTTTTCTCTTAAAATTAATCGTCTATAAAAATCGTCTGCCTAAGATATTTAAAATTCTGAGTCGATTATAAATTGGTTAAATAATATTTTTTTAAATAAAATTATTGGTCTGTCAAATATTAATCTTGATTCTGGGTATGAGCTATGTTTACACAAAAGAATCAGGGTTTGAGACTAAAGAATGTTCTAGAATTTTCTTTTTAGATTTAAAAAGAGGAAGCCTCGAGAGGTGGTAAGAAGTAGGATTCTTGGATTCTCTCTTCTATGAGTACGGTTGGATGTAGTAAATGTTGGAATATTTTTTTTTTTAATGTTTTGGTAAAAGATCGTCTGCAAAAGGAGCTTTTCTCTCTATTATAGCTACAGTTTAATAAAATGAACTTGCAGCAGCCAAGGAGTGATTATTTGGATCTTCTACATTTATTTATTTTGTTTTTGTCTCGCTGGCCATGACTTCTGTGCGGAGCAAGGGAAACCTGGCGATGATGTTTCTGCCCCACCTAACTTTAAAATGTCACATATATATATATATACATATATTGTTAATTGACACCTCTTAACTGTTGGCAAAGTGAAATTGCAAATTTGATTTATATATTTTTTCTCTCTCTCACATGGTACCAATTTTATCGTGTAAGTTTATCTATTTGATAATTTTATTATTATTGGTTTAATATTTCTCTAGTATTTTTCACTGAATTAAATTTTGCACTGGCGATTAATTGGGTAATTTAGAAGTCATTTTTAGGTTTAACCTGATCGCATTTAATGTGTCTATTTAGTATTACTCTTGATAACGAGCTAAATACCACATTTCCAATATCTCGTATTTGTTCCAATATTTGCCAACTCTTCTGTTTTGATGTAGTTTGTTATTTTATGGCTTATTCTATATTTTAATGTTAAATTGTAATATTATATAATGATTCTATACACACACACACACACACACACACACATATATATATATCATTTTTTATGGACACGCTAACTTCTATAATTCTTCTCAAATCTTTTCCAAACTGATACATAAAATCAAGGGGCATAAAATATCAGACAAGTTCGTTAATGCGCGTAATCGGACAAATAGGAAGGTGTTTTATGAAAACCGAAAAAGCCCATAACTTCCTAATTAAAATAGATACAGAATTAGTTTAAAGTTTATATTAATTCTAAAAAATGTGTCAAAAGTTTATGCATGACATATTTTTGATAAAATTTAAAATGGGCTCAAAGGGGGAAAAAAAGGGTTTTGCGTAGAAAAAATGTATAACTTCGTCACTTCTCAAGATATCAAATCTAATTAAATTTATTATAAATGTTCTTAAGATTATCTAAAGATTTTGTAGTTACTAACTTTTGATAGGAGTAGTTCTTACTGCAAATAAAAATAAAATAAATAAAAAATGAAAACAGAAAAGGAATGGAAGAAGAAAAAAATCCATAACTTCGTCACTTCATAAGATATAAAATCCCAATACATTTTCAGTACATCTTCGCAATGATATCTTCAACTTTTATAGTGATTTTGATGTGTTATAGTAGTTTTTTATAGGACCAATCGTTATAGCTAAAATAAACTAAACAAAAATAGGAGTTCAAGAAAAAATCTCAAATCAAAATTGCTTATATAATGACTCATTTTTAAATTCATTTTGCTCTCAAACACATCCACTTAGCAGGTTCTCTTTTTTAGTGTGATGTATAGGCCAGTTTTATGATAAAGTCAGAATATATGTCAAATAATGCTGTCAAAGTGGGAATTTTGAATAAAATTTCCTGAAGCAATCATCATGATTGAAAAATTGAAGAAGTATTCAAATGACAAATTGCTTATTTTCTGACTCATTTATAAATCGATTTTTTCTCTCAAATGCTTTTAACTAACACGTTCTCTTATTTAGGAATTGTATAATGTACCGTATTGGGTGATTTTTCCATAAAGTCAGAATATATCTCACAAAATGCTGTCAAAGTTTGCATTTGAGCCGAATTTTGCCGAAGATGATTCTGATAAAACCCGCTCTTACAGGAAAATGAAATTAAAACTTCTTCAAAAGTGGCCAAATAAAGCTGTTAAACTAGGTTTATCTCTAATCGTATTTTATTTTTTGTTGTTGAAATGAGCACTTAACTTCGAAATCTACCACCGCCTGTAAGCCAAATCGACAGGGATTTTGTAAAATATATTTTGAAACGAATATTTTGCCAAAGCTTATAAAATTATGAGTTTTTAGAATGTTATCTCGAACTTATATTTAACCTCTTCGCTACCTGGATCCATAAATGTGGACCTCTATTATTTTCCTCATAAAAACTAAAGTCTTTCATTTTATTTTATATTTTAGCTTCATTTCTTAATAGATGAATGTTTTATGCTTCAAAAGCAAAAAAATAAATGACAATGCTTGTGCTGATTTTCTCATAAAACAGATGTAATTTTCATGTGAATTCGCAAAATGCCTTCAAAACAGAGTGATCGAGAAATTGAGAAAATTTTATAATTACTTATGGTCCAAGAGCCTACCGCAGAAAACCCTAAGTCATCAAGCACAAAAAAATTCCTTTATTTTATGGAAGACTAGTAATAGAGGAACCTAATGATTTATGTCTGCCGGAAGCGAAGGGGCTCATAAGCCAAAAATTAGTACCAATAGTGGTTGATTCGTAGGCTTAGCATTATATTTTCCTGCACCCAGTTTTGCATAGCTGTTTTCATACTTTTCATTGTACGGCAAACACAATGCTAATCCTACGAGTCAACCACTAGTGGTATTAATTTTTGGCTTATGCACCACTTCTCTTCCGGCAGACATGGATCAGTAGATTCCTCTATTACTACTCTTCCATAAAATAAAGGATTTTTTCTTGCGTTCGATGACTTGGGGTTTTGTGTGGTCGGCTCTAGGACTATAAATCATTTTAAATAAAATGAGCTATATAAAAGGAGTACTCAATGATAAAAAGAGGATTTGTTAATCAAACACTTTAAAAAGTTAAATCAATTTAGTTAGATTAATTTTGAATTGAACGTAAACAATGCTTAAAATTGATTTTAAAAATGTATAATATTACTTTCTAAGAAATGTCGATATATCGGAAGTAACAAACTGATATATCGATATGTATTGATAGCCAAAACTATATATGTATTGATGTCCAAAATAAATGTTTTGGGGCTCGATAAATCAATGATATTTTGATATAATATTTTTTTTATCAATATATCATTGATATCATGTTTTAATCTGATAGTTTGTTCTCATCTCTGATTATTATAATTAGAAGAAAAGATTACAAGTGTAACATTTTTAAATTTTCAAAAATAAAAAAGAGAATTTTTTTTTTTTTTTTTTTTTTTTTTTTTTTTTTTTTTTTTTACAAATTACGTTAAATTATTAAATAGACAGAAAATTTTACTCTTGAATTCGTAATTTTCCTTTAAATTTTATACATTAAAACATCAACTAAGTTTTACTATCACTACAATTTTCATTTCGAATGAATCACACCAACAGTAAAGATTCATATTTTTTGAGTTTTCCTTTTTTTTCTCATTCTCTACATTTTTATTTCAATTTTTTTTCAAAGATAATTTTTTCCCTTTTGAAAATATATTTATGTTTAAAAATTTTAGCATAGTTTAGTGTTATAAATGTCTTTTAAATATGTAATAAAAGCTTAACCTTTGATAATATTACAAACTTATACAGTATAACATAGTTTTATTGTTATTATTATTTTAGTTAAATTTTTATTACCCTAAAGCATATGAAAACTCGAATTGACAATTCATAGTATACAGTAAAATTTACAAAATTATAATTTTCTTAATAATTCCCGTTTCATAATGGAAACTTACATGCAAGTTAATAAATAAAAAAATGCATGTAATATAATACACTTATTTAAATTTTTCACATTTAAGTTTTTTTTTCAAGTAGTAAGATAAGTAATATTGTACATACGACCGAAACAGGATTATAAGATAGAAACAGACACTGAATTTCGGTAATCTTATTTTTGGCCGTAAACGAAAATGTAAAATATTTTAAAATGATTAATGCATGCAGAAATATATTCAATTATTAATTAATTATACATATTTATTAAGCATAAATAACAGTTATTCAATTATACACGTTTATTAAATGTACATAATTAATAATCAGCTAGTTAAAATTGGCTCACTGGTCAAAACTTTTTTTTTTCATGTAAAATAAAATTTAATTAATTCATCAACGGAAAAGATTGATCTTGTAATTATACCAATTTATTCTGACTAAAAAAAAAAAAAAAAAAAAAAAATCGGTACACAGATACTTTGAAACTTTATAATGATTTTTGTAAATAATCATCTATTGTTCTAGAATTTAAAAAAATATATATTCGATAGACTTTTGAGGTTTCAAACTAAAAGTTTTCTATTGTTGTTCAATCTACAGCATTTAATGAGTATGTGAAAAGCATCTTAAAAATTTACTTCTATGTGCATTGCTTGCTTCATAATTTGCACTTGTGTCTCGAGTCAGCCTTGACTGGTAATTATATACAGTACACTAAATAAAGACTGTCTCATTTGAGTCGGTACAACTGAAACCATTGAATAATGTTGAAAATTTCTGAAAGAAAAAACGAGATTTCTTGAATATAAGTAGTTTTGGTCAAATTTCAGTCCAGCAGAATTTTCGATAGCATTTTCGCGAAAACGAATATTTGACCGAAACTAGAATTTTGGGCCAAAAATGGAACCAAATTTTCCGTTGATCTCTAGATATGCGATTGCAAAAAATATTACCTTTATTATATTCTTTTAACTCTAAGTTATAATAAAAAAAATTATCTTTGTTAAAAGTGTATTGGTACCGTAGAATAGAGATCTGCACGGGCCGGAATTTTCAGGCTCGGACTGTGCAGAAATCTGTGAAAACAGGGCCGATCTGGCCCTATAAAATTTCTACTATTTCGAAAAAAAAAATCAGATTTCTATAATATAATTATGACTCTTTTAAAGAATACTGCATACATATTTATGGACGACTTTACAGTACATTTTACAGAAAATATACAGTAGCATCGTTAATGATTACTTAGATTCTTTGACTTTTAACATTCATATAAAAATTCATGAAAAAATCAATATGCTTTAGAATAAAAGAAAAAAAAAGAAAGTTAAAAACATCATAACTTTTGAAGCTGTGTAAGAAAAGGTAGATTTATGAAAATATTTCTACATCATTTTATTGAATATTTTCTCAAATCAAAAAAGCTATTTTTTGATACATTTCTGAATTCATTACTTTTCGGAAACGCATAAGATTAGCAAGTGCTATTTATTCAGATATATTATATTTGATTCAGAAACTATGTAATATAATGAAGTTACCTTTTTTTTTTTTTTTTTTTTTTTTTTTGTACAAGCAATTTAAGAAAATACTGTCAAAGTTAGCGTTTTAAACCGAATTTCCGGAAGTAACAGCATGGGAAGGGAGAAACATCTGCAACTATGTGACAAGAATCTCTTATATCTCAACAAGATATACAAGTATTTTATTTACCAAAAATGGAAAATGCTATTCGATTTCAAATCTCTTCAATTCAGGCTTTTCAATTTTATACCTTATCATTTAAAAATTAGTCAGAAAATGTGTCTAACCTTCGCGTTGTTGAGAAATGAACTGAAAAACCGGCAATAAATATATTTCCAAAGATTACGTTAACATAAGTTCTTTATCGTTATTAGTACTTTTACAAATCATGTAATCTTCTGTACACATCTTGAGAACAATTAAATATAGTTCCAGTCCGACTCGACTATATGTAGAAAAACAATGCAAGCCTGATCTCGGCCCGGCACGAGTCTGCTAAAAAATATTTTAAGCCCGGGTTAGACACAAAGTAACTGTCCGATGCCGATGTCTACACTGTACAAGTTGCATTTCTGTATTGAAGTTGTAAACTAATATCAACTCTTGATGCACATTTATACTTATTATCGTTAAAGCCATATTAAAAGAAAATAGTTCATATTTTATCGAATTTGCTGGTAGGCCCTACAAATTTTTTATCGTCCAGGTCAGTATGGCCCGTTCAATTTTTTTGTCAGCCCGATCCCTTTATTTTGTTTGTAGGCCCGCCCGTTGTAAAAAATATTCCAATTTTGCCGGCCCTTTAAAAAATTCGGAACCATTCCGCCGGCCCGGCCCGTGTAGATATTTGAATATACTCAGAAAAAGTTACAATATTAATGTTCCATTCATTATAAATCAAAACAATTTCAGCAAAAAATTTGCAATTTTTTGTTGTACTTTTGAGTTTTATGTACGTGATTTTTAGTAGCAAACTTTAAGATAGGTAACAAATTAAGAATAGATCAGAAGATGAAATATTTGTTTTTAACGGACCAAATTTTAAAACAATCTTACACCCATGTATGAACACCACCGATATGACAAACGACCGTAAATAAAATATTGACGCCTAATCGCATAATGACGAAGGTCTTTTATTACATGGGGAGTTATTACATGTGAGCCTTATCGTAATGAAACTATTTCCAAAATTCGAAGCAAATGTCATAATTGTACATAAAAGCCCCTTTATTTAATTTTAGAGGAGATAATTGCCTGTTCCCAACATTATATTTAACAAAAGTACCCCGAAACTATTTAGGGAAGCGTCTTATCAGTTTGAACTTATATCGAAAAATTGAAACAAATGAGTTATTTCTGCATGAAAAACCCATTTACCTAAATTAAAAGAGGTATCTCCCCTACCCCCCCCCCTGCCCTCCTTCATAGGTAACCAATGAATATCCAAAACAAATCAGATAAGCGCCTTATCAGAATGATTTATATCCAAAATTGTAGCTAATCGGTAAATTCTGCGTGAATAATCCATTTACTTAAAATTAAGAAAGATTATCAACTATCCTTCCCATTATACTTAACCAATAAACAACCAAAAATAATCATGGAGGTCCCTCATTAGAACGATCCTATATCTAAAGTTTGAATGAAATCTGATAATTCTGCATGAAAAACCCATTTATCTAAATTAAGGGGGTTACCCCTCCCCGTTAGCCTTCTTATACTTAGTCAATAAACTCGCAAAACTAATCAGGGAAGCGCCATCAGAATAAACCTAGATCTAAAAATTTGAAGCAAATCGGATATTTCTATCAAGAGTTATTGCGTTACATACATAAATATGTATATATAAATAGATACAGAATCGGCGGACACATAAGCTCTCAGCTTTTGATAGACTGTGAGCAAAAAGCTGTATATATTGCATACATATAGTTTTAACATATTTATGTCGAAAAACTATACATATTTTTATAAATATAAAAACTCTATATATATTGTTTGAAACACATTTGTTGTAATTTTCTTATATATATGTATATATAATACCATTAATTGTAATACAATATATGAACCATTGAATTTAATGCAAAATTACCACATTGAAACATGGGAATAAAACAAGAATAAAATAAAATAAAATAAAATAAATAAACTGAATACAATCGAAGCTTGTAGAATTAAAGCAAAATCTTCAGGCCCACAAATACTTTGGAACTACAAATAAAGTGTGTGGTTTCATCTTCGCATTAGCCATGAAAAAGCAAAATAATACGAATTTGGGGCTAACAACACACATAAAACAAAAATAAAATGAAGAAAAAAAACCCTTAAAAATGCGTAAGAACATTATTAAATTGGATGGAAAAAGAAAGAAAATACATACATACATAAACATACCATACACTATAGTATACCCTAAAAAGATTTATCACAAAATCATTTAATTTGATAATACTAAATTAAACTCAATATATTAATGTAAGATTATATAAGGAATAAAATAGATAATTTTAAAATTTAATACATGTAAAGTATAGGAAAAGAATATACAAGTATATCAAGATATTGAATTTAACATGAAAAATAATTATTATATGATTAAACAACTAATAGCCATAAATAATATATTAAATCCCTGTATGATATGATTAGACGATCTATTGCAATTCATAATGGAATTTCCTAAGAGGTATCAGAAAACTACACAGTAGAAATCTTGATGACAATACACTAAGGTTATGCGCAACGTAGCAATTACCTTAATGCATAATATTTATAAAATAGCTAAAACTTTTAGCTACCTCTGCTATATATTAAAAAATATATATAAGATAACTAAAATTAAAAAAAAAATCATAATGAATATTTTATTCAAAGTGAAAAGATACCACAATATAAAATATCAAAATGTACATACATTCATAATTACTTGCACTTAACGCAGCGTAATAATTTGAATGCTAATATAATACCATTAATTGTAATACAATATATGATCCACTGAATTTAACACAAAATTACAACATTAAAACATGGTGATAAAAAAATAAAATAAAATAAATACAAACGAAATTTGCAGAACCAAAGCAGAATCTTCTGGCCCACAAATACTTTGGAACTACAAATAAAGTATGTGGTTTCATCTTCGCATCACATATACTGTTGCTGTTGTTAATTACTGAAATAATAATAAACGTACTGTTGCAACTAAGACCTTTGTCATATTTTTGTGTGGCTTTTAGAAACAACAGCAAAGTTAAATAAAGAGTATAAAATCTAGTATAATAACTAGTACAAACATGACTATTCACTGTAAAAAAAGGAAGAAAGAAATGGACGTTTTTATGGAGATTGTACTGGCAATCTGGGTGCCAGTACAATTTGCTGATTTTTAACGGGAAAATTCTTGTAAAATCCAGAAATTTTTCCAAAAAATCGGAAAATTTTCCGTTAACAACAGTAAATTGTACTGACTCTAAAATCATCTTCTTTAAAAATATATTGCAAAGCACAAAACTTACAATATTCGCATTTTTCATGTTACTTAGTTAATCGTAAATTTTCACCTTTAATTTTTAATGGAAAAATTACAATTGATTACATGTAAGTTTTCAGATTACTCGCATCATTTTTATCATGAACTTTGGGATAACCAATAAAACATTGACAAATAGCAGAAATAAAGATACTACTAGGTTTTTCGTATCATCTACTATTCATTTATAAATATCTTCATCAGTCTCAAAAGTATGTTGTAAATTACACACTTTTGAAAAAGCTGTGTTAAAACAAAATTGAACGGCAAAAGACTCTTGAACTTTTTCATTTATAGTATTTCTGAGAGTCCAGAGTACAAAACTGGCACTTAAAATCATTTTCTTTAAAAATATATTGTAAAACACAAAATTTACAAGTTTTATAATATTTCATTTTAATTAGTTAATCAATAAATTTTCACCTAGAATTTTTAATGGAAAAATTAGGATCGATTTCGTGTAAGTTTTCAGTTTTACTCGCATATTTATCATGAACTTTAGGATAACAAACGAAACACAAGGATATAGAAGGCATAAATAATTCCAACTGCACTAGGTTTTTATCATCTAGCACAACCCATTTATGAACATTTTCATTCATCTAAAAATATATCGCAAATTATTTAGTTTTACAAAAGTTGTGTTAAAACGAAATAGGATTTTAAAAGTCACTTAAAAACTTCATTTACCTTGTTTCATTAAATCCAGAATACAAGACTATCATCGAAAATTACCTTCTTTAAATGTATTTTCCAATGCACAAAATTTGCAACAGTTAAATTATTTATTGGTCCTTAGTTAATCAAAACAATCACCAGAATTTTTAATACAAAAATTACGATTTTTTTCATGTAAGTTTTCAATTTTACATGCGTAATATTTGTCATGAACCTTAAGATAAGAAATGAAACGTAGACGAGTAAGAGGAATGAAGTTTTGAATCACGATAGGTTTTTCACACCATCTACTACACATTCTTGAAATTTTCATCAATCTCAAAAGTATGCTGAAAATTATACATTCTTGTAAGAACCGTGTAAAAACAAAATTGAATTTCAAAATACCACTGAACTTCTGTATTTATACTGTTTCTATAAATCCAGAATACAAGACTATCATCTAAAATCATCCTCTTTAAAATATATTTGAAAGCACAAAATTTACATTTGCATTATTTCAGCTCATTTAGTTAACCCAAATAATTTCGCCCAGAATTTTTTATAGCAAAATTACAATTAATTTCATGTAAGTTTTCAGTTTTACATACATTATTTTCATCATGAACTTTAAGATAACCAATGAAACATAGGTCAGTAGAAGGAATAAAGATTTCCAATTGAGCTAGGTTTTTTACATCATCTTCATAAATCTCAAAAGTATGTTGCAAATTATACACTCTTACAGAGCAGTGTAAAAACAAAATTTAATTTCAAAAGACACATGTACTTGATTGTCGTCATTGTTTCTGTAAATCCAGAATACAAAGATGTCATCTAAAATTATCCTGCTTAAAATATATTTCAAAGCACAAAATTTACAACATTTGCATTATTTCAGCTTATCTAGTCAATCTAAATAATTTCACCCAGAATTTTTTATGGCGAAATTGTGATTAATTTCATTCAAGTTTTCAGTTCTACACGCATCATTTTCATCATGAACTTTAAGATAACCAATGAAACATAGGCCAGAAGGAGGAATGAAGATTTTCAACTGAGCTAGGTTTTTCACATCATCTACGACCCATTTATGAACATCTTCATCAATCTCAAAAGTATGCTGCAAATTATACACTCTTACAGGAGCAGCGTAAAAACAAAATTGAATTTCAAAAGACACATGTACTTGTTTATCGTCATTGTTTCTGTAAAGCCATAATACAAGACTATCTGGATTGTCCTCATCACCTGCTGGATAAAATTTTAACCACCAAGATTCTCCATCGTGACTTTTTAATACCGGGCTTGTAAGACTTTCACCATTTTTAAATGATCTTTTCGAAATGAGCGATCCAACTTCCCAAAACAAGTTTGTTATTTTATCCATGATATCTACAAATTAAAACTCGTTATTTAGATATTGAAACAATGCATCTGAAATATCTCAATAAATATTTCTTTGAAATTTTTCTGTTTACTAAGCCATACTAACACTTCACAAATAATGAATAAAAATTGAAATGTTTCAAAGCAACTACAAATTTATGAAATATATTTAAGCAAAAATATAGTCCAGGATGATATGAATTGGTTGCATTTTACTTCTTAATAGCTAAATATAATTATAAACCAATTACTTACATGAAATAAAATGTGAAAACTAATCTATGCAAAATTAAATGCACAAACGGTTCCAACAGTCAGGATATTTCCTTTAATGAGAAAAAATATTTGAAAAACATTTCTCGTTCAAAGCAAATTTACTGAAACCTTCGAAATCAATTCATAAATGTTTATGAATATTTGTACAATCAAGTTGAAGATTTCTTATGCATAAATATAGATGTACAAAATCCAAGGTTTTTCCTCTTTGTACTTGATTATTATAAAATAGACTCCCAATATTGCAAAATTCTATTGAATTCCAACACTTTCATCTATTATGATATATCCAATGTTTTTGTTTCCAAGAACAGTCTTTGAAAACTGCTTGAAGAAGTATTTTAAAGTATAAAGTGAGTATTTTCCATTTCCGTTCAAATGCTTGTTGTTTTTAAAGATTCTGATTTTGCAGCCGAGAAAACAAGTCAATTCTTAAACTTTCGACGCAAAAAGATAAACTAATATTTAATTTATCAAATCGGTATCATTCTATCAAAAAAGAGTTAAAAAAAAACCCAATCCGCTTTACAAAACAATAAACTGTTATCATCTTAGACTAAAGTATTATCTAAAAAAGATAAACTTTATGTTGTGATTTAAGATCTGTATCAACAATAGTTCAATATATTTTAGAAATAATGGCAGATTCTGTGAATTTTCTAATACTGATTTACTATGCAAATATCAAATTTACAAAATAAAAGTTGTTTTATAGTTTTATTGGCATAAAATACCGATGTTTTATAAATATAAAACGCATTTGATTACAAGATTACATAGAATTCCTTATTTATCTGTTTTTAGAGGTGACAATAAACTGATAAAAAGACCAAATGTACTCCTCCTGTGATAACATTATTTACTATAGGATCCACATTGCAAGCTTATTATCTATATAGGGTGCAAAAAGGAAAACGGAATCTGACAAGCAAAACAAAAGAAGTACAATCACCATAGATTTTAAAGGTGTTATTTTAAAAAGATACACTTTTTTTTCTTTTATTATTTTAGTCTTTTAAAAAGTAGCCATATATAAAAATATAATGTTGTAATAGAGTGCAAAAAGTTCATAACAGCCTTTTAATATGAGTATCGATATTTTCGAATGGTAATCTTCGCCTTGTCACAGGGATTTGTTACAAATTCTGGGATTAAATATGGTAAAGATTACTATTCGGAAAAGGTGATAATCAAATGAAACAGCACCAAAAAACTGGCAATAAATCACACTTAAATAATAAGAAGACTCATTACGAACACCTGTATCGTAATGGGTTATGGTCATTGGCTAATGACGGTCTGTTAAAATTTCCATCTCAAAAGCGCCCTGTGAATTCTTTTCTTTTACGGTGATTCATATATATTTTTGTTTAATAGTAGTAATCAAATATAATGAAAATAATACCCCTTTATAAAATTAGAGATTTTTGTAAGATTAAACATTTTATGAGAAACGCGCTTAAATTATTTGGTTAGAAATTAAAAGCGTTTAAGAAATTCTTGGTAGTAATTTATAAGGAAAATTTTTTTAACTTAATGATTTTTAAACTTAATGATAAAATTATTACACCAACATGCCAGATTTAACAAAAGCTTTTATATGGTATGAAATTTGCTTTCGTATTATAACTTCAATTCCATGTTTCAAAATTTCTAAATTCTATTCAAAGTTTAAAACAAAAGGCATGTATAGTGATAATTTCCGTAGTGTTATTTCATTCAATTATAGATATATATTTATATTATTTAATTTAAGCATTTTTTTTTTAATTACTCTAGTTAAAATATGTTAGGTGATAATTTAAAACTAATCAGATGTGGCAATCCGAAAATATCTATCTTAAACATGTTGATACTTACTGAAAAATACAGCATAATAGCGCACCGGTTAGGTGTTTTATACAAAAATATAGTCAGTAACAATTTATGTCAACTTCTAACTGAATTTGATGAAAATTGTGTGTTAATTTCTGAGATAAAGCTATTGCGTAACTTTTAAAAAATCTGCATAGGCGATATACACTAAAAACTAAACAGCACTAATCAATATCAGGGACTAATTGAATCTGAAATTTGATGAAAATTCGTGCATTAGTTCTTGAGATAGAGATATTGCGATAATCATGAATAGTGCAACTTAGCAGCGCCATCTCTTGAGTGATTTGCATCAAAAAATAATCAATGCTAAATTATGTCAAGTACTAACTGAATCTAAAGTTTTATGAAAATCCATACATTAGTTTTTGAGACAGAGCTATTATAAAACTGTGAATAATGCAGCATAGCAGCACCACTTGCTGAGCAATATACACCAAAAACTAATCAGCTCCAGTTTATATCAAGGTCTAACTGAGTCTAAAATTTTATAATTCCGAGCATTAATAATTGAGACAGGGTGCTCAGAAATTTTTTGTCACATATAGATTCACAGAGTGACAGACAGAATGACAGGCATACATTTTCTAAAAACCATCAAATCGTGTTCAGTACCTTTTTAAATGTATAAATCTATAAAAACTAGAAATGGAAACTTTTCACGAATCCAATATTTTCTTTTTATACAACTAGAAGAAAATAAATAAGGTTTTTTTTTCATATAGAAATAACATACTATAAATAGCTGGTTTGAAAATTCTACTTTAAAATTTTATTAATCGTAAGTCTAGCTTTTCTTTTTTGTTATTTTTTTTTCTTTGTGGGGTTCTATATTTTTTATATTTTTCTTTTTGTGGGGTATTAAAAAGAGTTATCAAAAAGATTTTGAAATTTATTAATCTGAAAGTTTCACCATGTAACATTCTTTCTTCTTTTTGGTAAGTTACATTCAATGAATTCGATATTAATTGGATCTTCAATAATCGGTTATTTATTTATTTGTAGTTTCTGCTGCACTTCAAAAGTTTTATTCGATCTGGGTTTTAAAAATTCATCTTCATTCACTTTTCAAAGACTTATCATGATTTGGAATAAAAAAAAAAAAAAGACTGAAAAAAACTTATATAATATTCAAACTCTTAATCTTGGTTTAAAGCCTGGTTATGCGTAACAGGAGAATCAGAAAAACGAATTTTTATTTCCTATATGCTATTTCTAATATAAGATGTTACATGAAAACACTTCAACTTATACTTTTAAGATAGTTGGAATAACACATAAGGGGCTGTGAAAATGTAACATTATCAACTTTTTGATAATTTTGGACCCCCTCCTTCCCTTTCGATATCATATGCTATCATCTCTGGAACCCCCCCCCCCCCCCCCGAGTAATAATATCATTATCAAAGTGCATACATTTTTTTATTTCTTTTTTCTTTTTTTAGAATTTATGTCTTTTGTTTGAATTGATACACAAAACTGGTTTTTCACATACTTTATTGATTCAAAAGAAGAGAAGTTAATAAAATGTCACTTTATTCAAATAACACTTAAATGAAATACATAATATTTAAAAGATTTTATAATAGCTTTTTGTTACATAATACATTCATTAATAATAAAGTCTTCTTGCGCTTGCCCCGAATGGTGGTGGGATAGGCTGCAGATAGAAATTCTTATCAACAAAATAAGTGGATAACATTATTCCTCTTTTATTTATTACACACAAGCTTCATTTCAAATATATTTCACATACGGTTTTTTCGAACCGTGATTATAAATGCATACACAAATGAAAAAGAATAGAGATGTCAAACGTTGGGGTATCCAATATTTTAGAATTAAATAATTTTATATTAATTTAGTGATTTTAATAATAACTTTGTATTTTCATAAATATAGATAACAGACCGAAGAAAAAAATAATGGATAATTTTTAACTAAATACCATGTTAGAAATAAAAAGAGAATTTGATTGGATCAAAAATGATATCGATATCATAAGACAAAATCCCCTCCCCCCAGAGATATCTTACGATATCATGTGCCAGACCCCATCCCTCCCCCCTAAATTGATAACGTTATATATGCCCTGCCCTTAAGGAGATCCATACATCATTGATTTGATTTAATAAATTTATATTATTAATTTTGTTTAGCTATAATATATTTTGAGCTGTTTAAAAACGATTAGATATTTAAGAAAATATACTAACAAAACTATAAATGTAATAAAACTAAAAATGCAATAAAAGTAGTTTTTTTAAGCTCACTTTTTTATAGACACAGCATTTTTTAACATATGTACACAGTAAAAAAAAAGGCAGATGTTTCTTACTCTACGAAAATACACAATAATCACGAACGCAAATGTATATAGACCGAAAGGTGGCAGCACAGACAATTACCTTATCGAGTTATTGAATGAAAATCTAGGATTAGTTAAATCTCGATTCGCATATTACAACACAATCGGTCTGCCAAGTCATATCTTGGTGGAAAACACCTAAAAACCCGATTTTAGTGGTTGATTCACAAGTTTACAATTATTTTTTTCCTGCTCCCAATCCTCCTTGTTTTCATACTTTTGGGTGCTGGAAAGCACAGTGGTAAACCTACGCGTCAACTGTTAAAATCGGATTTTCAGGTGTTTTTCATTAAGATATGATTTGGCAGACCGATTGCGTTATAATATGTGAATCGAAATTTAACTAATCCTAGATTTTCATCTATAAATTCGATGAGATGAATGTCTGTGCTGCCGCCTCCCGATCTAATAATAACCTCTTCCGAGCACCAGGATTCCGAAAATAGTTTCTTTATTTTAAAAAACATCAGAAAATTTTTTTGTCGAAATTCAAAGAATAATTTACAAGAATAAAATTTTTATTAGCTGCACGTAATTTTTGTAAACGTTTTCTAGAAACTTTTACAATACATTAGTTAGTTCTCCGTATCCAGAAAATCTATATTTTTCGGATTCTATCAACTCTCATATAAACATTTTTAGCTGCATAACTGAATTTGTGCATCATTGTAACAAAATAATGTTATTTTCATATTAATATTAATACTGTTAATATTGTACGTTTGTCTTTTAAACATGCTTTCTGACTATTAAAGTATTTACCTGAACATTGATAGAACCTAAAAAAAGGATACTCCGATTTGAGACAACTGATTATTGTACAATAAAAACTACTCAGAACCGTTATTAAAAATGACGAGCAGCTACTGGATATTTAGTTTTATAAATTCTTATTTAAAATTCGGAAAAAAAAATCGATTCTTTTGAGGTTTTTAAAAATAAATGAGGTAAAGGATCGCTTTTCGGAATCTTCATGAGTTGGAAAAAGTTACAGTATGTTTTCGTTCTTAATTATTGTACACCTCTTTAGATTAATAAACATAGGTCATTTTTTACAGCGTAACATCATTAAAATGCACCATCATTAAAATACACTATAGGGCCAAAGGTAACTGGCCACTTTCGATTTTAGACGTTTTGTTAAATATCTAGAAAATTATCTGAGGAATTATCCTGAAACTCTAGAGTGTAAACATAATAATCCAGGTCATAAATTCCGTGAACATTTTTGCCCCAAACTCCATAGAAGACTGTCAACAAATTTAAAGAACGAATATCTTTTGGATAATCCTATCAAAACTAATGTAGCAAAACCGTTCAAACTGTAGATTGTGATTAAATAGCTTATTGTAATAAACTGTGTTCTTTTTTATGGTGATAGCATGTGTACTCGTACAGAAATTAAGGTTTTTATAAAAACAGCCACAAATTTTTTGCTTATAATTTGCAGAGTTCTTAATTTAAAATAACAGTTGTTTTTTTTTTTTTTTTTTTTTTTTTTTCGAAAATATGACAAATAGCATTGTACAAAATATACTTCAATCAAAATTAAAAAATAATAAAAATTGTATGAAAAATGAATAGGTTTATTAAATAATTTTTCATTGTGCATGCGTGAACGCTATCAAAATTCCGTTTGCATATTGTGTTCGCTAAATGTATAAAGTAACTTTTGTGAAATCTCAAAAACATAGCTTGAAAATTCTGAAAGTGATCATCGATAGAATAAGCTTAAAATTCATTATTTTCAAAATGAAGCAAAAAGATAAGGGGCTGCATCCATTTATCCATTGATTAGTGTCTATAGAATGCATAATATGCCACGTACTATTGGATACAATCATTTACCCCTCTATAAATGAGGACGTAATTTTCAAAACTTGCCTCATCCAAAATTTTAAAAAATCGCGTGGTCTCTATTAACCTATTCTATTAGTATACCTGCATCGACAAAACACAACATTCTGCAAAAAAACTAGTTCTATCGCGTAATTCTGGTATAGTAAAATCTTGGTTGCAGTTAAAAAAATAGACGCTGTCAGAGATTTTTCGCAATTTCTCAAAATTTGATTTTCTGGATAAGGCGAGTTTTGGAACTCACGTCCACACGTGTAAAATATGTATAGATAAATATTTATACTTGTTTATAATGACGTCTTTTCCAACGTTTTCTCGAATTCTCATAATAAATAAATAATAATTCATTTAACAGAATTCAAACGCTTTAATTGCATTTCTTATTTTCTTTTATCATCGCCGGTGTCTTAAAATAAAACCGTTCGTATTCACACTCACCACTTGAATTTAGATGCACATTCTTTCGAGATTTCTTTATGCAGGAAAACATTTATTTTTCTTCTAATTTCTTTGAAATACCTCGAGCGTTTTTACGGCATAATTCAAAACTATTCCAATCAATTCGGAATGGCACTTTTTTTTTTTTCCTTTTTTTTTTTTTTTTGTGAATTTAAGGTATGATCGCCTCATTTTAATAAGCAATTATTTTCCAGAAATTAATTTTAATTGCGCCGTACATTTTTTATACAGAAAATCTATACATATCATTAGTAAAAAAAAACGACCATTTGAAAAATATATAAGTTATGCTTTAAAGCATCTCACATATCCAAGATTTTTAATGACATTTTAATCAAAAGTGATTGCCGTAAACATTTCAATTTAGACAGTAGTTTAAATGAACAGTAATTTAGATGATCTATACAGGGTGTCCCAGACATAATGGGACAAACTTTAAGGCGAGCTGGAGGTCATTACAATGATTCTGATTTGCATAGCAACCCATGTTCGGAAAAGCTTTCTTGGCGTGGTACTGATGACCAGTGTTCTCGCTGACATTTGACCAACATTAGTAATTTGGCTAATTAAAAATAAAAAACATTCGCCAAATAAAAAAAGTATTAGCAAAATAAATTCGCCGTGTAGCCAAAAAAAAAAAAAAAAAAAAAAAAAAGGAGGGGGGATTACTTTTACCTACTAGATAATGCCTTTAATGTACCTCCTTTTTTTCAATACCTTCTAAAATAACCTAAGTTTTTATAACTGCTACAACGATTGTTATTAATCTAATTTCAACTCTCCGCTACAAATATATTAAAAATATGTATATATTAAAAATATGTATGTATGCATACGTATGAAAAACGAAAAAGAAAAGAAAGGAAAAGCAAAAATTGAGCACTAGCAATTTGGCGAATCTAATTGATTGTTTACTCGCCAAATGAAGAATATTGTCGCAATTTGGCGCAATGACGAGCGACAACGAGAACCCTGGTGATGACACAAAACGCAAGAAGCACAGGACATGAATAAGAAGAGAAAATATCTTTATTATCATTAGTACAGCAAAAAAAGTGAAAAAAAGCCATTAAAAAAACACCGATTGTTATCACTTGTACTTTAATATATGTATATATATACAGTAGAGCGCCGATTATCCAAACTCCAATTAACCGAACTTCCAATTATCCGAACCGTGTTTTTCGACTTAAAATTTTTTAACCGAACTTCCAATTATCCGAACAGCGTATTTCTCTTTTTAAAATTTTTTTCCGAACTTCCAATTATGCGAACGGCATATTTTTCATTTAAAAAAAAAACCTCCAAAACCTAAATATTTTTTTTCTGTCCCTTCCAATTACATTTCTCTTTTTTCACCCTGTTATCTATCTTTTTTCTTTTCTTTCTTGGCATACAAAATTTAATCCGGAAACTGCAAGGTATTTTTGGGGAGTTTTGTTAGTGGGAAGAGAGAACACAAAAGGTTTGAAGAAAGGGGTTGAGAAACCAAGGTCAAAGCACAAAATTCCTGTTTGTATTTTTCTCCCCTCACCCTCGCTGTGGACACGTGTTGCAATCAATGTCTATGGTTGCAATGCAATCCCAAGGGGGTGGGAGGGTATTTCTTTGAAGTTTCTTATTGCAATGGACAGGTCACAGAGCCGGTGTGAAGCCAGGACTAGAGAAAAGTAAGGGCTACGACATTTCTTTGACACCAGGTCGGGAGTGGAGAAAAACTGGTTTGTGTGACGTAGCTACGTTGACAAAGGTTTCTTGTTAGCGGTTGTTGATTGCACCAGCGATCTAGCGCATTTATTTTTCTGCAACGAAGGAGAAAAGATGTCTGGAAAGCGAAAAAGAGTTGTTCTTTCGCTGGGAGATAAAGTAAAGATATTGAAGAGGCTGAAAAATGGTGAAGCAGGTACAAAATTAGCAGTGGAGTTTGGTGTAGGAAAGTCTACAATATCAGATATAAAAAAGAATGAAGAATCAATTATGAAGTATGTAACGGGACTTGAAAGTGAGTTATACTTTTTGTATAGAGTGAGTTAGACTTTTTGTATAGATAGGGATATCCTTTAAATTGTCTGTCCAATTATCCGAACTTTTGCTTATCCGAACTAGGGTCGGTCCCGACGTGTTCGGATAATCGGCGCTCTACTGTATATATATATATATATTAAAGTAGGTGTTCGAAATTACGACCCCGGGCCCTGATGCATGCAGGCGCATCTCCGGAACGTCTCCGTAAGAAAGCGTCTCCGTAACAATGCATGAATGATAAAAATACATTTTTAAATAATGATAAGAAGCATTTTCATATTTCTCAGCTTTAAACTAAAATAAATGATAATTCTCTAATTCACTCATAATATTAATCTTTGAAAGTGTAGTTATGGTTGTTTCAACTTTGAAACTAAACCATTAGGCGGATGACAAAAAATCACCTCGTCGCTTTGAAGATTTAAATTTGACGGTGCATATTAAGATTCAAGTGCTCTGCCAAGTCACACCTTGGTTAAAAACAGCTTCAAACCTGATTTTGTGGTTAATTGGTAAGCTTACCATTGTGTTTTCCTGCTCCACGTTCTCCACATTTTCATACCTTCGGGTGCTGGAATGTACAGTGATAAACTTGCCCACCAACCTCTAAAATCGGATCCGCGAGTTGTTTCTACCAAGATATGACTTTAGTATGCTTATCGACTCCGATCTAATCCTGGAATTTCAGTTGCCTCTCGGTCTAAATAGGTAGTGCGAGGCAACAGAAGAAAAGGCCTCAAAAAAAAAAAAAAAAAAAAAAAAAGAAAGAAAGAAAGAAAGAAAAGAACTTTTGGTATTGAGATTAAAGAAGTGAGAACGTATGAATATGGAGAGTTTTAAAACTCAGGAAGTATATTTCTAATAAATTTTAAGAAATAAATACTTTAAATTCATTTTCTGAAAAGCATAAATTTTCAGAAATAGTGAATTATGAAAAATGCCTCATTCTCAAAAGTTATTGTTTAAAATAGGATTGCCTACTATACATATGATGTTGAGAGTGTATTGAACTATTTTTCTAAAATATATTTTTATAAATTAACATAAATGAAATAAAGAAAGATTATCAAAGTAATAAATTGAATAGGTATATCTGTTTGGGCGATATTATTTTATGGATTGCATTAGAGTTCATTACATTCTTATTAATACAAATTGTGTGTAAATTAACATAAATGAAATAGTGAAAAATCGGCAAAGTAATAACTTGAATGGGTATATCTGTGGACAATATTATTTTATGGATTGCATTAGAGATGATTATATTCTTATTAATGCAAATTATATAGTTATCGAAAATCAAATTAGTAAACTACGACTGTTTTTGTCGTGAGGAAATCTTAAAAAAATATCAAATGTTGCAACATTTTTTTTTTTTAAATTTAGAAAAAGTAAAAAAAAAAGAAAGAAAAGAAAAAAAATTATTTATCAAATGATTTTTTTAATACACCAAATTATTTAAAAAATAAATATTATACTTACTTTTGTTTAATTTAAAAATAAAAAATATGTTTCAAACAAGCAAATTAAGAAAAAAAAAATTTAAATATTTACAAAAGTCAAACACTGTACACAATCCAGAGTATACAAATTAGAAAAGAAAAACTCGCAATTCATTTCACAAAATGAATAATAGCAACCGAGTTTCGGATGATTCATTAAAGTTTCTCGCAAGCGAGCGTCTTCTAGTGGTCAGTGTGTTTATTTTCAGGGGGTGGAATTTATCTTCATTAGAATCGTTAGCAGCTCTGGGACGGAATGGAACAGAATGAAGTTATGTGCCGTTTCTATCGGAAACGACGCCAATTTCATTAATACGAAATTCATTGTTTCAAAACAAGGGAGGGAGCTAGTCACTCGCAGAAAACATTATATCTCGTTATATAACATTTTGTGATACGTAGCCATTTTATGTTTCCTCACTGTATCGTATCAAAGGGTTGAATCATATACACATTTGAGTTAAATGTATTTGAATAACAGATGAAACAATGAAAAAGGAGCTATGCAGTATTACACTCGTATGTTATAAATTCAAAAACAGAATGCTTTTCATATAACATATTATTCTTGAACAAGAAGTTTAAATTTTTAAAAAGGTTACATTTTTAATACTGATAATTTATAAACTATAATTTAGGCCTAAGTCAGCTCATATTTTAGTTTTAGAGTATATAATGATGATGGAAACTATCAGTATGTGTACTTTCAGTTCCAAGGACAGATGAAAGGTATCTAGCCTCTCTGCTTATTTTTTTGTCCGTTTACCTTAAACTGTGATTAAAAAAAATAATAAATAAATAAAAAGATTTGAATCGTGTTTAGATTTGAATTGAAGAAAAAAAAATCAATTTTGAAAAAAATATATGTAAACTATAAAGTGAAGAAAGAAAAAAGGTATTATGTAACAAAACTTAATTTAAAAAAATTGTAAAGAAATATTTATGTTGTAATTTATTTATTTATCTTCTTCTTACAGTGTATGCTCAAAATGTTTGCAGAAAATACTAACCTATTTCAGAAAAACTTACTAAGATTAAAATTCAAAAATTCATTCTATCATTTAAAGTGTAAAATATAAAAATATTAACTACTAAGAAATGTCTTATATCTTCCAGAATATTTAGAACCTTAATAGTTTAGTTTCATCATAATGTAATAACAGCATAATATTTTGTTATATGCTAAAAAAAAAAAAAAAAAAAAAAAAAAAAAAAAAAAAAAAATTTAAACTTTTTTGCAAAGATGTGATGAACATTTGCTTGTTTTTTACGTGATCACACTTAACTTAGGTATCGAGATCAATTTTGATAACTCGTTTTTATTTTATTTATAATACGTTTTCTAAATGATAGTTTGAAAGATTTTCAGTATTCCTTACACAGGTATTACAGTGAAAATTTTAGCGGCAAAAATAAATGAATATAGAGGAATTTATCGTTTAAAAAATAAAAATAAAAATCCTCTTGAAAATAATCTTTAGATTAGTTAAAAAAACATCAGCTGTGCGACTTCGTTTTTAACTTTTTGTCTGATGACTTATATTATAGTCATGTATATATTTACTAATTTAAAAATCCTTTTGATAATTATTATTATTAAAATAACAATCAACATAAAATATTTTATAATTT
Organism: Maratus speculifer; assembly: GCA_964019185.1. Taxonomy (NCBI): domain Eukaryota; kingdom Metazoa; phylum Arthropoda; class Arachnida; order Araneae; family Salticidae; genus Maratus; species Maratus speculifer. The sequence continues at coordinate 301,899,474 of OZ025289.1, forward strand.
TATAAACCATATAGATTTAATATATACGATTACTATATCGTGTATATGATACTATATAGGATTTTTCAAATTAAATTTCTGGAATTTCGAAATTTCAAAAGTTTAATTCGAAAAATCTTTAAAATATGGTATTTTAAGTTGAAAAACATATTCTCTGGAAGCCATATAAAACAAGAAAAATGTCAAATCAAAGCATTCTTTGCAGTCATAACACTATCTTTTCACCGTTCGAAACTTTTGTATAAGATTTTTACAGCTTACCTAATAAACAAATCATTTGCCTCATAATTCTATCGATCTTTCTTTCTTTCTTTCCTTTTTTTTTCTTTCTTTCTTTCTCTCTTTTTTTTTTTTTGAGAAATTTAATTTTGAAATCAGGGTCTCATTTGCTGGACACTCTGTATTTACTTTACATATCGATGCATAGATTTCAAAACAAGTTCCGTAACGAAACATTTATCGTAACTCTTTTTTTATTTAATTATTTATTTATGTTATTTATTTATTTACTTATTTATTTATTGAATTAGATAAAAAAAAAAAAAGTTCTAAAAGACAACTTAAAACAAACTTTCATATTAAACGGAGTAATTTTTAATCATAAATGTTTAGAAGAAAGAAAAATTAGAATTTTACAACTAACGACAAAACTTTTTGCAATCTGAAAAACTTTTTTTCGTGTGCTGTATGATGTGAAAAATTTAATTAAGTTTAGAATTAATTATTTATTTTTCTTACTTTGTCTTCCGTCAATAACTATTAGCACGAATTTTGAACTAATAACAGTTAATAATTAAATAAAATTAAAAAAATAATAATTTTGTATATTTTTAAATATTACATATTTTTTATTCAGAGTTGTTACGTTTTTTTTCTTCTAAAGCTTTACTTCATTTTTAATTAATTACACAGTATTTCGTCATTATGGTCCAGATTTAAGCTCCTTTTTAAATGTGTTTTCAGATACAATTAGTTCAGAAGAATTTTAAGATAATATAACAGTTTCAAATAATAATATGAGTTAGTGAATAAAATCCCAACACATAAGTTGGATAAAAAATATTTGAAAATTAATTTAATTTAAACAGCACCAGAAACTGACGATAAATCACAATTAAAAGAATAAAACTTTATATAAATCTTCATAATATCTCTATTGCTTTGATTTTATGGTGATTTATATAAAGTTTTGTTATTTTAATTATTTAAAAGAGAATTTAGATAACACATTTTTTACATCAGGCTTTCTAAAAAAAGCACATTTTTTAAACCCATTTAGGTAAGGGGGAAAAACCGTTTAGCTTAAAATATATATTTGAAAAAACCAAAAACGAACTCAGAATCTTCAAATATTTCTGATAAATTTGACTTTATTTCTCTGTATATTCTCAGGAAGGTTAAAAAATACGATGATTTAATTAAATAATAATAAAAAAAACTAATAATAATAATAATAATCCAATTACTACAGTAAGGTAGTTCACGTCAAAATTGCGGTAATTAAATAAAGTTATAATTTAATTTTTTCCACGGATTGTATGTCAAATTGTTAGTTGACCAAAAAACGCGAAAAGGTTATTACGAGATTAATTATAGTTTAACATAAGCGCACCGGACAAAGAAATTAGTTATACTCACGAGATATCTCTCAGAGTGTAGCACCGTCTCCGGCTTTGATAAGCCCTCATTCAGGAATTGTTTCTACAAAAGTTTCCAATGAACGCATCCATGCTCCATTTTACTCGTCTTCAGCCAATTTTAACCCCAATTTATTCCCGTTCAAAGAGAGAAGAAGTTTACAATTGTCTTGGAAAAAGTTGGATGAAAAGCAGGAAAACCAGTACTACTATACCAGCCGTTAATATTTATCGCCTATTCGTATCAATCGCTTACCTCTGATTCGTTGAAATGTTTGATGTGGTATGAAAAATCTCGACTAGCGGAGACTTTTTTGGAACTGCGGAAAAAAGTTTGGGGACATTGCTGTTTGCTATCACACTGGATGGTGGGAGGATATTTCGCGAAAAGTTGGAGGAAATCAAGCATTGCCTCAAAAGTCTCTCGAAATGTTGATGAATCTGATAGCAACTTAAAACAACCAAATTACAAGAATGCCGATGCCTACGTTTTAACCGCTATTCCAAACAGTCATCCAGATTTTCTATGGGTTAAGTTCACATAATTGAAATGACTATTCGAGCTGTTATAGTGTCTATGAGATTCTAAAAACCTGCCAGGTATCGTTTGAATTTGGAGAACAAGGGTGGTATTATATCAGATAATGGGATGTGTCCACAGCATATTCATTAAGATGTCCAATCAACCCTCTTAATACCAGCTTTTAATATTGTCTGAGGATCCTTCTTTCTACATGATTTGAACCAGAAATTTAATTTTATTACATGTAACATCTTCTTAGGAAGTATCCTGTTCATGGAAAGTATTAATTTCAAATATTAAGTATAATTTATTCATTTTTTCTTGTTCGAAACATAAAAAATTTCAAAATAGAAAATAGCTGGGGTCAAGTAAAGCGCAATGGTACTACCCACTAAAAAAAATGATCTTAAGATTATCTGAAGAAATTTGAGAAATCTTAAGAATATCTGAAGAAAGTACTTTCTTCAAAAATTCTACAAAAATTTGAAGAGAGTTTGCAGATTTAGCATTATCTTAAAAATATCTGCAGAATTTTTAAAGATATTCTTAAAAATATCTGCAGAATTTTTAAAGATATTCTTAAAAATATCTGCATAATGGGCCAAATACCGACTGATTATCCTCAGATTTTCGGGCCATATACCTATAGATTTTCTACAGATTTTTTTTAGTGGGTAGAGGATGAAAAATAATACCTGACTACCAAAATTCATCGAGGTGTCCTTGGTGCATTTTGGAAATCCAGGAATGAAATCCAAATGTATTGTAAGTCAGATTGATTTTCATAGCGGCGCGAAGAGCTATGCTGAAAATTTGGATTTTATTATCCGTGGACTGTAATTAATCGAGAAAACGCGGGAGCTTTGTTGTTGTGTTTGATTATTGTGGTACAACTCGGTTTCGTTTATGAATGAAGAGCCATCGCTATTCTATTGTCATTGCCCTTTTTATGTCTTATTATTGCGAAGCTAGTAATGCTCCCACCACTAGATTTATTTATATTTAAAGTAATCCTGGACAGTTATTTTTAGAATTTCGTTCATTAACGAAGGAAATCAGTTGTATGTAGTTGCCGTGTTTTAATGTTGCTCACTGCGATGCTAAAACCAATGGGACCTACTCCATTAGCTTCAATTGTATATTATATTTAAGGTAATTTTCGTTACATTTAAAGTACCTGTTATAGTCAGTGCTTTTTTTATCCTTTCAGGGATAAAGTACTTCTGTTCATAAAATGCCGAAACGACTGAATGACATCAGAACTTACAAACAAATTTATTTGAAAATAAATAAAAGCTTTTCTTCACTTACTTAATAAAAAGAAAACTTTCCCTTCAAGTTTCTGGTATCAATGTGGCATTTAGGGATTAAAATTTAGTGGTCTAAACATGAAACATCGTCCTTCAAGAAGTTGCGATGCCGAAGGCACCGGCACATACTAGCAGAATTTCATATAATAAGTTGCTAAAACCCGAAAATTAAGTTTATACTATTTCTATACGCAACTTTACACAATTGCAGGGCTCCCAATGGTCCGCAAATTGAACGCCAATAAATTTTAACAGAAAACTTCAGGATAGGTTTCTACAGGATTTGAGTTAGAATTAATCTTCGATGGTGGTTTTTGTGCAATTTGCAAGAAAAATCTAATATATATAACCATTATGTAATACTACACTGCAAATTCCCAGCACACATTGAGAACACATGTGGAGCACTTTGATTGAAAAAAAGTGTTCCAGTCACCTTAATGTGTAGTGAAATGTGTTCCGGATGTGTTCCACTATAAAGAAAGTGTGCCGACAGTGTCCTGAAAGTGTTCCGAAAGTGATCTGCTTAGAATATTTGTTAAATCTAAACTTGGGAACACATTTAAGAGCAGATTGGGAACACATATGGGCACACTTGTGAAATCATGGCTTTCTGTGTTACAATGATGACGACCATAAGGAGTCTTGATCGCAATCAATGTGGATCTCAAGATCAATTTGGTAAGTTAATTTTTTTTTTTATTTACTTATTTTTTGCATGCATGCATATAGTGATTATTTCTTTTGAGGCTTTCATAAATTCATAAAAACCTCGAGAACAAGAATAATAGGTGCACTGTGTGTGCGTGGGGGGGAAACATTAACATGGAAAAGAATTTTGCGGTTAATTAATTCAATTTCATATTCAATTCCACTTTCAAATACTGATCATAATGACGTACAGTGGTGTCAGGAATTGGGGAACTTAGGAGGAAAGAGTTGTCATGTAATTCCCCCTCCCCCTTTCACAGGGCCGTACAGAGAGACCACGTGTCTAGCAATCCAAATGCAAGCCCTCTTTCCTCTCACATCATAAATATAAATTTGCTAAGTCGAAATTTAATAAGTAAAATTACCGTCTTAGACAGGTTGTTTCCGTCTTAGGAGGTATAAATGCATAATATCCTTTTTGGTTTTCCGTATGAATAAGAATTCTGTTTTAGACAGGTAAATTTAAAAAACAGTAACTTCTGACTTTTTAATTTTATTATTTGTTAGATATTTAAACTAAAAAATAATTAACTTAAAAAAGTACGATTACACTGTTTTGCTACTTTATTTTTAAACAAGGACCGAAGCCAGGTGCTCTAGTAGAGATGGTAACAGGTGATCAGGGGCGTGCGAAGAGGAAAATACGCCCAGGGAAAAGGCTGAATTTGACGCCCCCCCTCCGGAACTTTTTCTTGTAACAGGCAAAAAATGACGTTGTGAGCATAAATTTTTGCGCCCCGTATATTTCCGCGCCCTCGGCAACGGCCCCTTCTCCCCCCCTTTCGCACGGCGCTACAGGTAATTTGTACCATCTGTCAGAGTTGATTTCAGGAAAACGTCCGAGGGGGGGGGCGATCCTCCCCCCCCCAGAACAATGAGATGTCTCCCCGGAAGATTTGTGATTTTGTGTTTTCAAAGGCAAAAAATGCACGCCCACCCCCGTAACTCTACAATGTCCCCCTCCTCCCGAGCAACAGAAATCCTTCTTGGTAAAAGTGTCTAAATTTAACATTGTCGTCTACCCCCCCCCCCCCCATTTTCTACGGACTGCTCCCCAACTCCTTCAGGTTTGGATTTTTTAGTGAATAATTGAAAAATGAATATAAGTGAGATGAAAAGATAAGTGTTACATATTTTGAGCTTCTCCCCCCTCTAGACTACATGTCCAACTTGCTAAAGTTCTTGGCACAGAGCATATAACTGTGTGGCTCTTGACATCAGGAGATTTTTCAAGTTAGTTGGAACATTTTATTACAATGAAACGTGTCTTTCCCTCAAATGCAAATGTTCCCTTAACTTAAGAGCCCATGTATACTTATAATTGGAATAAATATTGATAGCCCTTTGCTGTTTTTTAATTACATATTTTGCAATTAAAAAAATCCTTAAAGTTTTTTTTTGTGTGTGTGTGAGTGGGGGGGGGGGGAGAGATGGGAGGGGGATGCGGAATTTTCTTTTTCATTTTGTTTCAAATGACAGCAGAAGCATAGCCTCACCCCTTGAGCAGATGATGGATGCAACCGTCCTTCTCCTCTCCTTAGTTACTAATGATAAACTCAGTACTTACATTATTATTAATATTATTATTATTTTAAAATATTGAATCTAAATTGTATTACTGTATTGTCCTAATTCTTATTTGGCCTAAAATGCGGTCGGTATCTTGACACAGTACATTCTAAATTAAATAATTAAGAAATATGAATAATAATAAATTATAAAACTTCTAACTTGCAAATAATGATAATTTTTTCCGAAGTACTGTAGTGGAAAGTTTTTATCAAGTTGGTGTGGCAACATCGACGCGACGCGCGGGAAATGGAAGCTGAGCTGTTTGTTTATATTTACATTCCGACTCGGCGTCTCTGTGCAATTCGCAATTTTTATATATTTATATTAATATAAAGGTTACTCGACTTGTTTCTTTGAAAACATTAATACGAAGATTTTCTGTGGTACGTATTCTATTGCATCTATTGCATTTTGTTTTTGTTAGTCGAATTAATCAATATTCAGCCTAATTTATTTTACATAGGCACGTGATCTACATTTTATTGTGACATCTGAGTTTTGACAATAAAGGCAGGTATTCAGATATCCCATAAGGAACACACTGTTTTAAGATTCTTTAAATCCGACTGAAATCTAAAATTCGATATTCAGATGGCATCCATATTGCTTTAAAAAAAAAACGTTCGGTGTAAAAAACGTTATGTTTGCATATCTATATCTGTATTGTATGTTAATCTGTAATCTCCCGTTTTTATATTAATCAAAATGATTTTAGTAACAGTATTACAGTAAACTCTCTCAAATATATAGGTACATCTTCAAACCAGCAGTTATGTATAGTGTAAATGTTTTGTTTGCATTTTTTTAAGAGTAGGGTCACCCGGGGTAAAATGGGTATAAAAATCAGCTTTTTTATTTTTAATGTTTCATTGTAGAAATGTTGTGAAATAAATTCATGTTTTTGTTCAATATTTTTGACATTGTGTATCTTAGGTCTAAATTAAACATAATTTGTGGTTCCCTTTTTTTTAAATTTTTGTGTAAAACACTATACCTATTTTACCCCGGTGTATACTCATTTTACCCCATGGTTCGGGGTAAAATGGGTATGCACCGGGGTAAAATGGGTATATGCTGGTTAAATTTGAATAATAAATTAAATATACTTAAATACACGATAATTAATGTGTAAACCATTTAAAAGTTTTGTACTTTCATCTTCTGAATCATGTGTAAACTTGGAAGGTGAAGGGAAGGGGCTTCAAAAACTCCCCACTTCAATTTGCTTACATTTTTTTCTTGATGTATAAAAACACTGTTATGAAACTAATGTAAATAAGATGAGAGTACTGACAAATCCTATCCTCCACCACATCAGTTTACACACATGCTGTGAATCGTGTTTCTCTTTAAAGGTATTTTTTTTTATTATTATTTAATGCAATTCAAAAGCAGATAGATATCAGTATGAATATCTGTAGGGAAAAATGAGAAATTAAATTACACTGGAAAATCAATGTTTAATCAAAAGCAATTCATGCAGATAGGTATAACATAATAAAAATTTACATGCAAAGTGTATACTGGCAAGGACTATTGCAGCTTGGTTGAGATAGCTTTCTGACAATTTGGATGCGTTCACATCAGCAACATCGTCTTTCTCTGGAAAGAAATAAAATAATCCAGCAGATGACTTTGTTGCAAACTTCACAGTATTTTCACCTTCATCAGGGATATCAATAATGAGACCTGTGAATTCTTGAACAGACTTCTTTACATTAAATTTTACAGGGACTCAATCGCCAATCATTGGATTCATTGCAGTGAAAACCTTTGGCTTAACTTCTATTTTATGGGTTGCTTCAATTATTTTAACTGTTTGTACTTTTTTTTTTGTGTTCCTAGTGCAAAGACTTGTAGCCACCTGCTCTGTAGTTAAAACTTCTCCTATCTTTGCTTGTACTCTCTTGCGTTTTTCTCTGAGTTTTTTTATAGCCTCGCCAGTACTAGAAAATGTGTTTTAATTTAATTTCACGATATTTTTCTTACCTTGTGTTCCTGTACATTTAATCAACTTGCATGTATTTTAATGTCACCCGAAATAGCCTAATTTATAATATAAATGATAAATTAATGATATAAGTAATAGCCTAATTTCATATAACAAAACATAATATCAATTTAAAACATAGGATCAATAACAATTTGCCTTCAAAGGTCTTTCAACTTTGATCAATCTTCATACATTCATATCTTGACCTATACCCATTTTATGCCATATGACAAAAAACGCTATAAAATTTTTGTGAGAAAATAAATTTACTTAATTTTACAGTTTTCAGTTAGAAGAATCCTTCTTCTGTAAATATCAAACAGTTTATTCCTAAAATTCTTCCAGTATATTTTTGTGGAAAGAAGTTTTTCAACCACTAAAAACACTTTGTCCTATCTTCTGTAAAACAAAATGGTTGCCAAGCCTATTATATGTGTCGCCAGTTTGTTTTTATAAGGTTCAAGTATTGCCAGATATGTAAGCACTTTGTTCATAATTTAAATTTTTTTTAAAAATTTGTCTGGTAAAATAATAAAATAAATAAAATATACCCATTTTACCCCGGGTGACCCTATAATTTGAATGTAATTAAATATTAAAAAATATAATGATTGCTTAAAATGAGTAAAATATTAATGTAAGACTTAATTGATAATTAAATTAAATAATAAAAAATTAGCTCTAAAATGAAACCCTATTAAGCTGTTTCATACTTTGAAATTTTTGGGTTATTGTCAACTAGTGTGTTTTCTTTTCCTGTCATTTTTTTATTTGAAATATTTGGAATTATCCATATTAGGGGGATGTGCATATATAACTATTATCATTTTAGGGGGAAGGGGGGGGTCTGGCACTGGCAGACGATATCTCTAGGGGGAGACAGAGTTTGTTTATTGTTATCAATATCATTTTTGATCCAACCAAAATTTTCTCTTTTTTATTTGTAACATACATGGTCTTTGGTTCAAAATAGTATGTTTTTTTGCCTATTTTTATGAAAAAGCAAAACCGTTATTGAAATTACGAAATTATTATAAAGTTGAATAATTCTAAACATGGAATTCCCCAATGTTTTACATTCCTATTCTTTATATGTGTATGCATTCATAATCGCTGTTCGACAATGCAAAATTAGTATATTTGAGATGAAACTTATGTTTACTAATAGGTAAAAGAGAAAGAATGTTGTTCGCTTGTTTTGTTGATAAAAATTTCTATCTACACCCCCTCCTGTCCCTCCCCATTCATGAGCGGTAAGTGAAAGAAGACACTATTACTGTTAAATAGATTATGTTACAAAAAGCTATTATAAAATTCCTTTTAAAAGTAACTATTTATTTTAAGTGTTATTTCATATGTATTTCATACATAAGCTGATTTATATCTTATATATAAAGTTGTATTTTATTAACTTCCCTTCTTTTGAATCAATAAAACATTAAAAAAAAATATTTTATATGTCACTCTAAACAAATTTAGTAAATTTTAAAAGTGAAAAAAGAAAATTTAGACATTGATAACGATATTACTATGGGGAGTGGGGTCGAGAGATGATAACATTTGATATCGGGAGGGTGGAGGAAGTCCAGATTTTCCAAAAAGTTGATAATATGTATGAACAAACCCTAAGAAGAATTATGAAATCAGAAAAAAAAATTAAATTATTACATATCAAAACTGAAACTAATACAAACAAATAAGAAAAAGCATGCGTCAAGCATATATTATGAAACACTTCCTGAAATGTTGAACAAAGCATCGTTTTTTAGATAAATAAGGTGTTAATGTCCATAGCCAAATATGGGTTTTGATACTTTTGAACAGACCTGTATTTGATCTGCCGGTTGATATATATATATATATATATATATATATATACTGTATACTGCGGAAGTTTAGTTTAGCAAGAAAACGCCTAACAAGTTGAAATTTCTCGGTATTTATGTATTAACGCCACCACAGTTACAGGTTTGGCGATTTTTAATCTACACTTAAATTTTTTTGACAAATCATAAGATAAAACACTTTATATAAAATTAAAGCACTTTCAAAATTCAAAACACTATATTTAAAAACAAAGTAACATATCAGATTTCGGTGGAAAATGGGCCGATATAGAGTCACTCCTGCTGCGGTAGCGTTAATACGTAAGTACCAATTTCTCTTCCAGCTATTTATACTAATGTATGGAAAAATATTTCAATACTTTTGTTAAGCCATGTATAGTGTTCATTCTAGGCTATTTTTGAAAGGGTGCAGCACCCTGCCCTTTTTCAAATTTGCAAAATGCACCGCTGGTTTTACCCAGAGATTTTTAATAAATATTTTATTCTGTATTATTTTTAAATTTGTGTGCCCATAAATGTTACAATTTTTTTCATTTCTTTAGGAAAAGGAACATCAAACTATTCAATTATGGTTTAATTTAATTGTATTTTTAATTTTTATGTCATAAAACCAATCAAAATTAATATTACTTGACTTATCTTCAGTGTTCTCGCTGTCGCTCGCCATTGTGCCAAATTGCTACTAAATTCTTCATTTGGCAAGCAAACAAGCGATTTGATTCGTCAAATTGCTAGTGCTCAACTTTTGCCTTTTCTTTTCTTTTCTTTTTTTTTTTTTTTTTTTTGTGTGTGTGTGTTTTTGCCCTGTGTTTTGAAGAGTATAATTTTGAAACTGCATTTGAAGTATGGACTTCTAAGAAAAGCCGAATTCTAGAAAAATAAAAGTTCATTTGAATATGACATTTTGATTTTTCAGATTCATTGTGTATGATATCATAAAATTCTGAATTAACTTAGGAATTTTTATTTCATAACATTTTAATGAGTTAAATCAGTTTTAGATTTTATTTTTCTTGATTACGCAAGATATTTAGAACAGAAATGTATAATATAGACGCATGCGGTGCGCAGAAAACTTTATGAAGTTTGCAGAAAATTTTAAGAAAGAAACAATTTTTATTTATTTACTTACTTATTTTTTTTAGTACCAAAAAATAAAAATATTCCCTCAATTTTATCAACAAATTATTTACTGTTAACGCGAATGTCTTCAAAAAAAAGCATGAAATTTAATAAAGAATCGCGTAAAAACATGCATTTCACCAAAGAATTGCGTAAAAAAAACCTCCATTTCAACAAAGAATCGTGTAAAAAAAATCCAACATTTCGACAAAATACCGCATGAAAAACGTGAATTTCGTCCAAAGGCTGAGTAAAAAATGTGAATTTTGTCCAATGACCGCGTTAAAAACATAAATTCCATGCATGAATCGCATAAAAAAATACAAATTTTGTGCATGAATCGCATTAAAAAATACAAATTTTGTGCATGAATCGCTTAAATGATCGCATGAATCGTGTTAAAAAGGCAATAATTACGTTCAGAAATTGTATGAAAAGTGCAAATTACATCTATGAATCATGTAGTAAAACGCGAATTATGTTCAGAAATCATTCAAAAAACGCAAATTTTGTTGGCAGAAAGCTGAAATGCAAATTACGTCTATAAATCGCATAAAAATAGCAAATTGTGTTCATAAATCGCATAATAAATGTGAATTGCATTCATGAATCGCATAAAAAACACGAATTACGTTCATGAATTGCTCAAAAAACGCAAATTATGTTTATGAATCGCGTAAAAACATGAATTATGTCCATGAATCATCATTTCATCAAAGAATCAAGAAAAAATCCAAAAATTTCATCAAAAAATTGAAAAAAAGCAAAAAAAAATAAATTTTGTTAAAAGATCGTGGAAAAAAAAAAGGCAAATATTGTTGAAAGATTGCAAAAAAGCAGACGATTTTAGAAAATCATGAAAAACAGCTGATTTTGTTAAAAAGTCACAAAAACCAGATTTTGCCAAAAAAAATCTGAAAAAAACGTTAAATTTCGTGAAAAGATCACAAAAAATGGGAAATTTCGTTAAAATATCACAAAAAAGGCAAATTTCGCCAATTGTGTCGCGTTTAAATACAAAAAAACGCAAATTTTGAAAAAAAAAAAAAAAAAAAAAGAGCACATAGTTTGTAACTGGTTTGGGGGCCCCAAAGCACTGAAACTTAAGGGGCGTCAAATTTATACTACAAACATCATTTTTAGGCTGTCGCAAGAAAAAGTTACGAGAGGGGAAGGGGCCTCAAATTCTAATTATTCCCCAAGTGCAATTTTCTTTTCGCACGCTTCTGATTGTGAAGCAAGAAAATCCGCTTTAAGAGCAATAAAGACACAATTTTGAAGCAGGAAAATCAGCTTTTATAACAGAAAAATTCCCTTCTCACATTAATTTTTTTTTGTGCCCCTTTGTCGAAATTTACATTTCTTTCCGGTCTTTTGCGAAATCTTTTTTTTTTTTTTGGGGGGGGGGGGGATATTTGATAAATTTTGCATTTTTTCGTGAATGTTTGGCAAAAGTTGTCGTTTTTTGCAAATCTTTTGACAATTTTCCATTTTATTGCGATTTTTGGACGAAATTTACCGGTTTCTTGCAAATCTTCAGATGAAATCTGGCATTTTTATCATGATGTCTGACGAGAGTTGCCATTTTTCATGATTTTTGGCAAAATTTGCCGTTTTTTGCAAATCGTTTGACAAATTTTCATTTTATTGCGATTTTTGGACGAAATTTATCGTTTATTCACTATTTTTTGAGGAAATCTGCCTTTTTTTGGAGATTTTGTGATGAAAGTAAGCATTTTTTCGCGAATCTTGTTGGAAATTAGATATTATTTTGTGATTTTTTAATGAAATTTGTCGGTTTTTCACGATTTTTTTACGAAATTACTTGTTTTGTAGGACACTTAAGAGCTATTTTTTTGCCTAATTTATGCACAATACTGCATATTTTGTCAAAAGATCAGGAGAAATATGCCAATTTTGTCAAAAGATCTGGAAAATATGCAAATTTTGTCAAAAGATTACAAAAGAAAAAATAGAATTTTGCCAAAAAGCGAGCAAAGAAGACATATTTTGTAAACAGATTGCAGAAAATATGCAGATTTTGTCGAATGATTGGAGAAAAGTCACAATTTTGCTTAAATACTGGGAAAAAATATGGGAATTTTGTTGAAACATCATGAACAAAATGTGAATTTTGTCCAAAGATTACGAATATTGTGCAAATTTTGTCCAAAGATTACAAATATTGTGCAAATTTTGTCCAAAGATCACGGATAGTAAGCGAATTTTGTCAAAAAATCACGGAAAGTATGTGAATTTTGTTGAAAGATCGCAGAAAATATGCAGATTTTCTCAAAAAGGGATGTGAAAAAAACACGAATTTTGTGAAAGGATCATGGATAAATGCAAATTTCATTGAAAAGATTGTCGAAAAAAGTGCAATTATCGCCAGATGGTCACAAAAAATGCAAATTTATTTAAAACGCTGCAAAAAAAAAAAATGCAAATTTTGTTAGTGGTCCATGAGGCCATGAAAGTTCAACTTTTTCTTTGCTGAGCCTGTAGCATGTCTGCAGCAAAGAAAAAAAAGGTGAATTTCACCAAAAGATTTCAGAAAAATGCAAATTTTATGAAAGAATTGCAGGAAAATGCAATTTTTATCAAAGAAATGCTAATAAAATGCAAATTTTATCACAGAGTTGTGAAAAGACGCAAATTTTATCAAAGGATCATGAAAAATTGTGAATTTCATCAATGGATTTTTCAAATGCATATTTTTTCAAATAATTATGGAAAAAATGTCAATTTTTGACTAAAGATTGAGGAAATGCTAATTTCGTCAAATGTTTGTGAAAAGCAAGAATTTTTGCCTTTGCAGAAAACATGCAAAATCAAAGACGATTGCAAAAATTCATGATCTTTTGGCGCCTGATCAGCAAATTTCATGATTTTTACACACTTAAGGACAAAATTTGCGATTTTTTTTCCGTGCTCAATCAACACAATTCACTTTTTTTTTCCCCGGGCGATAAGCCAAGAAAACATTTGATTTTTCTGCAGCTGGTGAATTTGAAATTTTTTTCATGCATCATCAACAAAACTGACAATTTTTTCTTGCCCAGTCAATGAAATGTGTAGCTTTTCTCGCTTCAATCCAATCAACAAAATTTGCAACTTTTTAGAAGTCGATCAGTAAAAATTCATGATTTTACAGTGGCCAATCGACAAAATTTGCCCTCTTTCTGTTTTTAATTGACGAAATACATGTTTTTCTGTGCCCAATCAACAAAATTTGTGATTTTTAACGAATTCTGACAAAATATATATTTTTTTACACAACAAAATGAAATTTGTGACTTTTTTTCCTTGATAAACTGACAGAACTCATGATTGTTTTGCTGCCGATCAATGATATTTTAAATTTTTTTCGAGCATCATGAATAAATTTGCAATTTTTCCATGTGTTATCAACAAAATTTGAGATTTTTTTTTTTTTTTTTTTTTTTTTTTTTTTTTTTTGTTCTTGATTACAAAATTTGTTTTTTTTTTCATGTACGATCAATGAAATTTGCTTTTTTTTTGTGATAAACCAAGAAAACATGTGATTCCACAAGCAATAAATTTTATTTGCATTTTTTTCATTTATCATCAACAAAACTGATGATTTTTTCTTGCCCGATCAGTAGAATATGCAATTTTTTGCGTATAACCGACAAATTCATGTCTAATCGACAAATGAACAATTTCACTATTTTCCACACTTAATCAATGAAGTTCACAATTTTTCTGTGCTCAATCAGTGACATTTGCAATTCTTAAGTGATTGACAAAATTTCATATTTCCCCACGATACATTGACAAAATTTATGATTTTTTTCTACAATCTATGCATAAAAATTGCAATTTTTTCCAATTGTAAATTGACGAAATTCACAGGCCACAGGTTTTGGTTTTGCATCCCTAATATTAGATATATTTTACATCTAATGCGGTGCAATAATGAAGTTTAGTTAAATTGTGGCTTAATTATTGACTTTTGAATTTTTAGTACCATATATTTTTCACTGAGTAAATGTTTTTCAACCTGGTTTCCTACTCAAATTTGCTAATTTCTGTCACTCTTAAGCCTTGTCATACCTTTTTTTTTTAAACTCTCTGTATCTGTCAGATTTTTGTAAAAGAAAAATTGTATGTATCCTTTCTGATTTTTTTTTAATGATTTTAGGATTTTCTCTTACCTATGGTAGATATATGTGGTGCCTACCCCAGACCGAAGAAAAACTGGTGAAAAAACACAGCATCATTTACGATTAAGGTATAGCTAATTTATTGTTTATTAATTTAAGTTTGCATACATAAACTTGTGCTTAAATGTATTTTAAGAAAATGCTGCACATTTACTGTCTCTGTTATGAAAATCCTGCTCATAGGCATGTATTTAAAAGTGTATGCGGCTCCAATTACTTTTTTTTTACGGGGAACAAATGGCAGCAACTCCCCGATGGTAGAATTTCCTGAGGAAAATTTCAAGCTATGTTACCAACTAATAAATTGCAATACAGTTAAGTCTCTCTATATCGAAACTCCATACATCGAATTTCTCTATATAATGAATTTTTAGTAGGAACAGTCCCCTTTTTGCATGATTACATTAAAAACAGTCTCTATATAGCGAAATATCTATTTCCATATAACAAATTTTTTTATAAATTGGTCTTAATTTATTCAGTTTTAAAAAAGCTTCAAAATTATATGGAATCCATTTTCCATCACTTATTTTTGATTTATCATTCAGTGCTGTTTTTTTTTTTTTTTTTTTTTTTTTTTTTTTTTTTTTTTTTTAAATATTACTTCTTTCCTTGTTCTTTAAATCCAACGAGTTAATCCCACCTCCCACACACCTTTCAACATCCTTCTCAAAACAGAATCAATTGGATTGTTACACACAGGGTTCTCGCTGTCGCTCGCTGTCGCTCGCCATTGCGCCAAATTGCGACTAAATTCTTCATTTGGCGAGTAAACAAGCGATTAGATTCGCCAAATTGCTAGTGCTCAATTTTTGCTTTTTCTTACTTTTCTTTTTTGTTTTCATACATATGCATATATACATATTTTTAATAGATTTGTAGCGGATAGTTGAAACTAGATTAATAACAGTCGGTGACGCAGTTATAAAAATTTAGGTTATTTTAGAACATACGGATATAAGGGGGGGGGGGTGTTCATTAAAAGGTTAAAGATAATTTTTTAGTGCTACACAGCGAATCTATTTTGCTAATACTTTTTTTCATTTGGCGAATGTTTTTTATTTTTAATTAGCCAAATTACTAACGTTGGTCAAATGTCAGCGAGAACACTGGTTACACATATAAAAGAGGAATCAATGAGAGGCCTTCAAATGGAGGAAAATGTGAACTACAATTTTTCATTCCTTGCTAAAATTTGAGCATTTTTTTTTTAAAGAGTGTTACAATTTTAAAATCAAAACAACAAAAAATTACAGATTTCTTCCTCTGAAATTAATGTAAGTCTTTCTCATTTGATTTTCATTAAGCTTTCAAATAAATGTCTATTCTTTTTTTTTTTTTCTTTCTTTTTTTTCTTTTTTTTTTTTTTTTTTTTTTTTTGAAACTGCTTAAATAATTAAGAAATGTTAGGTTTACTTTTAAACATTTCAAATTCTTAATTAAATAGATCAAAAATAATTTTTGTTCAAAATTTACACATTAAATATGATTTTTAACATCATTCTCTATACTAGGGATGCACCAAATATTCGGTATCTATTCGGTATTCGGCCATGTTACCGAATATTCGGTTAGGCCGAATATCAAACTATTCGGTTAAGCCGAATATGAAACTATTCAGCCTGCCGAATATTCGGTTTGGCCGAATATCAAAGTATTCGGCCAAATCCAATACTTAATAAAGCCTTTTAAAGAACATTTTTTAAAACTTTTCACAATTTCTACTTTTAACTGTCAATTTATAAATATATTTAAAATAATATGAAAGAAAATTATATTTAAATAAAATAGAATGTTTTTACATTATTTATTTGCTGTTTGTAAAATGTAACTTAAGAAAATTAACCATGAGAAGGATTAAAATGGTGATTTATTAGGATTCTCTTTAAGAATAAATGATGCAAGTGCAGATGCAAGTTCCTAGATTTTATTTAGTAAAAAGTCTGTTTCTTGCTTTTCCCAAATAAAAGTCTTTAAACAAGAAAGAAAAACTTTTGAGATTAGTAATAGCTATCAAGGCAGACAATTTGTGTTCATGAAACCATAATCGTAATCAACTTATTGAGTCA
Organism: Maratus speculifer; assembly: GCA_964019185.1. NCBI lineage: Eukaryota > Metazoa > Arthropoda > Arachnida > Araneae > Salticidae > Maratus > Maratus speculifer. The sequence continues at coordinate 301,916,445 of OZ025289.1, forward strand.
TAAGTACATTGTATTTCATCTCACTCTAGGTCAAACTTGTGTTTTCGTTTGTTGCATTAATAAGATAAGTTTATTAATAAGATACCATAACTGTATTTTCAACTCGCATGCTTTGATTTCTGTAAAATATGATATGATATGTTAAGAAGGATGGAAAATGCCGCCATTTATAAGATAAGAACTATGATCTAGACATTCCTTTTTTCAGAATTAAATTGAAAGTACTTATTCTTTATACTGAAAAAAATCTGCCTAGAGTTATTTAAAAAGAACAATTATGAGACGCTACAGTTTTTCTTCAACCATTTTTTGATTATTTCTCTTTGATTTTAAAATGTTTGTTTCAATTTGTTGAAGAAATCATGAAATTTAAAATTTTATTAATTAAAAAAGTCTCATAATTGTGCTTCTTAAATAAATAAAGGCAGAATTTTTTCAATACTAAATGCTCTTATAAAAAGCTCTTGTTTATAAAAATATAAGTTTCTCTTATTAAATATTATGTAAAATTGTTTTAAAAAGTAACATTTTAATACCTTTAAACTTTGAAATATAAAAAGTATTTGGAAAGCCGAATATTCAGTATTCGGCTGAATAGTTACTATTCGGATGGCCGAATATTCGGTATTCGGCCCAACAATTACTATTCGCCTTGCCGAATATTCGGTATTCGGTTCAGCTGTCGGCCGAATATTCGGCATTCGGCCAAAATCACTATTCGGTGCATCCTTACTCTATACATCAAATTTCTCTATATGACCAATTTTTTACAGGAACGATGGTTTTCATTATATAGAGACTTGACTGTTATTATATTTATGTATATCTCCACTCTGAAAAAACAGTTCAAAATAAACATTTATTGCAATAATCTGTTCAATCACAATCAAAAAAGGCTTTTTATATGTTAGTATCTTTATAGTACCTTTTATTATTATTATGTTTTCAAAGATTTTTACACACATAACTTGGTCTTAGATTGATTTATGCTCTTAAATTGAGAGCAAGAATACAAAACAGAGAGTTTGAGATTGAAAAATCTAGAAAGTGTGAATTTTACATTTTTCTGTTGAATTTAATGGCCCATAATTGTTTTGAACTTGGAACAAAAGCAAAAATGCAATTAAAAAAGGAAAAACTTAAACCATCTGTGCTGCATGAAATGACCACTCTTTTAGCCTAAGATGTCTCAAAATGTAATTGCTGCTCTTTTTCAAAACAAATGACCAGTTTTCATTTAACTAATGCATACAAAAGGTGTCTCACAATTTTAAATGCAATATTCACCCTTTAACTGAATCACTTTCTAGAGCAGAATTTTATTCAACAAAATTATGGATTCTAAGTAAGCCAAAAATTTTTTATATTAACTTTGATTTTGATTTATAAAAATGGCTAATTGGCTTAACCAGTGATTCATATAAGAGTCAATATTATATTAATGAATGTTGCATTATAATATATACCAGAGTGAGTCATAATTATCGAAACAATATGCTATCTTGTTAAATATTGTCCCTTTGTACAATGCTTCCAATTGCAAAGTTTCATTTAAAAAAATGTGAAAATTTTCATAAGATAAGTTGCATTACCATGGAGGGTCTTTTTAACAAAATACAAAGATTAAATTTTTATATGCACCCCCCCTCCCCCAGGATAAAAATTCCAATTAGGAAAACTTCCCTTATTCAGGCCCGAATTATATACAAAAAATTGCATCTGCATATCTGCAAAACTCATAAGTGTTATACCCATTTAAATAATTCATCAGGTTTTAAGGGACACAAATTGAAATAGTACTCACAATTCAAGAAACAATGTTACTTTAACAGTTCTAGGAATTTTTCAGAGGCAACACTATTCCATATGAAGGGTACATTTATTTTCAAACATGGAACACACTTCTAAAAAAAGGGCACACTTGTACCTTGTTCCACCAAAATATTTTGAACTGCTTTGTTTAGAATCCCCTAAAATTTGTGATATTTTCCCAGAATCAATTAAATTGCCACAAAGTACATGGGAAAAGTTAAAAAGGGTCATTGGGCGCACCGGAAATGTTTAAAAGAACCATCAGACCCATAAAAGAAATTAAAAGGGCCACCAGGTGCTGCGCCTTGATAAAACTACTTCAAATAATAATGTGATCTGCTGTGAGATTATCAGAGCTCAATACTGTTGGACACAGGATGTTGTTAGACATGGTTAAGTTTTGGAATAATATTACAGTTTATATTTTTCAAACACTTACATTTTTTAGCGATCCACATTAAATATTGTATTTGGACTTATCTTTTTTTGGTTATATCACTGCAGATGATGATTAATATATCTTACACCTCTTTCTAAAATGCTTTAGTGTTGACTCTATGAAAAAAGGGCTGCCGGGCAGGAATTTTACAAAAAGGGGACACTATTCTGTAAAAAGGATACACTTGTACCTTACCCAAAATATTTTGAACTGGTTTGTTTAAAATACTCTAGAATTTGCAATATTTCCCCATGATCAATTCAATTGCCACAGAGCATATTGGAAGTTTTAAAAAAGACCACCAGGTGCATCAAAAGGATTTAAAAGAGCCACTAGGCACATAAAAGAAATACAAAAGTCTGTCAGGTGTTACACCCTGCTAAAGTAGTTTAAAGTCGACACTATGCTTATTATATTTAAATAAAATTCAAAATTGTCATTAGCTAATTTTTTTTTTCAATATACATTATGTATCTGATTTTTTTTTTTTTTTTTTTTTTTTCTTTAGAAGGATGACAAATTTCAGACAAAAACTGAAGGATGTGCCAGCCTCTCGATCGCCAAGTGCAATAGTATGCATTAAAGACATGCTAATCTTCTATGCCACTGTCCTGTATTTGTTAGCAATTGTTAAGTGAAACTTCAGCAAGTGTAATGGAGTTATGAATTGTACTGTTATTGATGAATTACAATTTGAAACTAAATTATCCTGTGCAATATATGTGCAAGCAATTGGAGCATTAGGAGTCTTTGTATTGGACCAGCACAGTTATAAACTTTGAAAAAAGTCATAATTGTTTAAGCCCTTTTAAAATGTAATTGAAAGATTTTAAAGATAATAAAAGTTTTGAACAAATTCGAATAATGGGCTAAAGTTTAAATTTTCATTGTTGTTATTTTTATACATAAGTAATAATCATGTGTGCAGGATCTTCGGTCTCAGCTGACTGATTTCAGTCTTGAAGAGATTTTTGACTAATAGTAAATTTTGCTTTATCTGCAAAAATAACAATAATTTTACTCTAAATACCTTTTAACCTGTTTCTTTTATTATAAGAAATAATTTTAAACCTAGAAATCATCTTGGCCATTTCCATCAAGCGATTTCTAATACTCAGAAAGGTTTTTACTCTTGGCTTGGATGGGCTTTTTGCATCCATGGTAATAAAAAAAATATTCAATATTTTTATTAAATTTCTGTGAAAACTTTTTTATGCGATGTTGTTTTATTTTTTATGCTACATATCTTTATTTTTTTACTTAATTTTTTACATTTTAATCATGAAGTATGATCACTAGGGAGATTTATGATTCCATCTGGGGTTTTGGAAAATCATAGTTAAAAAAAAATATAATGGATCTAACAAAAAGATTTGTATAACTGTAACATAAATGAATTCCTTCAGATTTCAATTGTGATGCTTGTTGGTAAATAGCAGATCTTGTATGATTAAGTAAATGCTTATAATTCGACTTATGAATGAATATTCATATGTATTAGGCAAAAAAAAAAAAAACCTAATGGACCAAAAATTAAACAAAGCATCATGGTGAATTAAATGAAAGCATATCAGAAGAATAAGAATAATTTTTGTTGCTTGTTACTATCAGCATTAAGAATAAATTTATTTTGTTTTGATTTTGGGTTTACATTTGCTTACCACAAATTAAACAGCTATTCAAATTTTACAATTTTTTAAATACAGTAAACTCAAAGGCAACTTGAATTCAGTTAACTAAATGATCTGCTTATATTGAATTCTCCAAGTCCTGAAGCTTTTTTAAGCTAATGACTGTGAACATTTTTACTGTTTTTGTGGTGGTGGTGGTGGTGGGGGGGGGGCATAATTTTTTCCCTCTTTGATCTACGAGTTTACTGTGTATCATGCATTTTTCAATAATTTTTTTATTATTCTAATATTTGTAATCTAAGTTTTCTCTTTTAAAAGAATAAATCTTGATCTTGATATACAAGCTTGCATTATTCAGCTATGTGTTAGCGACATATATCCACCATGTTTTAAAGTTGTCACCAGCTAAGCTAGAAGTTGCAACAAGATATGCAAATCTTTTGGGTGTGCATTTGTTCCTTAAAAAATATGTTATATAGTTGGCTTTGTTAAATCCGCATTATTTGCAATTATCTATCATCTGCACTTTATTTTCAGATTTAAACAAATGAAAATTGCTCTATGAAGTTTGTAAGAAAAAAATAACAAATTATCGAATCCATATTTAGTGAATTTTCAAAGAAATGTTTAGTTATTTAAGAATTCTAATGCAGTTCATCTATTTAAAAGAACAGATTTTATATTGAAGCTCATGATCGCAAACCAATAAATAGATTGTACTAAATGGCATAGCAGATTAAACAATCAATAAAAACATTTTTTTACTATATTTTTTACATTATTAATTTTCTATAAATTATTAATTTCGACAATATTGTTAATTTTAATGTTTCATTTGTATGCTATATTTTCCTGCGGTATTTTTAACTTATATTAATTATTATATTGTGTATAAATTTGCTGTAAATTATTAAATTGTTTTCACATTGCAGTTTAAATTTTTATAATAATAATCAGATTCAAACAAAAAAATTGTAAACAAAACTATGATCTAAAATCCACCAATTTTTCAGCCTCAATGTTGGCCGATTTGACAGAGACAATACAATATATACTTATACTTTTTAACTGCATACTGACATCAGGCTTTTCCTGTTTAATCTCAAATTAGTTGTCTGAGCATTTAAAATATTTTATTATATTGGAGAATAACAGGAATGCATACAACATTTTGTCCTTTTAAAAGAGGTGCCCACATCAATAAACAAATTGTCTGAAATGGTTAATGTGTAAATATTTTTGGTCATAAAAAAACTTCATTGAAAATATATGTGCACCTGCAGAAACTATGTGTAAAAGAAAATTTTTTTAAATATATTCTGAGAAATGTGCTTGAATGTGTACTAGAAAAAGATCAGTTTTCCACAAGCATTCTAAAAAGTGTTCCATAAGCATTATAAAAACTGTTCCATATGTGTTCTAAAAAGTGTTCCAGAAAATGCGCTGAAAAGTGTTCCAAAAAAGGTGACAAAATGTATTCCAAAAAGTGTTCTCAAATGTGTTCTAGAAAGTGCGCTGGAAAGAAATAAGCATTCCATATGTGTTCTAAAAATGTGTTCCAAAAAGTGCGCTGAAAAGTGTTCTAAAAAAGGAGACAAATATGTGTTCCGAAAAGCATTCTCAAATGTGTTCCTTAAGTGTTCTGAGAAGTATTCTAAAAACTGTTCCAAAAAGTGCGCTAAAAAGTGTTCTAAAAAAGGAGACAAAATAAGTGTTCTAAAAAGTGTTCTGAAAAGTGTTTTAAGATTTGCAGTGTACAATTCAACATCTACAATGAATATAGAATAACCCAATATATAACAAACTTAAAAAAAGAGAAGAGGAGTTAGCAATATAGGAACAATAACGAATATTAAAGGAAATTGTGGTACATGGCTCGTTATTAAAGGTAATACCATGTAAACACAATAATTACGATTAATTTCTGATTAGAAATAAGGAAAATCCTAAAAAAGATTTCTATATTACCCAAATACACATATTGGGTGACCTGTTTTTTTATATTAATATCCTAAAAATATGGTTTTCTCATCTTTATTGAGTAAAATAAAAATACATTTTAAAAACGAAATAAAAATCGAACAAGAATGTGTAAAGGATAAATTTCATTCTATCCTTATTTAGTCAACGCAATATGAGATTAATAAATAGATAAGAGATACAAAAACTGTTTCATAACATAATTAAAAAGATTTATGATTTGCCATTCAAGCAGTTGCAAGTCTTGCAATTTTTATACCATATATAGTTTATATTATTACAAAATTAATGAATGTGATATTGACATTTTGACATTTTCATTGACCATTTTGAAAAAGGAAGTTACCTTTTTTAGCAAAAATGTAACTTTTTATCGATTTATAATGCAATTTCGTCGCATGATATATAGTGTAATAAATTCAGCCAGGAAGAGCTGCTTTAGAGATATGTTGTCAATTAATTCAATTTTGCATACTATTTGTAGCCGGTAATGATTCACGTAAAAAAAACGAACCTTGTAGACTCTTAAAAGGAAATAACTTTTAAAAAGAGAAAATATATTTTCCAAAAGAGAAAATTGTTACTGAGTTTATTTTAAAAATTTGTAAAACCACGCAGATTTTTATTTTTTGTTTGGCTAGTAGTGCAGATAAAGACTATTTTACTATACTCTTCGAAACATAAATGAGGTTAGGAGGTAAGTTATTCTTTACTAAATGAAATTATTAATAAGATACTTGTTTTTTAAAAAATATATTCTTTAAGTTGACATAATTTATAGAGTTTTATGTAACATGCATCTTCTCATTTTACAAGAAAAAACATCATATTTTTTCTTAAATGAGAGGATTTATTTATTTGTTTACTTATTAGAAAGTTTTTAATGGTGGTTTTTAATACAATGCGCTTCTACTATACTTAGATAAAGTGCAACAATATTACAAAAGAAAAAAAATGTTTTAATGGTATTCTTAAAAGTAATTTATGGATTCTGGCCAATGATTTTGCATTTGGAAAAGAAATGAATGCTTTCAGAAATCATCTTAACAATGACAGTTTATTCTGAATAAAATAAACTTTTTCAAAAAAAAAATATAACCGACTTCAATCAACGCTCTAAAAAGAGTTAAATAATTCTTTAAAATACCCTAATGATGAATTGTTATCTAATAACCACACATCAGATATCATGTACCGACAAAAAAATGGTTATAAGTTTAATACATAGAACTTAATATCCAGCAAACATGGTTTTTCGGCAGAATATTTTTTACAAGAAATTAATTTACATATTTTTGATTTAATTTATGAATATATACATATAAAAAGTAATGAATTACTTTTTGAAGTTGGTGCCAAACGATCACAATCAATAATGGTTTTTACCATTTTATTTATGGTATTAGGCATAATATAACCACAATTTTTACTATACTTATAATAGTTTGGCACCAACTTCAAAAAGTAATTCATTACTTTTTGTATGTATATATTCATAAATTAAATCAAAAATATGTAAATTAATTTCTTGTAAAAAATATTCTGCCGAAAAACCATGTTTGCTGGATATTAAGTTCTATGTATTAAACTTATAACCATTTTTTTGTCGGTACATGATATCTGATGTGTGGTTATTAGATAACAATTCATCATTAGGGTATTTTAAAGAATTATTTAACTCTTTTTAGAGCGTTGATTGAAGTCGGTTATATTTTTTTTTTTGAAAAAGTTTATTTTATTTCTTACTTTTTAGTTATTTATACCGTAATACTTAGTTTAATCGGTTGGATAGATGTGGTGTAATCGGTGAACATATATAAAAAGAAAAGTACATACGCGGTCGAATTGATAATAACCTTCTCTCCTTTTTTAAGTCAGTTAAGTTGGTTGGTTGTATGTCGGCCAATTATCTGCGCTGTGGGATATAGGCCCAAAGGGGTGGAGTGCCCTCCGTGGGGGTCTTTCTAAGGGAACCTAACCCGTATTTACGCAAGGTTCGAAGAAAACCACGGAAAACTCCGAACGGTTAGGCCGACGGTCGCGATTGGGTTCGAACCCAGCACCTACCGTCTACCAGTCTGAGGTCAGAACCTCTCGGCCACTGGTGGGGCTTAAGTCAGTTAAAGAAATTATATTACCGAAAAATACTGTATGTTATACATGGATGTCAGGAATGGGGTTCGAACCCACGATCTCTTTCGAGAAGCAGAGTTTAAATCGGGCGCCTTAGACCGCTCGGCTATCCTGACTGCAATCTAAATTGTGAACAACGCCATATTACTTTTCGCAAGTCCATTATTTTAGCACACTTTCACTGATAAAGTACTGAGTTGGTAAAAAATCTCTGATACTCTGTGCTAACGGTTAAAAACAAAATATTCTTAATAGCATAATTAGTATTTAATTTTTAAAAAGAATAATACGGAAAAGGCTTTTGTATATATGTATGTCAGGAGTGGGGTTCGAACCCACGTTCTCTTTCGAGAACCAGAGCTTAAATTAAGCGCATTAGACCGCTCGGCTATCCTGATCGCAAGCAACTCAGGGAACTTATTCAAGGTCATGTTATTTTTCGCAAGTCTATTAATTTAGCACTCTTTCACTGAAAAAGTACTGAGGAGATAAAAGATCTCTGATTCTCTGCGCTAACTGTTAAATAAAAAATATTCTTAATAACATAATTAGTATTTAATTTGTAAAATATATGTGTAAAAATTATAACGCGGAAAATGGTTATTGTATACATGCATGTCAGGAGTGGGGTTCGAACTCCCACTCTCTTTCGAGAACCAAAGCTTAAATCAGGCGCCTTAGACCGCTCGTCTATCTTGACTACAATCTATTCGGTGAACTTATTCAACGTCATATTACTTTTCGCAAGTCTATATTTTAGCACTCTCTCACTGAAAAAGTATTGAGTTGGTAAAATATCTCTGATACTCTGAGCTAACGGTTAAATACAAAATATTCTTAATAGCATAATTAGTATTTAATTTGCAAAATATATTTGTAAAAAATTATAATACGGAATAGGTTGTTGTATACATGCATGTCGGAAGTGGGGTTCGAACCCACGCCCTCTTTCGAGAACAAAAACTTAAATCAGGCGCCTTAAACCGCTCGGCCATCCTGACTGCACTCCATAGTACGAATTAATTCAACAGTTTTAATTAGCGAAAAATCACTAATTTTAATAGTTTTTGCCCGTTTACTAAAAAATTACTGAAACAATTTCTATGAAATGGAAGTGGTACCAATCCGAGTTGTTGTATTTTGTGTCGGCCGATTATCTGCGCTAAGGGATATAGGCCCTATGGGGAGGTATGCCCTTCGTGGGGGTCTTAATAAGGGAACCTAACCAGTATTCACGCAAGGTTCGAAGAAAACCACGAAAACTCCGAACGGTTAGGCCGACGGCCGCGATTGGATTCGAACCCAGCACCTGCCGTCTACCAGTTGAGAGGTCAGACCCTCTCGGCCACTGGTGGGGCCCAATCCGAGAGTAAGTTTTTTAATTTAACACTAAAACCAAATTAATCAGTTGGCTAGTTTCGACGTAATCGGTGAACATACATTAAAAAAATACATACGCGATGAATTGATAACCTCCTCTCCTTCTTGAAGTCGGGCCCCACCAGTGGCCGAGAGGTTCGGACCTCTCAACTGGTAGACGGCAGGTGCTGGGTTCGAACCCAATCGCGGCTGTCGGCCTAACCGTTCGGAGTTTTCCGTGGTTTTCTTCGAACCTTGCGTAAATACGGGTTAGGTTCCCTTAGAAAGACCCCCACGGAGGGCACGCCCCTTGGTCCTATATCCCATTAGCGTAGATAATCGGACGACAAAAATCAACCAATCAACCAACCTTCTTGAAGTCGGTTAAAATATTCTTAATAGCATAATTAGTATTTAATTTGTAAAATATATATGTAAAAATTATAATACGGAATAGGTTCGGAAACTTATTCAATGTCATGTTACTTTTTGCAAGTCAATTATTTTAGCACTCTTTCACTGATAAAATATTGAGTTGATAAAAGATCTCTGATACTCTGTGCTAACTGTTAAATACAAAATATTCTTAATAGCATAATTAGTATTTAATTTGTAAAATGTATATGTAAAAATTATAATACGGAAAATTATTGTACACACATAGGTCAGGAGTGGGGTTCGAACCCATTGCCACTTTCGAGAACCAGATCTTGAATCAGGCGCTTTAAACCGCTTGGCCATCCTTGCTTCACTCAATTGCAGGAACTAATTCAACAGTTTTAATTACCGAAAAAACACTAATTTTAATAATTTTTGCTTAAGTACTAAAAAACTACTGAACCAATTTCTATGAAATGGATATGGTATCAATCCGAGAGTAATCTCTTTAATTTAACACCAAAACCAAATTAATCGGCTGCATAGTTTCGGAGTAATCGGTGAACATACATAAAAAAAAAAAAAAAAATACATACGCGTCGAATTGATAACCTCCTCTCCTTTTTGAAGTCGGTTAATTAAAAATATTCTTAATAACATAATTAGTATTTAATTTGTAAAATATATGTGTAAAAATTATAATGCGGAAAAAGGTTATTGTATACATTTATGTCAGGAGTGGGGTTCGAACCCCCGCTCTATTTCGAGAACCAAAGTATAAATCAGGTGCATTAGACCGCTCGACTATCTTGACTACAACCTACTCGGTGAACTTATTCAACGTCATATTATTTTTCGCAAGTCTATTATTTTAGCACTCTTTCATTGATAAAGTATTGAGTGGGTAAAATTTCTCAAATACTCTGGGCTAACGGTTAAATACAAAATATTCTTAATAGCATAATCAGTATTTAATTTGCAAAATATATGTGTAAAAATTATAATACGGAGAAGGTTGTTGTATACATGTATATCGGAAATAGGGTTCGAACCCACGCTCTCATTCGAGAACCAGAAATTAAATCAGGCGCCTTAGACCGCTCGGTCATCCTGACTGCACTCCATGGCAGGAACTCATTCAACAGTTTTAATTAGCGAAAAATCACTAATTTTAATAGTTTTTCACTGTTTACTAAAAAATTACTGAACCAATTTCTATGAAATGGAAGTGGTACCAATCCGAGAGTAAGCTCTTTAATTTAACACCAAAACCAAATTAATCAGTTGGATAGTTCCGGCGTACTCGGTGAACATACATTAAAAAAATACATACGCGATGAATTGATAACCTCCTCTCCTTTTTGAAGTCGGTTAAAAATATTCTTAATAGCATAGTTAGTATTTAATTTGTAAAATATATATGTAAAAATTATAATACGCAATAGGTTCGGAAACTTATTCAATGTCATGTTACTTTTTGCAAGTCAATTAATTTAGCACTCTTTCACTGATAAAGTATTGAGTTGATAAAAGATCTCTGATACTCTGTGCTAACGGTTAAATACAAAATATTTTTAATAGCATAATTAGTATTTAATTTGTAAAATATATATGTAAAAATTATAATACGGAAAGTTATTGTACACACGTATGTCAGGAGTGGGGTTCGAACCCATTGTCACTTTCGAGAACCAGAGCTTAAATCAGGCGCTTTAAACCGCTCGGCCATCCTGACTTCACTCAAGTGTAGGAACTAATTCAACAGTTTTAATTAGAGAAAAAACACTAATTTTAATAGTTTTTGCTTAATTACTAAAAAACTACTGAATCAATTTCTATGAAATGGAAGTGGCACCAACCCGAGAGTAAGCTCTTTAATTTAACATCAAAACCAAATTAATCGACTGCATAGTTTCGGAGTAATCGGTGAACATACATAAAAAAAAATACATACGCGTCGAATTGATAACCTCCTCTACTTTTTGAAGTCGGTTAAAAATATTCTTAATAACATAATTAGAATTTAATTTGTAAAATATATATGTAAAAATTATAATACGGAAAGTTATTGTACACACGTATGTCAGGAGTGGGGTTCGAACCCATTGTCACTTTCGAGAACCAGAGCTTAAATCAGGCGCATTAAACCGCTCGGCCATCCTGACTTCACTCAATTGTAGGAACTAATTCAACAGTTTTAAGTAGCAAAAAAAACACTGATTTTAATAGTTTTTGCTTAATTACTAAAAAACTACTGAACCAATTTCTATGAAATGGAAGTGGTACCAATCCGAGAGTAAGCTCTTTAATTTAATACCAAAACCAAATTAATCGGCTGCATAGTTTCGGAGTAATCGGTGTACATACATAAAAAAAAAAAATACATACGCGTCGAATTGATAACCTCCTCTCCTTTTTGAAGTCGGTTAATAAAAATATATTTATTATTGTTTTTATGTATTGGTAATTTGTGTAATAAGTGAATATTCATTACTTTGCATACAATTTCATCAAAAACATCCCATAAAAATATTATATTCTTTACTTATTGAGGTAAAATTATTTTAGCGAGTCCTAAGAATAATAACATTTAAGTTTTTTTTTTTTTTTTTTTTTTTTTCATACGCTTTTATTAGCTTTACCTGTATGTATGTATGTAACAGAATCTTTGAACATTATTTTCACCCACTTTAAGACATTAGATTAAATTGAAACTTTGCACACTTATTGAGAACCGATGACAATTCACCAATTTGAAAAGTCGCCGGTTAAAAGAATAAAAAAACGCCGGATAAATGGATCTAAAGCAATTTGAAATATTAAGTCATCTAACACCCTAGATACATGACAATCAATGAAACACATATGAAAACCGTAACTATGCAACCGAAAAAAAAACATATTAAACCTGACATCATGGACATGATATAAAAGCGTGTTTTTTAATTTTTAAAACTATTTAGCAATTATTCTACCGACTTTTAGTCAAAATTTTTTGAGATCATATTTCATTTATTTCTTTTAGATTTCTTATCTAACTTTCATTATAGTTCTTTTTCTTTGCAACTCACCAGTGACTGTCAAGTTCTGCTCTCGAAACTGGTAGACAAGAGGCACTGGGTTCGAATCCAATCACAGCCGTCGGCCTAACCGTTCGGAGTTTTCGTGGTTTTTTTCGAACTTTGGGAAACCTTGAGTAAATACAGGTTAAATTCCATTAGAAAGACCACCCCGAAGGTCATCCTGACTAGGTCCTATATCCTTCGAGTAGATAATAGGCCATCACAAAATAAACCAAACTTTTTCTTTGCTTGTTTCAAATTTTCATCTTATCTGTCTTAAGCAGAATTTCCATCGAGGGGAAAATTGTAATTAATTGACAATATTCCTGATAATTTATTTCTTATTTTAAATATCCGTTATCACAACATCAACAACAACAACAATAATAACAATAATAATAAATATGTAAACATCTTTTTCCCCCCATCAATACGACAAGAGAAAACTCAATGTCAAGCGAAGTTAAATTTCTCATTTTGCTTAAAACAGAAAAGTTTTATCATTTTTGGAATAATCATTAACAGTTTTCAAATGCTTAAAAAAAAATAAATCTCGGATTGAGAATCTAAAATTGAGGTTGGGCATTAGTTCAATGTTTCTTTTTAATACTTTATAATATTTATACTCGGTTTTACCCAGTAACATTTTAATCACCTTTAAAATGGGAACAAGGCAGCGAATTAACCTTATTTTCAATTAAATCAATAGATGGAATGTCCTATTTCGAAATTTTGTCCCATTTTTTTATCTGATGTTCTATAACCATTAATTCCTAATTTATAGCATTGAGAATCTACACCTTCTTATCCATAAGTCATGTTTATTGAACTTTAATTTATTAAATTTCATATTTAATGAATTTATTAATTGTTTCTATTTATTTGAATTTAACCCTTTATCTACCGACGGTACTTATAAATACCATTAAAATTATTTCTTATAAAATTCTTTTAATACATCAATTAGTTATAATACTGTTTAGAATGAGTTACAGATACATTACTTTATCTTGCTCCAAAAGCATTATTGGTTACAGAAAACAAAAATATTTTTAAAAAGATGATTTCTTTTGTCTTAGTATCTTCACAGCCTTTTGTCTTAGTATCTACACTTTCTTGGCGCAGAGGGAGGGGGATGGGGATTTTTCAATTCAGAAATATTTCTATATTTATATTCTAAGACCATCATATTTGTACAATTTATAATTCTACACAGTACTAAGAACACAATTTAAAATAAAAGATTTGAGTGGGATTATAAACATTGCACAAAATACCTGCAAATTCAAATTTAATTAATCCTTCGAATTCCTTCAATCCTTCTAAAATCTTTCAAAAATTTATTAAATGATTATAATGATATCATTTACGTAAAATGCTTTAGAATATAAAATTTTCTTGTATTCATAATTCGGTAGATAAAGGGTTAATTAAAAATATATAGTATTAGTCAGATTATTTAATAAATGATTTAATAAAGATTAAAGTGCGTCTCAATCTTTATGGCATATCCTGAACACGGCTTAAATCAACTGTTTAGAAATTAGTTAATGGTTAACAACAAAATAACACAACTTGAGTATTTTTTATTTCAAAAACATTCCTTTAAACACTATTTTATGACACAAGATTATTTTAAATATTATTAATCATTTGGAAAATGATTATTACTTTCGGTCTGAGATATCTGAACCATATTTGAATCCTTGTGATGTCCGGTTTTTAGTCGTTTTCTGGTTGGTCCCTGTATAATGGCCAGAAATGAAATGCTTTTGTTGCCACGATGATAAAAAAAGTATTGAGAACTGGGAAAAAAATACTAATTCAAAAAGAAATTGAAATACAGCTTTCAAACAAATTGCATTTTAAAGTAAATTTTTTTTTCTCTATACGACGGTGTAAATATTGAAAATGTGCAATTTTTAGAAGTTTAAAAATTTGCAGTACCGAAAATTGCAAAATCTAAATTTCATTTAAAACTTATGTTTGTTTGATCCAGGAATGTTTAATCCATGGCGTAGTAACATATGATGACTCTGTTATTACGTTGTTACGTTTTGATCATTATAAAAAAGATGTTTATTATTATTTATTTTTTTAAATATAGAATTCATTTATGTCAAAAATTTTAGTCTTTGAAAATATCATTTTCCAGATGGTCGGTGTAATTTGTTAAATTACATTTTTTTTTAAAAATTAAGCTGATAATTTTTAATCGCGATCAACATAGAATTCGTTTTTTCTTTCTTTTTGATGTAACGCATGAAAATGCGAATACAATTTCTTTAAAAACTATCATTATATGCAACTCCTATTGAAACACTTTATTTATGTGAAAAGAAAGGGATGTTATAATAAGCGCCAACCGTAATTAATACGAAGGAGAACTAGCATTTTTACCTTTGATTTACGCGGAAGGTAAGAAAAATGTTCATTTTTAAAAGCTTTTCGAGATTCAATATTCAGTAGCTAAGTAAAACTTCAAGCAGAAACAGAACAATATATAACAAACAGAATAACGAGTGAGTAAATTTTGTTAATCAGGATAATAAACAGCTGAATCCGTTAATCATGTTTAGCGAAATATTTATCTCTCGTAAAATATTTACCATACAGGTGTGGCTCAGTTTTCTTAATGTAAGAAAATAACATATGCAGTCGTAAACGTTGGATCCTTTTGTGACTACTTATTTTGTTTATCTTTACTATAACTTTCACTGATTAAGTACCGGGTGATCCAGAAGTCACGGGACTTTTGAAATGCTAATAATTAGAAAACTATAAACAATAGAAGTATGCGGTTTTCACAGAAATGCTGAGAAACTTGTGGGATTTGTTTTTTCGATGAAAAAAACATATTATGTTAGTTGCACTTTTTGACAGCAGGTGGCGCTAAAATTGATAGTATTGTTTTTATAGTATGAAACAGCTCATTTAAAAGAACGAATTAGTGTCCAAGGGTTACAAAGTTTAATCATGACGCTCATGGTTTATAAGTACCGCCGTGAGCCGATGCAAAACAGCGTGCACAGTATCCTCAGAGCAGAAAGAATTCCAGAAGAAATTTCAGTTCATCGTGATATCACAAGTTTACTGCACTCACCATGAACTGGTGATTTCTACAGAGTATTGGCATAGAATCCTACCTAATTTACGATTGTAACAGACATTTGGGATCTCTTGTTTCTATTACGATCTTCCAATGACCATTTTTCTCAAACCTTGCTTACCATAGCATTTCACATTTGCAATGGCCATCGATTCTTTTGCAGTTTTAACTTGACGTATTGTACGATATGAAAACAACGCGACATGCAAAGATGTGTCTAAACATAGTCTAGACAATGTCTAAACACTGCAGTTGCTCATGAAATTTTGTATCAAATTTCCCTTACAATGCAATTTTATTTACCTTACAAAAATGTTTGAACATAAACCACCCTTAAAACGAAATCTCATCAATATCATAGAAAAGAAGTTTCGCAATGAACTCATGTGTCTATATAACGCATGGTATAGGTACATTCAGTCTTATACAATAGCGCCACCTGTTGCTAAAAATGGTAACTATATATATTTAAAAAAATTCATTCTAAACAAAAATCCCACATGTTTCTAAGCATATATCTGAAAACAGAACCTTTGTATTCTACATAGTTTCCTAATTATTAACTTTTCAAAACTCCCGAAACTTCTGGATCACCCGGTACTTGCACTGCGTATAAATATTTATAGTCCAAGAGCCGACCGCACAAAACCCTAAGTCATCGAGCACAAGAAAAATTCCTTTATTTTATGGAAGAATAGTAATAGGGGAATCTAATCATCCGTGTCTGCCGGAAGCAAAGTGGGGCATAAGCCAAAAATTGACACTACTAGTGGTTGACTAGTAGACTTATCATTGTGTTTTCCTGCACCCAATTTACCATGTTTTCATACTTTTGATTGTACAGCAAACACAATGCTAATCCTACGAGTCAACCACTAGTGTTATAAATTTTTGGCTTATGCACCACTTCGCTTCCAGCAAACACGGATGAT
Source organism: Maratus speculifer (assembly GCA_964019185.1). Taxonomy (NCBI): domain Eukaryota; kingdom Metazoa; phylum Arthropoda; class Arachnida; order Araneae; family Salticidae; genus Maratus; species Maratus speculifer. The sequence goes on from OZ025289.1 coordinate 301,933,280, forward strand.
CAGATTCCCCTATTATTACTCTTCCATAAAATAAATCACTTTTTCTTGTGCTCGATGACTTAGGGTTTTGTGCGGCCGGCTCTTGGACTATTAGCTTTATTTTGTCCCAGGTTATATTATGAGGGCACGTTACTGAACGCAGTTCTTTTTACTTTCTTGTATCTCACAAGAAGAAAATAATGGATTTGTGAAATTTTTCGAAATTCTGTTGCCACAAGACAAATTTACACATTTTATGGGTCAGAGGACCCGGAAAACATGCTTTTACAAAATGCCTGTCTGTGAGTCCGTCTGTCTGTATGTGGGCGCTCTACCTCAAGAATTAAGGCATGGAATTTCATAAAACTTAAGATTCTGTTAGACCTTGGTATAAACTAGATCTGATTAATTTATGGTGTATATAGCTCAACAGGTGGCGCTGCTATGCTGCATTATTTACAATTTTTACAATGGACATATTTCAAGAACTAGCGTATGAATTTTCATAATACTTTAGATTTCGTTAGTGCATGATATAACATGATTCTGATTACGTTTGATATAAATCGTCCAACAGGTGGCGCTGTCATGGCGCATTATTCTTGTTTATTGTAGATCTTGTGTATTGAGTAGCTCTATCTTATAAACTAATCAGGGGAATTTCACAAAACTTTAGATTATGCAAGGCCTTGATGTATATACTTGATCTGATTAGTTTTTTACATGTATTGTTCAACAGGTGGCGCTGCATTATTTACAATTTTCTCAAGAGCTAGTGCAAACTTTATTTTATATTTAGTTAGTACTTGATATAACATGGTGCTGATTACGTTTTGGTGCAAATTGTTCAACAGGTAACGCTGCCATGGGGCTTTATTCATAATTATCGCAATAGTTCTATCCCAAGAACTAATACATGAAATTTTCTAAAACTTCAGATTCAGTTAGTCCTTGATATAGATTAGTGTTGCTTAATTTTTGGTATAAATTGCCCTATAGGAGGCGCTGCTATGCTGCATTTTTCACGATTTTGCAATAAATGTATCTCAAGAACTAATGCATGGATTTTCATTAAACTTCAGATTCAATTAGTACCTGATAAAAAATTGATTCTGATTAATTTTTCGTGTATATCACCCAACATGAAGCGTTATTATGTAGATTTTTATTTTATTTTTAGATTTTGAAACAGAATTATTGATTTTCTCAAAAGCAAATGCATGGATTTTCATCAAACTTCAGATTCAGTTATAAGTTGACATAAGTCGTTACTGACTATAGATTTTGGTTTAAACCATCTAACCAGTTGCGCTGCTATGCTGCATTTTTCAGGAAGTATTAACATGCATAGCATAGAAGAAAATTTTCTGATTGCCACATCTGACTAGTTTCATGTTGTACCATTAAGTTAATGGTATTAGCAAAATATTATATTTTGCTAATTACATAGCATTAGCAAAATATTTTATTTTTTGAAGACAGAAATGTATTTATTGATTTTCTTAATATAAAAATTTTTAAGCATTTTTTTTATTGTGGCATCATTGTATGTATTTTAGAATTTTTTTACTGTTTGTAGAGCTTTTTTAGGAATTTTTTTAAGCTCACATAGTCTAAAAATTTATGGCACTTTTATTTATTTTTTTTTTTTTAAATTTAATCCTACATAAAATTTTTAGAATATTCCTTTAAAATAATGTATTTAAAGTTTTGTGGCATCATTAATTGCTTCATAAAATGTGTACTTGTATAACCTGTATAGAACTTGTATCTTTTAATTAATACTTTCCAACAAAGTTGAAAAGTGTTTTTGCATTCGGTTTCTCTGGCCGTCTGTCCGCTTTCTAATTCTCGTAAATATATTCGGATTGCCATGAAATTTTTGGACATTATTGACGTTTATTCTAGCACGAAGCCTGTTGAAATTGACGATTCTACCCATGATTAGTTCATTTACAGGGACAGTCAAAAATTTCCCTCTACATTAGGGCCTATGGGAAAAAAATCGTTTCAAATGAATTTTAAAGATGTTACACCCAGTCAAAGATATTCAAATTTATATGCATCTACAAAATGCACTAAAATATGCATTCTGTAAAATGTGCAGTTAAAAGAATAGTTGTTATTCATTTTTAGGGCCACATAAAAGAATTTTAATACATAATAATAATGAAGGAAATTGTTTGCGACATATTTTAATGATGGTAAACAGTTTCATGCGTAATAAAATTGATATACGTAACTGAGACTTAATATGAGTTATTTCACGCATAATACGAAGTACATAGCATTTACAGGGGCACACAAAATATTTGAAATAATATATTCTATCCGAAGTACTGCATGTTATGGATGATGATTGTTCGATGGATGAAATGCATTTTTAATTATGATATGCGCAGTTTCACTAAATGTTTACACATTATATGGTGTGTGTAAATGCTAATAGTAGCACAATTAAGATATACAGGGTTACACAAAAGAGCTCGGAAAGATTACTGAATATGAGTGAAATTTACTTAAAGTTTTTTAAATAGGTTTTGCATTTTTACGCTGAATTGAATTCAGTTTACTTTTAAAGGTTTGTAGAATATAGATAAAATGATATACAGGGTAACACAAAGTACTAATACAAGTTCGCCTATGGTTGGATGATAATGTCTGGAAATATTATTTAAGGGTGTATTCGAAAAAACGGTTTTCCATCTTCAACAGCTCAAAATTTTCCGATACAATTTCAGACACATTTTTAAAAGTAGAAACATGAAACTTGCTGAGGGGATTTTTGAAGACACATATAAGGTGCCGTGTGATGTCTTTTTACGCTCAGTTCATTAAAATTTGATTTATAAACAATAACCTTCTCAGTATGACCCTTTTTTTCATTCGCAAACCTCCCACTTCGAAAAATTCAGTTCAAAATGCTGTTTTTGATTGCTTTTTTTTTTTTTTTTTTTTTTTTTTTTTTTTTTTTTTTTTTTTTGGAATTTTTTTTGCATTTATAAGAGAATCGATGATTACGGCACCTTGTGTACTTTCTAAATAAGAGAATTTGAAAGTTTGGTGTATTTGAGAGCAAAAATGAATCTAAAAATAAATCGGAAAATAAGCAGTTTGAATCGAAATACACCCTTAAGTAGTTTAAAAAGTATTTTTGTTTGAACTACATTTTAGCAGTATACTTTCGTATAATAAAAGTACTAGGTAAACTACAGGGCTGAACAAAAATATTGAAGTTTGTTTTTATCTATTCGTATAAATTGCTAAAAAAAAATTTTTCATCCAGCTAGGCATTTTCTTGCTAAACTAAATTTTCCCATTATATATCATACATATCAACCAACAAATCAAATGCAGGGCTGTTCAAAAGTATTGGAATACTTATTTGGTTATGGACAGTAGCACCTTATTTCCTTGAATAAAGTTTTGTTAAAGATTTCAGGAAGTGTTGGAAAGTGTTTCATAATCTATGCTTAACGCATGATTTTTCTTACTACAACGTTTATTTGAGGTAATATAGTTAACATTTTACTGCTTCCTTAAATACATCTTTTTGAAATTATATTATTTTAGGATCAAACATTGTGTATAAAATTATCGGCTATGAAATCGAATCAAAATTTATTTAGCACGAACCTAACCTGGTACATAAAATAATAATAATAAAATAAATAAATAAATAAAAACTGTGCAATTTTTATCGGTTATAACTTTTGTTTGAACTTCAATTTATGGTCACAGATTATAGTGACAATTATTACTATAGTGGTTATTATTGTTGCAGTGATTCAAATAGAATAATTAATAAATTATAATAAATCAGAGATGACAATTTAAAAAAAAAAAGTAAAATTCAGTCAATATGTACTTTTGTAATCTTTCATTTTTAATCTATCAGACTGAACTATATTCTTCAGAAAAAAAAAATCATACACTAAAACAAGTATGATATATAAGAAATAGTTATACATTAGAAAAGCATACACGGTATTTACTCGTGTATACCGCCCAGTATTTTAGAATGAAAAATGGACGTTTTTTTGCCTGTCATATATAATACGCACCATAAATTTGACAGGCAAGGGAACGAATTATCAAATGGATTTCACTAAAGAAAATTGAAACAAATGTTGCGTCAGGCTAGAAAAGAAGTCGAAATTCTTTTTTCTTAGACTTCGTGCAGAGAGTGAATGTCACACTGTAAAAAAAAAATTCAAGAGGTTACTAAAAATTTTTTAGTAATTTTGTGTTCCACAGATTTTTTTAGTAACCATTACAAACTTTTTTTTTTTTTTGCAAGTGAAACAAACATTTCTTTTGTAAACTGAACAAAAAAAATTTTTGTATAACTAACTTAAAACTTTTTAGTATGAGCCACCAAGCAAATTTTAGTAATAGCTCCAAAATTATTTTAATAACCAGTACGTATGCTCGAAGGGCAGGAGCTTCCTTCGAGTTGCATCAAGTGGGTAAAAAGACACATTTCTGTAGCGGAAGATTTTCGGATAAGCCGCAATAGATGGCAGCACCAAACATTGCTACCTGCGCCAGCAGGCATTTTCATAATCCCTTTATTTAACAAGAACTTACACTGCATACATTCGGTGCGTATTTGGGGGCGGCCAGCATCGAACCCGGGGCCTTTCAGCCTGGAGTTCGGTGCTATGACCACTAGGCTATCACGGCCACACCAAGCGAACTTTAGTAATAGTAATTAAAAATATAAAACTATTAACTCTATTCGTTGATAGCCTTTTTCTAGTAATTCTTACAGATTTTTTTGTAACCGAGTAAGAGTACTAAAAAATTTTTAGTAATTGCATGGATCACTAAAATTTTTTTAGTAGATCGACCCCTTTTTTTTACAGTGCATGATATGGTAAATTGTCATATCGTCACTTGCGAGCGAAATACTTAAGAACGTCTACATTGTTAAATAAATAAATAAATAAATAAAATAAAATAAAATAAAATAAAAATCTGGAATTCTACAAATGTAAATTTGCAGAAATCTGTATTCTTGCTAAAATTTTATTCGTACACTGTACAGAAAAGAAAGAGAGAGAGAGCTAAATCTACAAAACTGATTTTTGTAAATCTATAGAAATCCGTAGCTTTTCAAATGAATCTTGTAAAATTATACTAATTTTACTAAAATTTTATCTGTTACTTGTATCGTAGTTAGATAAAAAGTTCTAGGTTTCCCAATTTCCTAAAAAAAAAAAAAATTCTTAAGAAATTTTTAACCTTACAGATTTTTTTTATTTATAGTGCAAACCTGAATCTATTACATGAATTTTTGTTGTTACCGTTACATAAAAAGCAGTAGTGGCAATGAGGATTTCTAAGTAGTGTTTAAATAATGTTACTACCGCTTTTGTATAAAAAAGTGCAAGAAGGGAAATAAAGATGCAGGACTATTTCTATTCAGTAAGGTTCCAGTTTTAATTTCTTCTATGAATGCATTTCTTAATTTATAGGTATATCATGTGGTTACATAAAGCAGTAAAAAAATGCTCCGTGTATAACGCGCACCTTTAGGGTTTTTGCCCTAAATTTTGTGAGAAAAAGCGTGTTCTATAACACAAGTAAATAGGTACTTAAAAAAAAAAAAATTTCATCAGAAGAACTCATTGTATTTGAATTTAAGAACTCATTGTATTTGAATGTTTAACTAACAGTAAATAAAAAAAAAATTTTAGTTGCATATTTAATTAAAATTAAAAAATAAAAACATAAAAGTGTAACATTTAATTCCTACTACTTTTTTAACTATTAATATTTTTAATTGTCTGAGCGAAGCGAAGTCTTATACTCAGAGTACGCAACGATATTAAAAGTCAAAAAAATTCTTTCGTCAAGCAAATCTCAAAAGGTACTTGTCGGATTTTGATCCTGTTTGTACCAATAGGTACCTATGAAGGTAATCTGGTGAATGCACCACCTACGAAAAATTAGTTCCAAATAGTTTAAAAGTTACATTTAAAAAACTGATAAAAAAGCACAATTTATTTGCATACGTCACAGAAATTTGGTGTGCGTCATTTTCACCGGCTGGATATTTTTGTAGAGAACCGAATCAGAGTGTATAGAGTAAATAGTAATTGTTTGAGTGAAGCGAAGACACATAGTACGTAATGATATTAAAAGTTAAGTATAATTCTTTCGGCAAGCAAATCTGAAAAAATACATGACGGATTTTGATTGTACTATAAGGTATCTATGAGGGTAACCTACTGAATGCACCTACTCTCAAAAATTTGTTCGAAATAGTTTAAAAATTATATTTAAAAAACTGATAAAAAAGTACGATTTATTTGCATACGTCTCAGATATTTGATGTAAGTCACTTTTCACTGGCTGAATGTTTTTGTTACATTCCAAAATTTGAGCACATGGAGCAAAGAAAATACGCAAGCAATTTTTACTTAAATACAATAAAAAATATTTAAATTTAAGAAACAAATTGGAAAAGAAATCTGTTTTATTATTATTACTAACAGCCTTTGCCCGCTACGCTGGTCAGTTTCTCTAAAAGAATCTTGAATCAAACGAAATGTATTTAAATAAACAATCTTAATATCTAATCAAATACCCACAATTTTGGTCTGATTTATGTAATCTTACATTGTTCAGTTTAAAGTTCATGTTGGTGGCAAAATACCTTTAAAATGACTAAATAACTGACAAATTACAAAAGTACTAAAGTATTTAACAATATTTTTAGTATTTTTTTTACATTTAATTCTACTTGAATTGCTTCAACCTGAATTTGCTTCTGAGATATGGTGAAAAATGTTATTATTTTAGACCCTCCGTTGGAGTTTCTAAAGGAGACATTTTTTTTTTATAAATATAGATAAGACTGAAAATTTCAGTTTTTTGGGCCGAAGACATCGCCAAATTAGGAAAATGTGAAGTATCTCACGAACTACTTTATTTAACCTCCTGACTGCCGCTGGCTGATTTTTTCGCACACTAACCTGCAGGTTTCACTGCAGCATAAGCAATATTTAAATTTATATAATTCTACAAATGAAACCCAGTTTTGAAAAATTAAGTTAGGATCAATACTCTCAAAGATTATACACCTATACATAATAACATATTTTGTATCAGGTTGGAAAAAAAATCTTTTTTTAATATTTTTAATAAATTACAGAGAAAACAACAAGCCAAGAAGAAAGAAATTTTGTGGGCTCTAAATTCTTTTTTAATTCTCTTTTTAGGGATCCCTATAAAAGTGAAGAAAAGATGAAACTCAAGGTCCACTCTTTATCCTCATTTTTATTATTCAAAGGTTTTTTTAGATGTACTCTTTAGTTTGTTTATTGGCCTCAATAAGTTTCGATTCTCCTTAATACTACTACTTTTTTTTATCCAAAACAGATATGTTTTTTCTTTCTATAGCTAGCATTCTTTTTTTAAACCCGACCAGATGAAATTCTTTTTAAATTCACTTTTTAGGGCTCTTTATAAAAGTGAGGAAAAATTGGAGCCCAAGATTCAAAACTTTTAGGCCTATTTTTTTTATTCAAATGTTTAATTTTTTTTTTAAACTTTTTTGGGGGGTTTCAATAAAGTTCAAAACTTCCTTATATTGCTTCATTCAATCAAAACAAACATGCCCTTTCTTTTTATAGCTGCCATTTATTTTAAAGGTGCCCAGATGAAAGACATTTGGCAGGCTCTAAATACTTTTTAAATTGCCTTTTTCTAGTCTTTTATTAAAGGTAAAGAGAAAATGAAATCCAAGATTCAAAACTCACCTTTTTTTTATTCAATTGTTTTTTTTTTTTTTTTAAACAAAGTACGCTTTTTAATCTCACTCAGAGCCTTAATAAGCAGGTATCTGTGTGCATTGCATTTGTCGTCCATCCCCTTATGTTGGACTTATTTCTTTTTCAACGTTTCACTTACCTTGTCATCGTAAATTACTAATGATAATAATGATAACTATACATGAAAGATATTCTGTAATTATTTAATCTACCAGCAGAGCAATGCATGCTTTGCAGGTTAAATCCTCCCTCCCAGTTCTTTTATTATTATTTATTTATTTATTTATTTATTTATTTATTTGAGGGCCCCACTGCCTATTGATCTTGAAATTTTTCTTTCGATAAAAGTTATGGTCTCTTAACAAAAGTGAAAATTTTTTGCATCGTCGTTCACGTTGCTAAAGAAACCATTTCAATATTTTCTCACTTCAGTTTAAATATGTCATTAGCAAAATCTACTAGATATTCGTTTTCAGAAAAAAAAATGTCAAAAACTCCTCAAAACGCAAAAAAAAAAAAAAAAAAAAAAAAAAAAAAAAAAAAAAAAAAAGATTAATTTTACACAAAAAATTAGGCAAATATTTAAAAATTGGCTATATTGAGCCAAAACGATACAATCAGAATGTTTAAAAAATTACTTCAGAAAACAAAAATCATTAAAAATATCAAAAACGGTTCGAGTAAAATTGAGAAATTGCAAACGATATTTTTTAAGAGGGAGATAAAAGACAGAAACCTGATTTCTTTTAGGGATGCCAAAAAACCGCGAATGAAACGCCGCAAAGGGCCAAATTTACTATATTGAGATAAAAGATTGAGACTAAGTAAAAAAAAAAAAAAAAAAAAAAAAAAAAAAAAAAAAAAAAAAAAATCAGAGAATTGAAGGGTTTTTTTTTTCTTATTTTTTTTACAGACACGCACGCACACACAAAAAAAGCTTTTATTTGCCCATTTTCCGCAAACATATAGAAAAGTACACGATCTAATGTAAAAATTATCTAACATCCTTAAATGTAAAGATACATTTTCTTCATATCAAATCACAGGTGTATTCCGCCAACCATGCCGCATTATATGTATCCCTATTAAAAACTGAACCTTTTTCTTTCATAAAAAGAAAAAATCGCGAATCAGAGATCAAAATTTCTAGAAATTTTCTATTTAAAAGTCAAAAATTTCTTTAGATATGAGGAAAAATCTCTTCTAAACACAAGGGTCTTAAAATCGCATAAAAAGTTTTCGAAAAATTAAAAAATCTCTGAGGACAAAATTTGGTACTTCGGACTAAAAGACTGAAACCTGATTCCGATTACTAAAGCCAAAAAATCGCGTCAAAATAAAAAAGCTAAAGTTCACATAAAAAAATCGTTAAATATTCAAAAACTGCCAAAGACTATGTTTACTATATTCGCATAAATGCCAACATTTCTGAATTTTTCTAGAGTCTGATCCAAGATTTGGATGGTGGAACCAGAAAATATATGTAAGAAAATGTGTTTCTTCCTATGAGGCACATTTTTGGATTCATTTTAAAAATTTTGGTTTAATAAAATTTACGGGTGAAACATGTTCATCTCTGATCAGACTCCGGAATAATTAAGAGACGTTGGCATCTATTTAATCGGCTTAAATGGAAAGATGGATTGAAAATGGATTCCTTTTATGAATATGAGGACAAAAAGCTCAAAAATGAAAAAATACTAAAAAATAGCATACAAAATTAAATTAAAAAAATTGAATAAATAAATCCAAAAACCTCTTATCCTTCCTGTCAGATTTTGTCGTGGACAGAAAAACATCTTTACAGACAAAGAAAAACTCTTTACATCTATTTGTCTTTGTTAGTATCTATTAGGACCAATCGTCTTCATTGTTCACAGAAAGATACATTCTTTCGGAAGGTATTTTTTCTCTTTTCAATTTTTTATCCTATCAACTTGAATGACAAATTTAAACTTTAGAAAATCGTAAAAATATAAAAACGACATCTATTTCTTTTTTTCCTTTGAATTAGTAAATCTGTACATACATATAGGAGAGAGTAGGGAGGAATGGGACACTTCTTAGAAAATCAACTTTTTTTTCACCCAAAAACAGAAATTTTGATTTATAGAATACAAGATGAAACATTTTCCAATGTCCTTGAGCAATGTAGAAACATAATTAAAAAAATATGTAATTAAAGAAATTGCAAATTTCAAAATGCGTTCCATACTTACCCACAACAGGGAGGTATGTGGCAATTATAAAACAATGTATTATAAGACATAAATAGTCGAGTATCGGCTACCTACATTTTAATACAGATTGTAGGTTAGAATGCTAATGTCTATGCTACAAATTCCAATATCTTTGTCGCTGGAAGGAAAATCCAGGACTGTCAGACAAAAAATCATTGATTAAAATTTTGAAATAAATGAATATATTTTCAATGTTATAATTAATATACTATCCCCTAAAAAAATTCCAATATTAGCAATTTACACTCATCTCATTAAAATAAAGAAATTATTTTATGTTAAACATCGTATATAAACAGAAATGGCTGATTCTAGGCATAGTTTAAGTCATGGATATTATACAATAAAATGTTCCATAAATAGGGAAACTGTCATATCTTACGTATAAACAAATCATTAACAGAAAGCATAAAATCTATATGAAGCAAATTTACTTTTTATTCTTCAAGTTGTACGAATATCAAATTTGTTCCTGTTGCAATGTGAACGAAATGTTCAAAATTTAAATTTAATATATCTCGAAATAAATAATTAGAATAATTCAAGTTTTGCATCGGAGCAGACATAACCCAACTGGATGTAAGTTGTCAAAAGCGGTGTAGCCGAACTACAAATTCGATCCATTTGAAGTTTGTTTTAAAAAAAATCAACTAGTAAAGATCTACTGGTGCTGTTGGGTATAAAATGGAGCTCAAATGGGAAATTAAATATAGATATTTCTCCAAAATCTTACGGGGGTGGGCAAAAAATACCTTTTTTTAGGAGCGGGGGAGGGGAGGACTCAGAAGACTTTTTTACAGCCCTGCTTTAGTCCTGTACCTGCTGTGCCTAGTGAAAAATCAAATGTTAGTATGGCCGTGTTAGCTGCTATGCATAAAAATTGAAGTGTAATAATTGTAAACACATATTTATAAATGTGAAAAAAAAAAAGATCTAAAACCACAATAATGAAAACCCCACCTAGTCCCCACCAGTCCTCACCTAGAAACAGTTTATTCTCCCCTCTTCCATTATAAATCATATTAAATGTGTTTTTTTTTTTTTCAGTTTTTTTTCTGCTGTTTAATTCAGAGTCAACATTTTAAAACGCAAATAGACGTAAAAATTCTAGAATGAAGATTAAAGCTACCTATGGATTTTCTATGATAAAATGATACGTTGTTCAAAATATTTCAAATCAAATTCAAGCCCACATTCTAATCTATAGTGACTGCCGCGCTGATCTCATATTCACAATACCTACTCCGTTCAATTTCGATACTAATATTTCTCAGCAAATTGTTCTTACACGAAATTTTAAATATTCTGAAACAATTATGAACGCAATTGCTATGTCACAGAGACACTCAGTATTGAACTCAGACACTTTTCTCTAAGAGGGACTTCAGTGGCTCCGCGGGCACATCACAGAGTTCCGGGGAGAAAACTGTACTTTTTGACCATTGAAAACGTAAAATTTCAAATTTTCCGTGTGTGGGGGGGGGAGTATTTTATTGCTCCGGGGAGATTGCCCCCGGAGCCCCAGTTCACCCTCTGAATGCAACACTGGGTGAAATTATTATTACCGTTCATGGTCAGCATCCTATTAAGAACACAAGTTTTTCATTGAGTATTATTTTGTTACAAAAATTAGTTTTGCTACTATCTCTATGCAATAATGATAATTTTCTAATCCTGATAAATCGAAAAAAATCGAAATTTAAAATGATGGAATGAGCAGAAAACGTTTTAAAATATTCTGAATTCTTTGAATTCTGTTGAATTTTTAAATAAAATTAGTTAATTTTACATTCATTTTAAATGCACAATTATTATTTGATATATTTTAATATGCTAGTTAATCGAATAGTTAAGTGGTGGTTTGAATGATGAAAGATACATCACATTTATGGTGGAGGGATACATTTCTTAATTTTTTAATAACTGATTGAAATCAACTGTTTTTTCTTGCAAATATTTCGTGTCTTAAACATTGGGGTTGTCAAGTTGATAAAATGAAAAATTTCAGAATTACCCCGCAAAAATTATTTTATGACAAATTTCGATCAAATTTTAATAATTAAAATTGTTTGTAAATCTGAGCCTGATTTAATTAAAAGGAATAGCGTTCATTCAAATAAACTACTATAAACATTTTGTTCTTAAATTTAAAAAAATCTTTGATTCGATTATACAATGATTCGTATAAACGGCAGATTTCCGTACATTTTCTTATAGGGGCCCGTAATTCTTGCCTGCCCAGGAGCCCGTGAAACCTGTCACCGGCCCTGACTGTTATATATATATTAACTATTCTGTATTAACTATTTAAGGGGTTCACACACCATATAAAAAATTCTCTCTTTCTTTTCAACCATCATGATTTGTACCATTTTTACGTATTAAAATTAGTGTGGAGTGTCTGTTTATCTTCTTGGGGTAATTTCAAAGAGTTAAAATTCTCATACAGGATATTTTAGTGTTTTATTATGTACATTACTTTTAATATATTGCGTACGTTCAATTTTATAACCACGCATGGTTGTTTTGCATAGTTTGTTTCCCTCTTTTTTAACCGTGTATACGAATTTATATAGAATATTTTGTAATTCTATAGTTCAATTTGGTTATTTTCGTCATTTGAACTTGTGGCAGTATATGGTCAATTAAAGGTAGCATCGTATTTTTTTTCTTTTACTTTTTTGCAAGCTATTATTAAGTCTATGTTCTCAGCAATATCGCTCAGACTAATCCCTCTGAGGGAAGTCCTAGTTTTTAAGAGTGTTACACAAGACTTAGCATGGATTTTTAGATACATCTAATATTAGATTTAACGTTTTTTTTTACTGATATATATAGAAAGAAAACAATGAAATCTAACATATCTACCCTTGTTTATATATAACAAATAACAAAAAAAACCTGAAGGCTATTTCCGTGCTCAGATTTATCACACATAAAATAAAGAACATACAATATATATGCATATATAAATCTCAAATACAAAAAAAAAAAAAAAAAAAAAAAAAAAAAAAAAGCCATAGCATTTTTAAAACTTTAAAATGATAAAAATATAAACATGGGTGGTGGGGGGGGGACTTTTAAAGTTCTATTTTGCATGAGTAATTGCGCTGGGTGTATTAACAAAATTTACAATATCTCGCAATATAATTGGTGTATGAGTAAAATAGGGTGTCAAAATATTCACAATAAATAAGCTTTCATTTAATATTAAGTACTTTCATTTAATATTAATTTGATTTTTTAAGTACATAGAATACTTAAAAAATGCTCAAATATCGATAATTAAAACTAATAGTAAAATGAAATATCAATAATTAAGAGCAAAACCAATGCCAATACTAACAGTACCATATTAGAATTTTACTGGATGGGGATCCACAGTTGAAATTTTCACACTTTCATAAACATGAAAGATAAAGGGGGGGGGGGGATTGACATAAATAAGGAAAAATTGTATCGCTGAAGCTGCATGTCATTCGATTCAATTTAATAAAAGTATTACAATTTACATAAAGAATGCAAATTTAGAAACATGTGAAATAATTTTTAAAATATTGTTTTCAAAATTAACTTATTTTAATATGAATACATATAACTAAACCGAAAAAAATTATGGAGAAATTTACTAATATAGCAATAGAATACGATAAGATTATGTATTTAGATTTACGTATTTGATATTACACTGAAATGAAACTTTAAATTAAAAACCGCTGTAATGCAAAAATTTAATCGTGCAAATAGCTTATTTTATTGTATTTTTATTGGTATGTCCTTTGCTTATAACTCTGCGGATTTTGAGTTCGATTCCAAGCTGCTGCAAAAGAATAAATCAGAAATTATACGTTGAAAAATGACAAATGAGGTGCATTCGTGCTTAACCTAGTTTTAGAAATATTCAGATCTTGATGCAAAAACTTTTGCACTTTTATACAAAAATGCATGAACGCAAATTTGAAATTTATTACAGTTATATAGGTAGGGATATGATTACATTACATGGGTGCCACTTTTCAGGCTTTTTTAATTAATAGTTATAATTACTGTATTCCAGTTTTTTAATAGTATATTAATATTTCCACAATATATAATCATTATCATAGTCTCATTTTTCTACATGAAACAAAATTTAATTGTAAATAACAGAAATATATCAAAACATTTTTCTCCACTCCATATTATACCCTGTTCGCACTGGGATAGTTGAGTCACTTACACACCTGTGAGACATTGAGCGAAAAAACATGAGACATGCGACAATTTCACCCTGATAACAAAGGAAAAACCGGTTTCACTGCGTCATGTTGCACGATTTTTGAAGCATGTCTCCCTAGTGTGTGGCGTGCCTAAGTCACTTAAATTTTTTGAAGCGGGATACCCGGAATTAGGCTTCACCTGTTCGCACTTGCTAAATATTTTAAGTGACTTAACTTGGCCAAAATGGGATCTGGGCATGCGCATAAGTTTTGAAATTTGTAACTGCAACTCTTAACTGCTTTTTTGTTTACATAGCAATTACCCTGCCATATTTCAATTAAAAATTAATTTTGTCATCCTCCCAATCTAGACACACGGCAGTGTGTCAGCCAAGTTCAAAAAGTAAAAGTCGACACACCGGCCGTGGGTTATATTATGGGCCATTATTGACCCCTCAATAACTTAAATTCTATTTGATCTACACAATTGCAATTTTTTGTGTAGTGTAAGACCATCTTCTAATTTCCGAATCCTATAAATTTTTTAAAAAATCTTTTACCGTTCACGAGAAATTGACGTCTGAAAACCACTGTTTTTCCCACTGACTCACTCACTCACTCATAGAAATGTTTGACTACTTCCAGGTGACTTAGGAAGTTGAAATTTGGTGTGGAGGTAGATTATTGGATCTATAAATAGGAAAAAATCAGAAATCACCATTAATTAAACATTAATGGTTGTTAGAAGATAAGTTATTGGATTACAATGGCGGTTTATGAGAATTTCACAAAATACCAGAAATAGTGCCAAGTTGGCGTCACTTTTGGCGAGTATCGGGACTAATCTCTGAAACTACCGAACCGATTTCAAAAGTAATGGTACCAAAATTATGGTATTCGCCCCGGTTCAAACATAGACTATATCTTATGTCTGTGCCACTAACCAAAAGAGGATTCAGAAGCAAAAAACATTCTAAAAATGGGATTTTTGTTTTACTGAAGGGCCTAGAAGCACAAAATTTGTCATGTTAATTATTTATAAGATATAAATGATCACCAATGACATTTGCTAAAAAATACCAAATTTAAAAGGGGTGGAAATTCGCGAAGAGCATTCTGAAAACGTTCTAAATAGCGATTTTAAAACAATCTCAGCAAACAACAAACCGATCGTAAAAGTAATGATATCAAAATGATGATGATAGACCTTGCTCCAACATAGGCTATATCTTATGTCGATGCCACTAACCCAAAGGGGGAAAAAGAACAAAAACGTTCTAAAGATGCGATGTCTGTATGTTAAGGGACTAGAATTATAAAGTTTGGCATTTTAGAGTTTACGGGAATTTCGCGAAATATCAGAAATAGTGCCAAGTTGGCGTCTTTTTTGGCGAGTATCGGAGCTAATTTCTGAAACTATGAACCGATTCCAAAATTAATGGTACCAAAATGATGGTATTCACCCCGGTTCAAGTATATGCTATATTTTATGTGTATAACATTAACCATAAGAGAGTGAAGGAGCAAAAAACATTCTAAAAATGAGATTTTTGTTTTACTAAAGAGCGTAGAAGCACAAAATTCGGCATGTTACTTATTTATAAGATAAAAATGATCTCTAAGGGCATTTGCTAAAAAATAAAGAATTCAAAAAGGGTGAAAATGCACGAAAAACGTTCTAAATCTGTTCTAAATTGGGATTTTTTAGCAAACTCAGCAAACAACCATCCGATCTTAAAAGTAATGATATCAAAATGATGGTGACATTCCTTGCTCCAATATAGGCTATATCTTATGTCAATGCCACTAATCCAAAGGAATTAAAAGAGCAAAAAAAATTCTAAAAATGCGATGTCTGTATGTTAAGGGCCTAGAAACATCAAATTTGGCATGTTCATTATACTTATAAGATATAAATGATCACTAAGAACATTTGTTAACAAATACAAAATTTAAAAGGGGTAAAAATGAGCGAAAAACGTTCTAAATAGCAATATGAGCAATATTGGAAAGTTAGCGAACCGATTAAAAAAAAAAAAAAAGGTCAAAATGATGGCGTCAGTCCTTGCTCTAACAACAGTATTGGATAAATTGACAGATTACAATGGGAGTCTATAGGAATTTGGCGCCAAGTTAGCATCACTTTTGGCGGGTAATTTTTGTCGTCAATTTGGCGATATATCACCAAGTTGGAGACAAACTTTTTTGGTCGTCGAGATAATCAAGTAGTACCCAATCACATAAAAGAAACATCCTTATTAGTGGAATTTAAAGGAACATAAGCAGTCCTAATGTTAAAATTTTTAAATTTGACACAAAGAAACAGTGAATAAATGCAGGAAAAGGCTGTAAGATTAATTAATATTAAATAAAACTAATTTAATATTAAGCCAATTTATTTCAAAAAGGAAATAAATAGCGACTTATTTGACAAAAAATAATGATATCCCATCAAAAACATGAATGTGAAAAAATGCCAAGTTCGTTAAAGATTTCGCTAATAAAAGAAGTGATTTGACAAAAAATAATGATATCCTATCAAAAACATGAATGTGAAAGAATGCCAAGTTCGTTAAAGGTTTTGCTAATAAAAGAAGTGAGATCTAACTGCAAACCAAGTTCTTTCGAAGTTCCTTAAATCATAGCTCCTGACATGCATAATATTCTTCAATTGCTTAAAATGATTTGGTATGTTACTTGTTATTCAATAGAGCGACTTGGCAAGTTTTCAGCCCCTAACTTTATTCTTTGAGTAAGAGTACAATTTAATCTAGAATCTGATTGGTAAAGATCTAGTCAATCAAGTGTTCGAATAACTACATTGAAGTTAAGGTATTGATAAATTAATTAAGTGATCAACTTTAAGTTCTGATCAATTAAATAGAGAAATTTGAATAACAGAAAACTTGTAAGTCGCTCTATTGAATAAACAAGTAACATACCAAATCATTTTAAGCAATTGAAGAATATTATGCATGCCAGGAGCTATGATTTAAGGAGCTTCGAAAGAACTTGGTTTGCAGTTAGATCTCACTTCTTTTATTAGCAAAACCTTTAACGAACTTGGCATTCTTTCACATTCATGTTTTTGATAGGATTTATTTTGCTGGAGGAAATAACAGGTTCAATATTTTACATTTTTGAACTTTGATTACAAAAAAAAAAAAAAAAAAAAAAACCACAAACGCACGTGTTAAGCAATTGGGGTAAACAAATAACAGTTTGAAATAATTTATAATTGTTTTTAGGACTCAACTCCAGTAATTTAATAATCAGAATTAAATATTCTAAAATTCAGAAATAATAATTAAATATTCAGAAGGCACATTTCCACTCAACTCATAGTTAAGCGAGTAGTGCTCACTCGCTCACTTAAGTGAGTTGCAGAAACTTGCTTAAGCAAGAATCTTGATTCCGGGTACGACCGCTTCAAAAAACTTCAAGTTAAGTGACTTAACTTTCTCAGTGCGAACAGGGTGTTACAGTATTCTTTCGTGACTAAAGCATTATTCATGAACAGAGCGAGGCATTGCCATCTTAAGAGCACTCCATACTCCATGGTGCCGGTGTCGATGGTAGCCAATAACTACAACTTCCATCGGATATTTCGACTGAAAGTAAATAAACAAACAGGCGATCCACAGATAGTAGTTGATATTTCAAAGATTGTAGAAAAATATACAACGGATTTGTAAAATGGCTTCTGTTGGAAAACTCAGGCAGTTCATTCCTAAGACTACTGCTTTTTTCTTATGTGATATGCAAGAAAAGTTTGCTTCTAGTATACAATATTTTCCTGCTATCGTCAATGTTGCCTCCCGAATTTTAAAAACTTCAAAGATTTTAGAGATGCCTATTGTTGTGACTGAACAATATCCGAAAGGTTTAAAAATTTCTTTTAACTATATTATTGTGTTATCAACAGTTTCGTAAATGTAACACTGAGTTTTTTAATGAATTATTTTTACTTTTACACTATGTAGAAAAAAGTAATTACTCATGTTTTATGCGGGCCAAGTCACAAAAAAGTTTGGTGCGGTTTTAAACATTTTTTTTCTGGATTTTTAGAATAAGCCAAACATTACAAGACAAGAAAGAAGGAAGGGTATTAGAATTAATAACAAATGTGATATTTAACATTTAGCATCCTCAAATTTTCATCTCTTGTAACTCTGTTAAGATGTAAAAAAATAAAAAAACTAGATACATTTAAGATTGATTTGATACTGGGAATTCAAATATACCATGAAAAGTGAGTGTTACATTTGAAAAATACAAGTTTTTACAATTTTTAATATCTAGATGCCCCTTAAATTGTTTTAATTCAAATTAGTAATCAAACTGCATTCAAAAGTACTGCCGAATATTGATTTCGCGATTGTAAAGGGTTTCTTGAAAATTGCTGTCCCGAGGTTTTCGTTAAATAAGAGGATACATTTAGATGAATTAAAAGTACTATTCCATTATATTACACCATTGTCCCTAAGCTCAAAAGTTGGTGCAAAATAAGATTCACATTGGGGGAAAAAATGGTTTATAGAGTTTTATACAAAAACTATATATGAATTATTAATTGTATCACTAAAATAAATAGTTGTTAAAAGAATAATAAGAATTTGTGAAAAACTGTACTACACTATATGGCCAATGATGATTACTCTTCTGCAATTTTAGACGTTTAATTAAATATCTAGATAAAGGGGGGGGGGCTTCTGTAACTTCAGGTGTGTACACAGAATAATGTAGGTCTTATTTCCATGATTTTTTTTTTTTTTTCAAACACAATAAAGAACTATCAAAAAATTGAAAAAGAAAGAATATGTTTTGCATAACCCTGTAAAAACCAATGTATTAAAAGCGTTCAAATTGTGGAACATAATTAAAAGACTTCTACTGAACTGAACTGTGTTAATTTTTTAGGATAGCATGTATACAGTAGAACCCAGCTAGTTCGGACCCCGTTAAACCGGATCAGTTTAATCGAGTTTTTTTTTTTTTTTTTTTTTTTTTAATTTTGAAGAGTGATTGGCAAATTTCGGGAAGAGTCCGATATCCTGCGCTAGGTTGGAAAACTTGGCGAAAATTTTTGCGCCAAAATGCCGTTTTGGCGACATGAAAAATTTTCCAAGATGGCGGAAAAACGATGTTTCTAAATCTTTGTTATTTATAAATCAATGATTTTGTACTATTTTATAAAAATAGAAAGTTATATAAAATCATTGATTTATAAATAACAAAGATTTAAAAACGATGTTTTTCCGCCATCTTGAAAAATTCCTCGATGCACAATTTTAAATATTTAAACAATAAACACAAACAATAAATACAACAAAAACACAATTTTAAGCATTCTAAATAAGCTTTTCTATTGTCAGGGGGGCGGAGCCCCCCTGAACCCCCCGTTTTAATAATAATACAACAATTTAATACTAATACAATAACAATGGGAAAAAACTTACCAAAGAGTAAGGTGCAGTTAAATGCTTAAAATCTCGCTCACAACTGCCAAAAAATTCATTTAATATTTAAAAAAAAAAAAAACTGGGGGTGTTACATAAAAAATACCAATAAATACGACGGAGAATCAAAAAAAGGGTAAATATTTCATACAAAAAAAGTAAAATATACATAAAAAATAATAAAAATATGTATAAAAAAGCAAAGAAAAAAAAAGCAGTTAAGTTTTACAGAGCGTTCCTTTTGATAGGGTCGGTTCATTTCTATATTTTCTCCAGTTACATAATTGATCATATAAAAAATTTGTCGGCATTTTGAGTGCAAATTACAAATCTACAGCCAAAAGGTCGCGAACAGGGATTTTTAAATTCAGTTACATAATTGATCATATAAAAAATTTGTTGGCATTTTGAGTGCAAATGACAAATTTACAGCCAAAAGGTCGCGAACAAGGATTTTTGAATTTTCAAAAAAAGTTTTATAGACAGGATTAACGGTGTCGTAACAAGGTACTGGGATTTTTATGAAATTTAGGCAAAAGACCAACTTCAGTTGCAAAATTGACTGCTAATTCCTCCGTCGCTAAAATTTTATGCCATGAAAATATGGAAATATTCTCTAATTATGGGTGCATTTTGGGAAATACCTAATTTAAAAATGCAAATAAAACAAACAAAAAAAGAATCCAAAGAAATAAAACAAAAGAAATAAAAAAGGCAGTTTGCAAACGAGACTCACTTAGACCAAGAACGTCCAACTGGTATCCGTTGAAAGCGGCAAGTGTAACGATGATCTAACAAAATTTAAAATTACGCTGGTTAATAGTTCACGTGATACTAATAAAGAAATAAGATTAAAGAGCTCATACTCCGGCTCCCAAACGCATTTCCGAAAAAAAAAGCAACCCTAAAGGCGCTCTCAGGCCGCCGCTTTAGCGTAATCCAGATCGAATTGCCTATCGCCAAAAAGGCGCGCCAAAAATCTAGCACAGGATATCGGACTTGTCCCCAAATTTCCATAATGTAAATTTATTTCAGCCTCATATTCTGAATAAAAAAATATTTTTGGAAGAATACCTCAAGCTTTTTTATTTAAACTCTCTAATGTTATCTATTAAAAGAACAACTATACATCATTTAAGCTTGGCAATTCTAATTTTCACAGTTTTCTATTTAATCCATGTAGAAATGTCATCAAAAGCTCACTGCTTAATAAAGTTTTATTCAGAGCATTGCAAGAAAGCAAAGTAAAATAGTCTTTATAGACATACTGACTGATAAGTATCGCTTCTGATCTTTGTCAGCTAGTCCATAGGGACTGTTTTCTCGTCTTTGTGTCAAAATCCATCTACAAATCACTTGCGGGAAATAGAAATAGGAGGAATAAATGAGAATGAACAAAAAATTACTCGTGAAGATTTTGTCAGCTTGTTAAATTAATTGTCAAAACTTGTTCAAAAATTACTCTTTTTAGAAGCTATGACAAACAGCAATGTATACCCTGTAATCAGAATTGAAAAATAAATATAGTTGGGTGAAAAATGAGCAGGTTTAATGTGTAATAGTTCATTACACCTGCATAAATGCAATCAGAATATAATGAGCATAATGCATAGAACAACTTTTCTGAAAGTCTCAAAAATTTAGTTAAAATTATCATCAACAGAATAAACTTGAAACCTCTTTTTCCTAAAATGAAGTAATAAGATGAGGGGCTATAACTAAATATAATAGCATGTGCAATATTGTATACTGGAAATACTGTGTAGTATATACCTTTCTTGGATAAAGCCCCTCATCTTTTTGATTTGCTTTAGCAACAACAGATTTTGATTTTATTCTATCATGATCACTTTCTGAATTTTCAAGGTATATTTTGGAGACATTCACCAAAGTTACTCTATGCATTTAACTAATATGTTATGCACATTATATAGTGTTCATTCTAGGCCATTTTTGAAGGATGCAGCATTCTGCCCTTTTTAAAAGTAGTAAAATACACCACTGGTTTTACCCAGAGATTTTTAATAAATATTTTTTTTTATTCCGTAGTGTTTCTAAATTTGTGTGCCCAAAAATGATAGATTTTTTTCATATCTTTAAGAAAAGGAACATAAAACTATTGAATCATGTTTTAATTGTATTTTTAATTTTTATATCATAAAATCATTCGAAATTAATGTTACTTGATATATCATATTTAAAAATTACGTGTTTCATTGCTTTCTTTTTTCCCCTTCTAAAGGCAATAACAATTTTTTTTGGCAAAAGTGCCATTTTCTGCTGCAGTAGTGGCTTTTGTAGTGAATAGCACCATGCCCTTTTTATTTCTAGAGTGAACACTACATTATATTTCGATTGTATTCGCATATGCACAATGAAACATTATTTAGTAAACCTGCTCATTTTACATCCAATTATTATTATTTTTTAATTCTGATTGCATAATATTGTGTATGATATTAAATGTCATAGTTTCTAAAAATAATCTTTTTTTTTTTTTTTTTTTCCTATTAAGAATTCTGCAAATTATAAGTAAAAAACTTGGCGAAATTGAAGACTGTTTTTATAAAAACCTTAATTTCTCTATAAGTATACATGCTATCCTCATATATATGGAGACAGTTTCTTACAAAAAGTCTCTTAATCATGTTCTATAGTTTGAACATTCTTGCTATCTTTGTTTTTACTGGATTATACTAATCATATATTATTTTTGTTTCAATTTGTTGATGGTCCCGTATGGTGTTTCAAGAAAAAAATATCATGGAAATATATAACCTATACTGTTCTGTGTACATACTTGGAGTTTTAGAATAATTCTTCATGAATTAAAAAAAAAATATTTAACAAAACATGTAATTGTAAGTGACTGGTCATCATTGGCCATATAGTGTACTTGAAAAGTATGAATAGATGTATCATAAATGTTCAAAGAGATATGAAACTTAAATAATATCAAATATTGCTATTCTGTATAACTCTTATTTTTAATCTTATTCTAATTTTTTAAAGATGAACATAACTTTATACTGACAATAAATATAGTGCATATTTAAATTTCATTTGGCATTTCATAAAACTAAATTCTTCATGTAATAATCTTATCTTTTTACAGTAGTATAGCTAAGCAAATCCCTTGCGAAAAGCTTGAAATAGGCATTGTGCAAAGCATACTTTGAAATGAGACTGTAAAGTTGCAACACTACCTTGGTCCATGTTGCATTTTTCCAAAATAGGATTTCAATTTAATTTTTAAAGACATGGAAGGTGTATAAAGAGATTCACACATGTGATTAATTCTAATGAAATAAGTCTATTTGTAATAATTAGACATTTATTGCTTTTGTGCTGCTACTTGGTATTCTATTGTACAAATATATAATTAAAATTTGTTATCTAGGGTTTTAAAACCGATGGTACATATAATATACTGTCCTGGCATTATGTATGTCCAAAATGTCCATGTCTTTAAAGGTTAATAATGGAGCTAAATAGAGACGGTATTCTTCAAAAATCATTATCAATATTGCCTTTATACTTCTGCTTCAATAGGTACCTCCAGCTCTCCTCAACATCTATGCTCAATGACCGCAAATCGAAATTTTTCTATTATGGAAAAATCTGCTTTTCTTAAAAACTATGCGACCTAAGGTAATTGCTATAGTTTCCCTACAATGTTTAACTTAATGTATATTTCATTTCTTCTAGTTTTTTCATAATTTTAGTTTCAGTACATTTGAAAATAGATTCAGAAGAACATATTTTTGCACAACTTTTTCGATTATATCCCTGAAAGTATAATACCTAAAATAAAAAGAAATGTATTTTTGAGTTCTGTGTTATGATAGCTTTCATATGATACCCCACACACAAAGGAAATATTTTTTTTCAAGTGACGTAATTAGTCCCTTTACATATTTCTTAAAATATTTGTGAATGTTTAATCATCTGTAAATATGTGGGTCAAAAGTATTTATTACTTTTTTTTATTTGAACTTTCCACATTTTCATATTAAAATAGCAAATAAAGCCTTTGTGCAAAAATGTTAAAAGATAGAAAACCAACGATTATATATCATATATTGATATAGTATAATTGTTGGTTTTCTTTCTTTTAACACGTTTTAATAGTTTATGAGTAAAGTGTCTATGACAGGAGGACAGACACAGGAGTGATCTTATTATATTTTTGTTTTCACTTTTTAAGTATGGAATCCTTATAAAACAATATTGTATGTTTGTATGAAGGTGAGCATTTAAAAAATATGTAACCTTTTAAAATTACAGACTTTCACATACTTTTTTATTAAATCAGTAAAAATATGTACTAATATATAAAAGAATAAATCAATATTTGGTATTCAGCCAAAATCACTATTCGGTGCATCCCTAATATGCATAATTCTGTTGTAATAATAAATTAATAAAATAAAACTCAATTTAAATTGCATGTTGTATATAATTTATTTTTTCTTTAATTTTAGTTATTAAACAAATGTTGCATTATATTTTTCTTTTCCATTGTAAACATAATTTTTCTACAGTTGTTCTTATTTATAGTCAGACTCAAAAAAAAAAAAAAAAAAAAAAATGTAGATTAAGGGATCATTTATAATTTGCAAAAATATATACTCCACAAAACCCTTGGTCCCTAAATGTAGTGTATTTCACAGAATTTACTGTATTATTGCAGCAGCTGGCCAGTATTTATTTGTATTTTATTTTTGTATCTAAATACTATTACATTCCTATCCTTATGTACTTATTTGATGTTTCTTTTCATAGGTTTAGGTCATACTGTAAAAGAAATTGGTTTAGCTGATTACCCAGACATAGTGCCTTTTACTAAGACTCAATTTAGTATGCTTATTCCTGAAGTTCACAGTTTTCTGAAAGATAAACATCCAGATGTGAAGAATATTGTTTTATGTGGGATCGAGTCTCATGTCTGTGTCCAGTGCACAGTTCATTCACTTATAAATAATGGTTTTGATGTACACGTTGTTGCAGATGGCTGCTCTTCCCGTACAATGGTAGACAGGTAAAACACATCTAATGGAAATATTTTATTACTGTAGTCTAATATTGGTAGTTATATATATATATTTGTTTCTTTAACTAACTATTATTTTATAATCTTGTATAATTTATTATTTTGCATATTATTCTAATCATGATAAATATTCTATGATAACAATGAGAATTCTTCATTTTATTGTGAACTTTACTCATATTGTATTTGACCAAAATTAAACTGTATTCAAAAAAATATTATGCATAATCTGAAATAGGGGAGAGTGAAGTACAGTGGACAGTACACAGTGGACCACCCCTTATATTTTATTTATTTTCAAATTTTTAGAGATTTTCTTTTAAGCTAATTGATTACTTATAGCTTTCAAAACACATTGTTAGCTCATAATGAACCATTTTATTTTAACTGGTTGTTTTGAGCTTCTAAAAGTAAAATTTTTCATCATCATATTTTACCTTATTATTAATTAAAGGTTATAGATTAAGTAAAAAAAGCTTTTTGTAATTTTTTTTTTTTTTTTTTTTTTTTTTTTTTTTTTTTTTTTTTTAAATATTAAAGTTAATATGCTTAAAAGAAAGCTTTGAATAAATTTTTATAATGCATTGAACTTCAACATGAGGTACAGTGAACCAGCCACTATTAGGGTATAGTGGTCCAAAATCCACTCTGGTTACTGTTAGGGATGCACCGAATAGTGATTTTGGCCGAATACCGAATGCCGAATATTCGGCTGACAGGTAAACCGAATACCGAATATTCGGCTAGTTGAATAGTAATTGTTGGGCCGAATACCGAATATTCAGCCAGCCGAATAGTTACTATTCGGCCGAATACCAAATATTCGGCTTTCCAAATACTTTTTATATTTCAAAATTTAAAGGCATTAAAATGTTACTTTTTAAAACAGTTTTACATAATATTTAATAAAAGAAACTTATATTTTGATAAACAAGAGCTTTTTATAAGAGTATTTAGTATTGAAAAAAATCTGGCTTTTGTTATTTAAGAAGTGCAATTATGAAACTTTAATTAATAAAATTTTCTATGAATCAAAACAAACATTTTAAAATCAAATAATGAAAAAATGGCTGAAGAAAAATTTTACAGTCTGATAATTGTCCTTTTTAAATAACTCGGCAGATTTTTTTTCAATATAAAGTACAAATACTTTCAACTTAATTCTGAATAAAGGTACATTTGGCTCATAGTTCTTTTCTTATGAATGGTGGTATTTTCCACCCTTCCCATCATATCATATTTTACAGAAATCAAAGCATGTGAGTTGAAAATATGTTATCTTATTTATTATTAATGTAATAAACGAACACACAAGTTTTGACCTAGAGTGAGATGAAATACAATGTACTTATGACTCAATAAGTTGATTATGATTATGGTTTCATGAACAAAAATTGTCTGCCTTGATAGCTATTACTAATCTCATTTTTTTTTTTTTCTTTTAAAGGACTTATATTTGGGGAAAAGCAAGAAACAGATTATTTACTAAACAAAATTTAGAAACTTGTATCAGCACATAATATATTCCTAAGGAGAATCCTAATAAATCACCATTTTAATCCTTCTCATGGTTAATTTTCTTAAGTTATACTTTACAAACAGCAAATAAATAATGTAAAAACATTCTATTTTATTTAAAAATGATTTTGTTTCTAATTATTTTAAATATAAATTAAAAAATTGACAGTTAAAAGTAGAAATAGTGAAAAGTTTTTAAAAGGTTTTATTAAGTATTGGATTTGGCCGAATACTTTGATATTCGGCAGGCCGAATAGTTTCATATTCGGCCAAGCAGAATATTCGGCTCACCCGAATAGTTTAATATTCGGCCTAACTGAATATTCGGTAACATGGCCGAATACCGAATAGATACCGAATATTCGGTGCATCCCTAGTTACTGTTATGCACAATTTTCAAAAAATTTAATAATTGCTTATTCTTTACAAAAGAAATACTGTTTTAAAGAAATTATTGAATTGTAAAGTAAACTAAATAAATAAAAATGTCAATTTTTTTAACGTTTTAAAAAATATTTTGGTTTGTATTTACTGCTTTTAAAAAGTATAAGTATCCTATTGATAATAGCTTGTTATTACCAACAAAATATATGACAGGTTCTAAAATTTTATTACTTTTTTAGATGTAACATAAAACAAATTTGGAATCAAATTTTTATGATTATTAATCTTTTGTTATTGTAAATATCAACGTTATTATAAAATCGCCTTCAGCCAGAACCAAACATATTTCAGCAAGATTTCAGGCTTATAAGTATTTTGGAGTTTCATTTTTTAAAGTTTAATGACGATGATTTTATTTAATAACTTCATTGTATTTGCATTTATATCCATGTATCTTAATTATTATTACTTAAAAAAATTGATATATAATATGTTTTGTTTGTTTTCTTTGAATATACTTCAAATTTGTATTATTTTTGAAATTTGTATTCTTATTATTTTTGAAATTTGTATTCTTATTATTTCTTGTAAATTTGCATTATTTTGTTATTTTGGAGTTAAAAGAGATGAAGAATATATAATATGTATGATATTATGAATATGTATGATAATTTGTTTAAAGAGAATTTAAATTAATAAAAAATTATATTGTATTTCAAGTAATACTTAATAGTGGACCATTGTACCTCACATCTGGAGCACACTGGTCCACTTTATGGATACATACAAATGTATATATATATATTTATGTATTTGAAACTATGTTATGAAACAAATAAAGGCTTGTAAAAATGTTTAAAGAATGTTCAGGATTTTTTTTATGCAGATTGGATTTTTCATTAAAGAGAAGAAAAAAAAAATTTGTAAACTGCAAAGTGGTCCACTGTGCCCCAGTCTCTTCTATAGGTTTCTGAAAATTTTGATGTATTTCAATATGTTTTTCAATCAATTTAACTTTATTTAAGTAAGAAGCAATCAAAACCCTACCTATGGCCTTACCAATGGCTGCAATACTTCGTCTTCAAAACTGGTAGACATTAGGAAGTGATATAAGTCAATCATAATACCAATAAATTAAATAAAAATATTTTTTAGCCTAGGAGGTGATTGATTGCCCAAATAATCATCTTATCGAGTTGCCAGCTGAAATTCCAGAATTAGACAGAATTCAATTAGCATGTTAAAATGCTACTGCTAAGTCATATCTTGGTAAAAAACATGTGCAAACCCTATATTAGTGGTTGATTGGTAGGTTTATCAATGTATTTTTCTGAGCCAAAACATATGAAAACATCAGTGATTGGGAACAGAAAAAGATAATGTTAAAAGATAACCTACCAGTCAATTCCTAAATTCAAATTTGCAGGCGCTTTCCACCAAGATGGCATATATCCAAATCTGAACTTTGTAATTATAGGGTTGAATGATTTTTTTTTAATTTTGTTTTTAAAAAATGCTTACTATTAGATTTTTATTCTATTGCTCTTTCTTTATAATAATAATAAATAAATAAATAAATAAAAAATTAAACTTGTCATTGGAACATTTTTATAAAAATTCCTTTAAAAAAATAGTCATTTTATTACTTAAAAGTAAATCTATTTCATATTTTGTGTTTATACTTCTCAAATGAAATAAGTGTACTGTGAGTAAAATAAGTAAAAACAACAATAATCATAAAAATGCAAGTGACACTTAACATAAGTGTAATTAAATTCATAAAAATACATGTAAATGTATATATACTGCTTAAAAGGTGTATAAAAATATTTGTAAGGAATTCATAATTCCATTATAGAGGGTCTCTAGTTTTTTTTTAATGTGAAGGTAGTGTGGTTTCTGTAGGTCTGGTCTATATTTCTTCGCTTTTTTAACTGCAAC
The DNA here is from genome assembly GCA_964019185.1 of Maratus speculifer. Lineage (NCBI taxonomy): Eukaryota > Metazoa > Arthropoda > Arachnida > Araneae > Salticidae > Maratus > Maratus speculifer. The sequence continues at coordinate 301,961,834 of OZ025289.1, forward strand.
TTTTAAAAATACGATATAAAAATTGAAGTTGCATTAGTTAATGAAAATATTCCAAAAAGAAAACTTTAGTGGAAAGTTGCATTTTTTAAAAAGAAAGCAGCGATTGTCATTTAAGAAAATCAGATTAAGTGAGTTGTTTTATTTTCATTTTAATCTTTGTTAAATTTATTGAAGTTTCTCTTGCCAAAACCCTATCTCTAAAGTTTTGAATAAATTGTTTTATGAGTTCTGCTGTAAAAATGAACTCAAATTTACATGGTGGCCTTTCCGGGTATGTCACACATTTAAAAATACAGTAAAATCTGTCTATGCCGGAAATCTGTTTAAGGCGGAAACATTTCAGAGTCCCACATTTTTTAACATAGAGATTTTCGAGCAATCTGTCTAAGGTAGAAAGAATCTGTGTAATGCGGAACCGGACATTCATTTTGGGTCCCAGTTAGCAAATTTACTCTTTAAGACAGAAGAAAATTTTACTGAGAAATATAAATGGAAAGTATTTTTGTATTGTCCAGTATTGTCCAATTTTGTATTGTCCAGTCGCATTTCCAGAGGTTAAGAAAAGACGTCACTGATTGCTGACAGTAGTTTGGGTACTATTATTGTATATGACTGGGAACTGCTGAACATATGGGTTACAGGATTTTTGACAAATTCATTCTTAGGTTACAATAAGATAATTGAATCTGTTTAAAGAGGGGAGGGGGGTTGCAACATTGACAACTTATGGAAAATTTTAGCACCCTTTCATGGTTTTCCGAAATAGCTTTGTTCCTGGTCAGCTGCTAATTTTTATTTGTCCTCTAATACAACAAAAGTTGATTTCTTTCTACAATTTCAGACAAAAAGAATATTGCCACAACTTTCAGAAATATCTACAAGATCTTTCAATACGTGAAAAGAATGTAGTTCACGAAAGTGTAAGTAATTTTATTTTGTGTTTAAGTCAGTAAGTGTTACCGTTGTCATTAAACTCGCAGATTATAAAGAGCAGATTTATTGTTAATTTAAATCATTATTCCTAAATGAATAATAAATCAAAAACGTCGAATACTCTATCCTTAAAAGAGAAAATTTATATTATTAAACTCAAAGAATAAAATATCGCAGTTAAAAGCTTATGTGAAAAATTCAAATGTGGAAAGACTCAAATCTATAATGCTAAATAAAAAAAAAAAAAAGATGACCTTCGTAAAGAATTTGAAAAAAGGAAAGATTGGACCCGAAAATGTAAAAGGCAAGTTGAAAACGAAGACATTGATAAATTAACATAAGAATGATTTTCCAATGCCATAGCAAAATTTTTTCCCTTATCAGGAATTTTACTTCAGGAAAAGACAGAAGAAATAGCTGAAGAAATTAGGAAAAAAGATTTTAAAGCATCAAATGGCTGGTTGATAAACTTCAGAGCTCGACATAATCTGTCATTGGAACAGATATGTGGCATATCAAAAGATATTCCGGATTCTGATGTTTAAAAACAAATGGACAGAATTTCTACATTAATAGATGGTTATGCTCAAAGGGATATTTTTAATTGCAATGAAACTGGACTATTTTTTTGGGAATTGCCTACGAAAACTCTAATTGAAAAAGCAAAAGCATTTTTTGGTGGAAAGCACTCAAAGAAACTTCAGATTTCGCTTCTTTGCTGCAATATGAAAGGAGAAATGAAAAAGACATTAGTAATCGGAAAATCACGGAAACCAAGCTGTTTCAAAAACATTGATGTTTCAAGTTTACTGGTTACCTGCAAATATCAAAGGAAAGCATGGAATACAGCAGTAATCAGTGAAGAATGATTCAAACTGTTTAATAGAAAACTGGAAAGAGATAACCACCATGTGTTATTATTTTAGGTAATGCACATTGCCATTCCGAGGTAGAGTTAACAAATGTGAAACTACAGTTTCTTCTAGTGAATACCACACCTAGAACTCAGCCTTTGGATCAAGGGATAATCAAAACTCTGAAAACTGTTTATAAAAAATATTTTCTTCTATCAATTTTAGCTGCAATGGGAACAGCAAAGTCTGCGTCCGAACTAGCTAAGACCGAAACCATTTTGGAAGCAATTAAGTGGATTGACAGAACCTCTAAAGAAATCACACCTGATGCAATAATAAAGTGCTTTAAGAAATTGGGGTTAAGTTTTGACACCGAAGAAATTTCAGATAGTGATAAAGATGAGGTTGAGAAAGAAGAACTTCAAGACCTGATGAATAACATCAGGGGTTTCATTTTCGATGGATAAGGACATACAAATGTTACTTAATACATACATGGCAATTATAAACTTATTACAAGTGATTATAATGATTCAGTGGATTTTCTCATAGCGCTATAGCTGGAGGACAACAGTGGGAGTAGCACTGATGAATATGAAGTCAAATAAGAAGTGACAAACATTAAGTCATATAAAGAAGCTCTAAAGAATCTAAAGCCTTTACAGAATTTTTACATAGACAAAAGAATTATGGAATGATACCAACTGAAATACAATGTGCTATGGAAACAGAAGCTATTAAGAAAAAGATAAACAGCAATAGTAGATTCTTTTCTAAATGAGTTTAAGATAACATAATTTTAAGGCATTTATTAAGGTAAATATAATTTTATTTTCACTAAGATCTGTAATTTTGATTGATACTAGTGTGTAAGTGTACTTTCAATTTATAATGTAAATTATTATTACTATAAATATATAAAATTATGTTAAGATCTCATGTCTATTTAATAAAAAAAAAAATAATAAACATACATTAGTTTTAACTTTTAGCCAAAAAAATGTTTACTATTTTGTGAACGGGATGTCAATAAAGTTTTTCAGTCTAAGCCGGAAGTCTCTTTAAGGCAGAATTTTATTTTAGTCCCAAGCAATTCTGCCTAAGACAGATTTCACTGTACATTCAAGTCCTTTTAAAAAAATCAGATCTTTTTCGACCATCACTTACATGGTCCTATTATCTCCTGAATCCAATGAATAAAGTGAACTTTTCCAGATGGAACCTGAGAACACAAAGCAACAACTGGTTTTAGAATTTTTCTCACTGATGAGGACTGCATTAGATATGGTTGAAAATGTTTTGAATTTTTTAAAGAACTTAAATGTATTTTTAAGTGTTTTTGTATGTTTTTATGCATTTTTTAAGCAGTTATACATAGTTTACATGTATTTTTATGAATTTAACTAGTAAACAAGGCGAATTCTGTGCTGAATTTATGTTTAACTCTTATTAACATAAGTATTCTGTTGTGTTTCTTGCATGATGCACATTGGGGACAATGTTTTTGTTACTTCTAATGGCAAATAATTTATTATTATTATTTTTTTTTTAAATTCAGGTCCTATTATCTAAATTATCACTAACAGAAGTATTTTATATATTTAAGTGTAGTATATTTTTATTTAAAGATTTCTTTATTTCAGAATGTATTCTTTTCAAAGAATGAAAGCTATGGGAGCTTGGCTTACTACCAGTGAAAGTGTGATATTGAGCTTAGTAGGAGATGCTTCTCATCCGAAGTTTAAAGATGTCCAGCGATTAATAAGAGATCCAGCTCCAGACAGTGGGCTTCTCTCATTAATGCCACAGATTAGTGGGTAAAGTATGTCACCTTTATCTTCATTTTTCTCTTTAATTATTCAGTTTACTATTTCAATTAAGACAGTATACTTACTGATAAATACCTTAAAAAGATTGACTTCATAAAAAAAAGAAAAGAAATTTTGCTTCTTTTCGGCTAGTTGGGTGCCAGTGTTATACATACATATAGATATGCACACACACACACACACATATATATATATATATATATATATATATATAGTCTGTTTATTATTATGGTCTATTTTAACTATTTAATTCCATTCGTTTGTCTTTCCGTGTTTAAGTTTGTTATATCAGGTTATTTCATATTCGTTGTAGATGTTGATTTGTAGTATTATATAATGGTTATATATTAGCATTCAAATTACTATGATGCAAAAACGCAAGTAATTATGAATGTATGTTTTATTGATTTATTTTTTTTCACTTTGAATTGTAAAATTCATTTTCAAACTCCAATTCTTATTATGGGTATCTTCTATATAATTAAATATATAATTATTAGCTAAATGTTTTATAGCATTAACAAATTTCTTAATGTTTATATGCTGCTGCATTGTGCATTTTCATAGTGTATGGTCATTTAGATTTCTACTTTTGTAGTTATTTGATATCTTTCTTAAAGAATTTCCATTTGATGCTGCAGAGATTTTCATCTTTGTCTGTTTATTATTATGGTCTATTTTAACTATTTAATTCCATTTGTTTGTCTTGTTGTGTTTAAGTTTGTTATATTGGGTTATTCTATTTTCATTATAGATGTTGATTTGTAGTATTATATAATGGTTACGTTATATATATCAGTGGCAAAGCGTCTACTTATCGATAGACTCAACGATGACTAGAAAAAAGTAAAAATAACACATAAAGTTTAAGTTTTAAGCAAAAATATTTTTAAATATTTTTTTTTTTTGCTAAATTTTTTTGTTAAATATGGTTTGATAATAGTAGCATTTTTTTAAAACTTACGATTAAATATTTAGTGCTACCATCTGTTGTTTTTCTAATGAACACTGCTAAACGGAATTGTAACTTGCTCAGATATGCTCAGATTTCCGAATCTGGTTTTGTTTTCACAAATTCAGTGCATATGCTCATAAGCATTTTCTCAATCTCGCATGCATATGCTCAGCAACTTGCAATGAATCAGGCTACAGAAAAATCCCCCAGTTTCAAGAAAAATTACCTGTTGTCATCACTAAATTTATCAAATCTGTTCTGTTGGTCTTCCAGAGGAAAACAAGTATGTAAATTTCATATTTATTTCCCATTTTGAATTATTCTAAATAAAATATATTTTGTTAAGTACTATAAAGTATGGTGTTTTATTTTTTAATAATAATATTAAATTAAAATGGATTTAAGATTTTTGCCTTTGCGTATGTCAAATAACATAGATTGATTTAACAATTTAGTAATTTTTTGCTCTATTATTAAAATGTAATGCTCTAAATTATCACATTTAATATGTTGTGGGTGTATTAATATAATAATTTTATGACTTATCCATCTGCTATTCTTACTTTTAACCCCTCTCAGGTTTAAATTATTTTTCAATTTTTTGAAAAATTTATAGATTATAATATTTATGTTCATTTATAAGAAATAAAATAATTATTAAACTTATGGGTTTTTTTAAAAATTAATTACAAAAAACACTTTTTAGTAAACATAGAACATGGAATGTTTTTGGTGGTAATGGATGTGGCCAAGGCTCTTGCAAGGGGGGGGGGGGAACCTCCTTGTTTGTGAATGATTGGTAAATTTACAAACTTAATTATCAAGTTTGCTTAGAACTTTAATAAAAATAATACATTTTCCATTTCTGATAGACTTGGCAAAAGTTACAAATCTCATTAGGAATATTTTTAAACTTTTTATAAATGAAAGACATATTGCATTTTATAATTGTGGTAAAATGGCAAAAATATAAAACTAATTGGCAAATATTGAAATTTGGTTTGGCAATTTAAAGGCCTCTCCCTCTCCCTCCCTCTAATAAAAAATCTTAGCAATGGCACTAGAAGGTTATGAACTAGTGATTACTGTGGCAACATGCAACAGCCCTTTTTGGCTGAATCCTGAACTGAACTAATTTCATCACAAGAACTTTTATCTTTGTAATTTGGCAACAGTTCACAAGTGTCAGTGTGGCTTGCTCTTCCTACGATGTTGTGTGCACATTTTCCAAAATATTATTAAATTTGTTTATGTTATAGTTAACCCTTCTGATATTACTCTTATTAATTTAAACTAAGTTACATTTCACCATAAAATCCATAACTGCACAGTGATGACCACGGACACAGAACATTTGCAGCTGTAACAGAAAGTGTGTTGTATCGGATCATGGTGTCTTAGGCCTAACCTGCTAGCGAAACAACGTGCTCCAAAAATAATTCCAATGTGATGATTTGGTACAAAAGCATTATTATGTCTCGATGCTGCATAATTATAATGCTCTGACAGTGTAATTACATGCGATGTCTCCAGGTATGGTTACAGTTATTTTTATAATTTCTTTTTCGTAGTGGCTGTTCCCCGTTTTGTATCAATCGCATAGTGTTATTTCTACTATGAAATTAATCATCACCTAATATCTTTTAGATAATTATTTTGTTTGATTGCACCTTATGTATATATATATATTTTTTTTTCCCCTTCTCTTATGTTATCCCAAATCGTATTGTATCGTAATCGCAACAAAATTATTGTGTAATGTAAATATTTATTAATTTGAATCAGTCTTATCATACTTAGTAATTTTTATTTCCTTATTTTGTTATTCTTCAAAAATAAACAATGATGTCTGTAGATCGAGAAACAGGAGTTTTAGCCATTCAGGCAAAAATGCCAACGTTTTCAAAGCACAATATTAATTTATTTTTCGCGCAATTTGATTCGGCATTTACGCTAAATAAAATCACTGATGAAAAAACTAAATTTAATTATCTAATCAATATTTTAGACACAGACATCCTGTCTTCTGTTAGCGATCTCATATTTACGTCATCTGATGCTTTTACTACTTTAAAAGACAAATTGCTAGCTATTTTTGAAAATTCGACTGCCCGAAAAATGAAGGCGCTCCTGCAAGAGCTCACTCTTGGAGATCAAAAACCGAGTGTGTTGCTCAGAAAAATAAAGGATCTTGCCTCTGGCCAAGTTACGGACGATTTTTTGAGAAATCTTTGGCTGCAACGCCTTCCAAGTAACATTCAAACTGTTTTAGCAGTAGGGGGTGATGAATTGGACAAACTTGCTGTCCTTGCAGATAAAGTGCCAGAGATCAGCACCCCTCACAATGATCACACAATAGCAGCATTATCAGAGACCAGTGAAATAAAAATTCTGCATCTCCAAGTTTCTGAACTTTCTATAAAGCTTGATGCTCTAACAGCTTCCTTTTCAGAGAATCTCTCTCGTTCTCCACATCGTAACAGAGGAGGTAATTTTTATAGAAACCGCAGTTCCTCAAAAGACTGCAGATATAATTCTGAAATTTGTTATTATCATTCACGTTTTGGCCCTAAGGCTCGTAAATGCACTAAACCATGTTCTTTTTCCCAAACGGGAAACAACATGACTGCATCACAGTAGCGGCATGTGATCGCACACAACCCTCACACAATAGTCGCTTATGTATTTATGATCCTGCCACTAAGACAAATTATTTAATCAATTCCGGAGCTGATGTCTCTGTAATTCCCAGTGTCACCAAATCCAACCCATCAACTTTTTATCTTTTTGCTGCCAACAATACTAAGATACCTACTTATGGGCAAAAACTTGTTGAAGTTGAGCTCAATCTTAGACGTAGCTTTAAGTGGGAATTTACTTTGGCAGATGTTAAGCGTCCTATTATTGGATCAGATTTTTTAGCTCATTTCGGGCTATTAATTGATCTTAAAAACCACTGTCTTACTGACCCACTAACAAAATTAACTAGTAAAGGCCAATTTATAAAGAGTATATTTACATCTGTCAAAAGTATCTGTAAGGATTCAACTGTTCATAAAATTTTAAACCAATTTCCAAACCTTACTTGTCCTCGTCCTTTTAGCAGTAAAATTACCCATAATACTTACCATTTTATTGAAACTTCTGGCCCACCTGTTTTTAGCAAACCGCTAAGACTCCACCCTGCACAACTTGCTGCAGCTAAACGAGAGTTTCAATTTATGTTAGAACAGGGTATCTGTCGGCCTTCTAAATCTAATTGGGCATCACCTTTGCACCTTGTTCGTAAAAGTTCAGGTGACTGGCGTCCCACTGGGATTACAGAACACTTAATAAGATAACACGTCCTGATAAATATCCTATACCCCACATTCAAGATTTTACTCATAATTTGCATGGTGCTAAAATTTTCTCAAAAGTTGATATTGTACGGGCTTTTCATCATATCCCAGTAAACCCTTCTGACATTCCCAGAACAGCCATTACTACCCCATTTGGTTTATTCGAGTTTGTTTTTATACCTTTTGGGCTGTCGAATGCTGCCCAAACATTTCAGAAGCACATTCATGAAATTCTCAATGATTTTAATTTCTGTTTCCCATACCTGGATGACATTTTAATTGCGAGTAAATCACCAGCTGAGCATGAAGCACACCTCCAGCAAGTTTTAAGTCGTCTAGACAAATATAACTTGACCATCAACCCATCTAAGTGCGAGTTTTTCCAGGATGAAATTCAGTTCCTTAGACACTTTCTGAGCATGGCTGTAAACCTTTTCCAGACAAAGTTCAGGCAATTATAGACTTTCCCCAACCGAAAATAGTGAAAGAACTCCGTAGATTCTTAGGTGCCTTAAACTTTTACAGACATTTTCTTCCTGAAATGGCTTCCATTCAAATGCCACTAAATCACTTGCTGCAAAATTACCAAAAAAATGACAAACGAGAAATTTCATGGACTGATGCTACACAGAAAGCTTTTGAAGCTTGTAAAATGAAACTTTCTCAGGCCACAATGCTATGTCATCCTGATCCAACTGCTACATTGGTGTTGCATGCAGATGCATCTGATACAGCTATTGGTGCAGCATTACATAAAAAAAGGAACAAGGTCTTCAGCCACTTGCATTTTTTTCAAAAAAACGTTCACCTGCACAGCAACGCTATTCAGCTTATGATAGAGAGCTGTTAGCTATTTATGAAGCAATTAAATACTTCAGATACATGGTTGAAGCTAGATCATTCACCATATACACTGACCATAAACCTCTATGTTTCGCGTTTGCGCAGAAACCTGAGAAATGTACTCCTCGACAACTTCGTCATCTTGACTTCATTGCTCAGTTTTCGACTGATATTCAACATGTTAGTGGGCAAGGTAACAGTGTTGCTGATGCACTCTCCTGCATAAATACAATATCCATGGATCTCAGACTCCAAACAATGGCTGAAGCACAACTGACTGACAGTGAACTGCGTGAGCTACTGCAGAACCCTACTTCATCGAATTTAGTTCTTAAGAAGTTTCCAGTTGAAAATGGTTCCACATCTGAGCTTTTTTGTGATGTCTCCACTGACAGAATCAGACCTTTTGTACCCCTTTTGATGCGTCGTCAGATCTTTGACAGTCTTTATGGACTCTTCCATCCTGGTGTCAAGTCAACCGTGCAGTTGATAAAACAACGTTTCTATTGGCCATCTATGCAAACTGACATTACCAAGTGGACTCGTTCTTGCATTCCATGTCAGCAGAGCAAGGTCCACAAGCACACATTTAGTCGTCCAGGTCAGTTCGCCACTCCAAGTTCCCGCTTTGAGCACATCCATTTAGATTTAGTGGGTCCTCTTCCTCCATCAAAAGACTGCCAGTATCTACTAACACTAGTAGACAGATTTACACGTTGGCCAGAGGCTTTTCCAATAGAGGATATAACAGCTGACACTATTGCCTTCAAGTTCTATTCTGAGTGGATTTGCAAGTTTGGTGTACCTCTCCGAATCACCACAGACCATGGACGACAATTTGAATCTCAGCTGTTCGAAAGTTTGTCTAAATTCATTGGCACCCACCATATATACACAACTCCGTACCATCCAGCATCGAATGGACTTGTTGAGCGATTTCACAGAAGTCTTAAGGCTGCTGTTCGCTGCTATGCCACATATTGCTGGGTTGAGATACTACCCACTATTCTCCTGGGTCTCCGCTCATCCATCAAAGAAGACCTGCAAGCTAGTGTTGCTGAACTTGTATATGGTGAAACTCTTCGCTTACCTGGTGAATTTTTCTCTGCATCCAATGACTATGTTGATCCAGCTACATTTGTCGGTCGCTTGAAAGACCACATTTCCACAATCCATCCTGTTCCAACCAGCCTGCGCACTGGTTGTTCCATTTTTGTGCATAATGCACTTTCTTCGTGTACTCATGTCTTTCTACGACAGGATGCTACTCGTAGAAGTCTACAACCATTTTACACTGGGCCATTTCGATTGTTATCCCACAATGATAAAACCTTCACCATCCAGCTGCACAACAAAACATCAACAGTGAAGATTGATCGGTTGACAAGGGCGGCGCCAGAGGGGGGACCGGGGGGGCATATGCCCCCCGTCGGGCATACCTGGCCCCCCCATCGGGGCCAAAATTCAATGTTATCGGGGAAAATATTTTGACGTTTGAATTTCTGCCCGGTCGAGTTAAATCAAAATATGGAGCTTTTTTTTTTTTTTTTTTTTTTTTTTTTTTTTTTTTTTCCCAAAGTCGGATTGACTAAACTAATTCTTTTGGATATGAGTCGGTTTCTGACTAAAATTTGAGTTCAGATAAACCCGATTTTTTTTAATCATAATTTCTTAAATTAAAAATCTATATGGATTACTACACAGGATGATACATGAATGACTCTGTGTCTGTACATGCTTATTTTTCAACAAAAAAAAGATACGATTTATACTGTAGTTATAATCATGTATTATTATTTTTTAACTACATTAAATTGTGGATGAATTTCCGCATATTGTGGATTTACGTTCGGTTTGATATGAAGAATTTTTGGTACGGTTAAGAGTACGCAAACGAAAATTATTTTGTCGGAGTTGTCTTCGATGACAAGTAGAATACTGCATCGGGTCGGGCAAACTGACTCTGACCCGACTCGCAGTCTGGACCGGATCGGGTTGAGCCCAAACTTTTGTCGTTGCGAGTCGGATTCCAGTTTGGTTAACTTTAATAGTTTCAGGTTCAGGTTGGATGTTGGCACTTATGGTTTTTGATTCGAGATGAATCCAACTCTCATAAGAATTTACAAAATTTATTTTACGATAAAAAACTATATATATGAATGTTAATGAGTTTATCTATACTGATTTTTAATTTAAAAGTTAAAACGGATACTGAAGGTACAATTTTTTACATAACTGCATTACAATATGGGTATATTTTTTCATCAGCTACGGTTGGGGCAGTGCCTGATTTAGGGCAGGGCATTCGGGGCACGGGCCCAGGGCCCCTGATTTTTAGGGGGCCCCCAAAAGCTGTTGAAGGTTTTTCAATTACTGTCTAAACTCTAATGTAATTTTAACATCTAATGGAATTTTACATTTCATTCTACATTCTGTTGTGTTCATATTGTATTTTTATAACATTGTATATTTTGCCTGAACTATCCATTTATAATTACTTTATTATAGTGAATATTTTATTTTTATCACTTTAAAAATACATTGTAATTTTAATTCTTTTTTAATCTTTTTTCCTGCTATCAACAGATTATTTGAGAGTTAGTGAGCGTTACTCGCAGATAGTAGAGACCTGTAACTTTTTATATAATTAATTTGGGTTGTCAAAATTTTTTTTATTAGTGTTTGCATACTTTATCAATTTAGATATATAGACTTGAATGTGAAAAAATAAACAACACCATACAATTTGTGATAAAATGTTTCTCATTTAAATTCAGAATTGTGAAATAATTTTTTCAATGTAAATTAATAATTATGTTTAATTTTTAATGAATATTTTAGCAAATATCTATTTTTTTTTACTACTCAATTTTTTTGCAAAATAACGATGTAAGCGGCCCCCATAAGCATCTGTGCCCAGGGCCCCCAAATTTCTAAATCGGTCCCTGGGTTGGGGTCTGGTTGATGTTGAAATATTTTGGGTTCAGGCGTTCAGGTCAAAATGTGATGATGTCGGGCTCGAGTTTCTGGTAGAGTTCTGCATTCACCTCGGGAAACTAAACCCAACTCGACAGGCAGTTTGAGTCGGATCTGGCTAAAGTTAATATTTTTTCGGATTGACTTCTATTTTTCTAGTCGGATTGATTTTAATTGTTTTAGCATGTAGGTTCGATTCTACCTGATTTCTCAAAAGTATCTCCGAAACATAGTTTTAAATGAAAAATGATATTATCCGGGTGTCAATGAGTGCATATACAGATATATTAATTTTTCTACATAAAAAATATAATTTATACTAGTGGTATTATTGTAGGCTACTTTTCCATTATTGCTTTACAAGATGGAAGTTTGTTTTTCATTTCGAGTTGGGATTTGGTTCGGATAGAATACCATTGGTTTTAGGTCGGAGTTTGTTGCGTTCGGGGTCATCTAATTTTTTAAAACTGGTTCAGGTTGAAATGGATATAGAATTAACTTAGTTTAAGTCGGGTATAACCCAATCTGTGGAAGACTCTATGCTCGAAAAATAATCCGTGGATTCAACTTCTTTTTTCCCTTGATTATATTCCGTAAAAACAGAAAAAATTGCACTTTAACTTTTCCATTTCTACCCCCCCCCCCCGCCTTTAAAAATACAGTAAAAAAACACCAATTACCTAAAATACTCGCACCTAAAGCAGCATGTTCATCAAATTACACGCATGTTCTGCTTAGTACTTTTTCGTATTTAGAAAAGTAATTTATAAATCCCTTTTATCTAAAGATACGTAAAAATCAGGAACCGAAGATCAAAATTTTCAAAAAATCTCCAGTTCAGAAGAAAGAAATTGCTTAAAATAATAGAAAACCTCTTCAAATCACAGGGATATTTCAGCATTGTCGAGACAGACTCGGCGAGAAATTTTGGCCCACGCAGACCACAGCTAGACCTCCTGCATAACTCGCGGTTCGAATCAGCGATATATTTTTAATTGCAGGTCGCTTTTCGCTGTTATTAAAATAATGCACTTTAAAACAGTGGCGTAGCTAAGGGGGGGCAAGGGGGGGGGCGTCCGCCCCGGGCGCCGAGGCCTAGGGGCGCCAAATTGAGAGAAATTGTTATATATCTATATTGGAGCGGGGGCGCAAAATTTCTTGCTGGCCCCGGGCGCCAAAAAACATAGCTACGCTACTGCTTTAAGATTCCCAACTATTTCACAAATTTTCACTTCATTTACATTTCTCTTCGGAATATTATATTTAAGCTCTTTGTTTCAGATTTGAATCAAAATTTGGAATATCACGCTTTCTGCATTCGATCGATATACATTCTAAAACAAATGGAAATTGAAGATGTTTATCCCATTGTTTTAATTACTACAGCTATAGCTAAAAAAATCTGCTTTGATTAAAATTATGAAAAAAGTAAAATGTGATATTTATAAAGTCATAAAAGTTACGTATTTCAAAAACTGTAGTTCAACTAATTAATTTCACACCATGGAAATACATTGAATTCAAATAAAATAAATTAATATTTAGTACAGTAACGTGTTCAGATGGAATGGAAAGGGATATCGTTCTTAGCAAGTATGATGTTTCTTTATACATTTATTCTTATTTAGATTTGAATTATCATTATTTGAAGTATCATGTTTTTTCTTTTCTTCTTTTTGTACTGCATTCGATCTTGAAATACTGTTATTCACTGACGTCTGTCAAAAAATTCTTTCCTAGCATATTCCACTCTTTATTAGAAAACGGAAAAAAATGGAAGAAAAAAGGGAAAAAAATGGAATAAAAAAGGGGGGAAAAAGTCTGGTTCGGCCAAAAGTTATAGAAAAATATGCTATAATACCTGTTTTAAGAATAATAAATTTCAGGTTAATTGGGCCGGCAGAACTTTAAAAAAATAAAATTTAGTCCGAGTCTTCAGATAAAATTAAGATCGATTCGAGTAAGGAAAGAAATTTTCACCGAGCTCTTTCTTCTGGATAAGCCGCGATAGATGTTTGCATTGGCCAGGCTCGGGCCTGTTTTCTTTTACGATACTCGGGCCGTTCCATGCCTGGTTTTCACTCTTTTCATGGCTTAACTAACTTTTTCGATATTGAGCTGGAATTGCGCGGGAAGAAATTTTCAGTCCCGGTTTCGATTCGTATGAAAATCACTTTCTCGGAACGACCTGGTCCGAGTAAAAATCGGTAAAATTTGACCCGTTCCAAATATTTTTAGGGAAAATGTATGTATTTTTATAAGTTTAACTCACCATTGTTCTATAATTAAAATTTAAAATGTATTATTTATAAAGAATAGTAAATTTTATTCTAAAAATCTAAATACAGAAAAATCTGTGAAACAGAACCTGCCTATGACGCATTGCTGTCTTAAGGGTACTCTTCACTCACTTCAAAATACCTGCTCCATAATGTTAAACCAACGGGCAGGTTGTTTTCGAATTTCTCGTTTTATTTTAATATTTTTAAACGTTTTTTGAATGGGATAACTGAGCTCAATCTTCAATATGACTATTTTTTACTTTTTCGATTTTGGTTGGAAATATAAATATATATAGTAATATAAAAAGCACTTTCAGTTCCAAAGCCGGTTCCGAAAGTTAAAGTATCTTTTTTTAATAAACTATAACGCATATTTTTTCGTTCCTATGGAATTCTGTCTTAGAAGATTTTATGTGTGGCATTTTTTTCTGATTTTAAAGTCTCCAATACATGAAATAAGGATTAACAATAACTAAACCATTTACATGCAAATAGATATTCATTAAAAATAAATAAATATTGCAGACTAGAGCACTTCTAAAAAAATGAATTATTTTTAATTAGAACTTCCCATGCAAAACAGTTTATAACTATATCGAAGTAAAATTTCATGTTTTGTACAAATATAGTCGAGTCGGGCCAAGATTTTAACTTATATATTTTTTATTTTTGGCCGGCCTAATATATATGTGTATATATATTGTACTTGCTAGACCGTATAATCAGGTCAATGTCAATTTTTTAAATTTTCTCGCCGATCGGACCATTAATTTATTTTGCACGAACTGGGTCGGGCTCGGTCCTGAAATTTTTGCCCACGCAGTTTTTTAAGCCCTAGACCAGCATGCGTTGACCTTTAATATATATTATGAATTTGGCCCCCCTGTCGGGGATACAGTGCCCCCTCGTCGGGCAAATTCTGGCGCCGCCCTTGTCGGTCGAAGCCAGCATTTATCACTGACATTACCAAGTAGTCCACCAAGTAGTAGTAGTAGTAGTACCAAGTAGTAGTCAATGTAGTTCCTGTTGCAGTGCCTCCAGAACAGACTGTGTTTTTCCCATCAGCAACACCTGACCTACCACAGTCTCCTTCTGGCCTGACAAGTCAACCGTTGTCTTCTAATCCGTCTACTAGCCAACAGCCATATATTACCAAATCTGGTCGCCGAGTCAAGTTTAACCCCTGTTATCTTGACGCTACTTTATCACTGGGAAGGGGGTGATGTGGCAACATGCAACAGCCCTTTTTGGCTGAATCCTGAACTGAACTGATTTGATCACAAGAACTTTTATCTTTGTAATTTGGCAACAGTCCACAAGTGTCAGTGTGGCTTGCTCTTCCTACAATGTTGTGTGCACGTTTTCCAAAATATTATTAAATTTGTTTATGTTAGAGTTAACCCTTCTGACATTACTCTTATTAATTTAAACTAAGTTACATTTCACCATAAAATCCATAACTGCACAATTACCATCATGATACCTCATATCTTGCCACTGATATACATATGTATGTATTATATATGCATAGAGAATGAAACCTGATACTGTGAAATTTTTAAACAATATTATAGTGAGATGTTTAAACTATTTACAAAATTATGCACAAAGAAAAGTGTTGATGTCTTAGAACATCATAATTCTGCCAAAAACATTCCATTCGTTGTAACACTGGCATTATCGTTCTTTTATGGCCACCACCACAAAAAAAAAAAAAAAAAAAAAAAAAAAAAAAAAAACTTCTCTTTTTATCACCTTTTAACTTTCTCTCTCACCTCACTTTATTTGTACCTCTTACTTGTTAGCCACATCTCCAGGCATTTTGACTCTCTGTAGGGAGTCTTTATTAGAGAGGAATATTTGCTTGTTGGAAAATTAGCTCTGCATTAAAGGGCAAAATTAATACAAGTCACCAGTCGGAGTCAGCGAATGAGAAAAAAAAGCTATTACAAAATTAGCTATCAGCAGCCACCTTATGGCCACTTTCCTATTAGGAGAGATTAAAATTTTCTTGAATTCTGTCATTTCATTTAATTTTTTTTTCTTTTTTTTGTTACAATATGTTCATATTAGCATATTTATTTGTGCTATTTAATTTCAAATGCAGTAATAGAAATTTCAACTGCAGTTTACTGTTTAATACTTTTAAATAAAAAACTGATAATTTAAAGAAAGTGGTCTCTTCTAAAACTAGTACTACTGTTCCAAGGCCAGTAATGAAATTTCTCAGTTTTGCACTTTACTGTGTATAACCTAGTATAATGGAATAATGCCTTTCTACATATATGTATATAAATATGTATGTATAACACAGGCACCTGGCTAATCAAAACGTACTGATTTTCTTTTATTTCTCTATGATCTACTGAATGATTCTCATCCAAATGTACAAGCAACTATGACTAGTTGATTTGCTGAAGCAAATCTTTTGCTTTTCTGGATTAAAAAGATAAAAATGGGATTTATTTCATTATGTTTTCTGTTTGTTATGGTTTAGAAGATTTGCATGCAACTCTTTGAATTTTACTAGCGGGAAAAATTATAATACTTCAGAAATTCACCAAAGGGCTGGAAATTGTTTCCTCAACAAGAAACATAATGAGGATATTTTCTGTTTTTATAATTTTGTTATGATTGAACATCTTGTCTGCAATAATCTGTTTAAAGAATGTATCTCATTTTCCTCTAGTAGTTGCATAGTAAATTAAGTTGTATTGATCGCCTTTTTTGTGAAACAATAGTAATGATGACAACTGATTGTCCAAGAGGCAAATCTATGTTTTTAAACCAATTTTAACATTGATGATTTCGATAATTGATAAATGAGATAGTGCTGTTAGCCAGCTAGTGCACCAGCGATATGTGTTGCCATAGTAATGTTGCACATCCTGCAGCACTGTAAAAGTAATGGCAACATAATTACTGAGTCATTAAATACTGTCAAAGATTGCATTTTGGGTGGATTTTCTGTATGTGACAGCTTGGAAAGTTCATTATTAGGTAGCAACAATTTCCTATAACTCATGATGTAATGCAATTATTAAAAGAAAATAGAAATCACTATTTGATTACAAATCACTCCAATAGTCATACTATCTAATATTAAGCTTTTACATAAAAAAAAAAAAGATTATGCAGCATTAAAGAAGGGAAGCTGAATCCCACTTCCCTCATTCTATCCCCTTTTAGTTGAAATTTTATTTTTAGTAGAATTTGTAAATGAAGTGCTTAATTCTTTTTTTGTTGGGGGGGGGGGGGGGGGGGGGGAGCTTTATCATAGTTACATTTATTTTTGCTGTAATCAACACAATATCAAGTCATTTGCTTTATTAAATTACTCACTGACTTGCTCGGCATTGCCCTGATGATGTTATTCAGTTTTCAATTGTGATATCTGTTTTCTAAATGACTCCTAAATGAAACTCAAATTTCTATGATTTTATATTTTTAAGTCCATTTTGTCAGAATTTATATTTTCAAAAGGAAAAATTTCAAAAAGATATTGACTTGAAAGCTTATGCCGTTTAGTATTTTATTTTCTATGTAATTTTATTTTTGGAATCTATGGGTACAGAAAGCAAATAACATCATGATGAAACACTCAGGTTTTTACTGAATTCATAAAAATTTTCATGCATTTTATTTTGTAGAAATTTTTATACATTTTATTTTGTAAAAATTAATTCTATCTATACAAACGTTTCAGAATTTTCATAAGTTATGTAAATCTGGTTTGTTGAAATGCTCTAAAAAGATTGTGTTAAAATACAGGCATTTAGTTCTTCTAGCATAGAAAAAATTTACTCTCTATGAGCTGCAATGTGGTTTGTTTTTGTCAGTGTATTTGAATGGGTTAAATCTCATATTTTTAAAAACCAATTGCATCATAGATTACAAGAATGTTTTAGCTTTATGAATATATTTTTGCTTTGTCAATACCTATAGAATTGTGCCCTGAAGAGGCAAAACTGCAATGAAATGATCTGTTTTTTATTGATTTCGTTAAATTTTTTGCACATTTTATTTTGTAAAAAATATTTTGACCTGTCTGCAAATTTTGAAATTTTTGTAGGGGGTGTAAATCTGGTCTATTGAGATGCTTTTAAAAGATTGAATTGAAATATGTATTTTTAGATAATTTTAGTACAGTAAAAATATCCTCTTTGTGAATCGCAAAGTGACCTCCTTTTGCCAATGTATTTGAAAGGGCTAAAATCCATATTTTAAAAAAACTGATTACATCATCAATTAGAAGAAAGTTTCAACTTTAAAATCATGTTTTTGGTTAGTTTATACTCAAACATTGCTTTATAGGGGTGTTGACAAAAGGAAAAAAAATGTTTTTGGGAAAAAGGACTCTTAAATTTTTTTTTTTTTTTTTTTTTTTCAAACCGTTAACTGCAACATTTTTTCAAATTGGTAGTATTTGAGACCTAAAACTATGATCTTTTGAAATATGTCTCAAGTTTAACTGTGTCAAGCAGTTGGGTTAATTTTGATTTAAACAAAATGATCCAGAAAAATAAATAAACTCAGAAAAATGCTTTTTCCTTTGTTTCGGTGCGCAAATGTGTTTGTGCAAGTATTTTTGTTCCCAAAGTATTAAAAAAAAATGACTTTTTGGTGAGAGTGAGTTGTGCTTCATAATTAATATTTCTGAAATTAATCAAAAAATTAAATTCTGAGCTTCATGTACATCAGGAGAGACCTTGGACTAACTTCACAAAAAAAAAAAAAAAAAAAAAAAAAAAAAAAAAAGAAAAAGAAAAGAAACTCACAAGCACACAGACAGAGCAATTTGTTTTATTAATATAGATATTATGTTGTGCAGAAACGCTAAAAAGTCTGAAAAACTACAACCCAAGGTGCTAATGCAAATTTTGATTTCTTTTCTCCCTCCCCAAGATCATTTGACGAAATTCTCCATTTTTTCTGCTTCTGATTGATGAATTTTACTATTTTTTTAAAAAAATCAATTGACATGTAGATGGTGTTAAGTCAGTGGTATCTGTTTGCTCAAAACATTTATGTAGAAAGTAAATGTTGTGTCTCTTTTTCTTTTGTCTCCTTTGGGTCTCTTTTTACATTTTTGTGTTTTTTCTCATTTTTTTAATAGTGAGCCATACCATTCCTAGGCCTATATAGTAAGATTAAGATTTTGTGTAGCTTAAATTAAGTATCCAGTTTGCATTTTTTATTTAATGAAGTATATATAGATTTTACAACAATTGCAAACAGCACTTATAAACTATAAAAAAAAATTCTTTGGTTTTCTTTTATTTAATTTTTTTAACAATATTTAACTTTAACCACATTCTATGATTATTAAAGTTTGATGTAGTACTGTAAAAATAATATATTTATGTAAAAATAATTCTTTTGTTAATGTATGTTAATGAAATTAACTGTTTTGTTTCTTCTTTATGTTTCAGGCTCAGTAAAATCTAATTATTTGTGTTTTGAGAAGAATTGTTATAAGAATACTGTTTCATATTTTAATCATAAGTTGAATGATAAATAATCTAAAGATAGTTTGTTGTAAATTGTTGTATAATAAATTGTATAATCAATTTTGATGCAGTGATGTTTGAACTTTTAACTTTTGTAGAATTGAATAATGAATAAATTTCAAATCTGATGATTATCTCTTTTTATTTTATAAATAAGTTAATTTAAGAAAAACTTTATTACTCTTTACTAGAAATTACTAATGCTTTGTTAAATACATGATTATGTATATTTTCTTAATAATAAATTTGTTCTAATAAAATTACTTATTAAAGCTTAAAATAGTCCAATGAAATCAAAGAAATTTTACAATTGGCATTAAGTACTGATTGAGTCTATTAATACACTGACTATTTTATATGTTAATATAAAACAATCCAAAGGTAGAACATGGAGTTATTCCTGAAAAAGAAAAATGTGATTTGCACATTTTAATTTAAAAAAAAAAATCATTGAAAGATATCATAACATTAACTAAAATTGTGTTTAGAAAATCCTTGCAAATGCTGATATCATCTTCATTTGGGCCATTTTCGAATTTCGCTTACATATGTTGCCCAAAAGGGGAAAAAAAAGGAGAAAATTGAAGCATAAATTAATATTTAAAGTTTAAAATTAGCATTGTATTATATAAAAAATATCATATTTCTAGCTTCAAAAATATCAAACTTTAATAAAAAATTTTGGGATGTGAATGTTAAAAATGTGAGTCTGGGCAATAATACTTGTCCCATTCAAGTTTTTTGCAGTTTAACTTTCATTCTTATTATTATTAATATTATTATTATTTTAATCTAATTCAACTTCTTAAAATAAAAATGTTCTATTATTTTAAATGTGAAATATTATGTTACATTATTGAAAAAAACAATTACAATAACTTTTTTTTTTTTTTGAGCAAATTAATAAAACTGTTTTGTCCCTCACTTTGTGTCAAGTTTGTTACCATATGATTATTTTAGCCAAAATAGGTCTTCAATTCTGCTAGAAAATTGCAGCACATTTTCCATGTCATTCTTAAACTATTCAAGCAACTACTTTTAGTCATTTTATTTTCTTCAGTAGAGAAGCATTGCCATAGTAGCAAGAATCAGATTTATTGAAGGTTGGCATTTTTATTTTTTGTCAAATCTGTTACCATAATTATTAATTAAAAAAATATATTTTTTACACTATTATATTTAAATGTTGTTTACTAGATAGTTTAAAAAATAATTTGTATTATTAACTAATTTGCAAATTATGCAAGACAGCCTTTTTTTAAATGTTTTGATTTGGATGTCAAATCTATTACCATGATAGTATGGATAAGCGACTTGACACAGGGTAACAGACTTGATATTATTTGCTGACTGTGATTAATAAAGGCTAATCAGAATTCAACTTGTTAATTGATATTCAAGGGGGAAAAAGCAATACAAGAAAAAAATGAGTTTTTCTACCCCTATTTTAGATTATTGGAAATATTACATAAAACTCCATTTTTCTTAACATCTTCAGACCCCAGGATATATATTTATGCATTTTTTAACTTCAGTTATGAATCGACATTATCAAATTGATAACTAAAAAGATTGAAAAATGAAAAAAATTAATTTTTTTGCATATAAAATTTGGTGATACATGGTAGCTCAATAAATATACTTTTTTGACAATTTTTTTTGGAATTTTTCATTTTATTTTATTTTTTCTCATTTCAAAAACAATTAAAAAAGGAAATAATTACATATTTAATAAATTTTTATTACAATTAGACTCTATAATGATATCTTTACATATAGAAAAATTATTTACACTTTCATTTTTGTACTGTTATTTTGTTTAGTTTACTATTTGTTAGACTCCATTCACATCAATTGCTTTAACATTATTTATGTACAGGGGGGGGGGGGAATGAAAAATGTGTATCCCATAGGATACATGGGTTCTGAAGAGGTTAATTTCTGCTAAAAATTTCTCACATTATCAGTTTATTTTTCTATGTGATTTTTTTAAAAGGTTCATTACTTCCTTTTATTTTCTATGCTAGATGGTTGGTTCTATAAGGTTTTATGGCACAAAGTCCCTTTAGGAGCATGCTATGCCAAAAATTCATGTTTAATAAATTGTAAGAAATGAAAATGGAGCTTTATATAATTTCTGACAATAACAAGAACTACACCATTTCTTTTACCATTTAAGAGAATAGGTCAAAGGGTGCTAGAGCAGTATAACACTCATGTATTACGGGGTGTACAACCTGTGGCCAACAAAGTGTAACTATTTGTGAATAGGATAATTTGACATATTTAATGACAGAAACTAAACAAGGCAAAAATGAATTTTCTGTAATTGTGATAACAAACAGATTTCAGTCAAAAATTTTGTACAGTCTGGATCTATAAAGTATTCTGAAATTGGCTAATAATTTTAAAAATGAAATAGCAACCGAATGGCAAGAGATAATTAGTTATTTATGCAAGAGATTAATGTGTGTGCATAAAGTCCTGAATGTCTTTAGTATGTATCCATATTTTAGTTTCAAATGTCAACTATAGATGATGCTGTGTTCATCAAACAGTAATAATATCCAAATTAATTAAATATTATCAATAAGTAATTAAATATCATTAATCCATAGTGTATTAGGGTCTCCATTCTGTTATTATCTCTCAGGGACTGTGTGCCAGTTTTTCTTAATGGATATTTCAGAACCTACAAAATGTAAATGTGTGAAATGTACAATGATACACATTAATGAACATTTTATCACACCGGCAATATTTTATTCTTAAATCACACTTATTTTCTGGGCCACATGGATATCTAAAGAGTTTATGTATCGTGCTTGGTAAGCTTATAATATATGAAAGTCATGTGTATGAATTTTACCTGTGCAGTGTTGTGCACTAAGATTCAATAGGATGTTAAAATACCGATTGATAAATATAAAATTTAATTTAGTTGAGCATATGTAATCAAATTAAAATTTCATTAAACCATAAAAGCCATAATTATTTTTCTATTTAAAATGGAAATATTTCATTTCACACCACTTTTTTAATTTTTATCTTATGTTGTTGATATTGAAACTTATATCTTTTTGTTGATATTATTATCTTATTTTATCGAGGTATGTCTGTTATCAAAGAAAACAAATATTTATCTTGCAATTATTGATGTTTAAACAACAAACTTACTGGCAGATATGCTATTATCCTGAGGCAATGCTAGGCTTTAATGGGTTAAGGAAAAAAAAAAAAACTTTTTATATTTAAATTGCTTTGGCATAAGATGGGATCTGTCGCCATCTTGAAAGTTATTCAAGCCAATCTTAATCATTTGGCTGTGTTAAGTCACCCAGTTTCTGAATTCCTCTCAGTAATGTTAAGTTTATGGGCATATGATGCATTCTTGTATTCAAAATATCACCTCAAAAAAATAATATTTGTAACTTATTTCTTCAGTGTTCTTTTCTTAAAAGATGTCGCCTTTTTTCTTTGTTTTCAAAATATTTCTAAAATCTATGCTTAATAAGATATGTTAAAATTTTACTTCCATTTTATCAGTTTTAAACACAGATTTTAGAAATATTTCGACAATTATAGAAAAAAAAGTGGCATCCTTTAAAAAGAAATGCCAAAAAGAAAAAAAAAAAAAAACAGTTGGAAATATTTTGAATATAAGAATGCATCAAACCGCCCATAGACTTAACATTACCGAGGAGAATTCTGAAGTTAAGGGACCAGCAACCTTAAGACACATTTCTATGGATTGCATTCTTTATTTATTTATAAATTGTAAGAAATTTATTTTAAGATTTGATTTTAGTAGCTGTATGCAACAAAATACATAAAATAATGCAGTATACTTTTAAAATAACGAAAATGTTCATACCATGTTTTTAACATGATTTATTTAAAAGAAGGTTATAAAAGATTACGTATAGTTTGTTCATGTCTTTAAAATGTAAGTTGTTAAATAAGAAGCTTAATAATGTTTTATTAATTATATAGGGATTTGTTTGGGAAGAAATTGTGTCTTTTAAAGGACCTTTCATAAAATTTTTCTTTATAAAATAAGGCCTTTCAAACTTTTTACCTTAAAACAGATGATTCTTTCAAAAAATTGTTTTCCTTAAAGATATCCTTTTCACATTTTTTTTTTCATCTGTAAACTGAACCTTTCACAACGTTAATCATTTAAAAGTAAAGTCTGACCTATCACTTTAACATGTGTAAAGAAAAAATATATATTTTACATACAAATATCTTCTTTAAAATGCATAAATAAGAACTTGAATATACTGGCCATTTTAAATTCACAAAATTATGGCTAGAGTTTTCACCAGTGTAAAAAGCTGTTCATGAATTTACTTAAACTGCATACTACCAAAATAATCTGCTCAACACAGAACCCCGTTATATATAAGAAAAAAAGGGGGAAGCTACTAAGTTTTATATTCTAATGTTTTAATAATAAATTAACAGAATTTAAATTTATAATTTGTACTTTTTTGAAAAATGTTTTTGTGCATATTTGTTGATGGCTTGAAAAAGCTAGTCTTTGGCTACTTTTTCTAATCACATGCCATTTTAACACATTTTAGCCACTTCAACGTTTTCTTCATAATCAACACTCTTATTTTCGATTTCTCCAAGAGATCGTCTCTTAGCTTCAGATACCATCCTTTTGGCTGTGATGTCTTGTTTTGGCAAACAGTGGAATCCTATATGTAGGGTCTCAGTTTCTGTTGGAATGGAATCTGCATCACATACGGGAACTGGCCGAACTGAGAAACATAGGTTGTTATCCTTGACTTTAATGATGTTTCTCTTCATAGATGGTGCTAAATGAAAAAGTAATTAACATTTTAGTGCACGCACACACACACAAAAAAAGACTTCAATTACTTGATTTTATATTAAATTGAAAGATTTGCCAGGGATTGTTGGCCTACATTGTATTAGCGTAAACCTCCACCATAAAAATATAGTTCTTCAAATAAAACAAGTGTAACACAAAAATCTTGGGTGAATTTAAACACTTTATAATTTTACTTTTACTTTTTTACTGATTGTTTACATTAGAATTTTAACAATTCGAAAAATTGTTTTGGATTTTCCTGCAATAATCCTAGAAACAAAACCATGTATCTAAAGAGGAGGAAAATCACCGGTCAGAGACTTTCTCATCAGATAGTGATACTTCACTTGATGAAAATGAGGTATTTTAAAAGATGTTTATTCATTTATTTGTTTATTTAGTTTTTGTTGTATCTCTGAAAAAGCACTGCACCAATTTTGAGGAAATTTAAAAAACACAAGGAATTATCCTGAAACTCCAGATCTGTAAACATAATAGTATATGTCATATTTCTGTGAAGATTTCCCCCCACAACACCAGATAGGGGACCATCAACAAATTGAAAAAGAACGAATATTTTGGACAATCCTGTAAAAACTAGTGTTACAAAAGCATTCAAACTGTAGAACATGATTAAGAGACTTTTTAATACACTGTGCTCATTTTTATAAGAATAGTATGCATCTTGTAAAGAAATTCAGGTTTTAAAAAACAGTTCCAAATTTCGCCAAATTCTTTTCCTTATAATTTGTAGAGTTTTTAATATAAAAAGATGTTCTTTTCAGAAACTATGACAAACAAGATTGTACACAATATCTGTAATCAGAATTAAAAAATAATAAAAATTGGATGAAAAATGAACAGGTTTATTAAATGATGTTTCACTGCGCCTGTCTGAATGCAATCAAAACATAACTTACTTAATATATTAGCTAAATATATAGAGTAACTTTTGTAAAAATCTCAAAAATATAGCTTGAAAATTCTGAAAATTGTCAATGATGGAATAAGCTCGAAATCCATTTTTCCAAAAAAGAAGCAAAAAGATGAGAAGTTATATCCAAATAAAATAGTATGTGCAGTATTGTGTACTGGTAATAGTGTATGACATATACTACTGGAACTTTTAAAATATGCTTTCTACTTTCTCCTAAATTTGATGTTTCCCCTTTGATATTTTATTTTCTTGTTAAAGGAATTAATAAAATTTTCATTAATTTTTTTTTTTTTTTTTTTGAAGATTGTTTTGATAAATCCCCAAATTTTCAAAAAGGCTAACGCAAATTTTTTACTTATTCTTATTTTTTTAAATCAGAAAATAAAGGAATCTGGAAGGAAAATTAATAATAGGAAAATATTATAGTACATACAGGGTGTCCCAGAACTTCATGTACAAACTTTGAGGGATAATGGAGAACTTTGTTTGGAACCATAATTACATAGGAAAGCATGGGCGGAAACGTCACCCTCACTTGTTAACACTTTCACATACAGCGGCTTGTCCAAGAAACTACAAAATTTTTAATACGAAATTAACATTGACACCAGTATTTCAATATGATTTTTCCATTTATTATTTATGTGAAATGTCTCTCTTTTCTTCTTTGCAAATACATTTTCACGCAATTTCTGATGTCGTTCATATTTTTCCACATTTTAGCAGTTTCTAATAGCTACTATGATACTTGTTTTTAATGAAACATAGTTTTAAATTTAATTTAAAATTAAATAATTTCTTGTACTTTTATCTGTGTAATAAAGCGTTCTACACTGCTTTCTGCATTGTGTCATAACTGCGTCTTTTTTTTTTTTTTTTTTTTTTTTTTTCCCACGGACAAAGCATTTTTATTGCTGAAATGTGGAAAAATAGGAATGACATTAGAAATTGCTTCAAAATGTATTTGCAAAGAAGAAAAGAGGAACAATTCACACGCAAAATAAATGTTCATTTTGTATTAAAAATTTTGTAGCTACATCGAAAAACCACTGTCTGTAAAAGGGTTAACAAGGGAGGGTGACGTTTCCGCCCATGCTTTCCTATGTAATTATGGTTCCAAACAAAGTTCTCCATTATCCCTCAAAGTTTGTACATGAAGTTCTGGGTTAACGTCTGTAAAAGTTTTGTGAGTAGTAGAAGCTGAAACAAATTACCAAGTTTTGTGGGCATCAATGCATTCCAACTTATCCAGTCGGTATTTTGCCTTCCAATGTGCATTTTCAGACTTCGTCTGAGAAACAGCCGCGTAAGACATGAAAATCTGTGGATATTAATCTTTTGAACCTTATACTGCATATTAGAAAAAATATTTTTGATTTATATCCTCAGTAAGAAATCCAGGAAGAGACCAATATAAAAATTTTTGTTGTCATATGATATGAACCTGTTTTAATCAAATGCCCAGAAAAGCAATTACGCAGGTGCTATCCTTTACTCTTCGAATTTAGCTGGCTTAAGGGTCCCATCTGTCCACTTGCCCGTCTGTTGTACATTGAGTACCTCTATAACCAAATTGGAATATTTCCTCTACCTAATGAGAAACATTTACGATGAAATGAAACAAAGGTCGGATTCAGAATAATAATACCCGAAGTGTTTGTGTGCTAAAACTGATGTAGAATAACATTTGATATTAAAGTGCAAGAATTAATATATTTTTATATTAACGGAGAAATTAAAAAAAAAAGCCATAGTTTCAAAAGTTGATAGAACAAGGAAATAATTATTATCGGCAATCTACGAAACATCAATAGCTTTTTAAATTCACTTAATAATATGAATTATTATTCATAACTAATCGGAAATACCTCATCACAATATCCTCATTCGTTAAAAGCTGGGTGGAAATTTATAAAGAAACAGCATCAGTTAGCGACTGTATTTTTGTTTTGTGATAAATATCCCCACAATTTGATCAAGAAATATAATAGCTTCAATCTGATTGTAAAGAGAAATTTTCTTAATCGTATATCACATATCAAGAACTGCTTTGTTCAATATGAGTATAGCGGCACAGGATGAGAATTAGTTGAAATCAATGACTGGTTGATTATGTATAGTTTGTTACTTTCTAGGGCTTTAAATATCAAAAATAAATGTAATATGAGTTTACAGAAAATATAATTCTCAAACAGCCTATTTTTTAACCAATTCAATGTAATTTGATATTAATTTTATTTTCAGCATATAATAAAAACCTGTGTTTTTATTATCAGATTTCAGTTCATGAAAGTGAGGTTTTTTTATGGTTAATCTTCTGAATTGAAGTCCTAAGTCAAATGGCGTACTTGAAGAAATACATATGGCACCAGGCTAAACTTTTAATGGAATTCACATTCACTTTAAAGGGTACTGTAGCCATGATGGAAAAGTTTAGAAGATGAGCGTAGTTCATTAAAGAAAGTAAATCAAATGAAAAGAAAAGTCGATCAAAACGATGTTCTTATTTTCAATTTGTTCTTACCAAACATGAACAAGGCACTTTTGGTAATTCTGTTATTTCTGAAGGTAAAAAAATCAGCAAATTGAGCTTCAGTTTTTAAATGAATTTCCCTTAAAAATACATTTTTAAATTTATGCGATGATGTGAAATTACACGATCTTTAAAAGTGAATGTATGCCATTGTCACCAGCTTCAATGGCATATAAGTATCGTATCTTTTTCCAGGATGCATTCCTACAAAACTTTTTTTAATGACGCTGGAAAAGTATGTAAAAAAACAAAAACAAAATATTGTTGGTCTGTCAAATTAATAACATTTCTAATTCTCTCGTGGTAAATATAGATTCTTCCTCAGTAATTTTTTTTTAGCCCGAGCACTCAGAATTTTAACTTACTCTATAGCACGAAGCTTACCATATTTAGCTGTGCTGCCTCCTTCTAACCATGCCATGTTGATATCTTCACAGATGTATGGGTGCGAAATCTGGTTCTTACAAGCTCCTTTGTTTATAATAGCACTGTTAACAAAATCAGCTGGATGAGAGTACAAGCATCTATCTATACCTCTAAATTCCCTGACTGTTTCACCATCAAATTCGCTGCACAAGCCACATGTTTGACCTTTATATGTGGGATCAATCTAAAATAAATAAATAATAAAAAGTAGTAAAAGAATCGGCCATTTAAGTTTTTCTTTAGTTTTTAATTAAGATTTTTTTGGTGGTATTCCTAAGGGGGAATAGGAGTTTTCAGGCTTTGATTTTTTTTCTTGCATTTTCTGAATATCTCATAAATGTTTCATCATGGTTGTTTTTAACCCTTCCCGGCATGGGCAAAATCGTAGTAAAATGAGAAATTATCGACTGACACCGGAATTCATAAACGAATTTTTTGGATATTTTGAATTCCTTAATTTAAGTTTTTAATTTAAAAGCAAAATTTTACTAAAATATTATTGGTGTCGTTTGCAAGTTTGGAATTAAAATTAGGTATCCCAGACCGGGCACAGTGTGCCGGAAAGGGTTAAACTTTTAAGTGCGTATATCACATTTTGAAAAGGTACGAACATTTAGTAATTTTGTGTTGTTATGGCAAAAATCTAAATAATTATCAGAAAACGCCATTTTTTAGCGGGGGGACAAAGTACAGTAATTTTACATAATCTATAGCGGCAAAATAAAAATCAAATTTTAAGCTCATTGCAAATATAAATTATCTAAAAAAGGATGTTTCAAAATAATATGAATAATGATCGAAATTACTATCTAAAGATGAATCTAAACTTTACACAGGAGTATTGAATGGCACATCAAGAAGAAGAAACTGAAATATGCAAATTAATTTTAAATAGAAAGGCATTTTGTAGGCTTTGAAATTTTCAAACATAGCCACGAAGTAAGTTAAAACGTACTTTTAGTCTTACTTTGAGAATGAGTCGTAAACGTGCTTTACGAGTGTTAGAGAAAGGAAAAATTGTGGCTTTTAAAAATCAAAGGCTTTTATCAAGAGTTATAAGGAAAGAGCAACTAGCGTCGCTGTTGGTGAAATTTACTGTGGATTAGTAAGAAACAACTTTCCATTTTTTACGACTCCTACACACACATGATTCGAGCAATTTGATTGGTTTACATTTAACAGGTATATGCTATGATTGACCTACGTCGCCATCACGATTCTTGTAATGATCACTACACAAAAATGTAGAGTGTTAATGGAAATGTTTATTTATAAACACCCCCCCCCCCTTTCTTATCGCAAATAAATAAAATAAAACTATCAAACGTAATAAGGAATTTTTTTCAATCACAAGAGCATTGTGGAGCGAAAAAACATTTGGACATATGCCAAAGCTGTGCAAAAGGACAAAAAGTGCCATTTAAAGAAACTGAGCCATAAGAAAACAACTTTAAATAGATATTGGTAAAATGAATATAATTTTATTATTCTTATGGTAAGGAGGGCGCAGCTTCACCAGTAATGGAAAGTATGCAATAAAATGAAAGAGAAAGTAAAGTATTGAAAAAGAGGTTGACATGTTGAAAACAGCCGAAAAAAAAGATCCTTTTATGTAGATAACAGTTACTTGGCCTTATTATGAAGAGTTCACATTGCTCAGAATAGAAATAAATTACGGTTATGAAATTGTATTTTATGTTTAAAAAAAATAATAAAAATGGTTGAATGGCTGAACAGTTTGATTCATACTTTTAACAGTATTCGGTCATGTTCGAAATATTTCAGTTGTTAAATACTTTACTCAAGAAAAAAAAAAAAAAAAAAAAAAATATAGAAGGAGTTATATCTCTGAAGCACCCCACTTGTACACTGCTGTACAAGAACATTTCATTCAGCTATACAAAGTATATAGTTAATATACTCACTTGTATTTTAACATTCTTTCCATCGTAAAGAACTCTTACTCCGGCCGTGCGGGCAACAACTTCTAAATGCCTGTGTTCAGATGCATATTTTTCAGAGAAAACGTAAATTTCTGCTGTGTCCTCATCGAAGACATGTGGCTCACTAATAACGTAGTCTTGATTATCATATTTGATGGTATAATGGTTTCCAGACATAGGAGACAATATTAGAGTATGTGTTCCGATGTGAATATGGAGTTCCTAGAAAATAGATGTTTGTTAGTATCGTTTTTCTATTTGCCTCATATAAAAAAAGAACTCAATCTTGTTTCATACACTGCGTTTTACAATTATATGGACAGTCAATTTTTTATAATAACAGATAAAAAAATTAAGCAATAATCACGAAAAAAATAATAAGCACATGGATTTATAACCACAAGTTTATAACAACAAATAAATGTAGTATAAGTTTCAAAGAATTTTTATAAAAAAATCAAAATATGCTGTCCTCAAAATAATATACTTTTGAAGTATTTTGTATTTAAATTCAAATTTTAGATCAATTCCTTTGAATTTTCCTGTAAGTCCTATCTGCAGAATGTGCGGCTGTAAAGAGCACCAATTCTGCTCTACTTGTTGCTTCAATTTCTGAATAATCGAAAACTGACGACAATGGGTATGCACCAATGGTGTAAGTACTGGCCCATTGGTTTTCAATTAAATTAAGGTCTGTAAAGAGGGCTGGCCAGTCTATAAAACACTCTTTATTCTGCGTAAACCAAGCTGCTGTTTACTAAGAGGTTTGAATCGACGCATGTTCTTGATGGAATTTCCAGTTTTCCGCCTCCTAAAATAATTCCATTTGGAAGCATGTTGCTTTTAAGGCCATTTTAATAATCCTCAAAGCACTGTGGGCGGATCCAGCCCTTCATAGAAAAGGGAGGGGGGGGGGGGGTCATGGCTCCTTTTTTGCTGAGGAGGTAATGTCACATCTCTTACTAAGCAATTTTTATATTGAAGGTTCTTCCCTTATCCAAAATGGCTATTTTTCTGATACTTTTAAGAAGACATTTTAATTCTTAAGCGCAAAAACATTTGCATCAATATTCGTAAAAATATAAAATTTACATATTTTATTGTGACACCAAGAAATTGAAGAATTTCCCATTTTCTTATGAAGGCAAAGAATCATTCACTAATTGAGCGTTTTAAATCAATTTTTAGAACTTGACAGCTATAGGTTTATCTTCATGAGTAAGCAATTGGATGTCGAGTGTTAATATTCAATTTAAAACCCCGCATTTTACTGAGATTTCTGAAATATTCTGTGCCTTTATCAAAAAATGTAAAAAAGTTAACCAATGCCATTTTTCGGAATAAGTGCATTTTTAAATGTCTTGCATCTGAAATTAAAAATTATTTCATGGATGTGTGAGAAATGATCAATTTTGGATTTATGAAGAGCTTTAAAGAATCAGAAAAATTCTCATTGCAAATAAAAGGGTGAATATGAAATAATTTAATATGTATTTCATTTTTTAAATCTGCCTAAGACATTTTTGGGGGTTAGGGGAGGGTCATGACCCCTCCCCCCCTTGGATCCATCACTGGTCAACAAGAAAAGCAGTATCATTGTTCTATTAAAACAGAATGCGCCCCACATCATGAGATAACGTTTCCGTTTTTGTCGTCTAAAGAACTCGCAATGTTCTCGTCAAAAATCCTACCAGTAGTAGTATAGCCGTCAGGGCAATTCAAATGGACATTTTTTGGTCAATGGAGAAAATATTTACCCCCCCCCCCCCCCACTGCACATGCACATGTCTTTTTTAGCGCAAAGAACGTGTGGCATTCCACGGGTCATGTGATATATTTTTTAGAGTTTCGTTCATCTGGCGAAATCCTGTTCTCTCTGTCTGTCTGTCACAGAGTCCGTTCACAAAAACTTTACAAGTCAGAGACTTCAAATTTTGTGTGCTTTCAGCTCAATATCTCGTGTCACACGAAAAATCATAAAAATTAAAAAAGTCTATTCATTTAATTAGATCAGTTTTATTAATGTCATCCGTTCATTTTTGCGATTTAAATTTTAAAAGAGAATCTTAATTTGAACAATTTTTTGAGACATCATAGCTTGGAGGTAAAGCGTCTCGCTAGTAAACAGAAGATTCTTTGTTCGAATCCCGGTGCTGTAACTTCAAATTTTCATACTAAGATGGATTTAATTCAACGGAATTTCGTATTTTTTGCGAATTTAAAGATTTATGTTATTTTTTTATCACCGATATTCATAATATTTTTTTGAAATTCATTTTTTTAAATTTAAAAACAATTGCGATTTATTAATGATCCAGCTTTTTAAAATTCGTTTAAACAATTTTTTTTCGCTATTAGAAATTTAAAATTCGATATATATCTCCGCTTTCGGATTTTCAAAAAACTTGGAATTTTTTATTTTATTTAAATAATTTGATTCGAACATTTTAAATTTTATTAAAATAAATAACTTCCTTATATAATTATTTTCATAATTAAATTTGTCCGTGCTACCATCGGTGTAAGAATTTAATAATTATAAATTAAAAATTTGGATTTATTAATTAAAGGATAAGCTGTTTTGAAAGAAATATTAAGCGAAACCCTCTGTGCGATCTGCGATCACATTTACCCACTTGTTTCATCTGCTTTCCTGTTTATAGTCCGGGAGCCGACCGTCGATTTACCTATGTATCGAGTAAAAGGACCGGACATACATCAAAATGTAGGTCTCAATGTGCACATTAAGAATATCACTGTCTGCCAGGTCCTATCCTGCCGGAACGCAAGGCAGCCGCACTTTTATGACGTCAATTTTTAGTGTTTACCTATGTATCGAGTACAAGGACCAGACATACATCAAAATGTAGGTTTCAATGTGCATATTAAGAATATCACTGGCTGCCACATACATCAAAATGTAGGTTTCAATGTGCACATTAAGAATATCACTGGCTGCCAGGTCCTATCCTGCCGGAACCCGGTGGCAGCCGCACTTTTATGACGTCAAGTTTGAGTGTTTACCTATGTATCGAGTAAAAGGACCAGACATACATAAAAATGTTGGTTTCAATGTGCACATTAAGAATATCACTGGCTGCCACAAACATCAAAATGTAGGTTTCAATGTGCACATTAAGAATATCATTGGCTGCCAGGTCCTATCCTGCCGGAACCCGGTGGCAGCCACACTTTTATGACGTCAATTTTGAGTGTTTGCGAATGTATTGAGTACAAGGATCCGACATACATCAAAATGTAGGTCTCAATGTGCATATTAAGAATATCACTGGCTGCCTTGTGTTCCGACAGGATAGGACCTGGCAGCCAGTGATATTCTTAATGTACACATTGAGACCTACATTTTGATGTATGTCCGGTCCTTGTACTCGATACATAGGCAAACACTCAAAATTGACGTCATAAAAGTGTGGCTGCCACCGGGTTTCGGCAGGATAGGACCTGGCAGCCAGTGATATTCTTAATGTGCACATTGAAACCTACATTTTGATGTATGTCTGGTCCTTTTACTCGTTACGTAGGTAAACACTCAAACTTGACGTCATAAAAGTGCGGCTGCCACCGGGTTCCGGCAGGATAGGACCTGGCAGCGAGTGATATTCTTAATGTGCACATTGAAACCTACATTTTGATGTATGTGGCAGCCAGTTATATTCTTAATGTGCACATTGAGACCTACGTTTTCATGTATGTCTGGTCCTTGTACTCGATACATAGGTAAACACACAAAATTGACGTCATAAAAGTGCGGCTGCCTTGCGTTCCGGCAGGATAGGACCTGGCAGACAGTGATATTTTTAATGTGCACATTGAGACCTACATGTTGATGTATGTCCGGTCCTTCTACTCGATACATAGGTAAATCGACGGTCGGCTCCCGGACTATTACGACGATGAACAGAAAAGCCAGTGTTGAATTCAGACACATTTTTCCCGGAGGGACGTCAGTGGCTCCGGGGGGGGGGGGCATTATAGAGTCCCGGGGGAAAATTGTACTTTTTGACTATTGAAAACGAAAATTTCAAATTTTCCGGGGGGGGGGATCTACTGAATTCAACACTGAGAAAAGCAAATTAAATACGCAAAAATTCTTTGTGAAATTGATCAGAATTTCATGAGAATCCCGCTACCCTCCGCAGAATATTTGGCCTGAGCGCTGACACGAAAATTGCAACTGTCTATGGCGGATTTTTTTTTTCAAAGCGTGTACTGTCCATTAAATTACGACACCAATATTAAAAAAAGATTTCTTTGTCTTGTTTAATCTGAGAAAATTAAAACGAAAAAAAAAAAAAAAAAAAAAAAACTAAAAATTATTGGTACCAAAATTTAAGGGACCGTACTCGCGCTGAAAAAAATCCGCTTCCCGCTCCCCCCATTTTTATGTCAGCGCTCAGGCCTAGTATTCAAGGGGCAGTGATCTCACCTACATTTGTGTCATGTAATATTTATGTCTTTATTGAAAAATATTATTAAAATTGTTTTAAAATTCAAGATTGTTTTTACCTTCCTTCCATCTGCAGACAAAATCTTCGAAATGATGGCAAAATTCTTAGCTTGGGTACAGTGGGTTGACAAAATATAGCTACATCCATCAAGAGAAAGTGGATAGTATTTGAGGTCATAAGTTCGAACGGATTTCTCCATCATGATACAAGTTGCTGTAACATGGAAAAAAAATTAAATTCAGTATTATACGAAAAGAAGATGTTTCGGTTTCTGTAATTGTTTTAATCATTAAACTCATTAAAAAGTATCTACAACTCTTGCTACTTAACATCTATTGATTTAATTTTTAAATGCTTTTGCAGAAACAATCGCATAGGAAATGATTAATATGAAAATGAATATAACAACCGATTAACACGTAATATGTTTCGATGTTATGTTACCGAATATGTTATCGATAATGTTTCGATATTAAAACTTATGTCAATACTATTATAATTAAAAAATTCTTATTTAAAAGTCTCTAGCTATAGTACTAAAACTCCAAATAAAACAAACTTCCACTAGTACCTATAGTAAAACTGAAAATTACAAGTTAAACTGTGGAAGTTGAAGATAAACAGCCAGCCTGCGAACATGTTAACAGCAGTTAATGGTTAAGAACGGCACTATATGACATTCGCAAGCAGATGTTAAACCAATGGAAGCAAGCCTTAAAAAAAATTCACGTTTGCATTTCAATTTATTAATATTGTTATTATATTATTATTATTATTTATATAGGATATTGGAGCATTTTTGAAAGCTAATATGATAATTTTGCATCTTTCCAACTTATATTGCGGTTTATTTTAAGGGCACTTTTGCTTTCAGAACTATTGAGGATCGAGGTATTGTTTCTTTTACAGCCTTGCAAAATTTATACCAGTTAAGTTAGCAAAATTTTCATACATTGATTCTTTTTGCATAGGATATCTGAGCTCTAAAGCTGCAAACGGAAAATTTATGGAGAACATTTCGATTTGCTTAACATTAGTTTGTAAATGTTTGATGTTGACTAGTACAGGCTTTTTACAAATTAATAAGAATTAAAAAAAAATATTTTTATTCATCTGCATAAGAAATTTAGAAGACCCCACGTAATAGCACATAAAAACAAACATTGAATGTGTTTTTCGAAAAATTTAATTCCTTTTTTTCCCCTTTTTTCTTCACTCGACAGTTTTTTTTTCAGTTTTTTAAAATTCGAATTTGTATTTAGTGTAATATTTTCTTTATTATTTTTGTTTTCATTGGACATTGGTATTATAAGTTTTGAAAATTAAAAATGCTTCAAAAGAACTGTAGATGAACTTTAAAAATGCTCGTTTACTTTTATATATGTTAGATGGAACTTTTATTTATATATTTAATAATTCTTTACTCTTATTTGCGACTATTTATGTCATTGTTGAATGAAATAGTGTACATGCGTTAAACACTAATATGGGAAAAAAAAATTGAATAATCATTTTTTATCTGAATGTGATATTTATGTAGTTATCGAAAATGATGAAATAAATTCATAGAAAAAGTAATTCAAAATGTAATTATGTATAAATAAAAATCTCAGTATGAAATATTTAGAATTAAATATGTCAAACAAGCACAATTGCTAAAATTTTGAAATAGAACAATTAAATTCAATAGAAACCATATTTCAAAAGAACCACAAGAAAAATAAATTTTGTTCCTTATATTGAAGACACATTGATTTAGTCAGTTAATCACCGTAATCATTGTAACAAATTGCAACAATTAAAGCAAATTGTAATTCTGTATGAGTGATAATTCATTTTATGTCACTAGAGAGCAAGAAATAGAGCAAATAAAAGGTGTTAGTGTTGGTGTTATTTATGACGACCGATTTCCTGCTAGGTGGATATAGGCCCGAGGAGGTTTGCCCTCAGTGGGGGGGGGAGGGGGGGGGTCTTTCTTAAGCTGTTATCAGATTCGCGAACTTTACGCGCGACAACCTTTTCAGCCAATTTTAACCCCAACTTTTTCCCGTTCAAAGAGAGAAAAAGGTTACATTTGTCTTGAAAAAAGTCGGAGAAAAGGAGGAAAACCAGTTCGACTAGTACAGGCATTAATATTTATCGCCTATTCGTATCAATTGCTTATCTCTAATTCGTTGAAAAGTTCGATGTTGGATAAAAAGTCTTGCCTAGGGGAGACTTTTGTTGGAACTTTGGAAAAAAGTTGGAGGACATTGTTTGCTATCACACTGAGTTTTGTGCGGACATTTCGCGAAAAGTTGGAGGAAATCATGTGTTGGCTCAAAAGTCTCTCGAAATGTTGGTGAATCTAATAGCAGCTTTAGGGATCCAAACCCGTATTTACACAAGTAAATCCAAGCTGCAGGTTGCTACAGGTACGACTAGGTTTGAACCCAGCACTTCCCGACAATCAGCTTTGAGAGCAGATCTTATTGATCATTGGTGGGACAGGGCAGATAAAAAAAAAATGAGTTTTTAATATTTTAAATTTTACATGTTGTAGTTAGGTACGGGTTAGGTGGGCAAATGAAAAAAAGGAGAAATTTTACTGAGGAAGAAGAGTATTCTTTAAATGAAATTATAAGGAAAGTTCTAAACTCAGAAGATTCTCACTTGTGAATTTTTACTTTCAACAGAAAATTTCAAATAAAAAAAGTTAATCTTTGCATTGCCAATTTTACTCGTCAGATTTTACTACTAACTTCAAAGAACTGGCAGTTAAATCAACAATTGGCACATAAAATACTAGTCACTCGCGAGCTCATCTATATGTATAAAGACAATATAAATATCGAATTCTTGAGTCATAATAATCGTACACGATTGTATTTATCATTTGCTTTTGAATCAAATCATAGAGCAAAAGGCTGTGTTAATTTCAACTGAACGGGAAATTTCCAAAATAGTTCACTTAAAAAATCCAGAAAAAAAAAGAAACACATTTTTTTTTTTCATTAAAAGTAGCATGGTAGGAGTTTTTCTTGACCAGTATTGATAGAATGTCCTTAAAAAAATTTCTAACAAAAGAAAATGTTTAAAAAGTTGACATGAATTCTATTCAAAATTCATCATTTTATAAAAAATAATCGTTTTCAAAGATAGAAAGTTGTTGAAAAAACCCATCATTTTTATTTATCCAATTTTTTTATTTGACAAATAGAGTAATGACAGTAAAATAATGATTTTATTTAAAGCTTGTTTTATTTTCACAGTAATACTTACGTGGATAAGTGTTATTGGTGAGTTTCATGAAATCTAGGCTCAGTATATCGTGTACACTGGATAGAGCTTGGCCTACTGCCTTCATTCTTCGTAACATGACTGTCTCCTCTGGTTTCTTGATGGTGACATCAAAGAGAGGCTTTTCGGTGAGTTTGTCAATATGGTTCAAGGAGACATGAATTTTGTTTTCGGTGTTTGGATGATAGTCGATGGACATGTGGGGATAGTAGACATGTTTCATGAAAGTATCGAATCTGCGAGCCATATTCATGACATTTTCTGGCAGGTTCTAAAAAAAGAAATAATCAAAAATAAATGAATAAAAAAATAAACTAGTCGTTGGGGGCCACCGTAATGCTTACCCATCATGGATATGCATAATATAATATATGAAAATAAAACATGTGTAAACTACTTATAAAATGCATTGCAATTCCAAAACAAAATTTAAACGTATATTTAAATATTTTTAATACACATAGTAATGCTCTATT
Source organism: Maratus speculifer (assembly GCA_964019185.1). Classification (NCBI taxonomy): domain Eukaryota; kingdom Metazoa; phylum Arthropoda; class Arachnida; order Araneae; family Salticidae; genus Maratus; species Maratus speculifer. Next base: position 302,000,263 of record OZ025289.1, read on the forward strand.
AATGAATTGCTGATGAATCAATTTCTACAAATTATATAAAATGCCAAACTATACAAGTAGTTTCGAACTGAGTAAAAGAAACATCCTTATAACTCCAAAACTAATAATCATATTAACTAACAGTTTACTGCGTCGGATGAAGCGTTTCATTTCCAATTAAAATATATCTCTGAATTGAAACTTGAATGAAATACAAGGTCATGAAAAATCGAAGAATGTGGAAAACAGAATTACAAATATCTCGGAAACTAATGATCCGATCGACTTCGTCTTTTATGCAAAATTTGTGTTATTTTATTGCTTTTTACATCTACTTCTTAAAATAAAAAAATTCTAAAATTTTTATGTACCTTTCATCAGAACGAGTTTTTCGAGAGTCCGAAAAAAATAGTTCCGGATAATCGAGGTTACTGATATTAAATAGTCTTCGTTCCATTCTTACATACTAAGTACATACAAAATTTCAAGTCTCTATCTCAATTTGTTCGCGAGATAGAGCGTTTACAGACAGACAAACAGACGGACGGACGGCAATTTTTTTTTTCTAAAAATATGTTTTTCGGAATCTCCACTATCTGAAACGTGTAAATCCGCGAAATTTTTTTTTTTCGATTTTCAAAACGATTGCAAGATTTATCCTATACTACGTATGATGAGTAAGCAATAATCTCTTCTGGACGTTGAAAAGCTACATGGTTAAGAAAAGGGGGCAGGAAAGGCCAATTGCCTCTATTTGAATTTTCAAATCAATTAAATTAAGTGTATTCTTCTCAAGTGACATAAACTAATTAAACACCAAGAGAAAAATGAATTAAAGATTTTTCTTCGGGTGTGTGTGGGTGGGGAGGGGCGAATTAGCTTCTACGTCCCCCTTCCCCCCCCCAGACAGAGAGAAGACATTTCTTTTAATTTAGTTTCTCCTGTATGGATCATGTGTTCAGAAACTATCTTAAAGAAAACGTTTAGGGAGGTAGAATTTCCACCCCCCGTCCGCTGGCAAATAAATTAATAGACTGTTTCAATGCCTTATTTAGAAATATATATATATGTATATATATATATATATATACCTGCATTAACTGCATACCTGCATTAACTTATGGAGCAGAAACATGGACACTAACAAAACGGATGATAAAAAGACTACAAACAACACAGAGAAGTAAGGAAAGATGTATGCTAGGCATAACTAGAAGAGACAGAAAGAGGATAACCTGGATAAGAAATCAGACAAAAGTTTTTGACATTTTTGAAAGAATCAAACAGCTAAAATGGAAATGGGCTGGCCACGTTGCAAGAAGACAAGACAACATATGGAGCACAAATATACTACAGGGGTATCCCAGAGATGTAAAACGACCAAGAAAACGACCACAAGTAAGATGGAGTGACGAAATTAGAAAAGTGGCTGGTGTAAATTGGATGACGAAAACACTAGACAGAAAACATTGGAAAAATCTGGGGGAGACCGACATCCAGCAGTGGATCGAAAACGGTTGTTGATGATGATGATATATATAAACTTATTTTTCGGTTTCTAATATCTTATATCTGTTACAATTATCAATGTTTTTTAAGTCGCTTTGATTAAAATTGTCTTTATAATATTCTGTCGAAAATACTTAATATAGCTTATGTATTTATGTTAACTATTAAAAAATACAGTCTTAGCAGTGGATTACAAGAACATTTATTTCTACCTGGATCTTGTTATGTTGGCATCCATGGTTATAATAAAAAAATATATTTGAATGAGCAATTTTATCAATAAATTTGTTGCTGCCTTTTTTTTTTTTTTTTTTTTTAGATTGCCGTTTTTTTTTGTAGAAGGATTAAAAAAAAATTCCAGTAATTTTTAAAAATATTATAAACTATTTCTGATTGTTTTTAGAAACTATTAAAATAATTCCATGTAAAAAAAAAAGCTTTAACTTTTATTTTTTAATGCAATTAACAAATACATTATAGAAAGAAAGAGATAGAAACCTCTAAATAAAAACAGTCTAAAACGTATTGCATGCGTTGTTTTGAATTATTAAGAGACTAAATGGCTCAAATTCTCTTATTGTATTAGATAAAAGTGTCAATAGTTATTTCATTTCAAAATTCTGACATTGTATGAAAAGTGTTGAAGAGTAGAGTGGTAGTTGATAATAATGTCCATATCGAAAATTTTGTGTTAATTCAAAAAAAAAAAAAAAAAAAAAAAAAAAAAGTTAGTTTTAAGTAATTTTCAATTTACAGTTTATTCTATAACAGTGAAATTTATAAGCAGTTTTCGAAAAATTCCTCTTTTGCAATGAGTTGATTTGATTTAAATTTTATTTATTTTCCTGTATCATCCCGGAGCTCCTGCAAAAGTGCGCGAAGCCATCAGGGTAGTGGAATCATTTTACTCGAGCAGTAATGAGGACTCCGCTGAGCATTGGTTGGGAGTAGAGCTCCCGATTATACGTTTATACGAGTATACGTATAATACGTATTATACGAAATACGTATTTGCTATACGTATAATTCGGCATCGGCAGTTATACGTATTACACGAAACAGCATATACGGTACATCGTATATACGGATTTTACCCAAGCGGTTAAACGTATAAACGTTTAAACGTTTTTCATTCAATGTATGAAATTTGATGTTTCAATATTTTTTTGCGGATTAGAGACATTGAGAAATATCCGGTAGAGTATCCCCATCGCGATTCTTTGTTCAAAGAACTACGATGTGTTTACTTAACTACTACTTGTTATGCAGGTACTTAAAAAAATCTGAATACTTCCTCAGTTTAGATTTTGTTTTTTTTTTCTCCAAAATACTAAGTTATTTATTATAAAATGTCTTACATTAGTTGTGGTTAAAATCAAACTAATCTTTGGAAAATCTGCGACGCAGTACTTAGTTTTTTATATTTTCTTGTATCTTTAGAAGAAGAAAGTATTGGATTCGGGAATACTTTCGACGGGTTTACACGTTTTAAGGGTAAGAGAGTCCGAAAAACATGGTTTTACAAAATATCTGCCTGTCTGTTTATGAGTCGGCCCTACCAGTGGCCGAGAGGTTCTGACCTCAAACTGGTAGACGGTAGGTGCTGGGTTCGAACCCAATCGCGACCGTCGGCCTAACCTTTCGGAGTTTCCCGTGGTTTTTTTCGAACCTTGCGTAAATACGGGTTAGTATCCCTTAGAAAGCCCCCCACGGAGGGCATCCCACCCCTTAGGGCCTATATCCCGTAGTGTAGATAATTGGCCGACATACATACAACAACAACAACAACAACTGTTTATGAGTCTGTGACTTTGTCTGTCTGTATGTGACATGGATTTTGTGGGTTTTTTATCTCAAGACCTAATACACAGAATTAGGTAACATATATGGGGGAGACTAGGGCACATGTGAAAATGGGGCATATGAGAGCATTGCCATTTTTCACTAGTTATTATATGTTTTTTTATTTCAAAAAATTATCACAGATGGGAGCACCTATAGACATATGGAAAAATTTTTTGAAACTCTTCGACATTTTGTTTGTCCCCAGGAGCCAAAATACTGCTTACTGTACTTAAAAGTAAAATCTCCAGCTTGATAAAAGAATAATTTTATTTATTAATTCTTTTTTTTCTTTATTTAACATATACTATGGATACTAATAAATATATATGATATTTTTGATTTTTAAAATTGAGAAATGCTAATGATTTGTCATTTTAACTCTTGTGGGAATGTGGGGCACTTATGAAGAATCTAGTTGGGGCAGATCTGAATATGTCATTAAATTGCCCAATAATAATTCTGTGATTCTATTCCTTTTAGTTAACTTCGTGAAAATAATGCCATCTCCATTATCTATATTTTTATAGAAATAGAAGACATTTCTATCATATAAATTTGATTTTGTGTAATAAAAACTTCTACAAACACAACTGTCAGCAAATACATAAAAAGCAACAAGCTCTTTACGTTCAATAGTAATTTAAATAAATTTCATGTTTTCTAAATTGCAATAAATGCTATACATTATTTTATTTAACAGTTTTCAATACTATTTTTTATGCATCATTAATGCAAAAAATATTACGTTTAACAACTTTGCAAATTTTTCTGTTTCATTTGTTGCAAACTTGTAGTATTATTTTACTTCCATTTCTAAAAAAAAGCTATTTTATTTGGTGTTTTGAAAATAGATATATATAAAGAAACTTATATATATTATATATTATATATTATATATTAAGAAAATAAAATTTTTAAACTTATAACTACCGTGAAATCTCCATTATTGACTCCCCCTTTCTTTTAAAAGCAAAAGAAATTAAATTTGGAGGAAGCTTATAAATGCAAAACAATTTTTTATACTTAATTTACAGGCAAATAAGGCAAATATAGCAATGAGAATCTTTCGCCTTTTGGTAGTTTTCCTGAAAGAAGAACTGTACAGTTAATTTTTAAAAAATACCATGCGTAAAAAAAAGTTCTGTTTACTATATAGAGTAGTTTTGCTTATAGAAATTAACCCAGTTATGACAAAAAGCTATGTTTATGTGAACTGTTCACATGCATCCCAGTCTCCCCTATATATTCAAGTAGTCCCTGGTAGAAATTGTTGCTGAGTAGTTTTGTATGTAAATCGTTCAACAGGTGGCTCTACTTTGCTGTATTTTATATACGATTTCTGCAATAGCTCTATCTCTAGAATTAATGCACGGATTTTCATCAAACTACAGATTCAGTTAATGCTTGATATGAAGTGATTCTATGTATGTTTTTGGTGAGAATGTCAAGATTAAAAAAATGAAATTTCATTATACATTAACAGAGTTAGAAAATATTAGCTCCATGAAAAGAATAGCATTTACGCTCGGGTGCAATCTTGAGCGTAAAACAATAAGTGAATATAGAATTTTTAAATAATTAAAAAGAAAAAAAATTACTTTAACAAGAATTCACAATAAATCTGAAACATTTATACTCTAATTTTTTTCTCAAAAAGTGTTTAATTTTGCTGGTTATTTACAATGGCTACAATTTGTCTGCATTACCTACACAAAATGTAAAATAACGGGGTACCTTGAGATGAATTAAAAAAATCTAAATAAATTCATGGTACAATGTTGCAAAATACTTTTGCAATTCACGGTAATAACTCGCTATTTTGAAAATAGATATTTCACTGTTAGTGAAACGAGATTGGACAATCAGGAGTCTGATATTTTTTGACATTTTTGCAAACTGTTTTAAAAAATATACGCTTTTCATTGCTTGATCTTGTATACATAAGACATACTATACGGATTACTGTCGTAACGCCACCGATTTCCAATTTATTCTTCATTCAGTGACATAAGACTGTTGAAGTCCAATATTTAAATTAGATACGATATGTGGAATATACGTATACATTAAATATACGTATTCTAAAATATATGTTTAACTGATACGCCTTATACGTATCCGGATACGTTTAAACGTATATTTTAAAATATCCTTATAGCAGAAAAACGTATTATACGGATATACGTATATTTTAAAATATCCGTATAGCAGAAAAAACGTATTATACGGATATACGTATATCGTTTAAACGTATAGCTGCTATACGTATCCTGTCGCGAGCACTAGTTGGGAACCACTGCCATAGAACGTATAAAAACGGAAGTTTCAAAACTCGTCTTATCTAGAAAATCAAATTTTGAGAAATCGCGAAAGCCCGTTTGTTTTATTGTAAAGCAAGATTTTTCAACGTCTGAATTGCTGGATAAAACTATTTTGTTTGTTTATCGTTGTATTTTTTCAGCGCCGGTTTACCAGTAGAATAGATTAATACAGAAAACACCATTTTTTAAATTTTGGATAAGGTGAGTTTTGAAACTCATGTCCTCATTACGCCCTCATGCACTGAATTCCCAAAATCTACAGTTTTCATCAGTGTATTTCTCTTGCTTTAGATAAACTTTCTTAATAATAATAATAATAATAATAAATGATATGTAAAGAAGAAAAATTGAATTGGAAGCACCATTTTTCAGTCATTTTGGAACTTTTTAAGTTTTAGACGGGATGCCTGTGCTTCCTGCGGCTTTCGGTTATCGGTTCTGATCTGAGCCGACAATATAAATACAGTCAACGGGATATAACGTACTCAGATGCATCATGTGGAATGAAATCCTGCATAAGTAATGAGTTACAATGGAATACAATGTTGTATTCCATTGTAATATTAATTAATTAATGAGTTACAACTTTGACTATAACGTACTAACTCGAGTGAAAAAAAAAATTTGGATGTCAATCTTGCATTTCTAGTGCGCAGATGGATAAATTGTCTTGGATCTTTATCCCAATGACCTTAAAGATTGGGTTATATATCATATACTAAATATTCTATTATATATACCAAACATTCTCTATCAAGAGCAATCATCGCTCTTTTTTTTTTCAACCGTTTGTGGTTATTGACATATGGACGGGGATACTCAACAATAAAAAGAGGCGAAAATGGATTCTAAGGAAAGATGTCCTCTTTTAGAGTGATTTTTAATGGAAGGAAAAAAAAATGAAAAGTATGCCGAAACCACGCAAATAAAGTCACTGATAGTTAAAGGATACGTCTATTTATACCTTAAAGGTATAAATAGACGTCAACTGTCGACGTTTTTGTTGTGGTGAGGCGGTGTTTTAAACTTTTCATTACATTTCAAGTATGTTGAAGTATTATTCAATCGGACGAATTATACTGATCTACCCCATCTCATTGTTGAATCTCCCCAACTGTTTGTTATCAAATTGTTGGCTAAGAAAGGTTTTCAGCGTCTACCGCCGCGGTGAGGGGCCTATCTTCATCCACGACCCTCACCTACGTCCCTTATAATCCGACTCTCTTGCGCGAAACGCTGTTGCTGCTAAGCGACCGAGAGCCCCGTCGAACGTCTTTACTTACGAAACATATGCCTTGAACTCTAAATAGAAAAGGAAAAAGAAAAGAGAGAGAAATTGAAACAGGTCAAATTTAAACAAGTTGGAAATTGCACGTGAACGTAGCAAATGAGGTGCGTTCGTACGATAACGAAGTTTTAAAAATATTCAGATCTTGCTGATATAGTAGAGCGTACTCCGGATACAGTATAGTAGTCGAAATCTTTACGTTTCTGTAAATATGCAGGAAGTAATTTTTATTACACCTCAGCAACGTATATCTTATTCATAAAATGTGAAATAGTTGAATATAATTAAAACACGTACCAAACCATGTTTCCCCGTATAGCATTATATAGCGGAATACTTTTGTGCGGCCCTGTAATTTAATAATAAAAATTCTTTGCATCACAGATTGTACAGACTGCATATTTTAGTATATATTTCAAAGTTTCATGCCAATTCTATTATGTTCGAATAAGTGTAACATCATTAAAATGCATTTGAAACTTTTCCCCCATTGACCGAAATGTAACGGAATCCTTTTGATTGTCCCTGTAATTGATCTATATGCATCCGATTTTCATAACATTTGAAATGAGTCGACAAAATTACGCAATAATTATATGTTTTAAATTTCAAACGATTAAAATGCATTTAAAACTTTTTTCCCTATTGACCGTAATGTAACGGAATCCTTTTGAATGTCCCTGTAATTGATCTATCCATCCGATTTTCATAAAATTTGAAATGACTCGACAAAATTATGTTATAATTATGTATTTTAAATTTCAAACGATTCGGTTGGGTAGTTTTTGTGTTGTTATATGCGGACAGACGGACGGACAGACAGACGGACAGACGGACAGACAGACGGACAGACAGACGGACGGACTGAGCGACAACAATAGGTGCTACGTATTTACATAATTACGAACGCACCTAAAAAGAAAATAGACAAATTAAAGACACTGAAAAACGGTAAGTGGATGGGTGGGGCGATGAAACTAGCAAACTACCGAGCCTACGTCCCGAATATATTTGTCTCGGATGGCGGGTATACCCTGCTCACATTACAAACATAAGATATCTTAAGATCGCCGTGTTTGAAGTGGACCCTCCCAGAATTGGATGCGTGTTCACATTGAAAAACTTACCTAAGGTATCTCAGCGAATGTCACTGTACCTCTGAACTGAACAAATGAAATGTATGCGCATGCACTTGAAATAAAGACGGCCGCAACAGCCAATCAGTAAAAGCGAAGCTTTATAGCCAATGAGAGTGAGTGGTTGTTCCTGTATCTAGCCCGAGCAAGTTGAAACTCTCTAATACCCTGTTCACACTATGGATAGTTAAGATATCTCAGGCCTGGAACTCTCTCAGAGAGTTTCAACTCTCTCGGGCTAGATACAGGAACAACCACCTACTCTCATTGGCTACAAAGCTTCTCTTTTACTGATTGGCTGTTGTGGCTGTCTTTATTTCAAGCGCATGCGCATACGCTACGTTTGTTCAGTTCTGAGATACAGTGACATTCGCTGAGATATCTTACAAGGAAGGTCTCCATACGGGCATACTGAGAAAAATCTGAAAAAATTGCAGAATGTTCTTCTCATATAGTTATATATGTTTATAAAAAAATTTCGGCGGAACCTCCTTATAACGTCCGTAAAAAAGTAATAAAAATTTCGTTTATTTGGCGATTAATCTCCGGTTGGCGAAAAAACGAAATTTTGAAAAATACGCTTTTACGCGTCAAATACTTTTTAAAGAAAAACTTTCTATGTTCAATTTATTTAAATAAGTTTAGTTTAAGTAATTTTAGTTTTGCATTTTTACTTTAATTTAAGTGTAATTTTGTCATATACGTTTATATGTACTTATAACAAAATGAAATTAATATATTTTATCATTTAAAACACAATTTAAATTGATTAAAATTGTTCCAAACTGAAAAATACACTGTTAAAAATCTGCTGCATTTTGCTGCAACGCACTCCCCTGCTTGTATAGAAAACGGTTACTTGGCCGTGAAATGGAGCTGTCTCATTGGTTGGAATAGAGATATTATATACAAGCGGTGGAGTGCGTTGCAGCAAAATGCAGCAGATTTTTAATAGTGTTGCACAAGCTACAACACCGCTAAATATCTGTACCATTTTCTGCAGCGTCACTCCATCGCTTTTATAGGAAACGGTCAATTCACCGTGCTATGGAGCATTCTCATTGGTCAGAAGAGAGATATTCTATAAAAGTAGTGGAGTGACGTTGCAGTAAATGCTGCAGATTTTAAACAGTGAAGTCAATTAAAATCAGAACGAAGAAATTAATCAAAATTAAAATCAGAATTTCAGATTCGTTAAAATCGTCTGCTTTTGGCGAGAAAATGCACTGCTCGCCAAATCCCGCGTCGCTTTCAGCTTTTCACGCCAATTATTCCAAACTATTTTATTTTTTTACATATCTAATAATGTAATTCCGCCGCTAATTTTCACTGATCCTTTATTACCTACATGAGTAGGTTAATTCGTATTTTTTTCAAAAAATCCTGAGTATGCCCCCAATGGAGACCTTCCTAGTTAGGTAATTTTTTCAATGTGAACAGGCATCCAATTCCGGGAGGGTCCAGTGCAAACAACGTGATCTTAAGATATCTTATGTTTGTGGTGTGAACAGGGTATGAGAGAGTTCCAGGCCTCAGATATCTTAACTATCCATAGTGTGAACAGGGTATTAGGGGTGGGTAGGTGGGTCAACCGCCGCAGTGAGCGGCCTATCTTCATCCACGATCCCTAAATACTTCCCGAATAGACATACTCTCTTGCGCGAAGCGCTGCCGTTGCTAAGCGACCAAGAGCCCCGTCAAATGTCTTACTGCATCTTACTTTTGTATCTTACTTCAAGTTAAAGGAATGTAAAAAAGCTTGTAAACTCTTCCATAGTCATTTTTCATGGAAAAGACATACATTCTGACTTGGCATATGGGAATGTAAATTTTACTGTGTCATGTAATTAAATAAAATGAAAAATGTCTGACTATTTTTTGCAAAGTAAACTAAAATGATAAAATACTTTTTATTTTTATTTATTTATTTATTTATTTATTTATTTATTTATTTGATAAATTCACAAAATTTCTATCTTAAATCTCTGTTATGTGTGTGCTTTTATGCGCCTTTTTCTTTCATGTTATAAGCACCGCATTTTAAAGATTATTGCTTATAATGTACTTCGGTTATTAGGTATGATATTTTTTGGCCCCCTGAAATTAAGTTATAACCGGTGTTAACTGAATTGTAATAACAGGATTTAAACATAACATCATAATATAATGCGTTTTTGAATGAAATACATTATATCACGAAACTATTTATCTATTTATCTGCTTAATTATTAACTAATACATTTATTTGATATTACCTATTAAATATTCTACCAACGTGAAAATGCATACCTTGTTCCATAAAATGGACATACTGAGCTTGTTGTAGATGGACCGTTCTTTAATTGCTTTCAAACAGCTTAATGACTGAGAATGGCCATTTTTAGTATCTTCTATGCACTGTTCATGATGTTCAGATAAGAAAAATTTGCGTTCAACATTGCTCTCTAGTTCATCGTTTAAAATATTGTCCAGAGATTCGTACTGCAGTGCTCCCTAATCAAAAGAAAACAGAATAAGTCAATATGACATGCTGTGATCAAAATTTAGTAAAAATTTTAATCAATTTTGTTAGTACAAGGGGTAATTAGTGCTCTCGAAAAGTACTTTTTATTCTTAAAAAGGTATATCTATATTTAAGGGAATAGTTTATCAAATTATTCAAAAACCGATTTTTTTTTTTTTAATATTACATGAAGGCCTGAATATTTGATGTCACATTTTTACCCATAGGACAATTACACTATCTACCAATAAGTATTTGGACACTTTCAATTTTTGACATTTTGTCATACATTTAAAAATATACTTGTCGGATTCTTCTGGAACTTCAGGATTATAAAGATTATGTTTGACCTCATATTTATCAATATCCATTTGATAAGCAGGGCAATTAGAGGACCGACAAAAAATTAAAGAATAACAGAAATATTTGGGATCCTCCTGTACATGAAAGTGTACGAAACGATTTATCGCTGCAGAATACAAATATGTGGATACTGTACAACATGTACACTGATTTTTTGTAAGAATAGCATGTATATTCATGAAGAAAGAGTGATTTTTTAAAAAAGTTAAAAAAATTCTGGTATGTTTTTTGTTTATATCATGCAGGGCTTTTGACCAAATTTAACGCAAATTTCAGAAATATTGGCAAAATCTATTAGAAAAAATATAGCGCAATTGGAATATAAATATATTAAATATTTTATGAAATATGAGTAGTTGTATGAAATAATTTTTATCTGCGTATGCGCGAACGATAAAAACGATTCTTTTACATCATTTAATAGTCAATTTTATGGAGTAACTTATAAAAAAAATCCAATCAAATATCGTGAAAATTAAAAAGATATCATTATTATAAGTTAGCTGTTTTTACATTGCTCTCTAAAAACGGCTGAATGATAAGGGATTCTTCATACAAATTGACATTTTTTATTAACTGACTTTTAGGAAAAAATTAGTATTTAATGAATACAATATCTAATACAATATTGCTGCTAATAAGTATCTTGACATCTGTGATAGAAAAGAAAAAGAGCTTTTATTCACATTTAGGGTTAAAACTAAGAGAGGGCAATATTGTATTAGATATTCTATACATTAAATACTAATTTTTTTCTAAAAATCAGATAAAAATGTCAATTTGTGGAAAATCCTTTATCATTCAGCCGTTTTTAGAGAGCAGTGTAAAAATAGCTTACTTATAATAATGATATCTTTTTGAATTTTCATGATATTTGATTGGATTTTTTTTATAAGTTACTCCACAGAATCGACTATTAAATGATATAAAAAAATCATCTTTATCGTTCGCGCATACGCAGATAAAAATTATTTCATACAACTACTCATATTTCATAAAATATTTAATATATCTACATTCCAATTGTGCTATATTTTTTCTACTACATTTTGCTAATTTTTCTGAAATTTGCGTTAAATTTGGTCAAAAGCCTGCATGATATAAACAAAAAACATACCAGAACTTTTTGAATTTCTTAGGAAAATCACCATTTTTCCATGAATATACATGCTATTCTTACAAAAATCAGTTTACATGTTGTAAAGTATCCACATATTTGTATTCTGCAGCGATAAATCATTTCGTGCATTTTCATGTACAGGGGGATCTCAAATATTTCTATTATTCTTTAATTTTTTGTCGGCGCCCTAATTCCTTGCTTATCGAATGGATGTTAATAACTATGAGGTCAGACAAAATCTTTATAATCCTGAAGTTTCAGAAGAATCCGACAAGTATATATTTAAATATTTGGCAAAATGTCAAAAATTGAAAGTGTCCAAATACTTATTGGTAGACTAGCGGCCTTCGCCCACTACGCTGGTCGGTTTATCTAAAGAAATCTTGAAGAAGTAGTTAGATAAGGTTCAGACATACATTAAAAAAAAAAAAAGCAAGTCGATCATTCAAAAAACGTTGGGAAATATCAAATATTTACTGTAATTTTTAAAGAAAAACAAAGTTTCGAAAAAAAAAATTAAATCGAAAAAAAAATTACACTGACATATTAATGCAAGGAAATTTTCCCAGAGAGAAAATTCGCCTTGAATACAATATTTCAAATTCTTTTAATTGCTTATAGGTGTTAATGCCAACATAGTGAAAAAAAATTCCATGCTGGGAATCGAACCCGGGCCATCAGTATGGCGCACTGACGTTCTACCGACTAAACCACATGGAACGACAGCCAGCTTGAAACTTTCTCATACTTAAGTAGACTGGCGAAAACATAACGATAGCGCGTTTTAAAATCGCACAGTGACATCTATTGGATTTTATATGTACTAAAAAACGTTATGTACTAAAAAACGTGAGCAGCGCACCTAATAGTTTCTTTTGTTTCTTTTTGTTACTTTTTTGTCTGTTGTCCGATTTTGATGAAACAAAGCCTATACACTGCCCGGGAGTGTGCATTCTTCATTAGTGAAAACCGCATAAAAATCCATTCAGTAGTTACGAAGATAACCTCGAACAAACAGACAGACAGACAGACAGACAGACAGACAGACAAAAAATTCAAAAAAAAATTTTTTGTGTTTCATTGGTTTTCTTTTATCGCCCTGACTCCATTTTTGTCAATTATCTTCAATGTACAGACACACCGGGTCCTACTGTTTTATTATATGTATAGATAGTGTATATCACGAGATATTTTAAATTTTGTTAATATACCCAGCGCAATTTCTCACACAAATTAAAATTTTAAATAGCTTTTTCTCTATGTTCATGCTTTCTTCCCTTTCATGCTTTTAAAATACTTTTTTTTTTGTATTTGCGATAGAGATTTAAACTTTTTTGTAGAATGCTTACATATGTGATAAATATATGCATGGAAAGGTCTTCAAGATTTTTCTTATTATTTAATAAATAAAATCACATAATGTCGTGTTAGATTCACTGTTTTACAATATATGCATCAGTAAAAAAATTACATTAAATTTAATATTAGAAAATTTTAATATTAAAAATATTTTAATATTAGAAAATTTTAATATTAAAAAATTATATTAAATCTAATAGCTAAAAAAACATGCATAGTCTTATGTAATACACATTTGAAAATCTAAAATTTGAACAAAAATATTGATATTTAATAAAATAGTAAAGATATAAAAAAATTCAATTTTTTAAAAACTTTTTAGAAATTTTAATTAAATATGCAGTTTAATTTTTTTCAAAATGTAACTTTAGTTGAACATTGATATGCAGTGCGTTCGCCACTTGAATCATATTTTTAAAAATAAACAAAACTGTTTAAAATGTAAACTGTCCCCTTAAATGACCAATTCGTGTTGAATTATGGATATCGGGAAACAAAACAGTTTTTTGCATTTGTATATCTCAATAATCAACACTTAAGAAAGAAAAAGAATAAAATTACTTAAGAGCAAAAGTTTCAAATCTGCAATTGAAAAAATGACGAAGTAAAATGTAAAAAAAAATAAGTGGTGTCCTGAGCAATTGGAGAGCTAATTTACGTGACACACGGCAATGCTATATGTGACGCACTTAAGTATCTAAGGTTGTTAGTCAGTTAATTTCCTAATTCCTCCCCCCCCCCCCCCCGCTAACATTAAGTCTATGGACGTAGGATGCACTTGTTTCTTTAAAATAACTCCTAAGAAAATATTTTAAACTCCTTTTTCCTTGTATTTGTTTTCATAGAACATATTATTATTTTTTTAAATCTCAAAACATTTCTAAAATCTATGCTTAATTTAAAATTTCATGTGTTAAAAACTGACGAACTGTGAGTAAGATTTTAACACTCTACATAAACCTAACTGTACACAGAAATATTTTGACAATTAAGAAAAAAACAGACATCTTTTAAGAAAAGTACACAAAAAAAAGAAGTTTAAAATAGTGATTTCCTGAAAAGATTTTTTGAATATACAAATGGATCACACACCCATAGACTTAACCCTTAGTTAGAGGGTCTTGAGTACAGTGCAATTTTGAAGGGGCGGCGAGGGCGTACGGAGTACGTCAGGTCATTTTCCCATCCCCTGCTTCAAATGATTTTCCTAGTTTAGATAGTTTTCCTAGTTTATATTATTAATCTGATCAGAAACCATATTAAACATAAAATAAGGGGGGAAAATGTTAAAGAGCAGAAAAAAGTAGAAAAGTACTTAGGAAGCTAGTGGAATTCTAGAACGTCTTCATCAATTTCTGAGTCCGCTTCTTTATCACAAAGTCCAATGAAATCAAATGCACATCTAAAGGATTCTTCATCTGAAAGTTCTTATAAATTACGTAAATAATCTTCTAGACATTTTAGTCATAGACACTTTTCTTAACATACTTGGAGAGGCAGCATACTGAGTTCGTCAACGTAAAGCAGTCACAAGAACAGGTTTAAAGGAGAAAACATAAATAAAAATGAACAGATTGGCTAGACGCAAAGAATACGGTAGATATTTCTAGAACGACAGAGAAAGGGTGGAAGACTTATGACTGACTAGTTTGTTATATACAGCCAGAAAGAAATGATTGGCGTACTCCATACACTAGTTCCTCCAACTAAGGGTTAATATTAACGAGGGGAATTCCTAAGTTGACTGACTAATAGCACTAAGTTCACCGTTCGATAGTTTCAGTAGGATGCCGCAACCTAAAGAGATTTAGCTGGAAGAGTTAACTAGGATATGGAAATTAAAATTAGAAGATCGGCGTGTTTAAAAAAAATTCTGCACTTTTAAACCATTCAAAATAGATGTACAGAGTCCTATTTAGAGATGTTGAATACTTAGCAAAACCAAGAACTGGAAGGCCACTTGTCATTAGTAAACAGGACAATACGTGGCTTTTGAGGGTGGCAAGTACACAAAAAATGACTATGCGAGAAATTCTGATTGAATCGAAGCTCTGAGTAGTCAAATGATCTCGTGGAATGTTAATGCAACATACTGGGTTGTTGCGCAAAATAGTACCTGTATTAGATTGCATAAAAGTATGCAAAAGAGGAAAAGGTGAATAAAATTATATACCTTCGCTACTATTTCTATATCTTTCCACGGACAAGAGCAGCCAACATTGTGAGTGCGAAGAGCAGTGAGAAACAGTGCTGCTTGTTTATCTTTATGTGCATGATATTGGAACTCGTCTGGCTTTCCGGCAAATCCCATCACATGATCAACACTTACCTGCAAATTTTTTTAAAAAGATGTTAGAAAATTGCTAATGCATTAATTTTCTATTTAAATTAAAGTATCCGTACACCATCGGAAGTGGTTTTTTGAAATTTTCTCTTATTGTCTTTTTTTATAATGATACTTACTTTAAATTTTTGAAAAAAATATGAAAATTTTAGCAATTACCCCCAAAAAGATTTTAAGCGAAAAAAAGTCAAAATTATGTCAAAATTGATATTTCCGCAAAACGCAAAAGCTCAAAAATAGAAAATGTATTAACATTTTGAATAATAAACAGAATAACTTTCTCTAAAACTTAGACTACGCAGATTATAATCGCATATTTATCTCAGATGATATGGCAGTTAAAGTATTAATGCAGTAAGAAATTCGCTAGATTTGTCTCAAGTTTGTCATTTATACTAGATTAAATGTAAAACTATTCAATATATTATCATGAGTGTAATTCATTTCCTCGAAAGACAACTGTAAAAGCAATACAGAAAATTTCATGCATATATATATATACCGGGTGTTCCAAAACTAACCGGTAGATTTTAAAATTCAATAACATAAAAACGGTGACAGCTATTAAAAAAATTTTTGCAGGAGGGTTATGTATAATGCCATAAGTTTTATCTCCGTGATTTTTGATTTTAGTTCGGAAACCAAACAATAGATGGCGCTGACGGCGATTGGCGCTCAGTCGAAGCCGAAACTGAGCTCACTCAGCATTGATACAAAGGAAGGAGATTAAGGATATGGAGTGCATCTCATTCGATTTGATTTCAATGAAATGCATTTTTGCCATGGATGTAACAGATTCTTCGATATTGGAATGCAGCGTTCAGAAATGGGTATAAATTTCGCAAACAGTATTTGAGTTTGCAGGATATTTTACATTTATAAAGTTTTATTTGCCCGGATAAAATTACTTTCTTATGGCATGATTTAAAGAATATTTTATGCATCGTATTTTAAAACTACATTGTTAAAAATTTGAAACCTTTGCTGCATCATCACACCTTCGCTTTTATAGAAAAAGATTACTTCAATGTATTATGAAGCATCCTCATTGAGTGCTGGACGTGCTGGAAATGTAGGGCGACCGCGTACGACAACAACAGAGAGTAATGCTCAGCTTGTGCAGAAGGTGATCGAACAGCGGCCTCAAGTTTCCATTCGCCGTGTTGCAGCTGCGGTCCAAATAAAGCCAACGTCCACGTACCGTCTCATGCGCCAGAGTTTACACCTCTATCCATACAAAATTCAAACTCGGAAACCCCTCAGCGCTTCTTCTATTGATGCACGAGTAACATTTGCTAATGATACGGTGCAAAGGATTGATGTCGGCGATATCCAAGTGGACAGCGTTTGGTTTAGTGACGAAGCTTATTTTTACCTGGACGGTTTCGTAAATAAACAGAACTGGCGCATATGGGGAACTGAAAACCCCCATGTTGCAGTCCCATCATCCCTACATCCTCCAAATGTGTTGGTTTGGGCCGCCATTTCTTCCAAGGGGCTCATTGGTCCATTTTTCAGATCCGAAACGATTACTGCACCACGCTGTCTGGACATTCTTCGAGAATTTGTGGCGGTACAAAATGCCTTAGACGACACTGCGAAGACCTCGTGGTTTATGCAAGATGGTGCCCGGCCACATCGCACAGCCGAGGTCTTTAATTTCCTGAATGAACATTTCGATGATCGTGTGATTGCTTTGGGCTATCCCACACATACAGGGAGCGGCGTGGATTGGCCTCCCTTATCGCCAGACATGAACCCCTGTGACTACTATCTGTGGGGACACGTGAAAGACCAGGTGTACCGCCACAATCCAGGAACAGTCGAACAACTGAAGCAGTACATCTCTTCTGTATGTGAAGCCATCCCTCCTGAAACGTTTATAAACGTTACTGGTAATTTCGTTCAGAGACTACGCCATATTATTGCTGCGCATGGTGGATATGTGGAAAATATCGTTCTTTAGATTTTTCAGACTGCAGCGCCATCTGATGTTGAAAATTGTAAGTAATTTCGTAAGTTTGTCTGTCTAAAAATTTACTATTGTCCCAAGCACATTACAACAAACGGTGTATTATTGATTTTTCAAATATACCGTCATTTTTGAAACAGCCGGAATAAAGTTACTTTTACTTCCAAAACCGATTTTTAATTGAAATTAACTTTATAAAAAAAAATCTGCAACCAAAATCGAAAATGTAATCAAGGAGTGATCTTGAGAGGGACCTTACTTATGCAGTGCAAAAAAAAAAATTAAAATTAAAATGTCAAAATGCGACAGAGTTATTACAAAAATGCCTCTCCAAAAGAACACTATAAAAAATTGACCCATTTGATGCAGCGTCACTCCACAGCTTTTATAGAATATGTCTTTTATGACCAATGATAATGCTCCATAATGCAATAAAGTAGCCATTTTCTATAAAAGCGGCGGAGTGAATGACGCTGCAGCAAATGGGTAAAATTTTTTTACAGTGAATAGCTTTAGCTTGCGAGTTTCTTCGCGGGCAGGGACAGAGGGTTTACAGAATGGCAAATTCACAGATTGCGTTTTCTATTATAGCTTTCAAATTGCCTGCAGTGCCATCTGTTGTTGAAAATTTTAAGTGATTCCGAAAGTTGTATACCTGAAAATTTACTATTGTCCCAATCATATTGCAACAAACGGTATATTTCTAACGCTGCCCATTTAAATTTTATTGATTTTTCAAATATACCGGTCATTTTTGTGACTCTCTGCATCGTCACCAACACTGTTAAAATTTGAAACTTTTGCTACATCGTCACTCGATGTTATTATAGAATATCTCTGTTTTGACCGATGAGAATGCTCCATAATACAGTGAAGTAATCATTTTCTATAAAAGCGGAGGTGTGATGATGCAGCAAAGGTTTCAAATTTTTAACAGTGTAGTTTTAAAATACGATGCATAAAATATTCTTTAAATCATGCCATAAGAAAGTAATTTTATCCGGGCAAATAAAACTTTATAAATGTAAAATATCCTGCAAACTCAAATACTGTTTGCGAAATTTATACCCATTTCTGAATGCTGCATTCCACTATCGAAGAATCTGTTACATTCCATGGCAAAAATGCATTTCATTGAAATCAAATCGAATGAGACGCACTCCATATCCTTAATCTCCTTCCTTTGTATCAATGCTGAGTGAGCTCAGTTTCGGCTTCGACTGAGCACCAATCGCCGTCAGCGCCATCTATTGTTTGGTTTCCGAACTAAAATCAAAAATCACGGAGATAAAACTTATGGCATTATACATAACCCTCCTGCAAAAAATTTTTTAATAGCTGTCACCGTTTTTATGTTATTGAATTTTAAAATCTACCGGTTATTTTTGGAACACCCGGTATTTGTTTTAGGATGTTTTGCGTTTAGTAAGAATCAGAAAACTTTCTTTTGAGAAAAAGCTAAAAATAACTTTGGAACACAATTCAAAACCTGTTAATAGATTTAATTTTAAACGTTGGTAACTCGGGTTCCATTTTAGATACAGATAAAATTTAAGCAGATTTCGATAGATAAAAGATTCAATTTTAATTTTATTGCAAAAACGAAAAATCGATATTTTGATCAAAAATTACGCTTTAAAGTTGTTCGGATACCTTAAATATTGAAAACATAAACATATTATTCTAATTTTAATTTAAAGTTTAATTACCTGCTTCACAGAGCGCTCATTGGGAACTTTCATAGCTGCATCCATATGAACCGAATGTAGAGATTTAGAGTAAGTATGGTTGTATTCGACTTTAAGGTTTGCAAAGCTGTAAACAGGTTTAGTTTCAATATTGAGATTGAAAATGTGAGAGATGTGAGGTATGGATGACGAAAGTATGGAAGAAATCTTCCTTCCTTGATTAACAAAGACAGATGGATTCCTGTTTCTTGTAATATCGCTAGCTTTTAAATCTTCTGACCATTTGTCATCTGAATAGTCATCTTTACGACTCTTATCCCAGAACCACTGCTGTGTAGGAGTTTCTGAGCTCCACCTTTCGTCTTTTTGTTGCTGTCCCCAGGACTGTGCGGAATTCTCTGTCGTCCAGCTTTCGTATTCCTTATCTATTGACATCCATTCGTTACTTCTTATAATGTTTCGATTTCCAGACCAAGCAGGAGAATCCTGTTGTCTGTTTAGTTTCCCTTTTGCAGTATGCCTGCGGCTGTGCTGAATCGTAAAAGTTACCTGAAAATTGAATGGAAAATTAGTTGCTATATTTAATTTTTATTCTCGTGAACACTTTAATTTAAATGTTTAAAGGCAATATTACGGTTTGGTACTCAATCGTCTCTACCGAGATAATTCTGGTCATTAAATTCGGAGTAAAAGTTATATTTGCTGTAGAGTTAGTTAATTTTAATACAAGCTCTTCTGTAAATATAATTTGTATGGCATCAACACAAAAATATTTACATTCAAGCTAATAATTTTATATTTAATAACATAAAGAAGCGTTAAAAACCCGACAGTAAAAAGCAAAGGGATATTTGAAGGTAAGATTACATATTCTTTTTTTTCATTAATGTTTCTAATAAGTAAGCTTCGACTACATATTGTGTTTTTCATTAATGTCTAATAAGTAAACTTCGATTACATATTCTGTTTTTCATCAATGTTTCTAATAAGTAAACTTCGATTACATATTGTGTTTTTCATTAATGTTTCTAATAAATAAACTTAGATTACATATTATTTTATAATATGTAATCTAAGACAATAATTATTTAATCTAATACATATAATTATTTTTCATTAATGTTTCCAATAAGTAAACTTCGATTACATGTTATTTTTTTTTCATTAATGTTTCTAATAAGTAAACTTACCAAACTCCATCTATGTCTTGTAATCTGTTCCACGAAATGAGAAAAATGTGGATCCCTGCCTCAAATATGTCAATATTTTTTCTTTCTTCTATTTTTACAAGTAAAAAGTATTGGATTCGTTAAAATTTTCGACTTTCGTTTTTCGATAGAGTTATACATTTTAGAGGTCAGAGAGACCGAAAAACATGTTTTTACAAAATGTCTGTCTATGAGATAGTGACTCTGTCTGCATGTGATACAAATTTTGTGGACGCTCAACTGAAGGACGAGTGCAAGGAATTTGATAAAAATTTATACTCAGTTAGTTCCTGATATTAATGCATGGATTTTCATTAAAATTCAGATTCACTTAGTCCTTGACATGAATTGAAGTTGTTTTACATTTTAGTGTAAATCGCTCAACAGTGGAGCTGTTATGTGTTATTTTGCGCAATAGTTCTGTCTCAAAAATTATTTCACAAATTTTTATCAAATTTCAGATTCTGTTAGTCCTTGATATGATTTGGTGCTATTTGCATTTTGGTGTAAATCGCCCAACAAATGGCGCTGCTATGCTGAATTTTTCACGATTTCCGCAAATCTCAAAAACTAACACACGAGCTTTCATCTAACTTAGGATTCAGTTAGACGTTCACACAGCTTTTGCTGGTGAGGTTTTGATGTTATTTTCTCTACAGTTGGCGCTGATATGCTGCATTTTGCAGAATTTACATGACTTTAGAGACAGTCATATTTCAAGAACTAATGCATGGAATTTCATATCTTTAAAATCTTCATGATGGGCATAGATTGTCATTTAATTTTAGCATTGTAATAGGGAATTTTGGAATAAATGGCATGTATGAGATAGAAGAAAGTTTTGGGATTGCCATATCTGACTAGTTCTCGATGGAGTACATATTGAAATAGCACCTGTTTAAACTGCTATTTTAATATAAGCATTCCTTTTATAAAATAATCATCTCACCTCAGTTTCCTTTGGCCATACTCTAGAATTTTCTTCCAATGATATATTGGCAGATTTATATCTCCAACCTGCGTTCAGTATTTTCTTAACTGTGAAATCCAGAATCTCCCATGGCTTTCTTGGTAATTCTTCGGTCAATAAACCGAAGTCTTCAGTGTGTAATTCAACATGAACTGGAGGCAGACCAATAAGATGAATAGTAGTTGAATTCTGCAATTAAAGACATTCATAATCATGCTTATTGAGTTAATATCTAACACATTAAATTTTTTTTTAATTTTATTAAAATTTTAATCTGTTGCTCATGCTTTTAGATACAGTTAAACTATTTTAATCAGTAATATTATTAGCATTCTATGTAAATAATGCTATATCAGAAAAAATAATCGAATTTAAAAATAAAAGTAATAGAAATAATTAAAGAAAAGATTATTTTGTATTTAAGAGAGGACACTTTTTTGTTTTTCTGTTGATGCAAAGTTGGATCAATGCTTAGTCCGCTTGTAAAATCATAGTGGAGTTGAGTAGGGGAGGCTGAAAGCAATTAGATCTCACCAACAGAAAACTGGATTTTCTTCTAAAATAAATCAGCTAAATGTTCAGACTCAAGGTTGCCACGAACTTCTATTTTTTAATTCTATTTTGCCCCACGTTTTCAAAACAGTAATAATTTATACAGGCTTGCAAAAGAAATATACAACAAAATGTACTCTTTAAAAGCAGTGGTGTGAACAGCATACGAAAATAGTCAACAGAATATAAAAATAGTGGCCTTGACAGCCCTGAGACAGGGACTCCGATAAATATGGCAGTATATAGATGTTTTGAAAGACAGCAGTTTCAATTCAACCAGTATTAGCAAGAAGAAAAACATTCCTAAAACTAACTGTGAGGAAGCTTTTAATGTTTAATAAATACTTCTTTTTATAGAATATTAACTTTAATCTTTGTTAAATGATACTTTTTTTTTTTTTTTTTTTTTTTTTTTTTTTTTCACAAAAACTTAATTTACCTTTTTCTCGATATCTATAAAAGTTAATTTTAAATAAAAGTATAAGGAGGTGATAAAGACTTCAGTAAAATTTTTTTAGTAAGTTTTACAAACTTAGAAAGAAATTTCAAGCTTGAGAGTATGATTTTATTCATCGTATTTATAACTGCGCTGAGTAACATTTGAATTTTCAATTTTCCGGATTTAGAAACACTTATGTTGAATTAATGTGTCCTTTTATACCCATACCAAGTTTTATTAGATCTCCGAGTCGAGGTCTAATGAAACAAAATTTCATTTTACAAATTAGAGTTATTTCTCTTTGATTGATTAAGCATATGACCAACATCTTTTATCTATTATAGGAAACTGTTTAAAATGAATAACTGCAAAAAAGTAATGATCTGGGAACATTTTTTAAATAAATTTTATAGAATATAAAGTTTAAAATATGCCCAACAGTCACCTTAATACAACCGCTGTCTGTGCGAGAACTTCATAATCTACTTTTTAAACTACATTTTCTACTTTTTAAAAATACTTTGCTGTATGCGACTTAAATGACCAAACGTTTGTTGAAGTATTCAGTTTTTTCAGTTTCATGATTTATAAAACATATTAAAACTTAAATTTTTTAACTCGTGCTATTTAAAGTAGGTAAACCTTAATATATTATAAATTTTAAAGTTGTTAAAGTTTTAAATTTGGAGTATTTTTAAAATGTAATCATCTAACGTAGAAATCTTATGAGAAATTTTAAACTTCATATGATGATTTCACATTGCGTGTAGAATGTTGGTATTTTAGTGTTACTGGAAATCAACATTAAACTACAATTAGTGAGTATTAGATATCTCAGTGTTATGAAGTCTCCAAAGAAAGTATGGTTATTGAGCTAAAGATCAACACATTAATTGCTGAACAGCTGTACACATTGATAGTTGAACAGCATTAATTGTTGAACAATTTAAAGTGTGTGTTTGTAGGAGTCATGGAGGTTTTGACTTTTCCTTGAAATTAATTTGTAATGGTGAAATGGTACAAAGGATACAAAGATCAAAATTTATGCAATGTTAAAAAAAGATTTTTCAGATTCCATAAATCCTTGTTGGAAGATTTAGATTCAGGCGTTTTTTAATGGCAGTTTTGCTTAGGAGAGTTTTATCCTTTGGGTAGCAATAATAAACAAATATTTGAATAAATGCGTGATATAGCAACATATAGCAACGTGATATTATAGACTGGGAGGCGGCAGCATGGAAAATCAACTCATCGAGATTCACGGATGAAAATCTAGGATAAGTTAAATCTCGAATCACATATTAAAACGCAATCTGTCTACCAAGTCATATCTTGGTGGAAAACACATAAAAACCCGATTTTAGCGGTTAGCTCATAAGTTTACAATTTGTTTTCCTGTTCCCAATCCTCCATATTTTCAGAGTTTTAAGTGCAGGAAATCACAATGGTAAACCTGTGAATCAACCGTTAAGATCGGAATTTTAGGTTTTTTCCACCAAGATTTGACTGGGCAGTCCGACTGCGTTTTAATATGCGAATTGACATTTAAATACTCCAAGATTTTCATCCGTGAACTCGATGAGGTGCTTGTCTTTGCTGTTGCCTCCCGATCTATTAGCAATTATCTAATTTTGTACATGTCTTTGCTATATGTCTAACTTTTTAGCTCACAGACTATCATAGCCTGAGAGCTTATGTGCCCGTCCGATCTGTATGTACGTTCGTACGTGCGTAACGCGATAACTCATGATAAAAATATCGGATCCACTTGAAATTTTGTATATAGGTATATCCTGATAAGTCGCTTCCCTGATTAGTTTTTGGAGTTCATTCGATATGTATAAGAGGGGGAACGGGGGGCTCATGCCCCTCCCCTTAATTGATATAAACGGGATTTTCATGCAGAATTAACAGTTTTCGTTCAAAATTTAGATATAGGATCATTCTGATGAGGCGATTCCGTGACTGTTATTAGGTGTTCATTGAATAAGTATCAACAGGGGGAACGGGGGGCTCATGCCCCTCCCCTTAATTGATATAAACGGGATTTTCATGCAAAATTAACAGTTTTCGTTCAAAATTTAGATATAGGATCATTCTGATGAGGAGATTCCGTGACTGTTATTAGGTGTTCATTGAATAAGTATCAACAGGGGGAACGGGGGGCTAATGCCCCTCCCCTTAATTGATATAAACGGGATTTTCATGCAGAATTAAGTTTTCGTTCAAAATTTAGGTATAGGATCTTTCTGATGAGGCGAGTCCGTGGCTGTTATTAGGTGTTCATTGAATAAGTATAAACAGGGGGAACGGGGGTTCTAATGCTCCTCCCCTTAACTTGTATAAATGGATTTTTCAAGCAGAATTCTCAGATTTCGTTCAAATCTCTGAATAGTTTTGGAAGTTTAATGGTTAAGTATAAAAGAGGGGAATAACTCCTCTTAAATTATATAAATGCTAAATGGATTTTTATTAAGAATTATCCGATTTGCTCTGAATTTTGGATATAGATTTTTTATATGATAAAGCATGTCCTTGATAGTTTAGGAGGTTCAATGATTAAGTATAAAAAAGGAGAAAGGGAAGAGCTGTTTCCCCTTCCTAATTTTTTTTTTCGAACGGAATTAAAAATACAAGGCTGTAATGTACAATTAGTATGCGTAGCCTGTGAGTTCAATGCCATCAGTTTAACTGGGCAATATTCTTTTTATTATGTTATGCAATTTTACTCATGGGCTGAAATTTACCTTTAATGGAGATGGTAAAGTTCTGATGGGTTTTCTGTCTTTAGAAGATGATAAAATTTCCAGGTCTTTTATTTCACCATAGGTTCCTGATTCGGTGAAATAGTAGAGGATTTTCTTGGGCAATTCCGGCAACTTGTAGTGTAGCGTTGCATTCATCAAGTCTGGATTAACCTGAAGTTTAACATCTATTGGATAAGAAATGGCTAGTTTATTCTCATGGTAAACACCGATTTCTCCGGTGCAGTCTACAACATTCTTTATCTGGTGAGTCAAAAGTTTGGTGAGGTAGACACTGGGAAAAACAAAAAACGAGAAAAAATAAATTGAGGAAATAACAAGTCGAAAATTGCACGTCAGACGTAGCAAGTGAAGTGCATTCGTACTATAACGAAGTTTTTTAAATATACGGTATTTCGGATATAATACAGCATCCGAAATCTTTTGTGTGTCCCTGTAAATACTAAATGCTTTCTATTTTGCAGGAATTAACTTGTAGTAAATCTCAGCAAAGTATGGCAATTTCATAAAATGTGAAATAGTTTAATATAATTAAAACGCACCCCAAATAATGTTCCTCCCTATACCATTATGTAATAGAATACTTTTGTGTGGCCCTGTGTATTAATAAAAAATATTCTTTGCACCACAGATTGTACAGAATGTATGTTGTTGTACGTACTCCAAAGATGCATATCAATTTCATTATGTTCGAAAAAGTGTAACATAATTAAAATACACTTAAAACTATTTTTCCCGATTAACCGTAATGTAACGGAATAATTTTGATAGTGCCTGTAATTAAACTATTCATTCGATTTTCATAAAATTTAAAATGACTCGACAAAATGCTGCAACAATTATATATATAAATTTCAAACAATTCAGGTGGCTAGTTTTTGCTCTGTTATATGCGGAAAGACAGACAGACGGACGGACTGAACAATGACTATGGTGCTTCGTATTTACATAATTACGAACGAACCTAATAAAAAACACAAACATTAAAATCTGCATCATTAAAGTATTTTATTGTGTCAGAACAGATTTGACCTACCATCAAATATTACATTTTAAAACACAATAATTAACAAAATATTATTCCTATTAATAGCAGAATGAAACTGAAAGTCAGCTATGTCAAGATCTCCCTATAAATTGAAAATAAGAAACATTAGCCAAACGAAACACCTCAATTCATCTGCCCCAGAAAACCCCTACAAGTACCTAATTCATATGTTATTACATTTTATTCAAATATGTATTTCTATTGCCCAGG
Organism: Maratus speculifer; assembly: GCA_964019185.1. Lineage (NCBI taxonomy): Eukaryota > Metazoa > Arthropoda > Arachnida > Araneae > Salticidae > Maratus > Maratus speculifer. The sequence continues at coordinate 302,026,882 of OZ025289.1, forward strand.
ATCATATTTTGTCTGTATTGTACAGTAATGTTTCATCAAAACGTGACTCCATTTAGTAAAAGCTTTTTTTTTTTCTTAAAAAGAAAAATAATAATTTATTGTCCATTTTATTAATCTAATAAAAACATATGGACAATTAAATATTGTATTTTGTTGAGGAATAACAGAGATTTACTACATTTAAACGATCTAAACGAAATGGAATATTTTATTCGTTAATTTCCTAACAAAATTACATTTCTCTTAACACGATAGTTTTAAAAGTATTACACGTATTGATACCAAAGTGTGTGTGGGAGTTGATTGTGCTGAAATAACGCCAGGAGTTAAAAAGCGAAACACGCACAATGCACATAAAAGAGAAATAATGTAGCCAAGAAAGTAGTCAAGAAAGTAATTCAAGAAATTAACTTGAATTTTTCGGAAATTAACGAAGAACTTATTAGTAATACCCGGAATTCCTCTCCTCCCCCCTCTTTCCCCTTTAATTGTGAATGTTCTTGTCAAGAAGATATATTAAGAGGTCATATGTCATGAACGCATTTTCCACGCTAGCTATGAGAACACGTCATAGTTCGAGAGCTGTTAAACGTTTTAGAGTAAGTATTTGAGGCACCCTGAAAATTTTGCAATACCAATAATTCGGATTAATTGGGACCAGAACCAATCCGGATTATCCGGAGAATTAGAAAAAAAAAAAATGAAATAAAATAAAACCTACTTACAGAAAATCACCTTTATGTTTAACTTATTGATTATTAACAGACAATAAAAATGTTTATTTTGTATAAAAAAAAGTTTGTAATTTTTTGCTGTGCCAGTTTTCTTACCTTTTGCGAGCCGTACGGTGTCGCATCCGCTTGAGCATAAGTAGTTCGTTGGGTGTAAATAAGAAAGCTTAAGGCATTCTTCCGAAAAGATTTCAGAAAAAAGTTTTTTTATTTAGAATACTTATGAAACAAGTTAATGTTATGGAAATTAGCCAAATCGCTTCTGAAACTTGAAAAAAAATTGACCAAATCGATCCGGATTAACGGGGTCCGAATTAGCGGGGTTCTACTGTACTTCTTTTGGAATGTTGGATACAAAATCGAATGTCTGGCTGAAAGATGACAGCACTTAGCTCATCCATAAATTTTTAAATTTCAAAAATTTTCGTTTAAAAAAAAGTCTTTGAAGAATTTTGAAATTTTAATAGCTTCAAATTTTTTATTTAAGGAAATAAAAAAATATAAAAACCAAACACTTTAGTTAGCCTAAAAACTGCGTCCCAGACAATTTTAAAAGGTATTTTTTTACTATGGAAAAAAAGGTATATGAGGCACGCTTAAATTCCGACAGAATAATATTTATACTTAAAAAATAATATTTTGAAAACGACAGAAAGTTTTGGTGAAACTTTTTACTTATCAGGCACACTGATGCTGAATAGGAAAGCTCGTAAAGCTGGGCTTGCGGTGCCTCGCTGAAGATCCCTTTACAGACTTATGATACAAACAAAACCTAAACCGTGTTGCAGTACCTCGAGAAAACTATCTTAAGTGAATTTCATCTGGATGCATACACAATCACAAATCTCACTGCGATAGACACTCGCAAGACCACGTGATTCGTAACAAGAGCATAACTGCTGGAAAATTTTTGGAATAGTTAAAAATTCTTAATCTTAGTAAAACATTTTAGCCCGAGAGCTGTTAAGCATTTTAGGGTAGATATTTGAGTCACCATGAACATTTCTGCAACACTTCTTTTATAATGCCTTAATACAAAATCGAATGTCTGATTGAAGGATCGCTGCACTTAGCCAATTTATTAATTTTTAAATTTTCAAAATTTTAGTTTAAAAAAATCCTTGAGGCATTTTGAAATTTTAATAACCTCAAATTTAGTATTTAATGAAATAAAAATATAAAAGACAGACAATTTAATCGGTCCAAAAGGTGTGCCAGACTTTTTTAAAAAGTGTTTTATTACTATCGAAAGAATGGTACTTGAGGCATGCTGAGATTGAGACAAAATAATATTTATGATTAGAAAAAAATGTTTTTGAAATCGACAGATAGTTTTGGGGAAATTTTCTACTTACCAGACAATAGAGAATGTGAAAGGTGATGCCATTAAGTAGCAGTATGGCAGCGATTTATAGCTGTCTGGCATCAACTTATCAATCAAATTTCTGTCTCGTAAATTAATTATAGATTGTCTGGTAGGCCAAAGGGTAATATGTAACAATTTTAAAGTTTGCTAAAATGATGTGAAGATGACACATTCCTTTAACCTATAATCCACTCTTCTAACAGGCACTTTCGCGGTCAGATTTAAAGCTGTTTGGCATTAACTTATCAACCAAATATCTTTCTGGAAAATTAATTATAGATTGTCTGGTATCCTAAGAGGAATATGCTACAATTTTCAAGCTTTCTAAAATTATATAAAGATGATATATATATTTTTAAATTATAAACAATTCTGCTAACAGGCACTTTCGCTGTCAGACCTGGTATTAACTTATCAACCGAATTTCTGTCTGGCAAATTAATTATAGATTGTCTGATTGCCAAAGAGTTGTATGTTATAACTTTCAAACTTACTAAAATGGTGTTAAAAGATGACATTTTTTAAAAACCTATAAAACATTCTTCTAACTGGCAGTTTCGTTGTCAGATTTAAAGCTGTCTGGCATTAACTCATCTAAATAAATTCATCTCAAGATAGCTTTCGCGAAGTACTGCAATTCGTTTTACCCTTTGTTTGTATCATAAATGGATCTTCAGCGAATTACCACAAGTCCAGTTTTACTGACACTCTCGTTTAGTATTCCCAAATTTCTGTCAAGTAGAATGTTTCACAAAACTGTCTGTTATGTTTAAATTTTTTTTTTCTAAGCATAAATATTTTTTGTCTCAATCTCAGCATGCCTCAAATACCTTTTTTCGATAGTTATACAATACCTCTTAAAGAAGTATGGCACAGTTATGGGCCAACTAAAGTGTTTGGCTTTTATATTTTTCATTTCAATAATTACTAAATATTAAGATATTAAAATTTCAAAATGCCTCAAGGATTTTTTTTTCTTTTTTTAACGAAAATTTTGGAAATTTAAAAATGATTAAGTTTGCCAAATGTCATGATCCTTCAGCCAGACATTTGATTTTGCATTCAGGCATTATAAAAGAAGTCTTACACAAATTTGTACGGTGCCTCAAATTCGTAATAGATTTAGAACTAACATGTTTCACTGCAAATAAGAATTTTTTAACTATTCCAAATTTTTTTGAATAACTGGTCGCTTGCTACGAGTCACGTGGTCTTGCGAGAGCCTATTGCAGTGAGATTTGTTGTGTTTGCGCACGCATCCATTTGAAATTCATTTAAGATAGCTTTCACGAGGCATTGCCAGTGGCGCAGCCAAGGGGGTGGTTTTGGGGTTAAAACCCTCTCAGAGCTAAGAAAGATCGCTATAATTGCCGCTTATATGAATCAAAACAAAATTTAATGTTTAATTGTTTTGGCGTATTTCAGATTCCGCCACTTTATTGAATAAGATTCCATTTAATAAAGTGATTAGATTAAATAGCAAAAATTTTACTTAAAACTAAAAGTGCATATTACATGCATTAGTTAAGTAAAAATTGATTATTTGAACTACATCACTTTTCTGAGACGTATTATGCTAAAAGAATGATGATTTCCTGCCACACATATGCTCTTTCAGCTTAAGTATTATACAGTGAATATTCTAATTGGTACTGATTCTATTAACCGGCGATTAAAATAACCGGCAAACATCTTTATCAGAAACTCAAAACTTCCCCTAGAACCAAATTCTGGCTGCGCCACTGGACATTGCACCACAGTTTATGCATTGTTTGTATCCTAAGTCAGTAAAAGACCCCCACGAAGGGCATTCCTCCCCCTGGGCCTATATCCCTAGCATAGATAATCGGCCGACACAAATAAACCAAACCAAACCTAAGTCAGTAAATGGATCTTCAGCGAGGTACCGGAAGCTTTACTGGTTCTCGCATTTAACATTCGGTATATCTGATAAGTCCCACCTAAACTGTGTGTCTGTCATTTTCAAAATATTACTTTCTTAAGAATAAATATTTTTCTGGTCTGAATTTCAGCGTGCTTCAAATATCTTTATTTGATAGTTAAAAAATACCCCTTAAAATTTTCTGGAATAGTTTTTGGGCCTACTAAAGTGTCTGGTTTTTATATATTTTTTAAATTTCCTTATATACTAAATTTGAGGCTATTAAAATTTCAAAATGCTAAAAAAACTTTTCTTTTGCAACGAAAATTTTCGAAATCTAAGTATTCACGGTTCTGGTAAGTGTCGCGATTCTTCACCCAGATATTCGATTTTGTATTCCGATTCCAAAAGAAGCATTCCGCAAATTTTAAGAGTGCCTCAAATACTTACACTAAAACATTTTAGAGCTCTTGGACTATGAGGTGTGCTCATAGCTGCAAGAGATCATTTCAGATGCAGTTATAATATAGTATTATGTACAGTTTAAAATCTTAAAAAAAAAAAAAAAAAAAAAAAAAAGTAATAGAAACGGCACATTAGATTCATAAACATTTTCAAAAATTTCACTATTTTTTTGTATTCTTTGTATTTTTTTATTTTAAAGATTATGCAGTTTTTTAGTCACATATACACACATTTAAAAAAAAATCACAACAAAAGTTTTTCATAATCTGTGTTAATACAATTTGTCTGTTAGATATTAAAATATGATTTTATAAATAAAATATTGCCTTTGAAAATGGGACAACCAAGACTGCCAACTCATGCAGTTTTCCAAAGCAATGATAATTTTTTTTCTCGAAAACTATTTCACCCATGAGCAAACAAAATTACTGGTGATCATATCTTAATAGTAAAAACAAACATACGAAATTTCAATAAAATCTGTTATGATGGGTTACATATTGATATTTTACTGCCCTGATTTGATGTGGACTGCCCCTCTCGCGTTTAACATTCAGAGAGTCTGGCTATTAGAAAGTTCCACCAAAACTGTCTGTCATTTTTAAAACATTATTTTCAAAGCATAAATATTGTTCTGTCTGAATCAAATATCTTTTTATTCCACAGTTAAAAAAATAGCTCTTAAAATTGTCTGGCACAGTTTTTGAACCAACTAATGTGTCTGGTTTTTATATATCTTTAAATTTTAAATTTGAAGCTATTAAAAATTTAAAATGTCTCATGATTTTATTTTTTTTGCAACTAAAATTTAGGACATTTAAAAATTTACGGGTGGGCTAAGTCCCACCATCCTTCAGCGAGAAATTCGGTTTTGTATTTAATCATAACAAAAGGAGTGTTACATAAATTTATTGGTGTCTCAAATACCTGCCCTAAAAAGTTCAAAAACTCAGAATTTTTTCAGAAAAAAACTGTATTTTTTACAAAAAAGAGCTGTTTTTCTTCAAAACAGTTTTTTCCTGTAAAAAATACAATTTTTTTCTGTGAAAATTACAATTTTTTTTTACAGTGTGCTATCAATAGATATTTTCGTACCTTGGTTTTTCTATAATGAATATTTTATGTTTTTAAAGTTTGACATTTCGTATGAAATTCTACACGTTAAACTATATCAGAGATGCAAGTGCTGCACCAGAAATGGACGATTTCTACCAATAAATTTTAAAAGTATTTCCAGACTTATTTAATGGCAGAATTTCTGAAATTTAATATGGCGAAGAATACTGTTGAAATTTAGTAATGAAATTCTGCCATATTTGGAGCAGCGCTTGCATCCCTTATTGTATTTATTATCAACTAGTTTCAATGATAATTTTTTAAAAAGTATTGTAATTTTATTATCGAGTGATTACCTGGGTTTGATAAGGAAATGCAAGTTGGACAGGGATGGGCTTTTCTCCTTTGATTCGATTTTCAATGCCAAAACTAATGGATGATCCATGTGGAATTCAACTGGATATGGTAGGGATTTCGCTATGGTCACTGTATGGAATGAAGATGGTAACATTACTCTGACTAAATGACCAGAATATTCGGAAGCTGACCTCTTCAGGTAAGTACCTAGATATTCCTTCACTGCAAAATACAAGAAAATTTAACTATTAGAGAGATAACAAGCGGAAAATTGCACGTGAAATGCGGCAAATTAGGTGCATTCATACTACAACGAAGTTTGTAAAATATTTAGATATTGGTACAATTGTTACTTTATTCTTTATATCAAAAAGAAAATTTCAAAATTGGCCGACATTTTTGTGAGAATGAATGGTAGCATCCTTTTAATAAATTCAAACTGTTTATGTCACACTCTCTATACAATGAAAGATATTTTTTGCCCAAAACAATCAGGTGCTACTAAAAATTAACTGGATGCTAAAAATAATTTTGTGCAAAGAACCCTTATAGATTGTTTGCAAAACACAAAAACAAAACCACAACTGTCTTTAAAAGAAACATCTAGAGGGCACTTAGGAATGGAATATTATTTCTTGTTGTACAATAAAAAGGTACGGACTGTAGGAAAATTTGACTTTTTTCAGCAATTACTGATAGAAGGCAGATGAATTGTAGCTCACATCGAAATTTTTTGCACTTAAATATAATTATATAAATGTTTTATTATACCGAAGGGTGTTATGTTAATAATTTATTTTATATAGTAAAATATAGCCGTAAGTTGTATAATCAACGTAATCTGTTTCAAACTCAAATTTTGATAGTAATATAAAATATGCTATAATTTTAAAAAATGTAATTACAACTTTAAACTGAATAATGTTTTTTTTTTAAATAAAATAATATTACTTACGAGTATCGACCTGAGTTTTCAAGTTATTCATATCCAAGTAGTAAAAAGAGCTAGAGTAGAAAATTTTTTTGTAAAGAGTGAACCTTAATTCTTCAGGAACACGTTCGAGAATTTTGGCCTGAAAGAAAAAGACAGTAAAAACAAAGTTGCAGTACATGCTATGACAAAACTTCTAACCGCCTGTGGAAAGACAGATGAAAAGTTTTCATGAAAAATTAAAGATCTGGAAATATTCAATTATTATTTAGAATAATTTTACTTTCTTTCTAACCGCTAGCGAGGCCTCTACCTATCGGGCATTAACCCAGTTTTTCGGGTTTGAATACCTGGAAACAGAGTGAAATTGCCTGACCGCCGCTTAGCTGTAATCTGATTGAGTCGCACTTATGTCTTCTTAATGCCAGCATTGTTTAACTTTGTTTCGGTTATATATTGACTGTTACGGAAACTGATTTTACTTATTTAAATTCCCACTTCAACAATATCTCCATATGCGAGTTGATCTCGTAATTCAGAGCCTTGATCAGGTATAGTCACTTTCGCCTGACTTGACACCTCCAGAAGTATGATTCACAGGTAAGTTGGAGGACTTTGCGCCCACGTCGGATTTTACATTCATCAGGTGCCATCAGCGTACATGATGGATTTTAGCTAGTGGCTAGCCCGCGACGTTTCCGTTATTATTGACATTGTATGCAGAGCAGTGTTTTACAATTGCTTTTTCTCTCCATTGCTGCACGCTTGAATCAATTGTTAGGCTTCCATGGCATACTTAATTCATAATGTTTAATCATCCTTTGCAGAAATGTTAGAGAATATTCTAGCTTCTCGAGAGAAAATAAGTACTTGACGATTTTTTTATGTAATTTAATAGCTAGAATGTTAATAACACCCTCTATTTATAAAAAAAGTTACTTTTTTATGTGAATAATCCAACTTTGAAAGTGTATGGTATACCTCACATTCTGATACGACAATTTGCTTAGTTAATTTTTGCTAATGAAATTAATTTCATTTATGAATTCGTGAATTTTTCATTAATATTTGAAATATAAACGTCTTTGTGAATCACGCGGGATATATTTCAGTGGTCTGTAAATCAATGTATTTCACATGATAGTTGTTCAGTCTCCCATAATGTGAAGTTGAAATCTTAATTTCGGACATTGTTTTTATGTTGACATAAAAGTTTTTAAAATATGCTTCCTACCTCTTCAAATATCTCTCTTTCCTTTGATTTTGGAATAGCTTCTGCAGGCACACGTATACCAAACATGTATCCAATTACGTGCCAAAAGATATCATCCTCTGGTGGAAGACCTTGGAGATTCATAGCACTCTGTTTTCAAAGAAAAACCATTTGTCATTACATATAATTTAATTTTAAAAACATTATTTCATGAATAATTAGAGAAATATGCTCACGCTCACAGTAAAATAACTTTTTAGCTCACAGGCTATCATAGCCTGAGAGCTTATGTGCCCGTCCGTTCTGTATGTATGTACGTAACGCGATAACTCATGATAAAAATATCCGATCCACTTGAAATTTTGTATGTAGGTATATCCTGACAAGGCGCTTCCCTGATTAGTTTTTGGAGTTCATTCGATATGTATAAGAGGGGGAACGGGGGGCTCATGCCCCCCGTTAGTTGATATAGATGGGATTTTCATGCAGAATTAAGTTTTCAAAATTTAGATTAGGATCATTCTGATGAGGCGATTCCGTGACTGTTATTAGGTGTTCATTGATTAAGTATAAATAGGGGGAACAGGGGTTCTAATGCCCCCCCCCCCCGTTAGTTGATATAAATGGGATTTTCATGCAGAATTAAGTTTTCAAAATTTAGATTAGGATCATTCTGATGAGGCGATTCCGTGACTGTTATTAGGTGTTCATTGAATAAGTATAAATAGGGGGAACAGGGGTTCTAATGCCCCCCCCCCCCCCGTTAGTTGATATAAATGGGATTTTCATGCAAAATTAAGTTTTCGTTCAAAATTTAGATTAGGATCATTCTGATGAGGCGATTCAGTGACTGTTATTAGTTTTTCATTGAATAAGTATAAATAGGGGGAACAGGGGCTCTAATGCCCCCCCCCCGTTAGTTGATATAAATGGGATTTTCATGCAGAATTAAGTTTTCGTTCAAAATTTAGATTAGGATCATTCTGATGAGGCGATTCCGTGACTGTTATTAGGTGTTCATTGAATAAGTATAAATAGGGGGAACAGGGGTTCTAATGCCCCCCCCTTAATTTATATAAATGGGTTTTTCAAGCAGAATTTTCAGATTTCGTTCAAATCTCTGAATAGTTTTGGAAGTTTAATGGTTAAGTATAAAAGAGGGGGATAACTCTTTTTAAATTATATAAATGCTAAATGGGTTTTTATTAAGAATTATCTAATTTGCTCTGAATTTTGGATATAGATTTTTTATATGATAAAGCATGTCTTTGATAGTATAGGAGGTTCATTGATTAAGTATAAAAAAAGAGAAAAGGGGAGAGCTGTTTCCCCTTCTTAATTTTTTTTTTCGAACGGAATTAACCGTTGAAAATATAAAGCTTTAATGTGCAATTAGTATTTGTAGCCTGTGAGCTCAATGCCTTCAGTTTAACTGGGCAGTATTCTTTATTTTTGTGCTGCTCATGTTATGAAATATTTCTTTTGTTATATCTTTTTACACTAAAAGATTTAAAAGCATTTTGAGATTTAACTAATTTTGTGAATTTGTAATGGTGTTTTCGATAAAAAGTCATCTTGTTCATTTTTGAGAATAAGGTAGACTAATCTGTAAGAAAAAAAGTGCAGAAAATCACAGAAAAATTTGTTGGTAATTTAAAAGAGAACATATTTTGTTGCAAATTTACAGTAGAATGCATCTTAGTAAATCTTTTATGCTTTGAATGCATCTTAATAATGAAACAATAATAAAAGCGAAAAATTATAATAAAACTTATTTAAACCAAATAATAATAAATAAATAATTAAAAACCCGTTTTTTTCGTTTTCAGTGCTGAAAACGTAGCAAATTCATGAAATTTAAACTATCCTAATGCGGTAAGTTAGGATCATAAAAGAAAGGAATTTTTTTGTCTTGCTTCTTTCCTATAAATACCGTATTTACTCGTGTATAACGCGCACATTTTTTTTTTAGAAAATTAGAGCAAAACTCATAGGTGCTCGTTATGCATGGAATAATTTTTTGCTGCTGGATGTAATCGCACGATATACATATGAATCAAGAAATGCATTCAAAGAGGACATAATCATTCGGAAAATCTTATCAATTGAAGTAAAACGCATCTTTTTTTTATTCTTTGCACTTTATTTATGCAACAGAGCTAGTACCATTATTTAAACGCTAATTAGCAATTCACACTGTCGTCATTCAGTCCCTTCCCGAAGTCTAAAAATGTATTTTCGCCTAGTTTTATGCCTTATGTTAAGATTGTTTGGACTTTCTTTACTGAAATTCATTTAGTTATTTATTCATTTGCACATCAAATTTACGGTGCGTGTTACATTCAAGATTTTAAAAAATCGCCATTTTCTCTTGTAGAGTACGGGATGCGCGTTATACACGCATGCGCGGTATACACGAGTAAATACGGTATAAATTATTGGATCTAATAATCCAAGAGCCGATAGCACAAAAACCTAAGGTATCAAGCACAAGAAAAAAACTTTTTTTTTTATGGAAGAGTAGTAATAGGGACCCTAAAGACCCATGTCTGCCGGAAGTGAAGTTGTGCATAAGCCAAAAATGAATGCCACTAGTGGTTGCCTTGTAGGTTTATTATTGTGTTTGTCTTACAATCAAAGGCATGAAAACATAGAAAACAGGGAGCAGGAAAACACAATGATAAAACTACGAGATAACCACTAGTGGTATTAATTTTTGGCTTAGGCATCACTTCCCTTCCAGTAGATATGAGTCATTTTGCTCTTGGACTATAAGGATTGAATAACAATTCATATCTTTTTAATAAATAACTATTTGGACTAAATGGATTTTTGGTATGATAAAGAGCAACATTTCAGATATTCTTGCATTTCAAACTATAGTTCAATTCTCAACGATAAGAAGAGAAAGAGACACCCTTTTTGTTGCTATATTTTTTTTTACATTTCTAAAATCATAAAATAAAGTGAAAAAAATATAATTTTTATACTTTATTAATAAAAGTTTTTAATATTACTTATAAAATAGTTTAGAATAAAACTTTAATAAAGAAGTTGATAAGTATTTACCTCGAACAAAGTATCTACTAGCGGACCAGTGGAATAGGTAAGGGCCTGGTAGATAGCGCTAGGAAGGAATGAAGCATTGCTTGGTATGTGCGTCATTTGACTTTTAAGCCCGAGCATGCGTGTATCTGAAAAAGTAAAAGAAAAAGTATTGATCATAAAAACTGTACTTTTGAGGAGAATGTTCCAATTTACTGTAAACATAATGAGAAGCTAGTAAAACGATGTTAGGCTTTCACACAATTTTTGAGTTTACTTTCTGGCATATTTTTCATTAATTTACACATTGGTGTGCAAAATTAAGAGGATTTTCAGATTAAGTCAATTATCGCCAGAGCTACTGGACTGATTTTAATATAATTTGATATGAATATAGATTGATATAATACAAATAAAATATTTATTCAAGAATTGTAATGCGCACGCATGATCTAGTATAAGTATTCTAAGTACTTATCAGCTTTAGAAAGTTGTAAAACGAAGCTTACAATATTAAATCAATAAAGGGTTAATAGGCTTATGGCCTTCTCTTATAGTTATACAGCTTTTACAATGTTAATTCAGATTAGAAATTAGGTAGTTTCTGAATCCCTGTGGAAAGTTAGTCTCACTCTTCCAGCAACCCTGTTTTCAAACCCTAGGTGATTCAAGGAGGTGGAAAACGAATTCCTCTTCAGAACGTCCCAAACACATTCTACAGAATTCAAATCTGGAGATCTGGCTGGTCATCAAACGAATATTCTAACTTTCGAGAGATTTGACGACCATTGAAATCCATTAAAATGAAATCAGGACCAATTGCATCCATGAAAAGACGAACATAGGGTACCAAGATATCATCCTTTCACCTCACACCAGTCTAGAGCGTTTACCAAACACAAGGAGGGATGTGGGCCTATCCAACATAGTGCCTGCGCAGACCATCAATAGATAATGTTAGTTTTCTTCAGATAACAATACGTAGAGAGTTAGTATTTAGGCTAAACCGAGACTCATCATTGAATACACAGTAAAAAAAAAAAATCTGTAAAGGTACTAAACATTTTCTAGGAAACTGGGATTCCAAGAACTTTTCATGTAACGATAACAGGAAAAATCCATGTAACCGATTCTAAAACTTGAGTTTTTGTTGTTACCGTTACAGGAAAAGTTCTTGGAATCCCAGTTTCCTAGATAAAGTGTAGTACCTTTACAGATTTTTTTTTACAGTGTAAGGACAGTCTGCTCATTCATTTCTGGTTTAAATTCGATGATCTCTACACCAAGTTAAACGGATTCTCATTTGTGCAGAAGTGAGTTGTGCACAAGCAGCAAGCCTTATTACAAAGTGCCCTCTGTCCTGTAGGCTTTTGCAAACAATAATGCTTAAAACTCAACTTCTTGCGGTCGCATAAATGTCATGACATAGTTCTAAAGCTGTTGCACTAATATTCAATTCCCGGACGTGGTAATGAATGAATAACAATAATGGGCATTGGACAAATAACGATCTTAGTTGGCTGCCGTGGCTCTTGGATAACCTTACCCAGGCTTTATATATGATGATACATAAACTAATGAAAATTCAGTATGCACTGTCAGATCTGAGGAAAAAATCCCATACAATGATATCTCATTTATCATTGTACACTATACATTAAATAAATTCATTGTGTGATTTTAGATGTTGGCAAAAAATACTATCCAATCCCTGTCGTTACATATTAGTCAAAATTAAAGGGATTTTGATAACAGAAATAATATACACTGTAAAAAAATATCTGTTAAGTTATTAAATGTTTTCTAAAAAATTGGGATTCCTAGAACTTTTCATGTAACGGCAACAGCAATAATGTATGCAACAAATACACTTCTGCACTGTAAATTAAAAAATCTGTAAGGTTACTAAGAACTCTTTATGAAAAAGTGATTTACTAGAGATTTTTATGTAAATACAACATGGGTTAAGACAAATTTTAGTCTACGATTAATGTAATTTAGTAGATTCGTTTGTAAAGTAAGAGGCAACTGTGGCTTTACAAAAAATTGTTTTGTAGATTTACATCTTCTTTTTTTTCTTTTGTACAGTGTACAGATAAAATTTTGTAAGCATACAGAGTGTCTGTAGAATTACAAATTTTTCTTTACAATGTACAGGATAATTTTTGAAGGACGTCCCTTTCCTCTTTCCGATATAGTTATTAGTTTGAGAGGACTCATCACAATGCATAGCTTTTCTTATTATCATTTATTTAAAACTTTGTAAAAAATTAAATTCGAGCTTGTTGTTATACAAAGAAAATATAAAACACATAGTTTTTATCGCCAAGGACGTTATGCATATTATTTTCGGTAGCATCCAGCTTGCCATCATTACTGCAGTTTTTTTTTAACCTCTTCAGTCCCGAGAAAAATCTGCTGCATAGAAAAATTATTTTATTAGCAAATTATGGTGCTTTCAGGCTTAGAAAAAAGAAAATAAAATTAGTTTTTTATTTTTAAAATTTTTAAATAGTTAAAATTTATGTACCCATATGGGTTCATCAGGTCGCAATTGAGTAAAAATGGCATTTTTTAAACAAATAAAACCAATTTTGTTTTACAAAAATGAAACTATTTATTGTTTAAAAGTTATATCAATTTAAACAACTTAAATGATTTTTTTACTTAAAGCTATGTATTGCGCAAAAATATTATACACATCTTGTAATAATTGTAATGCATATCTTGCTACTATACATCTATCTGTGGCTTCCAGTAATAACCAGGTATGGCACATTTTTGAAAAAATTGAGATAATTTGGGAAAATGTAGCTTTAAAAGAGTGCTTTAATATGCCACATTACTGAAAAAAAATTTAATACTTCCCGTCATAGGGTGACAATAAATTTTCATTTAAAAATAGAATTTTTTTTTAATTGGCTCTCAATTAATAAGAATATTTTTATATAAATATTTTGGCAAAAAAAGAGAAGCTCTTATATCCTAATTATATGTAATGAAAATTATTAAATTCTAATCTATTTTATAAAAGTAATGATAAAAAAGCATTAAAAAACTTTAAACGTTAATTACTCAAAATATTAAAAATGTGCCTTACCTGATTATTACTGGAAGCCATAGATAATATACACATACTACTACACATACCACTATACATATACTACATACCTTTTAATAATAATCTTCTAATAAAGTATAATTTATTATAGACTTTTTTTGACTAATACATACGGGCTTGTACAACTATACAATGTTTCAAAACGTGTTAAAAAATTTTAAAGTTATTAAAAATTATGACATATTTTAGCAGTAAATTCAGTAAATTACTTCATATTATTTTAAAAAATGAAAAAAGTCCTTTTAAATTGTTTTGCAAGACTAAATTAAATAATTTATTCGTTCCTAAAAATTTTTTTTTTAATAACCAAGTCTACACAATAGTTACGCAGAAAATTAGTTTATTTAGCTGGAAATGTATAGTTAAGACCCATTGTACCCAAATGGGTACAACATATTTACAGATGTTTTTCACAACCATGCACATATGAACAATATTTATAAACAACTCCAAATCATTCTTGAAACATTATAGTTTATAAAAAATGCAATATATTGTTTTTAATTCACTCAAAAATTTTTATTATTCACAAACTTTGACGTGAAGTCGTTGGAAAATTGTTTATGTCATCCATCTTGGAAATGTTCCATTTTCAAAGTCACATGGTTCCTCCATCTTTAAACATATAGCACATTTATTGATAATATAGGACACTGTGATGTATCTGAATAGTGCTAGCAGAAATCCATGCATTTATAAAAAAAATTTGGGTGTAATTTTGGCTTTTGTTTTAATGTACCCAAATGGGTACTCCAGGACTGAAGAGGTTAATCCAATGTAAATTGATTGCTAAAGAAACTAATGGGGAATATTTGGTGAGACTTTTGATGCATTAAACGTTATCTTATAAATTCTATAAAACATGTGCTTTCATTCATACATGATCATATGCTTTAGCGAATAAGAATTAATTTTTGTGAAATTTTAAATAAAAATTTTAATAGAAATCTTATTCTAGACGCTTCAAATATGCGACTAAAAAAATAATCTTTTTTCGTCATCTAATTTTTGAGTTACTATTAAAAAGCTACTTTCATTGCAGTTCGTTTTTCAATTTGAATAATGAATTTAACATTAGGAGTTAAGACTTTCAGTATGCAGATGATTTTCTAAGCTTATTTTTTAAAATATAAATTGAAAACAGACACAATTTCCAATTGAATGGAATTCTTTTTCTGGGAAAATTTGTGATTAAAATGCATCGATTTTGTTTCTTTTTTTAGCTCACAGACTCTCATAGCCTGAGAGCTTGTGTGCCCGCCCGTTCTGTATGTATGTACGTTCGTGCGTAACGCGATAACTCATGATAAAAATATCCCATCCACTTGAAATTTTGTATATAGTTATATATAGGTATATAGTATATAGGCATAAGATATAGGTATAAGACGCTTCCCTGATTAGTTTTTGGAGTTCATTCGATAGGTATAAGAGAGGGAACGGGGGTTCTAATGCTCCTCCCCTTAATTTATATAAATGGGTTTTTTATGCAGAATTATCAAATTTCGTTCAAATCTCTGAATAGTTTTGGAAGTTTAATGGTTAAGTATAAAAGAGCGGGATAATTTCTCTTAAATTAAATTAATGGTTTTTTTATTACAAAATTTTCCGATTTGCTTTGAATTTTGGATATAGATTTTTTATATGATAAAGTATGTCCCAGATTAGTTTAGGGGGTTCAAAGATTAAGTATAAAAAGGGGAAATAGGGGGAGCTGTTTCACCTCCTTAATTTGTTTTTTGAACGGAATTAACCTTTGAAAATATAAGGCTGTAATGTACATTTAGTATGCGTAGCCTTTGAGCTCAATGCCAGCAGTTTAACTGGGCAATATTCTTTTTTATTTTTTAATTTAGCTGTGTACTTTCAGTCATTAAAGTGCTTACCATCAAAATAGGTCCACAACAAATTCTTAGCATGCTGTATTCCGATGTCAAATCGTTTTAGCAGCGGCATAACTTGTTTAATGCGATGAGCTCTGTGAGAAAAAAAGTTTAAGAACATACGTAAAAAAAAATATTGAAAACATCAGCATTTAAAAGTAACTTGATTACCACTTAATACCCTTTTTTTTCAGTACTATCTAAAACAGATACAATAGTCATAGTTATATTATTTGGTTATTTGTATATTTATTTTCTATATCGTTCATTTTACTATTCGATTTAATTTTATCAAGCATGAACAATTAAAATATCTCCTGGCAAGACATAAAATATTTTTTGATTGAGTATATCTATCATTAGCTTAATTTTATTTAATAAAAAGTTATCAGCGCATCTTTCAACTGCAGAGACATTTTGCATCTATACTCCACTGAAAATAAATCAAAATTCGGAATTTCTGTCTGAAAAGTTTCTGAAATCTAATAAACGTTATTTAGAATTTTACTTAAAACATGATATAAATAAAAAAAAAATACCCTAAATTATTATTTTTTTTATTAAAGCATTTCTAAGACGTTTAAATCCATTTTTGACCAGCAGAGTTGGCAGTTTATCACATTTTTAAAATTCAAAATATCCACCAGATTTTTACAAGGGCAATTTTTGCTTTATTTAATTACAGACATTCTATGATAAAAATAAATAAATAAATAAATAAATAAGTGGGTAAGTGTGATTGCAGATTGCACACAGAGTGTTTCGTTTAATATTTCTTTCAAAACAATTTATCCTTTAATTAATTAATCCAAATTGTCAATTTATAATTATTAAATTCTTCCATAGATGGAAGCACTAACAAATTCAATTTTAAAATAGTTATAAAAAGAAGTTATTTATTTTAATCAAAACAAATTATTTAAATAAAATCCAAAATTTTGGAAAATCCGAAATTAAAAAATTCTAGCGGAGATATGAATAAAATTTTAAATTTCTAAAAACGAAAAAAAAAATGTTTAAAATTAAATTTAAAATGCTGAATCATTAATAAGTCACAATAGTTTTTAAAATAGAAAGTAAATTGAATAAAGAAAAATATTATGAATGTTAGATGAACGAATCTCTAGTAATATCATCCCTTGAATTGGCAAAAAATGCGCAATTTCTTTTAATTACATTCAGCTTAATATACAAATGTCAAGTTCCAGCACCAATATTTGAACTAACAAGGAAGGTCTCCACTGGGGGCATACTCAGAATTTTTTGAAAAAAATACGAATTAAACTACTCATGTAGGTAATAAAGGATCAGTGAAAATTAGCGGCGGAATTTCATTATTAGATATGTAAAAAAATAAAATAGTTTGGAATAATTGGCGTGAAAAGCTGAAAGCTACGCGAGATTTGGCGAGCAGTGCATTTCCTCGCCAAAAGCAGACGATTTTAACGAATCTGAAAATTGATTTTAATTGACTTCACTGTTAAAATATCTGCAACATTTTCTGCAACGTCACTCCACTACTTTTATAGAATATCTCTCTTCTGACCAATGAGAATGCTCCATAGCACCGTGAATTGACCGTGTCATACACTGTTAAAAATCTGCTGCATTTTGTTGCAACGCACTCCACCGCTTGTATATAATATCTCTATTCCAACCAATGAGAAAGCTAAATTTCACGGCCAAGTAACAGTTTTCTATACAAGAAAGGGAGGGCGTTGCAACAAAATGCAGCAGATTTTTAACAGTGTATTTTTCAATTTGGAACAATTTTAATCAATTTAAATTGTTTTAAATGATAAAATATATTAATTTAATTTTGTTATAAGTACATATAAACGTATATGACAAAATTACACTTAAAGTAAAGTAAAAATGCAAAACTAAAATTACTTAAACTAAACTTATTTAAATAAATTGAACATAGAAAGTTTTTTCTTTAAAAAGTAATCGAAGCGTAAAAGCGTATTTTTCAAAATTTCGTTTTTTCGCCAACCGGAGATAAATCGCCAAATAAACGAAATTTTTATTATTTTTTTACGGACGTTATAAGGAGGTTCCGCCGAAATGGTTTTTATAAACATATATAACTATATGAGAAGAACATTCTGTAATTTTTTCAGATTTTTCTGAGTATGCCCGTATGGAGACCTTCCTTGTAAGAACCATCTGTTTAGTCAGTCCATGCTACGATGTTACCGCACACCTCGTTCAAATTAAATTTCTTTATTTAAACTTAAACTGCAAAAATGTACGGATGATATTGAAGAAATTAATTTAATTAAAATAACAGACTTTTTAAAAATTTTATGATGTGTTGCGTTACATGAGGTATTCAGCTGTATATACACAAAAGTTTGAAGTCGCTGACTTATACAGGGTGTATCTAAACTACTGGGCAAAACTTTAAGGGATGATAGTACACATCAAGACAAATAATATTAAGTGGGAAACTAAGGGTCAGAAACGACTTCGGAAGGAGATAAGCGCCATCAAATTTTAGGGTACAAAAGTTGAAATGATTATAAAAAACGGAAAAATTGGTCGATTCGTTTGCGGTTTTCACGAAAAATATTCTTTATGTCAGTATAGTCTTGAAAATAAATTATAAAGAAAAATTTCAACAAATGCCGATAGAGGGCGCTTTAGACTTTGGAGTAACGAACAACTACTTTTACCATTATTTTTTGCATCTCATTAAATTTTTTTTAGAAGTTTAGACATAAACTTAAGTTTTGAGCTCAACATCTGTGGTTAAGTAGCGCAAACTGAACTGTGTTCGATGGGAGTAGGTAGGTTCAAATTTCAAATGATTATAAAAAAACAGAAAAATTGGTCAATTGATTTTCAGTTTTCACTAAAATTATTCTTTATGTCACTATTGCCTTAAAAACAAATTATACAGATAAATTTTTAAAAAATGTCAATAGAGGGCGCTTTAGACTTTGGAGTAACGTACAACTATTTTTTACCATTATTTGTTGCATCTCATTAAATATTTTTAGAAGCCTATACATGAACATAAATTTTGAGCTGAAAATCTGGATTGATGAGAGTGGTTAAGCAGTGCAAACTGAACTGTATTCAATGTGGGTGGGGAGGTTCGAATTTCAAATGATAATAAAAAACGGAAAAATTGATCGATTCGTTTGCGGTTTTCTCTAAAACCATTCTTTATGTCAGTATTTCCTTAAAAATAAATTCTAAAGATAAATTTCAAAAAATTCCGTTAGAGGGCGCCATAAACTTTAGAGTAAACAATAACTATTTTTAACCGTTAATTTTTTAAAATCTAAATAAATGTTTTAAAATCTTAGACTTAAATTTTGAGCTGAAAATCTGATTCGTTGTGAGTAATTAAGCAGCGAAAAATTGAACTGTGTTCGTAGGGTGGGCAGGGTAACCCTTCAACACCTGAATACAGTTCAGTTTAAGCTTCTTAACCCCTCTCAATGATTCAGAATTTGAGCTGAAAATTTAAGTCTAAGCTTTTGCAAGTATTTAATTAGATACAAAAAATAACAGTGAAAAATTGTTGTTAGTTACTCTAAAGTTTAAAGCGCCCTCTAACGGAATTTTTTGAAATTTATCTTTAAAATTTATTTTCAAGGAAATACTGACATAAAGAATGGTTTTAGAAAAAACAGCAAACGAATCGACCAATTTTTCCGTTTTCTATAATCATTTGAAATTTGAACCTTCCCACCCCCATTGAACACAGTTCAGTTAGCGCTACTTAACCAATCTCAGCGATTCAGATTTTCAGCAAAAAATTTAAATTTGTGTCTAAGCTTCAATAAAAAATTAATGAGATGCAAAAAATAACGGTAAAAAATAGTTGTACGTTACTCCAAAGTCTAAAGCGCCCTCTATCGACATTTTTTGAAATTTATGTTTATAATTTATTTTCAAGACAATTCTGACATAAAGAATAATTTTAGTAAAAACCGCAAATCAATTGACCAATTATTCTGTTTTTTATAATAATTTGAAATTTGAACCTACCCACTCTCATTGAACACAGTTCAGTTTGCGCTACTTAACCACAGATTTTGAGCTCAAAATTTAAGTTTATGTCTAAACTTCTAAAAAAAATTGATGAGATGCAAAAAATAACGGTAAAAAATAGTTGTTCGTTACTCTAAAGTCTAAAGCGCCCCCTACCGGCATTTTTTGAAATTTATCTTTATAATTTATTTTCAAGATAATACTGACATAAAGAATAGTTTTCGTGAAAACCGCAAACAAATCGACCAATTTTTCCGTTTTTTATAATCATTTCAAATTTTAGACCTTAATCTTTCATGGCGCCTATCTCCTTCGGAAGACGTTTGGGACCCTTAGTTTCCCATTTAATATTATTTGTCTTGATGTGTACTATCACCCCTTAAAGTTTTGCCCAGTAGTTTAGATACACCCTGTATAGTTTTAGTGTATGGACTTCATGATGGGCGGACGGACAGAAGACAAAGACGAACAAGGTTTAAACAAATTGAATTAAAAAATAAATATAAAAGGAAGTTAATTATTTTAAGAAAATTAAAAATGTTTAAATCAAATCATTTAAATAAAACCCAAAATCCAAAATTTTTTGAAAATCCGCATTTAAAAAAATTAAGGGAAATATAAGTAAAATTTAAAAGTTTTAAAAGTTTTTTAAATAGAAAGAAAATTGAACTTAAAAAAATATTATGAATGTAAGATGAACGAAAATTAATAATATAAACCAAAAAATTGGCCAATAATACGAAATTTCTTCTTATTAAATACATCTTTGGATGAAAATTTCAAGTTCCCACATCGGGGATCGAACTAAGTACCTTTCGTTTACTAGCGATATGCTTTTCTACCAAGCCACGGCGCCTATATGTAGAATTTTGAAATTAAGCTTCTTTTTTTAAAATCGCAAAAATGAAAGTTTGACATAGAAAAGATTAATTTAATTAAAATAATAGACGTATTCAAAAGTTTATGATTTGTCGTGTGACACAAGGTATTCAGTTGTAAGCATACAAAATTTGAGGTCTGTGACTTATGTAGTTTTTGTGTACTGACTCTGTGAGGAACAGTCAGAGGACAGAGACGAATAGGGCTTCGAAAGATGAACGATACCCTAAAAAGGAAAAAAATACTACTGGAAATTCGTGACAGATATTCTAAATAAAAATTAGTCGTTAGGGTCCACCATAATAGTTATTCTAGGCAAAGTTACTCATCATACCAGGTTCATTATAAACTAAGAAATATTCTACCATATTTAAAATAGATGTTCTACAACTCTCCTGTCAAATATGGATACTTCATCATAAAGGTGGATTTTACACATATGAAAAAGATGTATAAGAATTGGTAAATATCAATTTACTTACCTACATGAAGAACATTATTTATAAATAGAAACTGATTTATTTATATAAATAATGAAACGGATTCACGCCAAATGGGATTTAATTCCCCACAATCTATACCTTTACTTCTCAGAAAAAATATATGTACTAGTATGTTGATTGATTTCACTTACGTGAGCTGCATGCATGGAAGTGTAGAATTTCCAAAAGTGCTCATGGTTGAGGTAACGAAGCTACCAACCTCATCACTTCTTTCAGACCAAGAGTGGGAAGCAATATGCTGCAAGACTTCCATAGGAGGATGACATCTAATCAGGACACCAAAGGCAGCGGTTCTGATTTTGGGACATTCAGTTTCGTTAAAGTATAGTGGCATAACGAATTGAAGAACCTAAAACAAATGATGTATTATTTTTGATTTATTTTAATGCTTTTAAAAATGATGACTATTTTCTATTGGGTTGGGGAAAAAGTAAGTTCGCTCTTTTACGTGTTTTTCAAAGTGAATTTATTTATATAAATAAAACAAAACTAATCAAAATTTATGTGCTATTTTGTTCGATGACCTTTTGCCATTTTTCTGGTAAAACAATAATTCCGTCACTGTAGAATTTCTGAGAGTTCTGGGCAAAAAGCTGAATAAGGTGATTTTCACAAGCCTTTTTTGAAACCAGCTTAACACCTTCAAGAGAGTACCACATAGGGCAGAACAAATGGTAATCCGTCAGATCCAGGTCCGGACTATATGATGGGTTCATCAAAACTTCCCAACAAAGCTCTTTCAGTTTTTGCCGAGTGACTAAAGATGCGTGTGGTTTAGCGTTGTCGTGATGGAAGACAGCACCTTTTCTTTCGATCAATTTTGACCGGGTTTTTTAATTACCTGCTTCAATCGCATTAGTTGTTTAGAGAAGATAGTTAAATTGATGGTTCGGCCAGGTTTGAGCAGCTCATGATGGAAAATTCCTTTCCAATCCCACCAAACACTCAGAATCACTTTCGTAGGCATCAATCCGGGCTTTGCCACCATTTTTGAAGCTTCGATCACGATCTTTTTAGCACATTGTTGTTATACGTGATTCCCTTTTCATCACCCGTAATGATTTGTTTCAAAAATGGCTCGATTTCATACCATTTCAGTAGCAATTCACAAATGAAAACTCTGTTCATTAAATTTTTCGCTGTAAGTTTATGGGGAAGCTAAGTATCGAGTTTCTTTTGGTATCCAATTTTATGTAAATGGTTCAAAGTGGTTTATGGTTAATGTTTAGTTCCGTAGCAATGTCATGGGAAGAAATATGTCAGTCTACCTGGATTGTTTTTAAAATTTCATCGAATTTTTCAAGGATTGGCCGGCCAGGGAAAGGTTCATCTTTAACATCGAAATTTTCGGAAGGAAAAAGAGGAAACCGATTCAGACTTTGGCGTTTACTTACGATGAGCCTGCGCCAATTTTTTTCCTTTTTGGAAGTAAAAAACTAAAATGTGACGAAAAGGATCTTCTGAAATCTCTATTTTTAAAACGCAATAACTTTTGACTGGTTAAACAGATGACGCTACCTTTATATCTAGAATTTTCTAGAAACTGTTACCTTTCAAACGCTGTATAGTATGACTTAATTGAGTAAGTATTACTCGAGATATGGGACTTTAAAGCTATCTATTGGGAAAAACGAATTTACTTTTTCACCAACCCAATATTATTTATTGTTGATATATTACACATCATAGTACACAGGCAAGAAAATTTGATTAAAAATAACTTTAAACAAAATCAAGCATGAAGAAATTCAAGCTGTTGGGGAGGGGTTTTCTGTACCAGTAACGTCTTGGAATGACCAGTCCTTTATATACTATTTTTATATCCAGTACAATATATAGCTGCAATGTAGAACTATTGAATATGAAAATCTTCGCTTGTTATAAACAAGTTGTAAATTGCACGTCAAATGTAGCAAATGAGGTGCGTTTGTACTGAAAATTAACTAAGCAAGTTGCCACATTTTGTGATACTTGTGAAAGATAACCGTTTTTATAAATACTGTTTTTAAAAAAAAAATACATTTTTTTTTGTTAAAAACTTTTAGTACATTCATGATACAACCCTAAAATTATTTAAAATTTGTTTATAATGTAACATTTTAAATTTTATATTGTCTGTGCCAGTTTATACATCGGTGATTGACATGGCACTTAACGTGTTAAAAAGTTTTTATCGCGTTATAGCGAAAATCAGTAAAATAAGATTACGGGATAATTTATTCACTAAAAGCAGTCTACACAGTAGAGGAAATGAAACACGAGTTTTGTAATGCTTTTTAAGCGACATTTTTGAATAATATTTTGATTGTCTTGTTAAAAATAGATTAAAAAGCATTATCTTAATTTTAGAAAGAAGATGATTGCCTCAAAATGGCACTTTATCTGCCTTCAAAAGTTCCTTTCTCACAGAATATGTTCTTGGCTTACTACTGATGAAAATATTGTATCAATAATAAAAATAAGTGTCTAAGTTACTAACAGATGCAAGGTGTAGCGGTAAAAACATGGCATAATTAACGTACTCATGACAGAAATTTTGGAGAGGATCAAGCCCTGATTATCCTCTCATTAGCTATAGCTTTGACTAGATGACATTACTTTGCAGTATGTTGGAAGAAAATTCTTAATTTAATGCGATTTTTAGTTAGGTGTCAATAACTAAGGTCTCCACTTTACTAACCCTCCACCCCATCTACTAAAAAAATTCAATATTCTTTTCAAATTCATTTATTCCTTTTTATTTTCAAAGAATGATGAGAAAATATTTTATTTGATAAATTATTTATCAAACACATTTTCGAGCGTGTAACAGTCGAGAAATTAAGATATAAATTTCTACGTAGTTAACATATTTAGTCGAAATGTTTACATTAATTTGTTTTCATTTTCCGAATTTCTTTGATATGTAGAATTTTTATTCGAACCATATTTTGTGAGTAAAAATTGTTTTTTATGCTAGAGTGAGACATAAGGTATCACTTCTAAACAGGAATAATGAAATATACAACTTTTAATGTGCTTTTTCCAAAATCGTGTTTTTTGAATAGGTAGTCACTGGGCATTTATAACTATCCAGCAAATTTATCCAATCATTTTCTGAAATCACCATTGCTGTATTCTCAACAATACAGCGTAATGCAATACAAAGAGCTTTCTTTCAATATTTTACTTCTTTGAAATTTTCAAGCATTTATATGTGATTTTTTAAAAAGAAAAAACGTAATATATATATATATATATATATATATATATATATATATATATATAATACCATTAAAAGTAGACAAGATTCACCAATGGATTTTATCAATAAAACAAAAAACCAAAACGAAGAATTAGAATTGAATTGAATTATAATAATAATAATAATAAAAAAATAGTGAAACGAGTAAATCTGAATAAATAAATAAATAAAATGAATGCAAATGTAATTTGTAGCCCCAAAGCAGAATCATCAGGCCCCAAATGCTCTGGAACTACAAATGAAGTGTGCGGTTTCATCCACGTATTAGCCATGAAATAGCAAAATAATACGTATTTGGGGCTACCAGCACACAAAAACCAAATTATTAAACAAGGAACAGAGTAATAAATGGTTGAAAAAATGAAAAAAATATATATATATTAAAACATTAGCGTGCAGCAAATAGAGTCAGTAACATAAGAACAAATTAACCCTATTTTTGTACGTGGAAATGATAAACTTTACATTCATATATAAATTGGATAAAAAGTAAGATAACAAAATATTGAGAACAAAAAGAACTTATCTGTTTATCACCATTCATGAAGAGGACTTCGCAATATATATATATATATATATATATATATATATATATATATATATATATATATATATATATATATATATATATATATATATATATATATATATATATATATATAATATATATATATATTATCTCCGGCTTTTCAATTTTTATTTCAGTTTTTAAAATAATAATAATGATGATGATTATAAACTTACGCTAAAATAATATATATATGTATTAGCAAGCATACTTACATTTTCAGGATATCTATCAACAATACTGTGTAAGGAATATAAAGCGGCTGATTTCACGAACGCAATGAAACTGGGACCTAAATCTTGAATGTTCTCAGCTGTACCATAAGCATATTCAGTTATCACGGGCAGAACTTCAGAAACTCCAATTTGACTTAATGTATCAATGTAGATTAGGATTTCATCTTGCTTCTTTGTAGTTGCTAAGTTGTGGATGATATCCTTTTCAAAAAGAAAATAAAGGAAAAAAATTATGAAAGCTAAGTATTTCGTTCGAACGTGTTGCATCAGACATGAATGATTTCAAAAAACAGCTTAAAAAGAAAATAACAATAAACGGTACAGATTTAATTCACAGATGCTTCAAAACTCCAATAAAGATGCTACTTCTCTAATGTAAAAATAGGAGAAAAATAAATTTTAAAAGCTTTAATAAATTTTTTATTCTAAAGAAAAAATAGGAAAGTAGAAAAAAAAAAGTGCGAAAAGCAATTAAAAGTAGCATATGTGCCGACTGTGAGGCAAAAACACTGAAAACAACTAAAATTTAATCTCATTATAAAAAAAAGAATGCATTCAGTACTCATGACTACACCGTAAAAAAAAAAAAAAATGTTTTTTAATATAGGAAAATATAATACAGGTTGTTCTAAAAATCCCTGACACATTTTAAAATTCAATATAAAATCAAGTAATTCTCGTACAGGAGTGCGGTTTGGAATAAAATACTTCTCATGGTGAAAAGTTTTCTTCAAGCAAATGAAAATAATTAGTTACAAACTTCGATCATAGATGGCGTCACCTGTGCTGACGTTTGTTTTTAAACGTGCATTCTTTCAGATTTCAAATTTTGTTTTGACGTTGTGATACAAAAATGACGAAACCCAGTAAAAAATCTTATTGTATAGTTTGGCACTTTGAAATCAAATCGAAACAGATCTGAAAGTCAGTAAAAACGCATGTTTGAAACCAAGCGTACTGACAAGAGGCTCTATCTATGTTCGAAGTTGGAAACTGCTTTTTTATTTGCATGAAAAAAAATTATCTTGCGAAGCATTTTAGTCCAAATCGTACTTCATTAAGACAATTACTTGATTTAATACTGAATTTTAAAATGTGAAAAGAACTATTGTTACACTCTGTTTAACAAAGAACAAAAAATATACATAATTCTCTTCCAAATTACTCATTATTCCAAAAACTTTTTTTATTTTCAGAAATCTCTGAAACCAACATATTCTAGAGATTTAACGTAGAATTTATAAATACAAGTTTTCTTTTGTTGATTTTAAAAAAAGTTTCCCGGTTGTTTTTTAGAGTTTATTGATAATTTTTCTAAAAGGAATATAGCTTTGCATCGGATGCTATTAATTCTCAAGTAAACATTTTTATGTTTAAAAAACACAGTGTACAGAGAAACATTATAAATTAACAGCATTAATGTTTAATTGAAAATAGAATTAATAGCATATTGTAAAGTAATATTTCTTTTGGAAAAAAAAAACTGATTGCTACACTATAAAAACTACTCAGCATAGTTTCTAAAATCAGTGGCAGCAAAAAAAACTCTTGCTTTATAAACGCTTCTTTAACCCGGGAGTACACGCACAGGGTCTTTTGACCCGGAGTGCGTATGATTTTTGCAATTGTAACCACTTATCTTTTAAAAGTAACCTTCAACCTATTTTATCGCAAAATTTGTAAGGATTGTCTCCGCCTAAATAAAATGACGATTATAATTTGATTTTATTGGTGACAAAGTTAAAACCATTTCTACCCTGGGTAAGCGCGTGTTCTTCCGGGTTAAATCTCGAATATATAATGGTTTCTTTGGCTGCTAATGATTAGAACGTTTTCGAAATCGTGGGTAAATCAGAAAGTTGAAGATTATATTGTAATTTCGTTTATTAATAAACAATTTCCGCTGTTTTACAGTGTACCGTTAAAAATTTCCCGAAATAACTGTGAGTTAAATTTTATATTGCTTACTTGTGACTTTTTTTTTTAAATTTTGCTTTTAAAATTTATTCATAATAGCACTTTCTTTATCCACTTTAGCACTTTCTTTAATTTTTCAATTCTCAATCTTTATCGTGCATGTCTCAAATAAATTAAGTGATTTATATACATTTTTTACTAGACTTACCTGCAGAATTGTATTAACTAATAAGACAGGACATTCTGGATGAGAAATGATGCTACTGGCTTGTTCCAAGTTCCTGTGGGTACGTTCATGGGTCCTTATCCTAGAACATACAAAACAATGTTAGAGAAAATATATTAAATAAAAAGCAAAGTGCCCAGTTAAACTGATGGCACTGAGCTTACAGAGCTTACAGGCTATTCACACTAATTTGTACACTTATTTTAAAAAATATCCTCCTCCCCGAAGAAGAAATTAAGATGAGATTAGTGTCTCCGTGTCCCCCCCTTTATACTTAATCAACGAATCTCTAAATCTAAACAGGGAAGCATATTAAAAGATGCATGATACTGCATGAAAAACCCATTTATCTAATTTAAAAAAGAGACTAGCCCCCATTCCTCCTTTTACACTTAATTAATGAACCTCCAAATCTAATGAAGGAGGTGCCATAACAGAATAAACCAGCACATCAAATTTGAAGCAAATAGAGTAATGTAGTATAATCAGGAAATATGGTGTAGCATAACCGAACAATACATGAAACTAATTAACTGATAAAGAATAATTTTTTTTTCACAAATAATTTCTTTATAGAACCTGAGAAATCCTGTCAAATACGCCTGTCATGGCCCTGCTCACCAGGTCTGTAAAATTGATTTTAATCTTTTTTTATTTATTTTTAAATTTAATGTTTTAAAAGCTAATCTTGGGGTCAGTTTCAAAAGACTGAATTCTTTTGAAATTAAATAGCATTTTTCTGTCTTTAATAAATAACTATTGCCACCAGCAATTGTGTTATGTCCATGGGTAGAAAAATAATCGCTTTTAAAAAGATAACAAATGCCTGAAAAAAAAAAAACACTTTAATGTTAACCCCTTTAAGGGCAGTGGTCCATTTTTGGACCACTTAATTTTAATTACTAAACACCACATTGGCACTGGAATATTGGAATGAAATTTTCATTTTTATTAAGCACGCGAATAAAAGCTTTTGCTTATTTTCGAATAAATTTCCTTTTAAATTCTGGCGTCGATCACTCATTTCAGTATTTTACGAACAGAAGTGTCTTGTCTGTGAAAGGGTTAAAGAGAAACTTGTTAGAAATTTTAAACAAATTACAAAATCTATGTAAAATATTTAAAACTGTGAAAAACACCTGAAATTAAAGATCAAATCACGAGTTCCATAGACAAAATCAAAACAGCTGAGGATCATAAAATAGTAAAATAAAATAGAACATCATGTAATAACAGCTTCAAAAAAGTAAGTTAGTAGCACCATTCAATACAGTCTATTTAGTGTGTTATAAATAGTTTTAGAAAAAAAAAATCTCACTTTTGAGAAATAGCAATTTTAGTAAAATATTTATCACAATTTGGAAAAATACTGCCATGCTGTGAGATAAATCCAAAGCAATACAATATTATACATATTTTATGTTTTCCCTTTATTTTGGGAAAGAAAAAAAATCAGAACATTTAACACTGAAAATATAAATTTCTAATAGAAGAACGACTTTCGTACCTGTCAAATACAGATCTCTGAGCTGGATCGCTGTTAGAAGATTTCAGTTCCCTTCCGTTGCACAAGGAGCGAATTACTCTGGCAAGACATGAGTGAGCAGCAGAATGGAACAGGTGACTCTTTTTTGTTTCGGACAATGACAAAAGTACCTGAATTGAATTTAAAAAACAACGTCTTATAAGTAGAACAGTTTAAAATTAAGTACATTTTATGAAAATATTGCCGATCTATCCTAATTTTGCACGTGATAATGCTATTTTTTAGGTAATATATTTATGTATGTGTATCTCTTTTTATATAGAGTAATTCAAAACTGTTATTTTCTTGAGGTTACAGTTAGTCAAAACAGTTAATTTGTTGACAAAGCAATTTGTTTGTTAATTTTTTGCTTAATTCAAAATAGTTAGTTAACAGTTAACAATTAGTTAATTAAACAGTGAATAAACTCTTAAAGTTAACAGTTAATTGCTAATTAATAGATAACTAATAGTTAACTAACAGTTAGTTACAACTATTAGTTTTGTTAGTTACAACAATTTTTCCAACAGTTTTCAACAAACATTTTTTTCAACAGACAAACAAGTTTTTTTTTTCAAAGACAAACAGTTTTTTCAAACAGTTTTTTTAGACAGTGTTTTAAAACAGTTTTTTCAAACAGTTTTTTTCAGACAAAGAATTATCAACAAATAAACAAGTTTTTTTTCAAAGACAAACAGTTTTTCAAGAAACAGTTTTTTTTCAGCAGCTTTTTTCAACAGTTTTTTCGAGAAGTTTTTTCAGACAAAGAATTTTCAACTAATAAACAAGTTTTTTTTTCAAAAATAAACAGTTTTTCAACAAACAGTTTTTTTTTCAGGAGCTTTTTTCAAGTTTTTTAAACAGTTACATTAGTTTTGTTAGTTACAGCTGTTAGTTAGTTAACAATTAACAATTAGTTAAGAATTATTCAATAAGTTAGTTTGTAGTTAGTTTGTTTGTTAGAACTGTTGAGATCAATAGCTAGTTTTGTTTGAGATGAACAGTTAGTTTGTTGAGGTTATGCTCCACTGAGGTTTTCCGATTACCTCTGAAACTGCGGATGACAAAACAATTGTTCTCATTGCAAATTGTATCTTTACCATGCCATTTTCTTGATATTTTATCGATGGCATTCTTTTATAATGGTTTGTAGAGATATTAAAAATGAAATTGAGTATTTATGTGACTCTTTTTTTATAACTTGTATTTAGAAAACTACTGCCCTAGGTCCAAACAAAGACAGAAGAACGTTAAAAAGTTACTATTCTTCGATGAATGAAATGTACCAAGTTTTGATAGCATAAATTTTATGGATTTTCAACGTTTTTTGGTACTAAAAATTATATTACGCAATACAAATACTCAAATAATTTCAGCATAGTAAATAATTCTTATTTGAGCTAATTTAAAACAAAAATGTCTTTTGCATGCAACTACGATTGTTTGAAAGAAGAGCGATGAATGCAAATTTCGCTTGCTTTACAGAAAAAAATAATCATGCCCACATTTACGTATTTTTTTTCCTTATTTTCTTAAACTGTTTGAAAAAATACCAACCAGAAATCTCAAAAAACAATAAATTTATGAAGTATGAAAATGCTTTTGAAATTAAAAAGCCTCTTTGTTGCTCAAAAGTTTAGAGAAAAAAAATGTGCAAATTAACTATTGAAATTCAATATGATTTCTGATTGCTTTTTATTGCAAATTACTTCTTGAATTTAAGTGAAGTGGTTCCGGAAAAGTTAAAAATTGTGAAATTACACTATATTTTCATAACAATTATTTATATATCGTTAATGTGTCTGGAATTTTATAACGAATAAAATTGTTCAGTTTTTCTTATTTGCCAAGAATTAGTAGATTCCAATTTAATTGATAAATATTACTTACAATTCAAACAAATACAGTCCGATTTTTTTGTTTTTCTCTGCTTAACAGTATTATTTTTTTTGTGTGGTTCAGATTCGTTTATATTTACACTACATCGCAAAAGGTGACCGGCCACTTGCGATTTTAGACATTTTGTTAAATATCTAGAAAAATACATGAAGAATTATCCTGAAACTCTAAGTGTGTAAACAAATTAGTATAAGTCATATATTTCCGTGAAGATTTTTTTCCTAAAACTCGTAGGAGACCGCGAACAAATTGAAAACAACAACAACAACAAAAAACGAATATCTTTTGGATAACACTGTCAAAACTAATGTAGCAAAAGCGTTCAAACTGTAGATTATACTTAAGTGGCTCATTATAATAAATTAAATAATTATAATGTTCATTTTTATGCGGATAGCATGTATACTCGTAGAGAAATAAAGGTTAAAAAAAAACAGTCTTAAAATTTTCCTAATTTTTTGTTTAAAATTTGCAGAGTTCTCAATATAAAATCATTTTTTTCCAGAAAATATGACAAACAACATTGTACATAATATTTTGTAATTTGAATTAAAAAACAATAAAAATTGTATGAAAAGTGATCAGGTTTACTAAATAATTTTTCATTACGCATGCGTTAACTCTATCAAAATTTCATTTGCATATGATGTCAACTAATTTTATAGAGTAGCTTTTGCAAAAGTTTTGTAAAACATAGCTTGAAAATTCTGAAAGTGATCTTCCATAGAATAAGCTCAAAATCCGTTATTCCCAAAGTGAAGCAAAAAGATGAGGGGCTGTATTCATTTATCCATTGATTAGTGTTAATACAGAATACAGAATATGGCACATGCTACTTTTTTTCGATACAACCCCTCATATTTTTTGCTTCATTTTTGAACAACAGATTTTGAGCTTATTCTATGGATGATCACTTTCAGAATTTTCAAGCTTTCTTTTTGAGATTTTTACAAAAGTTGCTTTATATATTTTGCTAACACTATATGAAAGTGAAATTTTGATAACGTTTACGCATGCGCAATGAAAAATTATTTAGTAAACTTGGTCATTTTCATACAATTTTTATTCTTTTTTAATTCTGATGACAGGGTATTGTGTACAATGATGTTTGTCATATATTCGGAAAAGAACATTATTTTTTTATTAAGGACTGTGCAAATTATAGGCAAAAAATTTGAAAAATTTGGAACTGATTTTATAAAAACCTTAATTTCTCTATGAGTATACATGCTACTCGGATAAAAACGAACAAATTTAATTACAATAAATCACTTAGTCATAATCTACAGTTTGAACGCTTTTACTGTATTAGTTTTGACATGGTTATCCAAAAGATATTCGTTTTTTTTTTCAGTTTGTTGACGCTCCTTTATAGAGTTTCAGTAAACATTTTTCACGGAAATGTATGACCTGTACTGTTGCGTTTACACACTTAGAATTTCAGGATAATTCCCCATGTATTTTTATAGATATATAGCAAAGTGTCTAAAATCGTAAGTGGCGATTTATTTTGCCATGTAGTATATTTCTATATTGCAAGATCCTCCATTTTAACGGTAGTTTTACTCTATTCAACGATAACTTTTATGTATTTTAAATATTTTAAATCTCTTTTCGGAAAAGAGGAATTACGAAATATTGTTCTCTATATTCAATAAACGGAAGGTCATTGGAGTGTTTTGCATATTTATACTGTATTCAATAAGTTCACACGCGAATTTTGATATAATGCTTTTAATGGAATCGGAGAGTGATGTCAGAAGGTCTAAATTTAATAAACAAGTTGAAAATTGTACGTCAAACGAGGCAAATAAGATACGTTCGTATCGTAACGAAGTTTCATAAATATTCAGATCTGGGGGGAAAAGCTGTTGCATAATTATGCATAAATGCATAAATACAAAATTTATTACAATCATACATATAAATTAAGCAGTACGGAAATTTTTCCCCATTGACCATAATATAACGGAATAATTTTGATTGTCCCTGTAATCGAACTATAGGTGCATCTGATTTTCATAAAATTTGAACAACAATTTTGCTCGACAAAATAATGCAACAATTATATATTTAAAATTTCAAACGGTTCAGCAGGATAGTTTTTGCGCTGTCATATGCGGACAGACGGACTGAACAACACAACGACACAATAGGTGCAGAGTATTTATATAATTCTGAACGCATATGAAAAGGAAAAAACTTGCCCCATTTGATTTCATTTAAACAAAAGGTGGCATATTAAATGCGTTGAAAGAAATACCTAATTAAATACATTTCAAAATTTATTCTTCTTCGATTTTTAAAGGTTGCACATGCACACAGATATATGAAAAATTTCGAATAAAATTTTTCGTCTTATTTGATTGCAGAAAAATTTTAAAATTTCTCTGATTAATCGCAGTATGATTTTTAACCTGAAGAAAATATTAGGCAAAGATTTTTTATCTGAAATAGTGGGCTTATATTTCTTGCGAACTCGAAGAATAGTAAGCGCGCCTTGTTACTTTCATCTGTCGTTACAAGAAAAAATTATTGGATTCGTGAAAATTTTCGAATTCGGGATTTTGACGAATTTACACGTTTTAGGGGTCAGATATTCCAAAAAACATGGTTTTAAAAAATGTCTGTCTGTCAGTAGTCTCTCTGTCTGTATGAGACATAAGTTTTGTTGGCACGCTATCTCAAGAACTAATGCACGGAATTTCACAAAACTTTAAGTTTAGTTAGACTTTGATATAAGCCGGATCTGATTAGTTTTTGGTGTATATCGTCGTACATGTGGCACTGCTATGCTGTTTCTTTCACGATTTCTACAATAGTTATACCTCAAGATTTAATGGACTTTTTTTTTTTTATCAAACATCAGATTCAGTTACTCCCTGATAAAATTTAGCATCATTTAAGTTTTAGAGTAAATCGGTCAACATGTGGCGCTTCTATCCAATTTTTTTTTCGATTTTTTCGATTATTTTATCTGAAATACTATTACTCGGATTTTCTTTAAACTTCACATTCAGTTAGAACTTGAAATAAATTGTTGCATATAAGATTTCGATGTAAATTACCCAACCGGCAAGTCTGCCATGTTTAATTTTTCTGGAAGTATTAACGTATAAACATGTATGAAATATAAGAAAGTTTTGAAATTGTCACATCCGACTAGTTGTTTTTAACGTATTTACGATTTAAGTGTAACTCCGATCAAAAAGATCCGTTTCGATTTTCAGGGAATCCTTTCCAATCATTAAATCGAAGTTCGACATAAAGAAATGCCTAAATAAATCATAAAAAGTCGTAAAAAAATACAGGGTTGTTATAATTAAAGTTCGCTTATTCAGAAGGCTCTAGAGCCGGTTCTATGGCTCTAAACGAATCAGAATTTCACTAGTACGTAGTTGAAGAGATGCGCTCTGCGAAAATCGAAAAAAAATTAGTTAAAATTTTTGTCAGTAGGTGGCGCTGTGCCAATATTTAAGTCGACATTTGCAGATTCCTTTATTTTCTGGGGATTTTTGAAAAATTCTGTATCTAAAGACAGATGTCAGACAATTTCTGATCTGAAAGACAGTATTAAACTTCACATTCGCTCAATCTAACAGGACAATTTACGCAATGTTGTAGAAAGCACAATTCTTAGAATGGAATGCATTATTAAAAATGGCGGAGGATTCATTGAGCATGCGTAATGTTATTCTTCGTTATTTAATCATTGCCGAGCGACATGTTTTATTTTTGTTGATGCAGATTGCATCACATGAAATGATATTCATTTTTCTGTATTGTTTGGAGTCATAGGTCAGATTAGATCTGTCTGATTAGGTGAACCTAATTAGAACAATTCTTAGTTCGTCGAAGCTTGTTGAAACTTTTAAATTTCTGTGTTTCGTCTGGAATGCCTGATATTGATATAATGAATCTGCATACATCACCTTAAATATTGGCGCAGCGCCACCTAGTGACAAAAATTTTGACTAATTTTTTTTTCGATTTTCGCAGAGCGCATCTCTTCAACTACGTACTAGGGAAATTTTGTTTCGTTTGGAACCATAGAAACGGCTCTAGAGCCTTCTGAATAGGCGAACTTTAATTATAACAACCCTGTATATATCAATTTACTTTCAGTTCAGTGAGAATTTTTTCATTTGGTGAATGAATGTTGTTTGGAAGAGCCTCGAGAATCTCCTTTGCCTCCCATATCAGAAGATCTTTATCAATGTTTTCTTTGATGTAAGACACGACGAAAGAGACGGATTCATTGGTTCCAATCAATGGAAGAATGTCCATCCATATTTGCCTGTTTTAAAGAGAAAAAGTTCATTAAGAATTTATACCTTGATTAGTGTAAGGGTGGTAAATCTGAAGCATTGAAATTTTTTAAAATTTATATTCATTATGTGAGTAAAATAAATTTTTCGTTGTTGTTATAACAAATAAAATCTTAAAAAAAAAAAAAAAAAATTGTAATTTAAGAAATTACCCCAACCATTTGAAAAATGTTTCACTCGATACATTCATCTATCATTTTAAGCTAAATACCAGTTGTTTTATTGTGTATTATCCGTGCCACTGCTATAAATGACTTTATACATGCTGCAATTTGAAGGTACGGTTCGTTTAAGTTATATCACTCTATTGTCGCCAAGCATAAAAGTTGGCGACGAAAGAAACATTTCAAACTATTTAACATTGTTGGTGCAAAAGTAATCATTATTAAAATACAGCTTTGGCATATACTGTTATACTTGTAAGACTTTGGCATATATTGTTTGATTTTACAGAGCAGAATTTTGGTGATGGAGGTTTTAAACCAAAATCGATCGCAGCACATGCATCTGTGAATGGGTCCATCAGACATCGAATCAAAAAAGTTTTTTCCCAGTTTTTCCCAAGCCGATTGCTTTTTAGTTTTCTTTTTAGGTGGTGGAAAATCAAGAGTAATAGCTATAACATTTTCCGGCTTGTTAGAATCACTATTGGCACTCAAATTTTCCTGGTTAGAACCGACCGATAGTAAAACGCCATGGCTAGTGGATTGGTCGCCCTGGCGACATGATGTTTTACAATTAATCGGTTCGGCATTAAATTGCTTCCTTTTTCGTGATCGCCTTTCAACACGTAATTGGTTTTCAGCGGCTCAATAATCTTTTGATTTTATCATTTTCTGCATTGAAAGACGTTTTTGCGCCAAACCAAATACAGTATTACTCAGTTATCCCGTCGACCAATTTCGCCAAATGATACGAATCGCCAAACTAATAAGCAACTTATACATGTTGACTAAATTTTTATTTTAAATAGCAAAAGAAGAAATAAAAATCACTTTATGATTGTTTAAGTACGCGTATTGTGTTTAATATCATTGAATGCGATATTCACGTTCATTCATTTCTTTGGCTTCGGCTTTTTCCGTATCTGTTAATTTCCGTCTACCCATTTTTAAATTTGTTAGTTTTCTCCTTTATTACAATGATTTTAACCATTTTAATTTACTATTCAAATAAAAATTCTTCTAAAAGTAAAGAATTTAATTTAAATTCAAATAAAAATTCTTCTAAAAATAAAGAATTTAATTTAAATTCAAAAGTGGTAACATCATTCAAAAGTGGTAACATCATTCAAAAGTGGTAACATCATCGGGTCCATTCTCCCGAAAACAACAACCATTTTTCAAATGGTTAATAAAAAATTCAATTTTAAAGTCATACAAATTGAAAAAGAATAAGACCATATAATAACAACAATTACAGTAGATGCAGGAATAAAGTTGGAAACTGGTGTTACACAATAAAACACAAAAAATCTTCTTGAAACACCATAAAAATAAAGCCTATAATAATCGCCTAAATAATCGCAAGGCCTTTCGATAGAACTAAGTCTATCTTCATCAGGCAAAAAGACGTGCGTCTACAGTGAATGTAGCGGCACGACTGACGTGGCAAGGCGAGAAAGGGAGAAAGCTGAAGGAGCAGCCAATGGGAAAGTAGAAGGCAACAGCCAATCAGGGAAGGGCATAAACGAACAAAAGATACAATGAAGGAAGGGGGGGAGGAGAAAATGGTTACAAAGGGAAAAAGTTAAAAGTAAGTAAAAAGTAATAACTAAAAAGGCAGGTTAAATTAAAAGTAAATACGCACACACATAAAATAATAATAATAATAATAATTAGTATTAAAAATGTTTATAGTAATAAGAAAACATATATATATCTAAAAAGTTATATACATGATTAATACGAAAAAAAATATATAGTTATAAAGATACATATGTATAGATCTAAAAAATTATATGTATGATTAATTTTAAAAAAAAAGTAAATAATTATAAGGCAGTGCTGAAAAGGTTTTTCCAAGCTATGGATAGCGTTTTAGAATCAGATTTATCATTAACAATAACTTCACGATTAAGATAAATAGCTAAATTTTCAAGAAAATCTAACTCATAGGTACTATTGGCATTAAAGATAAGTTTAGCAGTTTGAAAATTGAAACTATGGCCGGAATCCCGAGAGTGCTTAGCAACCGAAGATTTTCTTCTTCTTCGGTTGCTAGAAAATCTTCGGTTGCTAAGCACTCTTGGGATTCCGGCCATAGTTTCAATTTTCAAATTGCTAAAATTATCTTTAATGCCAATAGTACCTATGAGTTAGATTTTCTTGAAAATTTAGCTATTTATCTTAATCGTGAAGTTATTGTTAATGAAAAATCTGATTCTAAAACGCTATCCATAGCTTGGAAAAACCTTTTCAGTACTGCCTTATAATTATTTACTCTTTTTTTTCTTTTTTTTTTAAAAATTAATTATACATATAATTTTTTAGATCTATACATATGTATCTTTATAACTATAATTTTTTTTCGTATTAATCATGTATATAATTTTTTAGATATATAAATGTTTTCTTATTGCTATAAAAATTTTAATACTAATTATTATTATTATTATTTTATGTGTGTGTGTATTTACTTTTAATTTAACCTGCCTTTTTAGCTATTACTTTTTACTTACTTTTAACTTTTTCCCTTTGTAACCATTTTCTCCCCCCCCCCCCTTCCTTCATTGTATCCTTTGTTCGTTTATGCCCTTCCCTGATTGGCTGTTGCCTTCTACTTTCCCATTGGCTGTTCCTTCAGCTTGCTCCCTTTCTCGCCTTGCCACGTCAGTCGTGCTGCTACATTCATTGTAAACGCACGTCTTTTCGCCTGATGAAGATAGACTAAGTTCTATCGAAAGGCCTTGCGATATTTTATTTATTTTATTTTTATGGTGTTAAGAGAAGTTTTTTTGTGTTCTACAGTAGATGTTTCAAGCTTTACAACAGACTCCACATCAATACAAATGTCAACTGAAAACCAAAGATGATATTTACGCATGTTCACATTCAAGAACATGCTATTAAAAAAAATATTAAGACATAATGGAGTATGCAGTACAGTAGAACCACGTACTCTGGTAGAACTGTTGATAGTTTATTTAGTGGAGATTTCTGCAAAAACTTAAATCAAGCTTGCAAATCAAACTTCTCAAGAATTCTTCTTTCATTATTATTACAATTAGATTTAATAATTCTGATATTCTCAAAATCTGAAATGTGGTCAGTATCTATCAAAGGCTTAACAAAGGATTTTTAGATTGTAAATTTCCGGGTTTGTAAATGCGTTTATGCTGTTTTGTGCTGATGTTGCGATGATCATTCAGTTTCACCTATATGAACAAAGTCATAATCTTTACATAAATTTTTAAGTTTTTTTCTTTTTTAGCCATTTACAATAAGTTTTTGTTTTAAAATTTAATATCTTGTGATCTTCTCTTAATTTATGAACATCAGTGTAAAAAAAAAAAAAAAGTTTATATTGATAAAGATTTTTTTTCTTTTTTTTTTTTGAGGGGGGGGGGGGGTTATTTACTAAATATTTATATGTGGTTTGGAATGTGTGCGCTGCGAAAGTTTTTGCTTTAAGGAGCAAAATAGAGTTCCCAATGTAGCAAAATTAATTAAAAACCACAACACAAAACTTAATACAGAATCAAGTTTCGAACTCACCTCATATCCCCTTGCAATCAGAATTCAAACCAATAGACATGATTAAATATGTGTATCTTTTCAAGAAGGTCATGTGTTTGCTTTGGAAAAATAATCTATCTAAAGACTAATTGTTTTCTCCACGTAATTTCTATAAGGATGTTGATAAGTAAAAAAAAAAAAATTCCCTTACCTTTTAACTTTTTCATCTTCTGGAGCAGTTTTGAGAGATTCTTTTGGAGTAATTTCTCTACTCAGAGCTTTTAGCTCTAAAGATTTCAGGTTTTGGAGAACTCTTTTAAGCAGAATGATTTTCTCTCCTACAATAGTTGATTCCTTCTTTTCTAAATCTCCTTCGACAATGATTTCAGAAATTTCT
This sequence comes from Maratus speculifer, assembly GCA_964019185.1. Lineage (NCBI taxonomy): Eukaryota > Metazoa > Arthropoda > Arachnida > Araneae > Salticidae > Maratus > Maratus speculifer. Next base: position 302,066,339 of record OZ025289.1, read on the forward strand.
TTCAATAATTTCTTAGCAACTTCTACAGATTCTCCCTTGTCTTCACATTTGTTATTAATTTCTAATTCATGGAAGAAATGTTTCATATGTTTTACATGGTAATACTTTTCTAGTTTGATATTTTTAACGTTTTAGTTAGTAAAACCTAATTAATATACATTACAAATAAATAAATAAATACAGTCGTATACAATACATGCATGACGTATATAAAAAATAAATTGAACCGCAAAATTCATGCGCAGCTGTCATATAAAAATAAGAAAATTTATAAAGGCGAAAATTTATACTGACTTTATAGTACAAGAGCCGACAGCACAAAAACTTAAGGTATCAAGCACAAGCAAAAACTTTTATGTTATGGAAGAGTAATAATAAGGGAATTTAATAATTCATGTTTGCCGGAAGTGAAGTGATGCTTAAGGGGGCTCAGGGGTTGAAAACTTGTCAAAAAATCGATTTTTTTATGATCTAGTTTGATTATTCAATTAATGCTGAACTCAATGCAAAAATCTGCATAAAAATATTTGCATTTTTAACAGAGTTATAAGCATTTATGTATCAGCACTTTCATAGCCACATCCATATAATTTCAACTTAAAGTCGCGTTTTCTCAAAACTTGATTTTTGACGACTAACACCAAGATTTATAAAAAAAAAAACTATTTGATGGAATGGATTAATTTTTTTTACATGCATATAACATCATTATCTATAGAATGAATTAATATAGTTTAATATTTTGAGTATTTTTAATGAAAACAAGTTTTATTTTTTAGGAGTTTTTTAAATTTTCAAATTTGAGTGTTTTTAATAATGTTGTTTTTGAGTGATAGTTATATCCTTAATTCATTCTATAGAGTAAAGTTTCTTGATCATTTTAAAACAAAAATTAGGTTCTTATGTAAATTCAACATTAAGATATTTTGGTGTTGGTGATATAACACATAATTTTTTTCGAAAATTGTGTTTGCTATATTTCTTATTATATTACATTGAAGTACTTCATTTTATAATTTTTTTAAACTAGAAACATACCTTTAAATATCAGAAAGTTTAAATTAAATACATTGAATACTTCTGTTTTTGTATGGACTCGAAGCGAGAGTTCTGTTTACATGTTTTTCCGTATCAATCAACCCCTGAGCTCCCTTAAGCCAAAAATAAATACCACTAGTGGTTGTCTCACAGGTTTTTCGTTGTGTTTTCCTACTCCATGTTTTCATATCTTTGATTGTAGGACAAACACAATGATAAATCTACAAGTCAACCACTAGTCGTATTAATTTTGGCTTATGCACCACTTCACTTCCGGCAGAATGGATCATTAGATTCATACCCCTATTTCTAATATTCCATAAAATAAAGGGTTTTTTCCTTTGTGCTTGACACCTTAGGTTTTTGTGCTGTTGGAACTATTATGCTTTGCATAAAAAATTAGTTTGATGTGTATTGATTGTTTTGATTATTTTGATACGTACGTAATGAACAAATTTTAAAGCTCCAGAATGTAAACTGCTTTCACATTCTTAAAAATTTCAGGATTGATAAGGAAAGTGAAATAACAATTACATTTACTGCTATTTATATAAAACTTAAAATTTTTAATTAATATAAATTACAAAGAAATAAATAAATACAGCCGTAGACATTGCATGCATAGTTTTTATAAAATAGAAATTGGACTGTACAATTCACATGCAACTGTTATATATAAAAATCAGAAAATTTATGAATGCATTTGCATCTATATAAAAGTTTTTCTATATTTAGTTACATTTCATGTAAGCTTCAATATAAATCGAAAAAAAAAAATTGCTATTGCCAAAGGCAGTGCTGAAAGAGTTACTTTTTTTAAATGCAGATTTTTTGATTGGCGGCTGACATACTTCGCCTTGTTTTTTGATTTCACTTTTAAAAATGGCATGCAATGACGTTAATAGTTCTAAACATACATTTTATTTAAATGAATAAAAAAAAGAACAAAACCATGATTATTTAAATGTAAACACATAAAATAGATATAAAAATAAATTTTCAACGTAAACTTACAAATATTTCAAGTGAAAAATTGAAATGAGTGAAGCGAACAAATAAATTTTTATGAATATAACAGATATTTTTTCTTTCAATGCCTATCATACACTTAGTCAAATCAGAAATCGTTTTTGTTACTTTTAGAAACCTCAGATAGTAATATGTTTTAAAAATTTAAGGATGAAATTCTTAAACACAAACATTTTTTTGCTGACACTGATTTTTGAAAAAAATTTCGAGTAGTTTTTAGCTCTCAGGCTATCAAATCCTGAAAGCTTATGTGCCCACCCGTTCTGTATGTACTTATGTAATGAGATAACTCATGATAAAAATATCCGATTTAATTCAAATTTTGGATTTAGGTTTTAATCAGATAAGGCGCTTCCCTTATTAGTTTTGGGAGTCCATTGGATAAGTCTAAGAGGAAACGGAGGTATCATCCTCCTCTTAATTAAAAAAATAGTTTTTTAATACAGAATTATCAGATTTCATTCAAATTTTAGATATAGGATCATTCTGATAAGGCGCCCCCATGATGAGTTCTGGGTATTTATTGATTAAGTATAAAGAGGGGGATACGGGGAAGTAATTCCACCTTTATTTAAATAAATGAGTTTTCTTTTCATGCGACGAGCCAAAATATATTGTTTTAAGACATGAATGAAATAGCTATTTGCCTTATCATCTTAATTTTTCCTTTTCATTATATTTTTGTTAAATTGATGTGCAGAAATTCTAGCAGATCCTTTAAGTTTCTTTTCATGTGCATAAAGTGTAAAAAAAGTTCTTTTAGTGATTATTAGTAAAACAGTCAGTAAAATTTACGCTCGAATTATTATTTTCCCCCTCTTTAACTTACAGGAAATTAGACGGATTTAGAGAAGCTTTTCCATGCATCATATACGTTAAATGTTACAAGAATACGAATATAGTAATCACTAAATTATTCGTTAAATTAATTTTCTTCAATAGGAGTCCATGCTTATACAGATTGACTAACATGGTGTACAACCGTGTTAACCAAAGCCACCAATGATTATAAAAATTAATAATCACTAGAAATTGATATTAGTCAATCCTTCTAAAAATTTCAATCATTTTATTTGTTCTTTCTTATTTTCGAAATAAATGACATCATTCTTCATTTAATTTATATTTATTTTCTTTAATGCTATTTTTCTCATGAAAATGACTATTTCCTTTACGTCGCTTCACACACATAAACATTTGAAAAGTATTTATTATTACTATTGCTATTATTATTATTTTATTTTACCATATTTTGAAAAAAGAAAGTTAGTATACCATCTTCATTAATTTCAACATCATGGTCATGTAAATCAGTGTAAGTGGGTTGTGCTGTAGGCTCGTCAATAACACTTCTGCTGTAGCCAATTTTCCTTATCTTTTGCCTATTATATGAAAGAAAATAGCATATTACTTGAGATAAAACAAATAGGAAAGTGCAATAACATTTTCCAATACGCTGTCTGGCTATGATTATTATTGCCCTTTTTCTAAAAAGCTAATTTGATCCAGCACGATATGATCATTTTAATTTAAAGTATTTCGATCGTTTTGAAATACAGTAAACTGTCTATTAACATGCTTTGCGTTGTTGATCCAATCCAAGATTGGTTATTTATATAAATTATAATCGCTCTTAAATAAATAAATAAATAAATATATTATTAATAGGATGGATGGTAGATGTTAGAGTACGGGGGAGGGCGGCGATGTCTGGATAATATGCAATGGTTAATTTATTTCTCAAAAAATGAACATAGAGGTGGGAGGAGCATTTGTTAAATTGCAATAATACATTTTATGCTGGATGTTGAATTGAAACACATGTATGAATAATTGTATAGTTATATGCATTAAATATATTAATACAATTTAATAATTAATGGTAATGATTAACTTGAATTTTTAAACTTTTAGTCAAATTTGGACAATATCTAAAGTATTATATTCTAAGTGTATGGAATGCATATATTAATTATCTATTTTATTATTTGCTTTATATTCTACAACAATATTATTAAAGTTTAAGTTAGTATGGACACATTAAATGAAATTAATATTAATATTTAATTTTCTTTTTTTTTCTTTTAAATATTTAAAAAGTTTGATATTGGTTATTTAAATAATTATTATTGTATTATATTTATTTGAGTAATTAGGGTATGATATAAGAATGATTTATTTATTGTTATTTTAAAGTTTGTTACATTTAATTATGGAAAGGATTAATTAATGGTTCATCCATATCAAATTTTACATATTTTTAATATTTAATAAATGAAATACATATTATTTCTTATAATATTTTTCATTTAAAATTTTTTTAAATTTAATTTATATATCTAAAGAGAATACATCATTAAGGCACCATCCAATAAATAATTCATAAAAAAAATATATGTATATATAATTTATTTGATGTGTTGCTTTTGTTCCATGACGTTTGTTTTAGTAATTGACCACTAGCATTGGGCGGAGTTAATAATGTTTCCCACAAGCATTGCGATATTTGATAGGCTTTGGGGGAAATAAATCGAGAAGCTGATTAGCTATAATCCGTCGTGACGTTCCTTGACGTTAGAAATGCATGTGGTCCATTTATCAAAAGATAGCAACACTACAATAATATGTATGATGATAACCAGACAGAGTGTGGCTGAGCTATAGAAGGCGCTGAAATTTGTATCTTAAATACAGAGATTTACCCCTTGGTCTATTTTTTAAGATCCCATTTTTTTGGCGACAGTTGCATGTAAACATGCCAGTATGTTTTATCGATGCATATTTTTACTATGATTTTTTCCTTTTCTATCCAATTTAATCTTGTTATTACATTTTAATTTGAATGTTTTCTCCAATTTTTTCTACGTTTATGTGTGTTGGTAGCCTCAAATTCGTATTATCTTTCTTTTTCATAGCTAATACGAAGATGAAACTACACACTTTATTTGTAGTTCTAAAGTACTTGTGGGCCTGATGAATCTACTTTGGTTTCTACATATTTCAATTATACTCCTTTTAATTTTTTTTTTTTCATGTTTCAATGTGGTAAATTGTATTACATTTAATGATTATATATATACATATATATATATATATATATGTATATATATATATATATATATATATATATATATATATATATATATATATATATATATATATATATATATAATCACAAGGTCGAAATTGATATTTGTAAGCTAACCAATTATATAATTTAATTTGTCTAATTATTTCCATTTGACAGGATTTTTCTATTTAATTTAATCAATTTTACTTCAAATATATTATTATTTTCTATTTCTTGTTCTCTATAGAAATTATGGTTGCGATTGATAATTGTAAGTTATCTTTATAAATATTTAATTAATTGTAATATTATAATATTACAATTAAATACAATATTTAATACAATTACAATAATAATTATAAATATTTAGTTTAATTGTTTTTCAAATATTTTTTCTTTGAAATGGTTTTTCTATTGCAATTACTATGTTGATGTTATATTGTGTTCGTGTTATTTTTCTTGATATTTTTCTTTGAAATGAGTTCTCATTTGCGATTAATCGGGCAATGTGAAAATCATTTTTAGGTCTATCCTGATTTCCACTCAGAAATTAATCGCAATTAATGTGGCTATTTAGTATTGCCCTTGATAACGAGCTAAATGCCACATTTTCAATTTTATTTCTAATTCAGACAGCTCCTCTGTGTGATATGGTTTGGCATTAATAAATTTTTACAGTAATTTATGTTGATTTGTAGTATTATCTAATGGTTCTATATATATATATATATGCAAGAAGTAACTTGTAGTAAACCTCAACAACGTACATCAATTTCATAAAATGTGAAACAGTTAAATATTACTACAACGCGCCCTAGACAATGTTTCCCCCTATACCATTATGTAATGGAATATTTTTGTGTAGCCATGTAAATTAATAACAAACATGCTTTCCGTTACAGATTGTACAGTATTTATATTTTAGTATATACTTCATAGATGTATATTAATTTTATTATGTCCAAAAGAGTGTAACACGATTAAAATGCACTTGAAATTATTTTTTACCATTGGCCGTGATGTAACAGAAATCTTTTGATTATCCCTGTAATTAAACTATGCATTCGATTTTCATAAAATTTTAAATGACTCAACAAAATTATACAACAATTATGTATTTTTTTTTAAATTTCGAATGATGCGGTTGGGTAGTTTATACTCTGTTATACGCGGGCAGACGGACGGACTGAACGACGATTATAGGTGCTAGGTATTTATACGAACGCACCTAAAAAGGAAAATCGACCTCTTCCTCTTACTGCTAGTAATCAATCACACATTTCTTCTATAAAGAATCTAGTGAACTTGCTCCAGTGGCGTAACCAGGCTAGGTGCCCAAAACCAGTAATATTGTAAGGTTTTCTTCGCCTTCATTCATTGCAGAAAATTTTCTGGTTAGGTAAGGCGAGCAGAACTTAAAAAAAAAAAAAAAATTACCGGTATTTGAGCACTTGGGCACACATTCTGGGTATGCCACTGTGATCATAGTATAACTGACAGCAAATCCGTTATTATCAGATCAGGAAGAATTGTAAAACTTGTAAGGAGGAACTTTAGACAATGTATTCCATTAATATAAATCATTTTGTTTTTTTAAATTTACGTACTTGACATGATACATGTTTCAATTTTTTTTCTTCTTTTTTCACCAGTTAATTAGATACGTATTTCATAACCGATAAAAAATTCCAATTATAAAAATTAAGCAAAAAAATCCTTTAGGGAGAAATAAAAGTTTAATTAATTTTTAATAATGTGGTGTGCAGTATAGCTTTTTTTTCAAATATAAGCTATGTTAGTAACATTACGTTTTTAACACTTTCCAACATTGTTAAAAAATGCTTATGATTTATTTTGTGTGTCCATCTGTCTATCTGTTTGTGCTTACTCACATAAATATAGTCCGATTGCTTTGAAATTGATATATATTATTGTAGTTTACTATCGCATATTCTGTATTGAAAATGAATTGTGAAGCATTTTTGGTTCATTTACGGACCACTCAATTCCTGAACAAAGATCTACGGGGTAGGTGTGGGCTTATTTGATGTGTATTGTAATCCTATTTTAAGCATATTAAGTTCTTGTTTATAATCCAATCTGGGAATGTGAAAAGAGATTAAAATTAGAATAAAAAAAAAATAGGATTCATACAGATTTATTACGGGGTTCATACAGAAGGAAAAGACTGTAGAGTATTTAAATCCACTTTAATGCTCTTTTTTTACGATAGGTTTGTTATAATTTTAGTTTAATTATAATAAGTGATTTCTTTACGTAATTTTATAGGATTAAATTAGATAAGATTTTACATCTATGAACATAAAAACTATTTTTCTGAAATAAAATTTCTAAAAAAACTATTTACTAAATTAGATATAATTTAATTTATACGCGATTACGTTTAAGTAAATATTGCTATTTGGACATTTTTTTTTCTGTTATTTATTTCTATGAAGCCCTATAAAAATTTTAGATACTTATAAATATTTATGTGTTGAAAAATGCAGATTGTTGGAAGTTGAATATTGTGTAAAATAAGATTAAAGTAGAAGGAATTGCAGAGCTAACGTTGAGGTTCCTAATCAACAGATTTACTAGTACACCTGCACTATTTTTAGAACGGGAGTCCATTAGGGATTAAATTGTTTTAATCTTGCCAGGAACTATCTCGGCATAATTGATTTTTTGATGCAAATTTTAACTAGCCTCTAACGAAAACAATAATTAAATGCTTAAATTGTCTTTATTTACTTTATAAATTACTTGAGTGTGTCCATTTTGAAATGCTACAAACTTTCAACATCATTACTATATGATGACCCGACCCATGGTTGGTTATTTGACATAATTTTAACAAATTTTCAGAAATCTCGCTAATTTGTTATATTTCCGGTATGAAATGTGAAGTAAATTTGTGTGAGTGCATCAAAGATTAGAACATTACATATTATCAATTCAATATTTTTCCAAGATACTAACCTGATGAGTACTTTCATATCCTGGTCATACATTTTAGCATCGTGAACTTCGACAGATTTGATGATTTCAGGAGTCATTACACCCTCTTCAAGTACGAGATGGTGATCATGTTGAATGTATGCTTTAACTGGACTCTGATGATAAAAGACAAATGAGTATATACTTAAATTAATCAATATGAATAATAATTTTTATAAGGTAATTGTACTTAAAAAGTAAAAATGAAATGATCATAAGATCATTCCTATGTCTATCTGTCAGAGCCATTTTACTGGTAAACGATGGAAGTGAAAAGTTCCCACTGCGGAAAGTAATAAATGCTATTTACCCGCATATTTACAGATTACTAAACATTCACAAACATATTTAGGAACTATGTAGAAGGGCTAATAAGTTGATCTAAAAAGTTTTTTGTATATTGTGTGAAAATCTTCGTAAAGCTGAACTCAAAAATATATTTCTTTTAATTTCAGGTATTTTATTTTTAAAGATATTTATAGTCGTATCCTTCCACCAGTTATACACCTCCACTGTAAAAAAGCCAGATGTTTCTTAATCTGCAAAAATGTGCTTACAATAAGAAACAAAAGTATACAATAACCTCTTCCGAGTCAACGAAGAGTCCTAAAAGCGTTTCTTTACCTTTAAAAAACCCAGAAATTATTTATTTTTGAAATTCAAAGAAGAATTTATAAACATAAATTTTCATTAGATGGCCGACATTTTCGCAAACGTTTCTGAGTAACTTTTGCAATGCAATAATAAGTTTTCTTATATTGAAATATCACTTTTTAGGATGATATCAATTCTCGGGTAAATATTTCAATATTCAGAAAACATGTTCAGCAGATAAACATACTGAATTAGGATATTTCTCATTGATATCAAAATTAATGGTATTTTGTTAAAATTGCAAGCAAAGATTCTCTTATGCAGCTGAAAATGTTTACATTTGAATTCATAAAATCCAAAAATCCGGTTACAGAGAACTGATTAATGGATTATGAAAACTGCTAGGAAATGTTTCCAAAATTTACGGCCAGCTAATAAAAATTTATTTATATATATTTTTTAAATTTAGAAAATAAATTGTTTTATGAATTTTGTAAAGGTAAAGGAACACTTTTCAGAATCTTGGGTGATTGGAAGAAAGTATTATATTAGCCTAAGAGCTAACAACGTTTTCTCACTTGATCTTAGCAAGGCGTTTTTCTATATTCCCTCCCTTTTAATGGTGGGGACGGTCTGACTAATGTAAACGTTGCGTTTACCTGTGGGAGTAAGAGTTATGTAGGTGAAAAAAACCCAACAAAATTTCGTCATTTTAACACGATTTTTATTTATGGCATCTGTTTGTACTAACTATTCGTGATATTAATCTATTTTGCCAGACGTTTCAAACGTTGTTAACCCTTCACTGCACGATTTTTTGTATGCTTATGAAAAAAAAATTACTTCAAATCTATATATTGGTCTAATAATGGGAAAAATAATTAAAGAAATTAAATTTCAAGCTTTCGGCTAAAATTTCATATTTTATGGCGTGTACCCTGCATATGCAGTTAAAGTTTTTAATTATTGTATTGCTATATTTTGCAATTGAATGGACTTCATTAATTAATTTTATCTCCTTAACACCGTGCTTCTTTCTTTATATAAATATTTTTAAGTATTCAGTAAAAATAATAAAAGCAAATTTTGCCTTTATAGCTTGACCGATTTTTTTTTCCCTTAAGAAAAACGAATTCTAAATTTTTTGTCAAATGCAGGCATCTGACATGGGCAAAATTTGTGTTATTCCAACCTTCGACCTGTTCCTGATCATTTTTGAGCGACCATATTGGCTAAATTCTCGGCACATAATGAGATTCGTAGTGATTTTAGGTATGTGCCAGATGTGGCATATTGTACAGTGTTAAGGGGTTAATTACGGGTTAAGATCCTGTCAAATCTCGATTTATAGGTTAAAAAAATGTAACATTCATGTCCTTTTAACCAGCTTAAAAATTGCAATGTATTATTCTTAGGGTACCAAGTATATTAATTTAGCAGCCAAAACTTCGGTTGACAAGTTAATGCCAGACGCCTTTAAAATTTGGCAGTGAAAGTGCCTGCTATAAGAGTGATTTTTAGGTTTAAGAAAAGTCTTCATGTCATTTTAGCAAGCTTGAAAATTGTAATATATAAAATTCTTTGGCTATCAGACAGTTTATATTTAATTTGTCAGATAGAAATTCTGTTGATAAATCGGATATTGCAGGTGGCTTGAAATGTGGTAGCAAAAGAGCCTGATTTATAGGTTAAAAAAATTTCCCTTCACGTTATTTTAGCAAGCTTGAAAATTGTAATATATTACTCTTTGGCAACCAGACAATCTATAAATAATTTGCAAGACAGAAATTCTGTTGATAGTTTGGATATGCCAGCTGGCTTCAAATGTGGTAGCAAAAGAGCCTGTAACAAGAATTATTTATAGGTTAAAATTTTTTTCACTTGACGTTATTTTAGCAAGCTTGAAAATCGTAATATATTACTCTTTGGCAACCAGAAAATCTATAAATAATTTGCCAGAGAAATTTGGTTCTAAGTTAATGACAGACGACTTTAAATCTGACAGCGAAACAGCTTATTACAAGAGTGATTTATAGGTTAAAAAAATATATTATCTTCACATCATTTTAGAAAACGTGAAAATTGTAATATAAGGTACCTGGGCTCAACATGGCCCGGTTTTCAGTATGGTCCAAGTCGTATATTTCAGTTACTTTCTTTTTAGTACAATATATGGAAGTGTACGTTTGACCTTCATGACAATAGAAAGTAAAAAAAAAAGGGGGAGGGGCGAAGTCGTATCACATGGATAACGCCACTGACAGAGGAAGTGAAATTTTCGGCAAAGGTAGGCCCATTTCGTATTATTAATATTTGTTAACATTTAATACAAAGTAAAAATGAATATAATAACACTGTTAATCTACTTTAAGATACTATCAATAGTTTTATCACTATTTATTATTATATCCGTTTTCTTAGGATTAAATTAAAAAAAATGTCGGTGATTCCCGTTATGGCCAGGGTAAACATTTTAAACTTCATTTCCAATTTCAATGTTTGTACTGATTTCAAGCATATGTATATTTTTTATGAACATAATTTTGTTTCACTTTTATTCTTCAATTAATACATTTCTTAATAAAAATAAATATATTTTTAAATTTATATTTCTATTTTAATAATTTTTTTTGTGATTTTCAATTTAAGCTAAATGTACAGAGCAACTTCTGTAAATATTTCAAAAACATAGCTTGAAAATTCTGAAAGTGATCGTCTATAGAATCAGTTCAAAATCCGTTATTCCCAAAGTGGAACAAAAAGATGAGGGGTTGTATCCATATATCCATTGATTAATGGCAATATAGAATACACAATATGGCACGTACTGCTATATTTGGATAAAACCCTCTTTGGCTACAATACAATCTTAATTAATTTGGTAGACAAAAATTCACTTGATTATTTAATGTCAGAAGGCTTTAAATACGGCAGTGTTAAATAGTGTGTGTGTTTTAAATAGGCATAACCTATTGTTTACTTAAAAATTTTAAAATGCATATAAATTTACAATAGATGATATAATCTTGATAGCAGCATTAAAGCTAAATCTTATAACAGTATCTTTTTACGTCTTTTAATCGTAAACTCAAATATTTTAGTGGTTTATAATTTGATGATTGTAACATTTCTTAAATTATACGAAAATATTTCACCAGAGACACGATATTTACTTGTAGACTAATTGAAATGCTATTATTTTTAATGAATTAAAATATTTTATTTAATTTCCATAATGCTTCTTATATGTAAATGCAGCAGGTGTATAAATGTTGTGATTATCCCAAGGATCCATTTAATCTCAAAACTCAAATATTTTAGAGAATTTAAAAACCTCAGAGTAAAAGATAGATTTTAATTGCAATTTAAATATTTATTCGAAAAAAAAACAAACTTACGGGTTCGTGTTTACATGAACACCCTTCTTCTTGATCAACTCCTGCCCATTCCTTGTAAGCACTTTCACAACTTTGCAGTCTTAAGTTATGGTGGAATTTATAGCTGTGATATCTTTCTCCTTCGAAATTTTCAGTTCGAGAAATGTTATAAACCACGTTACTGTAAGGAAATTCGACATCTGGGCTAACAGTAATCAAGTAATGACTAGTGTGCTGACCTCTTCCCAGATTCTAAAAGAAAAAAAAATAGTCTGATAAACATCAAATTTTCCTTCATAATAATAGATGAGTTGTAAATAAGGTATGAATTTTATTTACTTAAAATTTACTACACAGTACAAAAATTATTTTTTTAACTCCTTTAAAATTTTATAAAATTATTCTGAAATATTTTAAATGGTTAAAAATTAAATTTCTAAACTTTAAAATACTTAAAATTTGCTTTAAAATCATGAAGAATTCCTGTACAAAAATTTCCTAAAAGATAACCCATAACTTCTGCAACTGTTTTGGATAAGAAAAGAAAAAAAAAATACAAATATTGGAATTTTAAAGATTAGAAATAAGAATCAAAAGCTAGGATTCGTAATAATAATAATAAACTATAAAAAATTCATTTCATAGTTGTTATTTATCACAAGACTGTTCACGATGCACTTTTCGAAGTAAAAATTTAAATTCAGCTTTTAAAATTAAGATTCTTTGAGGAAATCTCAAAAGGATTTAAGTATTTAAACATTTAGTGTAACATGATATTATAGGGAACATAAGAAATAATTTAATTTTAAATGCAGCAAAAAACTTATCACAGTGATTATTTTCTGTTATTAAATAAAAAAAAAAAGAAAAAAAAAGAAAGAAAAGAAAAAAGCAGGGAAAAGAAAAGTATTTTTTTTAATTTTTGCTCTCTATTTATAAAATACTTTATAAATATAATAACTTTTTATAGGCTTTAAGTTGAAACAGAAGAGCTAATTTATTCCTCTTATATATTTTTAAATAATTTACATAGAATATGTTATGTTAATATGCTAATATGTTATATATTTCTTTTCTTTTTTTGTGATTTTTTTTTCAAACAATATTATTATCACACAATGGTTCACCTGTTCTTTCAGATGTTTATACGATTTGGTTTTAATAGATGAGAATAAAAAGTCGTATCCATAGGAAATTAATTAAAAATAGACGATAATGATAATAAGCGAATATGTATTCGTAATTTTTATATTAACATACATGTATATATATATATATATTAGGGTGTTTCATTTTCCCAAAGGTGTGATTTTCATATGACTTTGATTACGCCCCGAGTCTAAGTGTTGTAAAAGATATGCATGCCAAGTTTCAAGAAGATTGGATAATATTTAGAGGTTGCATATTTTGATCACTTCTATCTTAAGCTAGTGAAATTTCTAATATTGGAGTGTTTTGTAATAATGCACCTCTCATACATTTCTTTCATCTTTTGAGGTAATTGGACTTTAAATGGGAGCCAAAAAATGAATGCTGTTGTTAAAAAAAATGCTAGCGGTCAGGTTTTTTTTTAAAAATATATATATATATATATATATATATATATATATATATATATATATATATATATATATATATATATATATATATATATATATTAAGAACTTGGCTTTTTTTTAAAGGAACTAGTATTTTTAGTTTTTACTTAGCATTACAAAGAAAAAAAAAATTGGAAGCTGATAAATCGATCACTACTAAACTACAGGAAGTATAAAGGAAAACCGTGTACAAATCGGAAGGTGAGGGACGTATCCCCCTATTCCCTCCCCCTGAGAAATGAGATGTGCTCCCCGGAAGATTTGAAATTTTGTGTTTTCAACGACCAAAAACTGAAATTTCCATCCCGATATTCTATAAAGTCTATAGGCTTCACTTGATAAGAGGTCATATACAAAAATGCTTGGATGAAGAAAATATCGTTTAAGTTTTGCTAGAAAAACAATGCGTGAAAATGGTTGACTGCTTCAAAATGTCCTAAATGACGGAAATCATCCAAGAGAAGACTACAAATAGCTATTACAGTTCTCATTCCTTTATGTGAGAGGTTTGTCTGAAAAAGACTTCAGTTTCAGGATACCAGAAACACTGCAACAAAAAAAGGTGGATTGTGAAGGCGATATATTCACTTACAAATTGCCCTCTTCACCGAACAGTTGAACATAATGAAACGGGTTGCACATTTTGTCATCTTCATATACATTCACTTTTCGCACGAATCAATTGTTAGTCCAAAAGTTCCAAAGAAGGATTTGCATATACTACAGCTTTTGAGAACTTAACTATGGGTGCGACGTCCAAAACAGTGCTCTCCCATTAGCTAAGATACACCTTTGGTTTTCGTCAGAAATAAACGTAGAATTCGCTTTTTTGGACTTATGTATTATGGACAAACGTAAAACATTGCTAAAAAGATTTTAAAAAATGCGCAAAGAAAAAGAAATTGAAACGATTAGAGAATAAAAACCTAATGACTTACAATTAACGATTTGATTTGTGCCATTTTGTTACCAATAAAACAAAAGACGTTCTTTGAAATGTTTGGGATCTACGACGTGACAAAATAATCAGTAATATTCTAAAATGCAATACGAACGCTCCTAAAGGGGTCAATGATACTGGAGAAAGACGAATTGGTCAGATAAAGCATTTTAAACAAATCGGTTAGAGAAAAAAAAGTCTTGTTGAGAGTAGTTTAGCAATGCAGAAAAATCGTCATCGAACGAACAAAAGCAGGGATTGCATTGTTCAAAGTTGATTAATATAACTCATGTGTTTTTCTTTTCGTACAATACATTGAATTTAGTTTCGAGTTTTAGTATGTTTTCTAGTTTCTCCAATAAAAGTATTTAAGTTTGAAAAATCGTATTTTTTGCTTGCTTTTAGAAAAGCGACCAAAGTGTGCAACCTCTAAATATTATCCAATCTTCTTGAAATTTGGCATAGATATCTTTTATGTTACTGAGACTCGGGGCATTAGCAAAGTCTGCACAAATTTTGCATTTTCTTTTTTGCCTTACAAAATGAAACACCCTAATATATTTTGCAACATTCATGAAAAAAAGGTCTATTTAAGTTTTCGTGATCTTATTATCATTTTTTTTAAAGAAAAGCTGTTTAGTTGCAGTAAAAAATATAATTAAAAATAATTGAAAATTCTGAATTTTGAAAAAAAGTTTTTTCAAGTATTATACAAGATAGTCGTATTTCAATAATAAGGTAATATTAATTTTTTTCGATGCAATTTAAATTCGGTATTCCTCTTTCACATATCGTAATTTAAAAGGTGGGTGGGAAGAAATCTAATTGCATTCGATTTTTAAAAATATTTATAATAGAAAAAAGAATTAAAAAGAAAGATATAAGAATTTTAAAGCTGATGAAGTATGAAATATGCATTTCTATAAACAATATTTCAGTTATAAGAATTAAAATTAACGTTTTCATTTATAAAATGATGTCATTTGCATCCACAAAAGCATTTTGCTTTTAAGATTCATGAGAAACCGTCTTAAACATTATTTATTGAAAAGCATGCATAGTAAAGTGGGACAAATAGTAAATGCATAATAAATTTTGTTCTATAATTATTCTGGTATGGGCACAGCATACAAACATTTTTATTCAGAACTTTTTAAAAAGTCAGAAAAAAAAAATTGTTTTTAGTCTACAACATTGTTGTTAAAAAATAAATAAATAAATAAATAAATGGGTGCGTTACAGATTTGAAACTGTCCCCCTGTTGGGAACTACGGCAATAGATATTTAGATAACGTGCATGCGACATTGCGCACCTAAAAAAAAAAAAAAAAAAAAAAAAAAAAAAAAAAAAAAAGACTTCTCAGCTTAGTGCATAGAAAATAACAATTCCCACATAATTAGTAATTTATGAAATAATATTTCCTACAATACAATACAGGGTGTATCTAAACTACTGGGCAAAACTTTAAGGAGTGATAGTACACATAAAGGCAAATACTATTAAATGGGAAACTAAGGGTCCCAAACATCTTCCGAAGGTGATAGGCGCCATCAAAATTTAGGGTACAAAATTCGAAATGATTATAAAAACGGAAAAATTGCTCGATTCGTTTGCGATTTTCACGAAAACTATTCTTTATGTCAGTATTGTCTCGAAAATAAATTATAAATTTTAAAAAATTCCGATAGAGGGCGCTTTAGACTTTGGAGTAACGTACAACTATTTTTTCCCGTTATTTTTTGCATATCATTAAATATTTTTGAAGCTTAGACATA
The DNA here is from genome assembly GCA_964019185.1 of Maratus speculifer. Taxonomy (NCBI): domain Eukaryota; kingdom Metazoa; phylum Arthropoda; class Arachnida; order Araneae; family Salticidae; genus Maratus; species Maratus speculifer. The sequence continues at coordinate 302,082,761 of OZ025289.1, forward strand.
AACTTAAATTTTGTGCTGAAAATCTGAATCGTTGAGAGTGGTTAAGTAGCGCTAATTGAACTGTGTTCAATGGGTGTGGGAAGGATCAAATTTCAAATGATTATACAAAACGGAAAAATTGGTCGATTCGTTTGCGGTTTTTTCTAAAACCATTCTTTATGTCAGTATTTCCTTGAAAATAAATTTTAAAGATGAATTTCAAAAAATTCCGTTAGAGGGCGCCATAAACTTTAGAATAACCAACAGCTATTTTTAACCGTTATTTCTTTTTTTAATCTAAACAAATGTTTTAAAAGCTTAGACTTAAATTTTGAGCTCAAAATCTGAATCGTTGTGAGTAATTAAGTAGGGAAAAATTGAACTGTGTTCGTAGGGTGGGCAGGGAACAATTTCAACTCCTGAACACAGTTCAGTTTGTGCTTCTTAACCCCTCCCAATGATTCAGAATTTGAGCTCAAAATTTAAGTCTAGCTTTTGCAAGCATTGGCTACTCTAAAGTTTAAGGCACCCTCTAACGGAATTTTTTGAAATTTATCTTTAAAATTTATTTTCAAGGAAATACTGACATAAAGAATGGTTTTAGAAAAAACCGCAAATGAATCGACCAATTTTTCCGTTTTGTATAATCATTTGAAATTTGATCCTTTCCGCACCCATTGAACACAGTTCAGTTAGCGCTACTTAACTACTCTCAACGATTCAGATTTTCAGCACAAAATTTAAGTTTATGTCTAAGCTTCAAAAATATTTAATGATATGCAAAAATAACGGTAAAAAATAGTTGTTCGTTACTCCAAAGTCTGAAGCGCCCTCTATTGGCATTTTTTAAAATTTATCTTTATAATTTATTTTCAAGACAATACTGACATAAAGAATAGTTTTCGTAAAAACCGCAAACGAAGCGACCAATTTTTCCGTTTTTTATAATCATTTCAAATTTTGGACCCTAAACTTAGATGGCGCCTATCTCCTTCGGAAGACATTTGGGACCCTTAGTTTTCCATTTAATATTATTTGTCTTGATGTGTACTATCACCCCTTAAAATTTTGCCCAGTAGTTTAGATACACCCTGTATATTTTAACTATGTAAAAATTCTGAATAATTTAGTATAATTTCAAGAACTTTAGTTTGCATTTTCGTCTATATTAATGTAGTTGTCACACAATAAGTCAGTTTGTTTACAAACATGCACATTATCCATATTTTCCTTTTTATTTCTATAGAAATGGAGATATTTAGTTACCACCGTCGCAAAAATGTCATTAAAAATTAGAGATAAAAAAAATCTCGAAAATTAATTCTGATTTTAATGTTCTGAGCCACCTTTAGACATTCGGATCCATATGGACAACTGAAGCATAGTCGTCCAATGTTCCATATTCTATTCTAGGAGTAGCAGTGAAGTACAAACGGGTAGTTAAATTATAATGTAATAGATTTTTGAGAGCTCTACTGCAACTCATAGAGTAAAAATAAAGAATAGAGATGAAGTATAGTGGCTGGGGTTGATGCCAAAAATGTAACCCTAAAATCCGCTACATTAAGTCCAAACACAGTTACATGCTTTCATGAAAAGGAAGATAACTTTTTATAATACAACTTTTAATTCATAATACAATGAAATGTTGCTTTAGAATGCTTAAATTTAAGCAGATACTTTTCATTTAGGGGGGAAAAATGCTCGGCTAGTGTCAAAGAATTCGGCCCCTGTTCTACGTGATTACTTTGTTTGGGTCGAATGAAGGCATTCATAGACGAACAAGATAGATGAAGGTGCAGTATGAAGTAAAATCGGTTAGCAATATGATGCACATCATCGCTCAAATTTAAATGCCATCATTCGACCCAAACAAAATAATCACGTGGAACAGATAATGAATATTTTAATATCAGCCATGCATCTTTTCTCTAAATGAAAATGATCTGCTTATACTTAAGCATTCAAAAGTCGCATTTCATTGTATTGTGAATTAAAAACTGTATTACTAAAAGTGTGTTTGTTCTGTATTGTGTTTGGGCCTATTTTAGCCGATTTTAGGGTTACATTTTGAATATACCCCCAGTCATTATATTTCATATCTATTCTTTCTTTTTGCTCCATTGAAGGTATTTAAATTTGAGCGATAACGTGCATCATATGACAAGCCGATTTTACGGCATACTGCATCTCCATCTATCTTTTTTCTCCATAACTGCAACTTCAAGACCCGAATTATCGCTAATAAATATAAATTTGGAAATAAATTATTTTACATAACTTTTAAACTCTATTGACTGCAGAATTTTTTGAACCATTTTAAATATAAAAAAACTCTAAGATAAGGAGGTTATTTCCATTTACAACAGGAAATGGCATGAAATAAATAAAGTAGAATTGAGTATTTTCTTTAATGCATGAATTACGAATGAATAAAGAGTATAAAATGTATATTTGAAGGAAAAAAAAATCTGTTTTCTTTTTTAAATATTGAGAAATGTTTGCTGTTTTTTACATTATTTTGTTGTTAATTTTATTTATTCAGTTGTTAAGAGAATAAGCAGAGGGCAATGAATTCGATTTAATATCGTTCTGAAACACATGCTTATGAGCTAAATCAGTAACGCATTTCAAATATTATTGACAACCCGATATATAAGAATAAATAGTAGAATTCATAAAATTACAAAATCTGACGGAGTTTCTTGTCATTATTTAATTTTATTTTTTAAAATTAATTTGAACTTTTAAAATTAATCCGTAGTGATAGTTTTTTTTCCTAAAGGAAGTTTAATTCTTAAATAACAATATTCATTATTTTTTATAAATTTATTCATGAAAGCATCAAGTAAAGGTGAGTACAAAATTACCGTTTCCTGTAATAGCTAAAATATACAAATAAAAATAGAGTTGCTAGAAAATTCTTTTCTTATTATATTGAGAATTTATATACATATATATATGTTTTACTTTATAACTTATTTAAATAATTTAATGCAGAGAACAAATTTATTACAAAACTCTGTTAAAATTGTAGAGGATTATTTCTTCTTAATTGACACTGTTTAAATAAATAAAATATTATCTGCAAATATTATATGCCTTTTCTATATCAAAATATCATTACTGGACCGGAACAAACAGCAAAGACTTTTTCCCCGCCAAAAAAATTATGTTATATAGGGCAGACGAGCCAGTAATGGGCCACCTCACGGGTTTTTGGTTTATGAAAAATAATAAATAATAGTTAAGATTTTATTTTTTTTTTCTTAACTCCTCCTTGCATGCTTTATAATCTGGATCATTTTTTACACCTTTTATCAAAGCAATTAGGAAGCAGAAAATAAAATTTTTCATTGTTTTTTTAATTGAAAATCTTAATGAACATGCTAAGAGTTGACTTTACTTTCTTGTAAAAATTGAATGTTTTTGCTTGGATAGTAATGTAAAACTTTGACTTTCATATACCAATGGTCATTTACAAAATTTTATTTACTATTTTTAAGGGATCGTAAGGGACCGTAAGAAAAAACCCAAAATTTTTATTATTGTTTTAAAGTAATGAATTTTAGTGTACTATTTAAGAATCTTCTTGTAAGGAATGATTAGCAAAACAATTAACTTTTTATTAAAAAGTATATTTTTTATGGGGATTTTTATGATTTTTTTTGTCGAAAAATATACTTTTTAAAATTACTACTACTCATTCAATTTTCAATATTTTGGTATTACTAAAATTTCTTAAATAGTGTTATAGTATATAGAAAAGAACTAAGGAGAGATATTTTTAACTTTCTATTTTAATCGGCTAAAACAAATAAATAAAAATACGCATGGTAAATTTCCTTAAGTTCGTTATAATTTTCATGTTTACCAATTTATGTAAAAATTTCAGAAATAGTTAAAAAATATATCTCTCCTTACTTTTGTTTCAAATTTTTTTAAGATTCTAAAAACATAAACACTTTGTTTCTAAATCATTTTACCACTGAGCCTTAGTACTTTGAACTTAGGCAAAATATGAAAAAAGTCATTTTCAGGAAAACACGTTTTAAATAGCCGCTAGTCCTTTAAACTCTATAGTGAGTACAATTTAAAAAGCTCATTTTCTATTTGTTCCAAGTGTCCCCGAGTTCTGAAATTTTGCATAGATATTCGCAAATATGTATTTTACCGTTTTCTGAGAAAAAAATTGAACTTTTGATGATTTTTGGCCGAAAATGGGGTTTGGGTCTCCCTTAAGATTTTAGGAAAGGTCGTCCATTACTGGGCTTTTGGATATTTTGACGTATTTCTATTATTTAAAATTAAATTTTTTGTTCTATTGAAAAATTAGCTATGGGATTAGTTAAATATTGTTAAAGATTAATATATATATAAAAAAGAAAACAGAAATATAATAATTATAATTATTAATAAAAAATCATTTTTTAAAGAGATTACTTAAGGGAGTCAATTATTGGCACATCTACCCTATCTACGGCTTCTGTCACTGGAAATTAATTTATCTGAGGCTCATACGGTTCTTAAAATTGGAAACAGTAATATTGACCTTATTTAGTGATTAAAATTTTGCAATTAAATAGCAAAAACGGACACTATTCGATAATTTTGGTGTTAAAATTGATGAACTGCTTAACTACCACATAAAACACAAAATTGTTTTATTAATGTAAAATTCCTCATTTTGATAGTTTAAATAACTTTAACATTATTTATGACGCCAAGTAAATGTTTAGTATGTGAGCATATTGTTGTAAACTTCAGAATAAAAGTAATTATTTATGAGCAATGCAATAATAATTATAAACCATTAATAAATATAAAAAAAAAAATAAACTAAAATAATTCAAACTATAATTATAGTTATAGAAAGAAAATTAGCAAAAAGTTTGCTTTCCTGCAAAGTGCTTTTGACAACTGTAGTCCTTAAACTGAACAGATAATTTACCGCTTCATAGAATGATAAAAAATGAAAAAAAATGTCCAATTGAACATCATTACCTTTGTGATATTGTATACGACTGGAATTCTGAGATTAGGTTTGGAGGATTCCATCTTTTGAAGTGCAGTTTGAGGAACGTGCATTTCTAAACTTCGTAAAATGGCTTTCTTGATTTTCTTTGACTCAGGGGATTCTCGGGGTGACAATGTATAGCCAGTAACCTGAAAAAAGTGAAAAATAAATTCATGTATAAATATTTTAAAACATGCTGTCTTAAACGGTCCTAAACTCAACATCATAGAAATTATATTGTAAGCCATAGTAAAAATATAAATTAAACTAATTGGATGTAGTAATTCCAAAACTTGCTTCTATCGCATACATGTTTAATACTTCCTGAAAAATGTAACATAACAGCGCCTGTGGGTGATTTACCCCAAAATCTAATCAGCAATAACTTATGTCATCTTCCAGCTAAATCTGAAGCTTGCTGAAATAGTATTAGTATTTGAAATAGAGCTACTGCGGAAATCGTGAAAAACGCTGCAATGTTGCGCTATCTGCTGGGCGATTTCATTAAAATCTATACACTACTAACTTTTATCATGGACTAACTCAATCTGAAGTTTTCTGAAAATTCGTCTATTAGTTTTTGAGATAGAGCTATTGCGATAATCGTGAATAATGCAGCATAGCAGCACCTCCTTTTGGGATATTTACATTACAAAATAATTAGCAATAAATTATACCAAGGACAAACTAGATCTGAAGTTTTATAAAAATTTGTACATTAGTTTTTGAGATAAAACCACACCACAAATCGTGCATAGCACCACCTGTTAGGCGATTTACACCAAAAAGTAATCAGCACCAATTTATATCAAGGGCTAACAGAATCGAAAGCTTAGAGCGCCTATTTTTTTTCTTTTTTTTTTTATCACAGACAGACATACATAAAAAGAAATTAGTGTTAAGAACTTTCTAAGTCCATCCAAATAAACCATCCATCTAAATCCATCCAAAACCGGAAATGGAAAAATTTCAGGATCCAAAATTTTAGGAATCCGATATTTTACTTTTGTAAAGATAAAGGAAAGTACAAATTATACTATTCCATGCTGAAATTCAATAACTGTTTTAGTATTTTACATTTATTAAATACGAGGTGGAACCCGTCGAAATTCGACGAAAGAAAATGTTTAAGAAGGAACTGTTTTATTGATTTATGATAAATCTACAAAATTACTTACAGTAAAAAATGCATCGTATATTGATCAATCTACCTCTCAAACAAATATTATAAAAAATACATCTTATATTGATCAGTCTAACTCTAAAACAAATATTATTTTAAGAAAAGATTTAAAAAAATACTATAAAATTCAGTTGTCCTAATTTTTAAACTTTAATCGCACAAATAATCAGTAAAATATAATAAAGATCAGCTATTAAGATGAATTTATCAATTGAGACTCGTATGTTTGGTATAAATGCGAATGAAAAAACACAAAACAAAATTCATTCCAAATTCACACGATCATAGAATTTCACGCGGAATGAAAACTCGTCATAATTTTCATCTTCTGAAAATTTAAACCCGTACTTCTCATATCCGTATTCACGATGTTTAAAAAAATTGTATTTTAATTTGATCATTTTAAAATTACTTTAACTCAAAACTTGAAGTTATTCAACTGATGAATTAGAACGAAATAAAACCGAAATAATGGAATTTTATAATAGACGATGCTTTTTGCAAAGTGTACGCATTTTAATTTCTATTTTTCTTTTTAATCGCCAGATTTTAAAACATTCACCTTTTATATAAACATTTTAATAAAAATTTTTTAATTTTACTTAAGAAAGGTGTTATAATAAAAATAAATGACATTGACATGTTTCGGAACCGTCAAATAAGTTCAATAATCATAATATAAATCTATATTATGATTATGGAACCTATTTGACGGTTCCGAAACATGTCAATGTCATTTATTTTTATTATAACACCTTTCTTAAGTAAAATTAAAAATTTTTATTAAAATGTTCTATTTATTTATTTATTTATTTTTATTTTAAGAGAAAATAGAGTGATTATGTTGCCACAATTGCAAAATTGATACTAAAAACTATAAAAAAAATTAATATCTCAAAAACAAATTGAGATACAGCTTTCAAACAAATTGCATTTATAAGTACATTTTTTTTTCTCTATACGACGGTATAAAAATTAAAAATATGCGATGTTTAAAAGTATAAAATTTGCAGTAGCGAAAAATGCGAAACTGAAATTGTATGGGAAAGTCTTGCCATTCGCAAAATGATGTATGCGTTACGCACAGATACGTTTGGCCTTTATAATATAGATATTAGCACACCATGTTTAATATTGACACTTCTTGCATGACATTTTTTAAACAGACAACGAGTAGATATTTTATAAGAATTCATTCTGCAAATTGTGCAATTCTACATATAATTAGTGACTGCATATCTTAACACCTTCAGTCTTGAAGTCACCTGTAGGAGACACTAAAGAAAATCTTTAAATTAATTTAATTTCTTCTTTAATTATTAAAATTACCTCCAGATCTTTTTTATAAATGTGTACACATCATAAGCATCGATATATAGACGGATACAACTTTGGAGATGTTTTAGAGAAATTTTAAACTGTTTTTGTATTCCCATAATAGATTTTTTCTCAGAACTAAGGAGGTTAAAGCAACGTGAATAAATTTTTATAGTAAAATGTTTTGCGTCAGAAACCCCTCTTTCGTAAATTTTTGTCAAATTTATAGGAAATTGTGGTATTTTTTACTTTTTGTCCTCCTTTAAAGCATAGGAAACTTTATCATTCATATATTTCATTCATTGTTCTTCTAACTTGACTTTTGTTACTATTGCGAAATATCTTGCATCTGTTATAGCGCAACTACTGTGCATAAAAAAGTACGATATGTGCTTTATTCGTGAAAAAAAGAAAATATAACCAGATCCCTGACAGATTAAAGATAGTTCCTAGAACAGTTATTTGTAAATATTAACATTTGAGAATCTTAAAATACAACCAAAAATGTGACTAATAAAAAGAGTTCTATTTTAAATGAACAATGTTACTCAAAAACAATACCTACAGATGTGCCTACAGATTCATAATGACAAATGATGCAAAAATAATGCCTACTTATGCTCATAGTAAGAATATATTTCTAGATATGTAGAAACAAGCATTTTCATAACAGATAGACTAAATTTCTTTGATTTGTCCATGAAAATAGAAGTTATTGTAATTGGAGCTAAAAAATGGGCACACTTGCTATGATGATTTCGTAATCCTCTGTATTTCCCCCAACCTCCCCCCCCCCCCAAAAAAAAAAAAAAAATTAAAAAATTAAAAATTAAACTTTTTAACGAAAAGGAAACATTAAATAATCTTTTACATTTAGAAAGTTTTAATGTGAATCTAAAATAGAAATACCTCTCCATTTTCAAGAGTAAACTTGATAGGAATCGAAAGCCTTGATTCCAGTTCCCTATTTTTCTGCAATGGGATGCTGGCATCTTTGTTTTCCACTGCCTTGACTGAACCACTTGTATACACCTTTATAACCTAAAAATTGAAATGATAATAATTCACTTAGATTTATTTTTAAAAATATGTACAAACTTTATGAGATTTCAAGTTATTTCTGCAATCAAAAGTATGAAAACAAGGAGAATTGGAAACAGGAAAGCATAATGGAAAACCTATGAGTCAGCCGCTAAAATCGGGTCTTTATGTGTTTCTCACCAATATATCACTTGGCGGACCGATTGAGTTTTAAACTGTGAATCGAGTTTAACTAATCAAGATTTTCCCTTAGGAACTCGATAAGATGATTGTCTGTTCTGCCGCCTCCCGATCTAATACGTTTACACTTATTTTCAATGTTTTCTCCCTTAAGCCATTATTGATCTGGTTCCAATAGGTCGCTTTGGATTAATCGTCAATCGGTAAATATCTGTCAATATTTAGAGATCTAATACGACCGATGAAGTCTTCAGTGTAATATATTTTTTAAATAATATTCGAAGAAATAAACACTGTGTTAACACGCAGATAATGAGTTGAAGAACTTACCATCACAGAAGTTTTCAAATTCATTAGGATGGAGGTAACCACGCTATGCTTTCGGAAATTCTCTTATTATGATTAGAAGGATTATATCGAGGAGACAATGATCATATGCAAGAAAATTCATCCCATTTTCCCTGGTTAGACAGTTTTTACTTGATATTATCGTCAAAACACGAGGTTGCCTAATAAGAAAGAGGTGCATGGGACGAAAAAAAAAAATACCTATACTTACAAAAATTTCAAAAATGCAATTAGCATTTTTTTTTATCTTGATTTCTTTCATATTTTAAAATGTCTGATTTAACCTGAAATACTGAATTAAAAAAAGACTACGTCTTATTTCTTTTTAATCTGAATTTTAATGTTGGGTTTTAAAGTCTCATATTAATTTCGAAAATAAAGTTGATCCCTTCTCTACAAAGGTAATTATGTTCATTTACCGTTTACTTGCATTGTACTTTACTTTAGCTTTGTTGATTATATTATATGAATAATCGGTACAAAATGGTAATAAAAGAAATATTATGCTTGGATATACCTGCAACTAAAATTAATAAAATATACGGTCAATATTTGTTTTCAGACTTTTGAAAACACGGAGAGACATATTTTGGGGAGTAAAATATAATATCAAAAGTTAAGTACAAAAGCTTTACAGTATTTTAGAATAAAAAATATAGGAAATAATTCATCATTCATTAGAATAAATTATCAGCCTGGACTTCCTCAATATGTTTTTAACAGCAAATAGTAGCTATGTCGTATTGTATAATACAAAATCGTTTGCATAAGCCAATTTACTTATGAATCTGGTAAATACTTGTGTTTTTTTAAATCATACAAATATAGAAATTCCTTTTCTATTTATTTTATTACAAAATGAAACAAATTTAAGCTCACAAAGTTCGTTTGCCATTTCCTCAAAAAAGTCTGAATATAAATTGATGTCGAGTTCCGTTCTCAAGTTTTTGTTACAAAAATCTCCAAGTAGGAAATTATATCTACTCTGTTTTGTGGAATGGTTTTAGATAAAAGAACTTTTTTCGAGACTTTTTGAGTCATTTACTACAGACTCATTAACACACTTGCATAACATTTGTGGACTAGGTTATTGAAGTAATTCAAACATTTTTTTTAAAATTTTGTTATAAATGAATTAGATTTTGTGTTATAAGAGATTATCTTCATTTGACAGTATTTTTTTTCCTTTGCCAATCTCTCGTGTCCGAAGACTCGTGTCCGGTTAAAAAAGCCAAGTGTGACAGTATTTATTGCGATAGATCTTTTACCTTTATCGGGAAAGGGAAAAAATCGATTACATAGTTTCTGAATGAGAGCATCTGCTAATTTTCAAGCACTTCAGAACGAAAATGAATTCAGATGTTTGTTAGAAAGTAGTAAATTTGGGTTTGAGAGAAATCTTTATTACGAATTTACTCTTTTTATGGCACAGATGTGTTTGAGCTATAACATTACAATATGATGTTAAGTAGTAATGAGAAAAAAAGTTTGGCATTTGAAAGGATGATTAATTTTAGAAGTAGAATTACTGTAAATTCATTAAAAAATAGTGTGATCTAACCTTGAGAATGTGTTCTTTCTCAGATTTGGCGTATACATGGAGTTCACCTTTAAAGGCCGATTTAGACACTTGACTGCTCAGTCCTTGTACACCAGCCGTCACATTAAACTCAACATCATACACTTGGACTTTTCCGACTGCATAACCTGCACAAAACAATAAAAAGTACTTTAATATTAATATATTTCAAAGTAAATTTGATATAGGTGAAATGTTTGATTTTGTTGTCATTTAAAAATGTAATACGATTAAGATAACTCACGTGGACCACGCAGAGTGTGTTCTGCCGTGTGATGAGCTTCTGAAATAGAAAACAAAACTGAAATTAATATGAGGTGGAACCCATCGAAATTCGACGAAAGAAATAAATAAATAAAAAAGAACTGTTTTATTTATTTATTAATTTACCTGCAAAATTAATTACAGTAAAAAATACATCTTATATTGTTCAATCTTAACTCTCAAGCAAATATTATTTTAAGCTAAAATTAACGAAATACTATGAAACTCAATTATTCAAATTATTAAACGAAATAAAAACGAAATTCATCGGATTTTATAACAAACACATTTTAATTTTTTTTTTTTTTTTTTTTTTTTTTTTTGAGAAAAAATGGAGCGATTCTGTTCCCACAATTAAAAAATTGGTAGTAAAAATTAAAAAAGAAATTAATGCACCAAAAATAAATTGAGGTACAGCTTTGAAACAAATTGCATTTAAAAGTAAATTTTTTTCACTAAACGACGGTGTAAAAATTTAAAATGTACGATGTTTAGAAGTGTAAAATTTGCTGTACAAAAAATTTCAAAACCGAAATTGTATGGGAAAGTGTTGTGCATTTTAATTTCTATTTCTTTTTTCAATTTCAACAAAAAATAGAGTGATTCTCTTGCCACAATTACAAAATTGGTACTAAAAACTATTAAAAAAATGCAATATCTCAAAAATACATTAAGATACAGTTTTCAAACAAATTGCATTAAAAAGTACATTTTTTCCTCCATACAACAATGTAAAAATTTAAAATATGAGATGTTTAAAAGCGTAAAATTTGCAGTAGCGAAAATTGCAAAACCAAAACTACAGGAAAAACTGCAGGGGAAAGTGTTGCCAATCGCAAAATGACGTATGCGTTACAGATAGATATACGTTTGGCCTGTGTAATATAGATATTTATTTTGACATTAGTGTTTAGTCAATTAAACTTTTCATAAAATAAATTTTTAACACACTTTATAAAAGAAGAAACATTTTATTTTTGCAATTTTTTTTTCTCCCCGATTAAAGATTTAAGTGAAAAGAAACAAGTTTAAATAAATGAAAAGAGCAAAATTTTGAATTTATTGCGATATCACTGCAACTGATATTTTCCCTTTTTTAAAAATTTAAATAAAATAAGTTTGTAATGTTTATTTAAAATGAATCTTTTTGAAAAATAAAGGAGTGTCTTTCATCACAAGCCAACCGTAGAGGCCGTCTATAAAAGATATCACGCTTGGAGGAAGAGGGTGTAAAAAGAAATGTGACATCACAAATTCTGGTTAAAATAAAAGCATTAATAATCAGCAGATTAAATTTTGAAGTTATTTTGAAATTAAAGTATTTTTGTGTTTATAAAGTAAAGATAAAATTTAAAGTCAAATATACTATAAAATCCCATTTCGAATTCCAAAATGCTAATGTTTTCAACTGATCTTTCGTATTAATATTGTATTAGTATTGTATATTAATTGTAATTTTTGTTGTAAACCTGAAAATTATTTTATACAAAATAAATACACAAATAATTTTTGTTGTTATTCTCACAAAAGTCATTAAAATATACAGTTGAAGTTTAAAAATTAAATTTGAAATATCATTTATAACATAGTGCTTTGTTTCTGAATTGCAAATATATGTATATGTAATATAGCGTGACATGTGACGGGGGGGGGGGGGGGGTACGGTGAAGTGTACCACTTTTTGACAAAAGGGGGAGAGAGGGGTAAAAAATGTTGAAAAAATGTGTAACATCATTTATGGCATTTATTACGGCATTATTTTATGGCATTATATTACGGCATTTATTGAGCAGAAATATTTAAAAGTAACATTCTGCTTCATAAACGTTTAATGATCGATATTATTATGACGTTATATCTGTCTACTTCTACATTAAATATAAAATGCAAATTGGTATTTCGTTCCGGTTATTGATAACCTGAGTCCTGCTCAATGTATTTTCAAGGAATAATTTTTTTGGAAGCATCTAACATATTTCATATCGTTTTATGTTACTTATTTATCGAATTATAGGAGAAAGTTCAATAATCAATAAAACTAATTTATGAAATATTATTCATTTTCAAAAAATCTACTAAACGTATTTTGAAGGAAATTGCATTATAAGTTAGATAATTTTTCAAGAGTGGTTTTAATGCATTGCATATTGCATTTTGCTGAATTATAAAGTTAATCAGTTATTTTGAAATGAATTTCTATTATCAGGCAAACCCGATGATGAAAGATTAGTCGTTATAAAAAACTATTAATAGACGGATTTTGATGGGACTTACATTGTTAGTTAGATAAATTTTCAATGACAGTTTTTGTAAATTGCATAGGACTATGTCGTTCTATAATAAAACCTACTATAAATAATCAAAGATTCATCTGGATAGGTAGACTAGCGTAGCGGGAGACGCCTGCTAGTTAATATATAAGTGTGGGATGAATGTCAACAACTGTTTAACTATTTATAGTACGTTAGAGCACACTATAACAAAAGATTTTCACATTCAACAGAATTAGGTCACAATTCATTTAAAGTAAGAAATAAAAGATGTTCCGAATACGGATATTTGTTCATAACTAACAATAATGCAGATTGTTTTGGTGAAATTTGCAGCCAATTTATCTTGCTTTGTATGATATGCGAAGCCAATAGGAAAAGTGCTGAAAGAACATCGTAATTCGAAATTTAACATTAATTGGTATTTAATTACCATTCGCTCCTTTTATAATATTAAATACTTTATGAAACATGACACATCTTATGAAGGCAAAAACACCTTAACGTGATTTCAAATTCTTTGCTCAACAACAGAAACTTTCTGGCACATTTTCTGCATCATTTTTAAATGTTACGACATAAAATTGGCTTGTGGTTGCGTGACAAATGATTTTTCTACTCCCTTGCGGTATCGTGCGCAAAATTTGTTTTCAAAACGCCCATTTTGATAGCATTTTCTGAAAGATCTTCCGCGTTTACACTCCCCCCCTCACACCCCCCCAAAAAAATTAAATAAAAATAATATTCTGAATAACAATTTGTGACATTTCATGCATTTTCAACAAAAATGAATTTAAAAAAGTCTGAAGTTTTAGTCCCTTTGAATTTTGATTTGCCTATACATATTTGATTATACATAATTAGGAGTTGCGCAAGGCCTTCCGAAATAACTTTGTCTTTATTTCATCGTCAGACGCAAAACAGACATTCTACCACTTTGAAAGCAGGATTAGGAGGGCTGGAGAAAGTAGGAGACTTACTACTGTTTTCAAAGTGGTAGTACGTTTTTCTTGCGCCTGATGAAGAAAGAAGTCCTTTTGAAAGACTTTGTGCATTATACTCGCTGTTTATGCAAATTTCACTTTGTTATTGACTTAAAAGAGCTAATATTCAGGGCATAAATTCCTTTTACAATAGTTATTTTAATTCAATAACACATCTGTTATAGAAGAAATGAAAGTTATATAAAGACAGGGCATATTACTTGCAAGAGTTTTCCCTTCCTTTAATAAAATTTGCATTCAATGGATCAAAACAGTAGTTAGTTAACAAAAGAATTTTTCTGCATTTTTTTTTACGGAACGCAGTGTAAATACGAAAGTAAAATGCATAATTTTTTTAATGGACTGATATATACACTATATGGCCATTGATTATTGGACACTTGCGATTTTAGACATTTTACTGAATATCTAGAAAAATACATGAGGAATCATCTCGAAACTCTTAGTGTATAAATATAATAGTATATGTCATACATGTCCAAAAAGATTTTTTTACCGAAACTCTTTAGGGGACCGTCAACAAATTAAAAAAGAATGAATATCTTTTGAATAACCCTGTCAAAACTAATGTAGCAAAAGCGCTCAATCTCTAGATTATGATTGAATGCCTTATTGTAATACACTGTGTTCATTTTTATGCAAATAGCATGCATACTCGCAGAGCAATTAAGGTTTTTATAAAAATGGTCCCAAATTTTTCCAAGTTTTTCCCTTATAATTTTCAGATTTCTTAATATAAAATAATATTTTTTTTTCAGAAAATATGACAAATAACATTGCACACAGTACTCTGTAATCAGAATTAAAAAATAATAAAAATTGTATGAAAAATGAGTAGGTTTACTTAATAATTTTTTACTGCGCATGCGTTAAAGATATCAAAATTTCATTTACATATTATGTTAGCTAAATGTATAGAGCAACTTTTGTAAAAGTCTCAAAATCATAGCTTGAAAATTCTGAAAGTAATCGTCTATAGAAAAAGGACAAAATCCGTTGTTTCCAAAATGAAGCAAAAAAATGAGGGATTTTATCCAAATGTAGTAGTACATCCCGTATTATGTATTCTATTTTGACACTAATCAATGAATATATGGATACAACCCCTCTTGTTTTTGCTTCATTTTGAGAATAACAGATTTTCAACTTATTCAATTGACGATTATTTTCAGAATTTTCAAGTTATGATTTTGTGACTTTCACAAAAGTTGCCCTATACATTTCGCTAACATAATATGCAAATGAAATTTTGATATCGTTGACGCATGCGCAGTAAAAAATTATTTAGTAAACCAACTCATTTTGTATACAATTTTCATTATTTTTTAATTCTGATTACAAGGTACTGTGTGCAATGTTGTTTGTCATATTTTCTGCAAAAAATATTATTTTATATTAAAAACTCTGAAAATTATAAGGAAAAAACTTGGAAAAATTTGGGACCATTTTTATAAAAACCGTAATTACTCTGCGATTATGCATGCTATTTGTATAAAAATGAACAAGGCGTATTACAATAAGGCATTCAATCATAATCTAGAGTTTGAGCGCTTTTGCTATATTAGTTTTGACAGGGTTATTCAAAAGATATTCATTATTTTTTAATTTGTTGATTGTCCCCTATGGAGTTTCGGGAAAAAAATCTTCACGGAGATGTATGACTTATACTATTATATTTATACACTAAGAGTTTCGAGATGAATCTTCATGTATTTTTCTTGATATTTAACAAAATGTCTAAAATCGCAAGTGTCCAATAATCAATGGCCATATAGTGTATATACATATATATATCGATAACTGAGTAATATCTTCTTTTAAAAGTCGATTTTAGAAAATCGACTAAAGAAAATCTTTAAGAAAGAACTTTGATCTTTGATTTATAATAAATCTACAAAATTAGTTAAAGTAAAAAATACATCTTATACTGGCCAGTCTAACTCTCAAACATATATTATTTTAAGCTAAAATTAGCAAAATAATATTCTTATGAAACTCAGCTGTCCAGATTATTAAAATTAAACTTTAATTGCATATGTAATCAGTAAAATATAATAAATTTCAGTTATTATGATGAAGTTATCAATTGAGACTCTTGTGTTTGGCATAAATGCGAATTAAAATAAAAACTAATTCCAAATTGACCCGATCACAGACGATATATTTGACATAGTGTACGCATTTTATTTATTTATTTTCAATTTTAAGAGAAAATGAAGTGGTTCTGTTGCCACAATGACAAAATTTGTGCTAAAAACTATAAAAAAAAATTAATGTATCAAAAACAAATTGAGATACACTTTTCAAACAAATGTATTTAGAAGTACATTTTTTCTCTATACGACGGTGTAAAAATTTAAAATGTGCGATGTTTAGCAATATAAAATTTGCAATAGCGAAAATTCGCAAAACCGAAATTGCAGGGGAAAGTGTTGTCATTCGCAAAATGACGTACGCGTTACGCACAGATACGTATGGCCTTTATAATATAGATACTTGCTAACTATCAAAAACAGGAAAATCACAGTCATCAATTCCTCATCTTAGTATCAACACTACGAGAGTTGAATGATGCGATTAGATACATATACTTCAGCACTCTTTATTTTAAAAGTTGTGAAGTTAGCGTTTTCACATTCCAGTATCATTCGATTTAGCTTCGTTAGAAATTTATGATAAGCGAAAATTGTTGACTCTCAGAAACATTCTAACAGTTTAGATATATATGCGATTTATTTGATATCAAATTTCTATTTGGGATAGACTTCTTTAATATCTGCAATTGGAATTTGCAATTAAGATTATAGTTTAAAAAATAATGATGTTAAATAAATAAATAAAAAAGAATTAAATAAAAAAGGCTGCGAACCCTGGCTATTTTAAATGCCATATTAGATTGCATGAGATTTGTTCAAAGCTATTAGAAAATGATTTTTATCGTAGATATTTATAGAATTTGAAGTACATATTTAAGAATCTCCATTAGTGCTGTTTGAAAATAACAATCTAAATATCTTTCGATAACAAAATAATCTTCAGTAATGATCAACTTTAGTCATGATTGATAGCTACTGATGACTAAAGATAGATAATAATAAAACATAGTGCACATTTAATATTTATTGTTTAGCATCTTTAAAAAAAATCATATATTGATCATAATTTGAAAATAAAACTATCAATGGTCATATAGTGTAAAAAAAATCCAGAAACATTTCTTCGTGCCAAAAGAATATTTACAAACAGTTTAAACTTGTTAAATATCACAATTACTCATATTTTTGGAACTTGTTTTCAAAAACTGTTTGAGAAAATACTGTGATAACCTTTATGAACCAAAAAGTTACTTATATTTATTGAAATAGTTCTGAGTAAAAAATGGACATTTGCTTCTCACAACATTTGAAAACTTACGAAGCAATTTTTACTGTACAAAAATAATTTTAAACAATATTAATAATAAAAAAATAAAACTTAATATTTCAAAAAATTGAATGAAACCTTTGCGCGACATACTGTTCTAATGAGCTTTTTCATGATTTTATTATAATGAACTATGTTATTGCAATATCGAATTTGATTATTCTTAGTCAATATGAAAATTATTGTTATTAAAATAATTTAAACCATAAAATTATTCACGTCTAAAATGAATAGCTGTTTAAAGCGAGTTTTAGTTATCCTTAAAATAAAAGTAAATATATGATTTATTTTATTTTTGTTGTTGCTGGGGTATTTTAATCTTTAAAAACTATTATCTTTTCATTGTAATGTACCTTTTGAGTTTAAAAAGTATCAAAATATATTTATATGTGAAAAATCAACAAAAATAAAATTCTGGATCCCTTTGTTTAATTTATAATATATTTAAAAATAATTATGTAAAACTTAGTAGACTTGAAAATATCCTACTATGTTATCCACATCAGCAACACATTAAATTTCGCTGCAGTCTGAGTATTTTTACTAAAATAACAGTTCCAACGAACAGCGAAACAAGCCGAGGCCAGGCATTTAACTTATTAAAATTTGTGCTTAAGTTTGTATTTCGGATCTATGGCTCCAAGAACAAACTGAAACGGACGTGGGATTTCTGTAAAGATATGCACTTATTCCATTGTTGCGAAAATAGGTAAATGATAAGGATTATTCTTGTCTTTGTTAGGGTCATTTTCCCGTCAATCTGTACTCTGCTTATAGTGCGAAAACACATCATATATATACAGGGTGTTTCGCGAATAAGATCCTGATTTCTAAATTAAATTTCTCAAAAACAAAGATCGATAGCATTATCAGGTAATCGAATTTCGAAATTTCAAAAATTTAATTTGAAAAATCGTTAAAATATGGCACTGTAAGCCTAAAAATTTATTTCTCCTCAAGCAATCTAAAACAAGAAAAACGTCAATTCAAACATTCATTGCAATCAGTACACAATCTTTACAAAGTATTCACTGTTCGAAACTTTTCTATAACATTTTTACAGCTTAGCAAATAAGCAAACCGTTTACCGTACAATTCTATCGATATTTGTATTTGAGAAATTTAATTTTTAAATCGAGATCTTATTCGCTGGACACCATGTATATAGCATATATATATATATATATATATATATATATATATATATACATATATACAGTGGCGGTCAAATATTTCCGGCCAGCAAAAATTTTTCAGTTAATTTGTAAATATACCCATATGAAGAGGAATCTTAAAGTGATATTTATACATTTTATTGACATAATAGTTAGGAACTTATTTATAAAAGAACATGTAAATATCAATAAATTTAACTGACAAAATTAAGTATACAGGAAAACGCATGTTCTCAAAAGTTTCTGCCCATAGAAAATTACAGTGATCAACAACAATTAAGATTAGTATTTTATCGTATTACTATTTTATTAGCTTTAGCAATAAGTATTGCGGCGCAGCAACGTGACATTCATACAATCAACGGTTAAAGATCGTCTATGGTACGTTTTTCCCCATTTCTTGCAATTTTGGCCAAATTTCGTCTGAGTTGGAATATTTATAGTTCCGCAGACTTTTGTCAACTTCTTTTCAAAGATTTTCTATTGGATTCATGCTGGGCGTTTGGGCTGATCATTTCAAAAACGAAACTTTTTGTGCAAAAACCTTTGCTTATCAAAGTTTGCAAACATTATTTATGTCGTTATCATGTTAAGAAAAATAGATGTGACCAAATTTTTTCTCTAATAAGGCAGAAAATAGTCTTGCAAGATATTCTTATACATTGTATAATTCACCTGGCTGTGGATTTCAAATAACGGACCGACACTTTTTGAGGAAAATACTCCCCACGGCATAACGTGTCCTCGGCCATGCTTCATTGTAGGAATAACATAGGTCGCATCATATCTTTTGTTGTTAGGTCATTGGACGTTCTGTCTGCCATCACTTCTAAAACAGTTTGGAATTTGATTGATGGAAAAACAGAACTTTTTTCCAGTTTTCACTTGACCAGACTTTGTGTTCCTTGGAAAATGAAAGTAGGGTACGTCGGTATTTTTTTTACCTCTGAAAATTTTTTAACACCGACTCTTCCATAAAGTTCTGTATCACGTCAGCATCATAACACGGTAGACTAACTTATTTCAGCAATATTTTCATTCCGTAAATCGCAGTATATTGCAACGGAATTTTCATGCGGATTATCAGTGGTTTTTCTCCTGATAATTCTGTCCTCAGGAATAGTAATTTTCCGGATCTCCCGGACCTCTGAATGTCCTGAAAGCCATAACCATCTTTATATAATTTTGTAAATAATGTTTACAGTCGATTTTACCGATCCTTACTTAGCCGCAATATCTCGAAAAGATTGGCCTTTAATCGACAAACCAATCACTCATTTATGAACAATAATTGTTGAATTTTTCAAATTTTAATTCCAACTATGGTATACACGTTGATTCATTCATAAAAACAACCAAAAAACACTTTATGGATAGAAAAAAAACTGAAGAATGATAAGTGGCCGGAAATTTTTGAGAACACGCGTTTTCTTTTATATTTAATTTTCTCAAAAAAATTTATTGATATTCGTGACATATTAGTTCCTAACTAATATGTCAATATAATGTATAAGTATCGCTTTGAGATTCCTCCTCATATGGGCATATTTACAAATTAACTGAAAAATTTTTGCTGGCCGAAAACTTTTGACCGCCACTGTATATATATTCAAATATTATTAATGAAAATTATTGCACAAATGGTGCATATAATATATGCAGCGAAATATAATTCACCAATAAATAAATGCAAATACACTACAAATTCGGAAAGAAAGTGTACATCAATATTTATAACATTTAATTATGAAAATTAAAAAAATAAGACAATCTGTCAAATCTATCAAAAAAATAAAACAAAAGACTGTCTGTTCTTCATCAGTGAATAAACTAAACAAACCAAACCCCAGTCCCACAGTTTAAAACTTGCAGGTTTTTGAACACCCTTATATCTTTTATTTAAAAAATTAGAAAAAATTAAATTGTCTTGGATTTTTTTTCTTTTTTAGATAGGCGAGTATTCAGAAACCTGCAAGTTTTAAAAAATGGGAGTGGGGTTAGATTTGTCTGTTCACGAACTGATGAAGAACAGACAGTCTTTTTGATAGTGTTATTTTATTTTTGTAATTTTAATAATTAATGTTATAAATATTGATATGTATACACTTTTTTTTCCCGATTTATAGTACATTTGGATTAATTTATTGATAAAATACATACATACATTCACACACACACACACATTCATATGTATATATATTATTTTATGAAATTAAACTTGTGAATCTATAGGCAATTTTTTATTGGAAAAGTTTTTTAAACCCAATTAAATTTTTTTGGTTTCCACTCGCAATTTATTTATATTGATAATAATAAAATAAATAAATAAGCAAGCAAAAAACCCACATGAAATTACAGTTTTTGAATCATTAAAAAAGAGAAAAAAACTTGATTGTACATCATAAGTGCTTTGAAAAATTTCACAAATAATTAAAATTTCTATCGTCATGATTTTTTTTAAAGAAAGATTTAATATTTCTTTTGTTTTTTTTTCTTTTAGAATTCAAAATGTGACAAAGTAGTATCATTAAATAAATAAAAGTAGCCCTTTTCAAATATGAGAAAAAATATTCTTTTAAATCTTTTTATTAAAGTTTTTTCTGTTTATTGTATCTAATTTAATATTATATAGCATTTATGCTCACCGCTATTCTTGAAGACATCGTTTATGAGAGCCAAACTTGGACTTTTTTCCAAATTTTTGCTACGTGTTTTTACTGATTTAAGAAAAATAAAACAGAAATATTAGTCCAATTAAATAGTCAATGTATGCAGCGAGTCCGTGAGCTTCAAGGATTTTCAAGTGTCATGTATTTAATTACAAACTAGAATTTTTGCAAATTTGCTTTATTTAATGAAAAAATTCATCTTGAGATACACAGTTGAGAATCTTGTTCTAGTTTGAACCAAAAAAGTTTGTTTTTTGGTGCTCAATATCTGCCACCGTAAGATGGTGAAATCTTGAACCAAAATTTGGAGCTCCCGTTGAAGCATAGTTCCAATACTTGGAACGAGGTTGAACTAGGAAGCTCCAAATGTTGGTACGAGATTTCACCATCTTATGGTGGCAGCTATTGAGCACCAAAAAACAAACTTTTTTCGTTCAAACTAGAACAAGATTCTCAACAGTGTAGGGCGACACGTGCTTTAAAAATTTCTAGTACTAAAACACCAAAAATCTCTGAATTCCTTATTTCGTACGAACTCGGATCCAGGCACGCATTTTTAATTAATAAATCTTTCGAAAATACCTACGTTAAAACTTTAAAACAACCAAGGTAATAACTCTGCTCCGTACATTTCTCGGAAATTAATAAGTAAATTACTATACCGTAGTACGTATTATTTTATACTAAATTATTTTTAATACACATTACATAATATTTAATTTAAAGAATTTTATTGTAAAACTGATTGCGTCTTGAGTTTCCCTCACATTTTTTATCCCTAAAACCCTTGAAGCGTCGTAGCCGTGTTTTACGTGCCGTGTTTTAGCCGTGTAGCCGTCACATAATACTTTTGTGCAGTATATAAGAAAAATTAACATGTAAGGTAAATATTTAATGGATGAAGAAGGTAAATTTACGATTAGATAACCGTTTTGTATATTTATATTCCCCTACCGACCTTCCACAAGAGAATTCGCCATAACACCGATTTTAAATGAGATATGTAGTACTCAATTTATTGGAGATGGTCATCGAAATATTATATAAAAACTGTATTTTTTCTAAAAATGTTTAATAGGTATTTTGAAGTTTAATAAATATTTTAATAATGACATTAACTGCACCAAATTGTCCTATTTTTGTAGAACAAAGCATTGAAAAGCAATATACACTTTAAAAGTAAATTCGGTACTCATTTTTTTAAACCGAAAATCATTTAGTAAATATTGTCTTATTAGTATATATTGAACGACGAAGAGATTACATAGAAATGAATTTCTAAGAAGCAAGAGAACCGTACAAGGTATCAGAATGTCCTTGAAATGTTATGTTTAAGACATTATGTACCATTTGAAAAGAAAAATGTTTATAATTAGAAATTTTCAAAATCTGGGAATTCCTAACAGAAAGTAATTAACAATCGAAAGAACGATTATGCGGAGTGATTTTCTTCATAATCTTAAAGTCAGAATTTTTTTCTTTTTTTGTCTTCTTTTCTTGTTCTTTCTTTTCTTTTTAAAATATTTATTGTACTATGTCTTTCTAAGTAAATAAGTTCTTAATTCTAAAGTCAAAAGCAATACAAACATTAAAAAAAGAAAAAAAATACCTGTAACCACCAAAATTATAAGTGCAGTTGCCAGAAGTAACTTCATCTTGGCTAGGCAGTTAAAAGCCAAGCTAAATTTTTTCATGCGTCTCTGTTTCTTAAATACTATGTATCTCTAAATCTTTTCAGACATATGTTATCTCAATTTTCAGACGATATTATTTTCATTTTGTATTTTATAATTTCTTTGATATTGATATTATAGATAACCCAAATCTTTTAACAGATCAAGTTTGTCTGGAAATCTCTCTCATTTCTGTACATGCTGCTGTTTCTCTGTTTTTATTTTTTATTTATTTTTTATTTTTTTTATTTTTTATTTTGTACTGATTAAAAAAGTTTTCTTACATAAACTATTGTGGAAAATTATTATTGTTATGCTTATATGAATTGCAGTTATATATATACACTATCTACCAAAAACTATTTGGACACTTTCAATTTTTGACATTTTGTCAAACATTTAGAAATGTACTTGTCGGAGTCTTCTGGAACTTCAGGATTATAAAGATTATGTTTTACCTCATATTTATCAGCATCCATTTGATAAGCAAAGCAATTAAGGGACCGACAAAAAATCAAAGAATAATAAAAGTATTTGGGATCACCCTGTACATAAAAATGCACAAAACGATTTATCGCTGCAGAATACAAATATGTGGATACTGTACAACATGTACATTGAATTTTGTAAGAATAACATGCATATTCATGGAAAAGAACGTTTTTTTTTTTTAAATTTTAAAAAATCTAGTATGTTTTTGTTTATATCATGCAGGGATTTTGACCAAACATAACGCAAATTTCAGAAAAATTGGCAAATTGTAGTGGAAAAAATATAGCATTATTGGAATATAGCTATATTAAATATTTTACGAAATATGAGTAGATGTATGAAATAATTTTTACCTGTGCATGCGCAAACGATAAAAACGATATTTTTACATCATTTAATAGTCAATTCTATGGAATAACTCATAAAAAAAATCCGATCAAATATCGTGAAAATTCAAAAAGATATCACTATTATAGTAAGCTTTTTTTTGCTTTGCTCTTAAAAAACAGTTGAACAGTTGAACAGTTAAGGGATTCTCTACAAATTGACATTTTTTATTAACTGACTTATAGGAAAGAATTATTATTTACTAAATTATTAATTTAATGAAAAGCTATTTTTCTTTTCTATCACAGGTTTCAAGATACTTATTAGCAGCAATATTGTATTCATTAAATACTAATTTTTTCGTAAAAGTCAGTTAATAAAAAATGTCAATTTGTGAAGAACCCTTTATCATTCAGCTGTTTTTTGAGAGCAAAGTAAAAACAGCTTTTTATAATAATGATATGTTTTTGAATTTTCACGATATTTGATAGGATTTTTTTTCTAAATAACTTCATAGAATTGACTGTTAAATGATGTAAAAAAATCGTTTTTATCATTCACGCATGCGCAGATAAAAATTATTTCATATAATTACTCATATTTCATAAAATATTTAATATATCTATATTCCAATTGCGCTATATTTTTTCTACTATATTTTGCCAATTTTTCTGAAATTCGCGTTAAATTTGGTCAAAAACCCTGCATGATATAAACTAAAAACACATCGGATTTTTTTTAGTTTTTCAAAAAAAAAAAAAAAAAAAATCGTTCTTTTTGCTTGAATATACATGCTATTCTTACAAAACTATGTGTACATGTTGTACAGTATTCACATATTTGTATTCTGCAGCGAAAAATCGTTTCGTGCATTTTCATGTACGGGGTGATCCCAAATATTTCTATTATTCTTTTATTTTTTGTTGGCCCCCTAATTGCTCTGCTAATCAAATGGATGTTGATAAATATGAGGTCAACCATAATCTTTCTAATTCTGAAGTTCCAGAAGAATCTGACACCTATATTTTTAAATATTTGACAAAATGTCAAAAATTGAAAGTGTTCAAATACTTATTGGTAGATAGTGTACTAGCAACACTTAAAAAATGATGTTCAAATTTTTAGGCAGCAAGAAAATACACTCCTTATCGAAAGAAAAAAAAAAATTATGCTCAGTTATGTTGGCATAATTATATCAGTTCTGACTTGATAAACACATAACAAATGCAAATTCTCTTGCAAAAATTTTCAGGTTTATAAGCATAAAATCAATTTTTATAAAACATTAAGTTTTAATTGAAAAGCGTGAATTGCATTCAAAAACAGAAATGTCTCTATCTAAAAAGACACTGAATATCAAATTTTGAAAAAACTTTTTAATGTAATAAATCTGTTTTTGTAACTGTTAACAAGTATTACCAAAATGCGTATACCTATAAGGAGAAGATAGATGGGTTAGGTGGGATGACTTATGAAGCTGTATATACGAAGAGAATATTTGGCTCGCTGTTTTGTTAGCCAATAATTAGCAAGTATATACAATTATTGATTTAACTGTAGCATGAGTGGAATAATATAATGTATGATCTACTAATTTTTATTATAATAATAATTGTAATTATTTTAATTTTAACATTTATTTTTGTTGTGCTAGCTGTAACCTGTTAACCTTATACTGCGTCGCATGTTGATTTTTAATGTGACACAGCATGTGCTTGATATAGTTCACTTGCTTAATCGTTTTTTGCAAGGGATGTTTGATATATTTTTTATAATTGTTATTCAATATTGTTATTCAATTAAATTTCTCTTTTTCCTACTTTGAAATGGCAAGTAAAATGCAGCCAGTTAGGTGCAATATAGGTCGAATTTCTTAGCTTATAGCACGACCTATAACAGAAACTGGTTGGATATTTTTGCTTTTCTATTAAACTATGTACCCCTGATGAGTGGTTTGATAGAAAAGCCTTCTACTGTCTATTTATCCATATGCTTTTCATAATTTTGGCAATCTACTTTCTATATCATTTCAAACTTCAAATGATTTTCATAGGATTTCATTTTTCATGTTAACTATACATAAAGACAGTATAAATACTGGTTGCAATGAATTTTTGTTATGGTAATACCTGAGCTACTTTGGTTTTTATTTGTAAAAGTATTTATATATGTATATATATATGTGTGTGTGCGTATATATCAATCTTAATAATTTATAAATTCAGTAATGTCTTATTATTATTATTATTGAATGTTATTATGAATTTTATTAAGCGAAATCGGTTTTTGGATGTGTTTGTAATTATATAAATACATAGTACCTACAGTTATCGTCTTGTCTGTTTGTCTGTCCGCATGTAAAAACGTAAAAGCTATCCAAACGAATAGTTTAACTTTTAAAGTATATGATTGTTTCATAATTTTCTCGAGTCATTACAACTTTTTGAAAGTAACCGGCATGTTCAAATACAGAGGCTGTCAAAAATATTTCGTTAAATAGCAGCCAATGGGATAAAATTGTTTTAAATACATATTAATAATCTTACACCCTTTCGAACATAATTGAATTAATACGCATTTATAAAATGCACTAAACTATAGAGTCCGTAGAACATGCCGCGCAAAGAGTATCGATTATTCATTCACAGGGTGTAAAAGTATTCCGTTACATAATCATATAGAGTAAAACACTATACACTATATTGCCATTGATTATGGGACACTTGCGATTTTAGACATTTTACTAAATATCTAGAAAAATACACGAGGAATCATCTCGAAACTCTTAGTGTATAAATATAATAGTATACGCCATACATCTCCGTGAAGATTTTTTACCGAAACGCCATAGGGGACCGTCAACAAATTAAAAAAGAATGAATATCTTTTGAATAACTCTGTCAAAACTAATGTAGCAAAAGCGCTCAAACTCTAGATTATGATTGAATGCCTTATTGTAATACACTGTGTTCATTTTTATGCAAATAGCATGCACACTCGCAGAGTAATTAAGGTTTTTATAAAAATGGTCCCAAATTTTTCCAAGTTTTTCCATTATAATTTTCAGAGTTCTTAATATAAAATGATATTTTTTTCAGAAAATATGACAAACAACATTGCACACAGTACCCTGTAATCAGAATTAAAAAATAATAAAAATTGTATGAAAAATGAGTAGGTTTACTATATAATTTTTTACTGCGCATGCGTCAAAGATATCAAAATTTCATTTGCATATTATGTTAGCTAAATTTATAGAGCAACTTTTGTAAAAGTCTCAAAATCATAGCTTGAAAATTCTGAAAGTAATCGTCTATAGAAAAAGGACAAAATCCGTTGTTTCCAAAATGAAGCAAAAAAATGAGGGATTTTATCCGAATGCAGTAGTACATCCCATATTGTGTATTCTATATTGACACTAATCAATGAATATATGGATACAACCCCTCTTGTTTTTGCTTCATTTTGAGAATAACGGATTTTCGACTTATTCAATTGACGATTATTGTCAGAATTTTCAAGTTATGATTTTGTGACTTTCACAAAAGTTGTTCTATACATTTAGCTAACATAATATGCAAATGAAATTTTGATATTGTTGACGCATGCGCAGTAAAAAATTATTTAGTAAACCAACTCATTTTTTATAAAATTTTCATTATTTTTTAATTTTGATTACAGGGTACTGTGTGCAATGTTGTTTGTCATATTTTCTGAAAAAAATAATATTTTATATTAAGAACTCTGAAAATTATAAGGAAAAAACTTGGAAAAATTTGGGATCATTTTTATAAAAACCTTAATTATTCTGCGAGTATGCATGCTATTTGCATAAAAATGAACAAGGCTTATTACAATAAGGCATTCAATTACAATCTAGAGTTTGAACTCTTTTGCTACATTAGTTTTGACAGGGTTATTCAAAAGATATTCATTCTTTTTTAATTTGTTGACGGCTCCCTTTGGAGTTTCGGGAAAAAATCTTCACGGAGATGTATGACTTATACTATTATATTTATACACTAAGAGTTTCGAGATGATTCCTCATGTATTTTTCTAGATATTTAGTAAAATGTCTAAAATCGCAAGTGTCCCATAATCAATGGCAATATAGTGTATTTGGAACATATTTTAATAGTTTAAAGGTGATTTATAAATGAGTTATGCATTTTTGCGCTGAAGAACTTTTAGTATGCTAAGAGTATACTAATTAGTGGCGTGCATATAAAGGTATTAAGTAAAATACAGGGTTTTTCAAAAGTACTCAAGTGTGCTTCCGTATATAGTATAAATTGATGAAAGTGAATTTTCAACCTATTATGTGTTTTTAACATTTTCCAACATAGTTGAAAATTGCTTATGTATTTGGTTTATCTGTCCAAACTCTAACTTACGTTAATATAGTTGAATTATTCTGTAACTGATATACTGAGTGATCCAGAAGTTTCGGGAGTTTTGAAATGTTAATAATTAGAAAACTATGTACAATAGGAAGATGCGGTTTTCAGATATATGCTTAGAAAAGCGTGGGATTTTCGTTCATAATGAATTTTTTTTATAAATAATTATAATTTTTAGCAATAGGTGGCGCTAGTTTCGAAAGGGTTCGCTAGACATAAAAAGTTTCTATACCATGTGTGTTTTATAAGTAGATGAATTCATTGCGGCACATTTTTCCTAAGTTTATTGCTCAGATTTCTCTTTAAGGGTCGTTAATGTTCATACTCTTATTCGAAGGTTAATGAAATTGCATTTAAAAGGAATTTCGATACAAAATTTGATGTGTAACTGCTAAGATAATAAATGCTTTCTTTGCGTGACAGAGCTTTGTTAGTTAAGCAGTTAAAAAAAAAAAAAAAAAAAAAAAAAAAAAAAAAGGAATCGGCAAATTTAGCTTTGCGTTCTTATCGTTAAAATGCGTGGAATTAAAACCGGATAAGGACCTATGACCATTACAAATCTGAAGGCAATGATAAAAAGGTTTGGGGAAACAAGCTCACTGGCAGGTTGTCAAAGAAGCGGGATACCTAAAACGTCTTTTGCAATAGTAAATGAGGTAGAGTTCGATGCCGATACTCAATCATATCGTCAGCACTTGGTGAATGCAGTGCACGTACGATTTCGCACGGTTCGAACTGAAATTTCTTATGGAACCGTATGGCGATTACTAAGGATCATTCTCAAAAGATATCCGTATAAAATCCAGCATGTGCATGAATTAAACTCAACTCATTTTATAGCACGTCTAGAATTTGTTAATTGGGTTTTTGCAAAAATGGATATTGATGCGAACTGGATTTTAAATATTTTGTGGACAGATGAGGCACACTTTTTCCTACGTGGAAGCGTGAACACGCAAAACTGTCGCGTAGGGGCTAAAGAAAATCCTCATGCATTGGTGGAAAAACCTCTTCATGACGTAAAAGTGACAGTGTGGTGCGGATTTACAGCTTCTTTCATTATTGGCCCTTTTTTCTTCGAGGAAATGTCCGGTGGTAGATTGCAAACAGTTTCCATGACAGGTGACAGAAATGCAGCGCTTCTAAAGAATAAAGAATCCCTCACTTCAAAGAGGGAAAAGTGCTCCATTCTGAAACATTCATGCAGATGGAACACCTCTCCACATCTCTTCTCCTCTCACGACAATCCTGAGGATTACGTTTGGAGATACCCGTGTCCTGAGTCGTACTTTCCAGCACGAATGACTTCCAAAATCTCCAGATCTCACCCCTTTTGACTTTTGGTTGCAGGGCCACTTGAAGTGGCATGTGTACAGAGACTGGCCTTTGTCGGTGACCCAGCTGAAAGATGTTATACACCAGAACATTTCAAAGATACCCCTGAATTGCTTTTAAATGCTGTGCAGGCTGTTTTACATCGTTTCACGATGGTACTTATAAGTGATGGGCGTCATACTGAAAAGTTGTAATTCTTTGGCGCCGATTCTTAATTTTTAATAAGCTGTATCACACCACATCAATATTATTTTATCCATTTCAGCACCACCTGTTGGCATAAAGTGTAACTAATATAACATAATTTTTGTTATTAAAAAACGAAATTCCACAAGTTTCTAAGAATTTCTGAGAAAACCGCACCTTTCTATTGTTTATACTTTACTAATTGTTAGCATTTTAAAATGCCCGGAACTTCTGGATCACCCGGTATCTTGTTGAGATTTACTAAACCATGTTCTTGTGTTGCACTTCTGGATCACCCGGTATCTTGTTGAGATTTACTAAACCATGTTCTGTAATGAAAAATAAAGTGCGTAGTGCTCATAGTTTATTTACAGAAACACTCAAAAGTATTCCGTTTATGTTAAGATCTATTGGAAAATGTCGTAATTATATAAATGTGTTGCACGTACAGTCGTCAACTGGTCTGTATGTTTGACTACTCGTCTATTCGCACATAACAGCACAAAAACTACCCAGCTAAATGCTTTGAAATTTTATATTTATGACCGTTGTAGAATTTTGTCGAGCGATTTCAAATTTTATGATAACCGAGTCGAAACTTTAAAAATATATTGATGTAAGTTTTCTTAATTCTATTAAATCCTAAAATATAAGTAATTCAATGCTAGCGCATGATAGATAATGACTCTATGTTGCTATGATGATTATGTTCTCCTTAAGGTAGAGTGGCGATATTTCTGTAAAACTGAACTTAATATACATATATTTGTAAAGAATTTTGCTTCCATGCATTTCTACATAAGTGTGGAACAGCTATTGCAGCAACATCTGAATATTTATAAAACTTTGTTATAGTACGAACACATGTATTTGCTACATTTGATGTGCAATTCCGACTTGTTGATATTGTCAACAAAAAGTCATAGATAAATAAAAACACTTTGGTATTTGTCCAAGTATTATTTCAACATTTTGATGGGTTGTTTTATCAACATTTTTCAGAATTTTAAGCATTTACGATACATTTTATACCTAGTAACTTAAAATTTATACTTTTCTGAAAAGTATCATCAAAAGCTATCAAATATCTTGAGTTTTTAAAGTTAAAAGTACAGGCAGTTTGATGTAGTTCCAATTATAATTTTTCCAATTTTAGTTTTTCCAACATAGTTAAAAAGTGTTTGTGAATTTGGCTCGTTTTCATCTTATCCTCTGTATTCTAATTCTCTCAAATGTACTTGGATTTTTATAACTGTTGTTATTGTAGTTCACTATAATATGTTATCAAATGAAAAGAAAGTATGTGGTTGTTATAGTTCGCGTCACACAAAATAATACTTATGCTCCATGATCTATGAAGAAAACTTATTTGCGGTAGATTTTAATGATGTTACGCTACGTCAAATATAATAATACTTGCGTGCAACAAAGAAATGATCTACACAGTGCATTTTTAGAATATGGAGTAAGTAAGATATATAGCGAGTTATAAGGAATATACAAAATTATTTTATTACTTTATAATCTACAGAGAAAATTGGTGTTCAATGAATTTCAATGATTCTATACAAAATTTATAATTTCAAAATTTATTAAAGTTATGTGCATTTCTGCGATGCATTTCATCGTTCTTTATATAGATTTTTTAATGTATTCCATCTATCCTATATATAAAAAAAAATAAAAAATAAAATATGCTTAAAAAAAATACTAACCGACTTAAAAAAAAGAATCAAGCTTGGCAACAATGCATGCATTTAGCGAAACTTAAAAGCACATATCATAATTCAAAATGCATTTCATCCATGCAACAGTCATCATCCATCATATACAGTACTTCAAATAGAATATATAATATTTGAAATCTTTTGTGTGCTCCTGTAAATGCTATGCACTTCGTATCATACATGAAATAACTTACATTAAGCCTCAGCAACGTATATCAATTTGATTATAAATGAAATCGTTTACCATAATTAAAATATGTCGGAAACTGTTCCTCTCTTTATTCTTATGCAATGGAATTCTTCTGTGTAACCCTGTAAATGAATAATAAGTGTCCTTTTCACTACATACTTTACAAAATGCATATTTTAGTGCACTTTGTAAATGCATAAAATCTGAATATGTCTCACAGGGTGTAACATCGTTAAATTTAATTAAAACGATTTTCCCCATAATGCCGTAATGTAAGGAAATTTTTTGACAATCCCTGTAAATAAACTAATCATGGTAGAAATTTTATTTTCAATAGGTATTCGTGCTAGGTAAACGTTAAGAACGTCCAAAAATTTCATGGAAATCGGAGTATATTTACAAAAGTTAGAAAGCGACCAGACAGACAGACAACCGAAAGCATAATATCTTTTTAACTTTGTTCGAAAGTGTTAAAAAATCGAGCCAAAAATATATTAATCAGTAGTTTTATTTTCCACCTTTTCCCCATAAAAAATTCTTCCATTGATAATTATGAGTTTTGAAAAAAAATATTCATTTGTATGTAACTTATAACTTATTAATTAATATAAGTAAAAAAATATTTCTGATTCATTTTAAATATGACGTCATTATTAATCTCGTTCCATTAGCTACTGATATTCATACCCCTTATATTTTTAACGACTGCTATAAAGTACCTGTTTTATTTCAACTATTACGTCACATTTTCATAAGTGAACCATTTTATTAAAAATATAATTCTTTTTCATTCTTTTTACTTTTAATTTATGTCGCCATATTTTACACAAAAATTCCCATTAACTAAACAAATATCCTTGTTAAAATTATAATAAATATATCTTTTATTTTTATTTCAAACATGACGTCATATTTATTTTCTTTTAAATTATTTTATTATAGTTTTTCGCGTGGAAGTTTTTTATTAAAAATTCATTGCCTCTGAAAAATTATTATTCCAATTTTTTATTTTCTTGGCAACAGGAAAGGAAAATGGTTAAATTTTATCTGAAAAATGCCTATTGATTTTGTATGAAAAATAATTAAATTTTGAATTATTAAGGAAAATATTTGAATAAAATAAATAAAAATTAGCCTATGTTCATTCCACTCCTATAACCTATTCATATGCAAAGATTCAAAGACATTAATCCATCCGTTTTGAAGCCAAGTTCATTCCAATTTTTCACATTTTCACATGACACACTTTCACATTTATAATATATAGAAGGATATAAGGATATATATATATATATGTAATAAAAAAAATGCGCCATTTTGTTCTCTCTGAGCTTTTAATTCTAAATTTGTGGAACATATTTTAATCTTAGTTTCGTAATGTATTAATCTTTTAACAGCTAAAATTCTTTTTCTTATTTTATTTCACTTATTAATACTTTTTAATAATAAATTAAAAATATTCATAACACGCAGAATTTTCAAAGTGTGAAACAAAATTCTCATTTTTTAACGGTGTTTTGTTTGATATATGACTGAAATTTTTCAATAGACATTTTCTTTATGTATGTTCTATTTAATAAAACTGGGGTCTTATCAAAATGCAGATATCTTTCTTTTCCGTGAAATATATTTACTAACCAAACGTATTCTAAACTAAATCTTTACCGCATTTGAAACAATTTTTCTCTTGGAATAATATATAACTCAAAATAGGAAAAGTAATATTAAGATAATAATAGTTAAGGACACTGTATAACTACGTAATTATCTTTTCATTTTGAGATTACATATGAGGATCCCAGAAGCCAAGGGGTATAAGTGACAAAATGGAAAAAAAATAAACTAAATACGCAGACGACCTAAAAATATGCTTTTTTCATTTCAGGTAAAGAAATATAAGTGATTTTCTTATTATTTGCTGAGTTATAGAGGCAAACCACTTTTTTCGAAAAACAAACAATATTGATTAATTATACATTTAAAGAAAATTGTACTTTATTTTTTAACATTTATTGAAATAAGAGTTCAAAGACCAGAATGCAACAAGCAAAAATTTCCTATTACAATTCACTCAATCGTTATTGATGTTCGAATTTAACATCAATTATCTTTAAACTCAATTTACTCCAAATCGAAATTTTGTCACTTGTACTCCTTGGCTTCTGAGGTCGTCATATGTATTATTGACCTTTTTTTTTTTTTTCACACCGATGTGATTTGTAATAAGTTTTCACATTTTAATACGCATATTTTCCTTGCGAGGTTTTTCATAAGAATGAAGATTTGTGTGGATATGATTTATTGGATGATATGGATAACTACCACACTTGTCTTGATATTGAAAAACAAAAATACAATAATTTACAACTTCTTTATTCGTTCATTGCCTAATTACAAAATTAAAAACCAGAATTGTATTCTCTAATCTGCGGGAAATGTCTATGTTTAGCACTTTTTAGGAACTTCAACTCTTTGTACATGATCGACACTCTTCCTTCTCAACTCGTCAAGTGGTCTCCATTTTGCTTCGTTAATCATCTTCTTTGCTGTGAGGTCGTCCTTGGGTAGGCAGTGGAAACCAATTCGCTGATCTTCTGTTTCTGTAGGCTCTTCGTCTTCTTGGCAGGCAGGAACTGGGCGGACTGAGAAACAAACTTCATCTCCTCTGTAGATTACGACGTTCCTCAGAGTGCTTGGCAGACTTGGTTCTGAAAAGCAGATTAATGTTAAACCAATGAATATGTTCCAGTATCAATCTATTTTTAAAAATTATGAAAATTTCCAAAAGTTTATTTTCAAGAGTTTACACTTAAATATCAAATTACGGTGTTACTTGTCATACAAATTCCCTTCGAAAACAGAGACAGTATTGTAGCTTCTCTGAGAACATTCTTATACATTTTAAACAAGAAAAAAATTCTGCATAAAGCATAGCTTATGAAACAATATCCATCCATTCAGAATAATGTAACAAAACTGCACCGTTTAATAAGTTGAAATATTATGCCTAATTCAATTATATGGAAACGCATAACACATATGAAAATCAAATTTGAGCAATTCCCATACAGTAGAACCGAAAAATTACCCAAATTCATTGAGCAGCCATGTATATGATAAATAGATTTGTATCCGTTAACTACATGTATGCAAAAATTTAGTTCAGTTAAGTAATTAGGATGAGCGAAGCGAATCCTCTACTAGGCCACTCAAATTACAATTTGTCGTACACTTTACAAAAAACTATTCAATATTTTGACTTCAAATTAAACACAAAAATAAAATATGATCTGTAGATTTGCAGAGTATAATTTTTTTTACAGTAAAACGTTAAAAAAATATTATTTTAATTAATTTATTTTACATGCATTTCCAATACGGACGCATTTTAGCAAATAAATAAAAAATGAAACGCGTATATTTTCAGAAAAAAAAATATATAAATCATGGAGTAAGTGATTATAGATAGAATCACGATTAATTTAATAAATAAAATATGTTTTCATTATTCAGCAAAATCGTTTGCACAAATGACACTTAAACATTTAAAAAAAATTGTATTATGGATTTTTTTTTTCTTTTGTAAAGTGGCAACAAAAGAATTGTAAACAAATAAAATGAATTGTTAAATTTGTTATATAAATGAAAAATTAAAAGAATTGCGTGAACTTGTTGCCTCGATTCAAGCTCTTTATAAATGTACTAAAGGAAAAGTTGGCCGATTCAGAAATGACAAGTGGACTTCAACCATTTCTTACTTTATCATTTGTATCGAAAGTAATGTTACGTTCTTATTTGTGGACCGAAAAAGGTTTAGTGAACGGGACTTTAGACTTTGTTGCACGTATTAAAGAAAATCACAAACCACCAGACTAGATACCGCGAATAATCATGGATAAATTTGAATACTACAATAATTTAACTTAAAAGAATTGGTGCGTACCAATTCCCCCAATACAGTAGACTCCCTCAAATCCGCACAACTTGGGACCAGAGATTTTGCGGATTTTAGAATTTTGCGGATTTCTGGTCATTGCTTTGTTTACATTTTTTAAACAGTAATTTGAATGCAATTAATTATCCAATTGAAATTATAATGTATGCTTACAATATAATAAAATATTAAAGTAAGTAATAAACTAAAATAATAAAAAATTAGATCATTTTTAAAATGATTAAAATATTAAAAACAAAGGTCTAATTAATAATGTATGATTAAGTGTTCATTATAAAGACGAAATGTATTTTGAATAAATTATTCAATGAAACTTGCCTCATAAATAATGTACAATACTAATTCAGATCAAAATAATAAAGTAAGGAGGTTTTATTCCAGGTTTAGCCACACTTAGTGACAAAAAAAAAAAAAAAAAAAAAAAAAAAAAAAGTTTGATTAAGACATATATATTTGGTAAGATTATGATTATCATTGATAACAGGAATATCTTGAATTTTTTCAGAAATAAATTTATTTTTCCTTCAAGAGAAAACATTAAGACAGTAATAGTAACAAAAATTACAAATTAAAATATATTTGGAATTGATATAAAACAAAAAAAGTAAAATTTTGTCCTTATATCTGAACTGAATGCTTCATTGTTTACATCCGTAAATTATGTGCGGATTTTAGAGAGTTGCGGATTTGAGGGAGTCTACTGTAATTGAATTCTGGAAATATGGAAGCATAAATTGCTCAAGGAAAGAATTTCTTCTGCAGTTAGCTTTTGCTGTTACAATTCATAAATCCCAAGGTTTAACATTAGATGAAGCAGTTGTAGATATTGAGGATATATAGGCACCAGTTGGCTTAAAAACGTACGTAACGTTGTCAAGAGTGAAAATCCTTCAAAATTAAGCATTCAATAGAAATCTTCCTTGCGAAAAATTCTGTAATATCAAAAATTCTCATGCACTAACATGTATAAAAACGAAGAAATTAGACTAAAAAGTTTTACAGTTAAAAATTCATAGTATCGACGAGAGCAGATTTCAAATGTTTTTCCAGAAAATAGGATTTTGAAGAAGTAATTTTCTTCAAGCTTTCTTCAAATATATTATTCTAAAATAGCTATCAAAGATTATTTGATGTTAATTACAAAGATTGGAAACATGCATATTTCAAACAACTTTAAAAAACACCAGTGGCTACTAGAAATTGTAAAAAAAATCTTTAAACGAATTTTTAGTTGAAAATTTAAAAATATTTTGTAAAAGTTTGCTTCGAAAATATTTTTTTATGCCAGTCTTACATCATAAATAGAAAATTCCTAGGAAATTGATAGTTATTTGGCTGAACTTACATTTGTAGAATTAAAATGCGCCAAAACATAAAATAACGTTTCTGTTTAATAAAGATGCAAAAATAATATTAAAAAATATTGTTACTTTCAAATATATGCAAAATGCTTCGCGAATCCAAACAAAGCATGGCTTTTGCTAGTATATAACTCAGTTAAAAAGACCTCTTCAGCCATTTTCACTAATAAGGAGAATGATATATAAATTATATAGTGCACCCCTGTACCTGAGGTACAGAACTTATGTATACAACGAGTAACATGCAAAAAATAGCTAAATTAAAAAACGCTTACTGAAATTGTAAACGCACGTTCTACAACTATTGCTTAAAAACAGTACTATAAACGATTTCTTTTGTGGGTCCTTGTAAATAAATAAAAAATATATACCTGCTCTATTCTATCTTAACTATTTTGCAGTGAAATTCAGTGATTTATATCAATTTCAATACATTTGAAATAGCATAAGAATGTCATTAAGACATTCTCCAAACTATTTTACCAGTGTCCCATAAAATAATGGAATATTTTTGAGTCCAACGCTTAGAATGTGAACAGACGGACAGACAAACCAAATTCTTAAACACTGTTCAATTTTGTTGGAAAGATTTAATAAATAAATGTTTCAGATGATGTACAATAACATTATGTTGAGTTTTTTTGATTATTTCAGTTTAGCAGAAAGAAAACTCTCTTATTGATTTAGATTTAAAAGTTGCAATAAAATGTATTAGAATAGGATATTACAGTTATAATTTATTAGCAAAATTTTCATTTTAATTCTGAAAATAAAAGACACCATTTAATTATATTTACTAATTGTGATACTATTTAACTAATTCATTTTTTAAAAAAAACATTGAATTTATTGAAACATTATTTAGAATATGCGAAAAAAATACTATTTTGACGCTGCTAAATAAAAGTTTTAAGTCCAAAGAAGCGATAATATCCTTTTAAAGTTAAAAATGTATGCCTATTTTGCATGTAATACAGCGTTTGTATATTTTTTAAAATAAAGAAGTCGTTTGAAAAATTAATGAGGTACCATCTCTTGATTTAGGGGCCGTATATTTGCGGGTCCAAGGCTTAAATTTTGGATCTTCACAGATTCTTTCACCACGTGGGTGACGAACATCACACCTTTCAGAGCGTTGTACCAAGTTGCTGTTTGCAAAATCAACAGGGTCCGTGTACAGGCACCTGTCCATTCCTACAAATTCTCTCAACTCTTCTCCATCGAATTCGCTGCAAAGACCACACAATTCACCTTTATATCTGGGGCTGACCTGAAAAGGGAAAATGACATTTTCTCAATTCAAAATTTAAAGTGTTTTTTTTTTAATCTATTCTTTATTTTGTCATAAAAATTGGCCATATTTAATGCACTCAAATCAATTTATAGTAATTTGAGAGGAAGGCAGTTCAATTAAGGTTAATCATGCATTGAAATTACGGAAGAAAGGTAGCTAAAATAAAAAGTCAAAGTTTATGATAGGTACAATGAGGAAAATGCTTTATAAAAAGATATGTCGAAGAATTCACATTTTTTAAATTCAAGGGAATATTGTTGAGGGAAAAAATAAACAATTACACAAGAATGCAACATATGAATATCATTTAATCAAAAAAAGATAGAAACACAGATTTTTTTTTCAAACCTACTAATGGCATAAATAACATTAAGGATCTCAAGTTTGTTTGAAAATTCAGGTTTTTCAGATACCTTTTTTAACCCGTATTTCAAAATTATTAGTATTAATTAAAAATAAAAATAATAGCAAATGAGAATATCAATGAGTGATAACAAAACTTTTTACTGTGGAGGCATCAAAATTTTATAACTAGCTATTTGGGCGCATCGTCTTTCTCAAGCACAAATTTATTTATATGTACTATTTTATGGTGCATGCTGCATAAACATCTAAGAGTCTTGTGTACATAATATGTTGAATTGATATCAGAATTCTACATACGTGAAAAATTTCATATCCAAAGGGCAACAAAGCTTAAGCATGGATAATACAAATAATAAAACTAGCACCATAAATATTGTTTTTATTTAGCAAAAATTAGAGCTGCAATGTTTTGTTTTAATCCGATTTTATTTTAAGGGAACTTTATAAAATAGGAATTTTCAGTCTTCTGTAAAACCATATCGTAAACCAATTTACTCTAACCCACAACAAATAAGCAAATTAAAATAAAGTAGTCTATATATGTGGGAAGGGTATTTCCACTATTAAGCGTATTATTATTTCCTTTCCACTATTAAGCGTGCTCATTTTCTTCTCCATTTCGCAACTCTGATGACAACGGTACTCAAGTGACATAGCTGAATGAAAGGCGGTTAAGCGCCAATGTTAAAGACTGAAGTGAAAAAAAAGAGAAACGGACAGTTGTTATGAGTTGGCGGGAGAGAAAAGGATGTAATAGGACGAGGGTCTCCGTGGCTGAGTGGTCAAAGCACCACGCCGCTAATCGCCTTTGAGCGTAGGAAGTTGTGGATTCGAATCCCACTGGTTCCATTGCACCCACTCTTTGTGTGGAGCTCCTTGTGTATTTCTCTTGTATATCTCTTGTGTTGTAAAATTTCCTTGTGCTATCTCGTCCCTGTATATTGACGTTGACTTACAAGCAGACTTCATGTCGAGCAAGTCAGATGTATATTGTTCCATAAATAAAATAAATAAAAAATAGTAGGACGACTAGAGATGCATGCTAATTCTGTTGGGTGATGAAACAAAAAGCTACAATTAGAACAAGATCCCAGGGCCCCCAGACGTTACTTATTTTCTCACAAGTAAAATGTATTGGATAAAGTAGTGCTAGTACGTGCTATGAGCGTAGTGATACCGGCTAGCTTGGACCGACGGCCAATTTACGGGTACCAGGTACCAAAGGTAGGTAAAAACATTACCAACTTTTCTTATTTTCTCAGTCTTGATTTTTATATATGATGCTCAGGGAACTATTTCAATACTTTATGTACCCTCCCAGACCAATTGCATGGCCCAGACATCTTCCCAGACATACAAAAGAAGCGCGTTCAGTTCAACTTACCGAAGTAATCCATTTTAAGATGATGAAGCAAATAAACTGAAAAAAGAATACTGATTTTAAATAAAATCATCTGAATTAAATCAATGTTTTTTATTGAAGAACTTATTTTCGATTAAACTTATTTGTTATCTTAAAATTAATATCATTTTTAAAAGATTAATTAAAAAAAATATTTTGAAAAGTCAAAAAATTAGAATATTTATTCAAGTAATTCAAAATATTGGAATATTTCAAATTAATTCCCGTTTAAGTATTACCAATTCATAATTCACATTCTATGAAAAACATTGATTAAATTCAGCCGATTTTATTTAAAATCAGTATTCTCTTTTCAGTTTATTTGCTTTATCATCTTAAAATGGATTACTTCGGTAAGTTGAGCTGAACGCACTTCTTTTGTATGTCTCGGAAGATGTTTGGCCCATGCAATTGGTCTGGAAGCGTACATAAAGTAATGAAATAGTTCCCTGAGCATCATATATAAAAATCAAGACTGAGAAAATAAGAAAAGTTGGTAATGTTTTTACCTACCTTTGGTACCTGGTACCCGTAAATTGGCCGTCGGTCCAAGCTAGCAGGTATCACTACGCTCATAGCACGTACTAGCACTACTTTATCTTATACATTTTACTTGTGAGAAAATAAGTAGCGTCTTGGGGCTCTGGGATCTTGGACTAAATGTTTAAAGAGGAAAATTAGTCACTTGTAAATAGCAATCTGTAAATATTTATTTTGTAAATAAGTTGTTCGTTAATGTAAGTTTTAAAATTTTAACGGTGCCAGTCTGCAATATGTGTTATGGTTTTTCTTATGTTCCTACATATATTATACAGTCAAAATTTAATCAGTTCTAGTTCTACAATATTGTGAGTATTGACATAATTGAACAATACATAATGAATCACGTCAAAACTTTCAATGCTGTAGACTCAGGATAAATTGTTTTTCTTCAAGTAATCTAAAACTTACGATATTTAGTATGTATAAATACAAAATATGTATTTCTTCATATACACTCACAGATTCTTCGGGATCTGAAGAAAAGAGAATAGTGGATAGACGGTTGACTACTTTTACTTTTAGTACTTGTGATTAAGGCTTATGCGATATATCCATGTTTAAGAAAAGGGAATTAACAATAAATCAACTATAAATTCATGTGATTTAACTACAAAATATTATTTTACAAGAAATGGTGTGAGAATGTGCGATGTAATATAATACGCCGATTCACTAAAATGTATCGCATATTTTAGATTGTTTCATATGTATTGCAATTTCGCATTTCAAGTGTATTATCAGTTTGATTTCCTTTTTTGTAATTGGTTGTTAAATTATTATAAATAGGTATTCATAAGAGTTGGAATTTGAAGTTGAACAGTTATCAACTCATAGTAATTCTTAAATTTTAATAGCTAATTAATCATGGTAAATATATACATATATATATTACTCTGCTATAATATTCGTTGATTTTATCTTTTCAATTAAGCAATGCTGTTTTTATTGAATTTTCAATTCTTTGTCTAGCTTTACATTATATTTTACATTTTTTTTCATTAAAGGTTAAACCATTTTTAATTTGCATATTCGCAATTGTAAATGATCTTTTGTGTTAGTTTATATGGTTATACATACAAGGTGACCAGAAATAAAAAAACGAATGTGAAAATTCAATAATTCATTAGTTGTTATGAATATGAATATGAAATGAGTAACATTTACATCTCATGAGTTTTAAATTTCATGTACTGTAAATCTAAAAATAGTTCAAGTTTTCGTCAATAGATGGCGCTGCAGCATTTCAAACCTTAAGAATGCGCAAATAAATTAAAAATAATCAATTATCTTTTCGTATTTAAATAGTTAAATAAAATAAATAATAAAACTTGAGATTTTTATAAAATGAAGTTTTGCATGCTTTCTTGAGCATTATTAAACTTGAATGTTCACTATTGTACAGTAGTGAATTATCAAATTGGAGCGTCTATTTCTTGTCACGTTGTGTGTATGTATATATATATACGTGTGTGCATGGTGTTCCTGCAAATCTGTTAGTAAGAACTCATTCGAATACATTATAATTCCGATTAGGAATGCATCATCTCAATTCGATTAATACTGACACCCTTTTCGGTTGTTAATGCAGTCGTTATTACAGGGTGGTAGAGTGGTTAAAAGTAATAGAATGAAATAAAAAACTCTGAGCTTCTTTATGGAATGATAAGGCATCTGCATAGCTTTAATCTTTTGTTAAAACCACTGAGCTAAAGCAATTCCTATCTTATACTGAATCTCAGATCTTACTGTGGCAATCATGGTGGATGTCTGAAGAAATATAGAAGCAAAAAACTGGCGATATACGGGAACTCCAGGCAATATAAGATCTTAACTTGAAAATCGAGCAAATTCTCTAAATTTTGCGTTTTCGTCCAATGTTCCTGCTTTTTTATCATAAGGATGATCAAAAGGAAATAAACAGAATAAAAAAGAAATAACTCATAAAAAAAAGAAGAAAAATCGAATTCACACTAAAAGAATTCGGTCAAAATGATAAAGCAATTTAAGAGTAAATTGAAAGCTTTATATTTAAGTAAATTGAGTAAGATAATAAATCATTTAAGGGAAATTTAATCGAATTAAAGTTAGATATTATAAAAGAATAGGAAATTAGTAAATATGCAGGTAATTTGCAGATAATTTAACGTAATAAAAAGAAAATAAAAGGAGATATCATGAAGGAAAAATTAATAATGTAACATATATGTACAGGTTGAGTCATAAATATCGAAACAATAGGCTATCTCCTTAAATATTGCCCCTTGATCCATACCTCCAATTGTAAAAATTCATAAAAAAAGGTGATTTTTTTTATAAGATAAGTTGCAACTCCATGGGGGGTCTATTTAAAAAATTACGATAATTAACTTTTTATACGGCCCCCGTAGGACAAAAATTCCAATTAGGAAAATTTTCCTTATCCAGTACTGTATAATACACAAAAAATTGCAACTTCATATCTTTAAAATTCGCAGAGTTATAGCCGTTTGAATAATTCATCAGGTTTTAAGGGGTTAGACACAAATTGAAATGCGCGCAATTTCAAAGACAATGTTACTTTAACAGTTGTAGAAAACGTGTAAAAAATCTGTCTTTTGAGTTAGAATTTTAATTTTTTTTTCTTTTTTGTGATGGTTAGCCATATAATTTGCTAAGAAAATCACATCCTTAAATTTATCATAAAATTTATAAAAATTTCATATGGTTAGTACTGGTTTAAATGCGATAGTTAAAAATCGTTATAACTCTAAACATTATTAATCGGATTTCAATTTCTTTCCATTTAATTAAAGATGAAAATCTGATTTTAGTTTTTTTTCGGGGTTTTTGTTCTTCAATATTAATTTTAGAACTATTAAAAATATTTATTGAAAAAATAATAACTTTAAAAAAAAATCATATTTTCAAAAGTAATTTTTTTTTAAACATAATTGATGTAAAATAATTTAAAATGACATGTTTCAAGTTTGTACTTTTTTCTTTAACAATTCTTAACTTTTAGTAATTTAAAGACAAGAAATAGTGGGGAAAAAATTCATTACACAGAAAAAGAAATGTACTGTTTTACTGCCCATCAGTTATTTAAAAGAATGCTTTTCTAAAATGCAGATTAATTTTTTTTTTTTTTTTTTTTTTTTTTTTTTTTAATATAGCTCTCACA
This sequence comes from Maratus speculifer, assembly GCA_964019185.1. Taxonomy (NCBI): domain Eukaryota; kingdom Metazoa; phylum Arthropoda; class Arachnida; order Araneae; family Salticidae; genus Maratus; species Maratus speculifer. The sequence goes on from OZ025289.1 coordinate 302,126,621, forward strand.
AAATCAAGCTTTTTATAGTCCTGGAAAGGCTGTTAAAAAATCTGTATTCTGGGCCCAGGTCAGATCAGGTTTGAGACATTACTACTTTTTTTCTGAAGACTCGCCTATCTGGGTCTAATGTATTTTTCATACCGGGAGGGGGGGGGGGGGACCTGGGAAGAAGGAATTCTTCCCTGGTCTGCACTGAACGAAATTTTCAATATCGGTCTCGAACAATCCGTATTAAAATCATAGTCTTTGACTGACGTAATACGTGCATGAAATAAGTAAAATTTGGTTCAAACAAATGTTACAAAAACCACATAGATTTTAAAATCGCTTTCATTTTACAAAAAAAAAAAAAAAAAAAAAAAAAAAAAAAAAAAAAACCTTTATTTATTTATTTATTTATTATTATTATTTAAAGAATAGTATATTTAAATGCTAAAAAATTAAACACATTAAACCCAGAGAAAAAAATCTGTCTATGGCGGAATTCTGTCTTAAACGGAAAATGTGTTGATACATGCAAAATAAATACAATAATACCTGAGAAAAAAATAAGCTCCATTTAACCCTCCCAGGAAGAGCATTTGTCTATTATGTATTTTTCTTTCCTATGTGATTTCGTCTTAAAAGGTTTTACTGTATACCATTTTTCAAAGTCTCCAACGCACGAAATATGGATTAGCGATATTAAAATATAAGTGAAATATATGCATATAAACAGAGATTCATTGGTAAAATAAATATATCACAGCCTTTGGCGCTTCTTTAATAATAAAAAGTATAAATATAAAAATGAAAATCTATAATAAGTATTTTTGGTCAGAACTCTTCCATGCGAAACAATTTTTAACTACACTGAAGTAAAAAACTATGTAGAAATTTGCGGCTTAGTCGGCTATGATTTAAGCTTTTTTCCACGCTGGTCCGGAATATGATTTTAACATTTTTCCGTGCCGGGCAGAACTTTTTTCCCTATGAGTCGGTTTGGGACCCGGATTTAGATATTTCAATCCATGCAGACCTCCAGTACTAACGATCAACATATTTTGGAAACAAGTTTTAACTTAAATCAATACGCTGCTTTATTATGTCCAAATAAGAGGCACGGTCTTAAATCGACATATACTAACGGATAATTTGTGGACGATCCCTTATTTGCTTTGAAAATGGATGAAAAATTCTTCGGTTACAGACATGATAAAGTGGTGTAAGTCACGAATTTTGGCGAATTTTGGATTTTAATATCTATGTCAGGTTTTCAGATACGGAGATGAAATTTTTTTTGTTCAATTTAGGAATGGATAAGGAATAATTTCCTAATTGGGAATTTTGCTCTACGGGGTCCGAATAAAAATTTAATTTTCGTATTTTTTCAAATAGACCCCCCCATGGAGTTGCAACTTATCGTATCAGATATTTCACCTTTTTTTATGAATAGCAATTGGAAGTATGGGTCTAGAGGCAATATTTAAGGAGATAGCCTATTGTTTCGATATTTATGACTCACCCTGTATATGTTTGATAGTAATATCTTTTGTGTCAACAGCCGAGTTAAATTTAAATTATTTAAATACATATAATAGATCAGTTTTAAAACTAAAACAATTTTCTTACCTGAATCTTAACAGTACTTCCATCATAAAGTACGTTGATTCCTGCTTTCTTGGCAACGATTCGCAAGTGGCTGTCAGAATGTGAACGTTCAATATAACCATAGATTTCATGATCCTTATGGAAGACAACAGGATTTAAAACTCTAACTTCTCGTCCGTCCTGTTTAACTGGGTAACCAGGTCTTCGGTCTGTTGGTGGGGACAGGATAATTTTGGTAGATGCAACATGAATATGAATTTCCTGAAAGGAATATAAAATACATATTTAATACTTTTACATTACGTCTGTGTTGATGAGATTAACGTATCATCACATACCATTATTTATCCCTTTTTAAAATAAAATTCCCCTTTCTATAATTTTTAATTTAATCGATATTGACTTTGATTTCCAGAAAAAGTATATCAATTTCTTATTCTCTTTTGCGTTTAAGAAGTTATATTTCCTATATTCACAGGCTAATTCAAAATCGCCAATAAAATAAATCAAAAACAATTTTTTTTCTGATCATTATATCATTGCTGTAAGAGCATACTTTCCTTCTGTTAACATGTATATATATATATATATAAAGGTATTCTTTGATCATATGGCTCTTGTTGCAACATAATTTAAACACTCATCGATAATTCTCAGTTTGATAGTCAATACCAATACCTTTTCGGCCTGAAATGTATCACAAAAACTGTATAAATCAGAGACTTCAAATTTTATGTACTTACAGCAAATTACTTTGTGTCACATGACAAATCATAAAATTTAGAAAATGTTAATATTAAAATTGGCGCTTGGCATCTGTATTGCTTCTTCTTTATGTAAGTTTCCCATTGCCCAGCCTTGGCATATCATATTGTTCGTTAAAATTTCTGATAAGTCAGCTAATGAATCGTTGGATTGATTTTGAATTCGAGATTGCTATTAAGTGACGTATTTTTTGAGGTTATAATTGTGCAAATTTCAATTTTTTGGAAGCCGATGCACTTGCAATCAAATCGACGACTACTTATTATTTCTGTCTCTGACCGCATGTAAGCATATAGAGCAGCAAACAAGCTTCTAATAGATGTAATTTTTCCATTTTTCATTTTTGGATGAAAAAAGTCCGGGACAGGATTCGAACCAGGGATGTATTGGCTGAAGCCGCCAATGCTCTACCAACTGAGCTATCCCGGACACGAACACTGGAGGACTATTTCTCCCAATTAACCTCACCGATCACTTTATCTGGTACTCTGGATCAGCTCAACAGAATAAATCGAAGGTCAATATATGGAACTGCAGAAATCGAAAAATGGAAAAATTGCAAAATGGAAAAATGCAAAAAGGAAAAATTACATCTGTTATAATTAATTTACCGATTGAATAATCGTGTTTCAAAATTAATCTAAACAGGCTTGTCTTTTATACCGGGGGTCACCTACCGAGAGTGTAATACTCGCTTCTCATTCATAACTGCCACATGCATAGTTTGGTCTCTTTTTAATGAGTCTCCCCTACATGAAGTTTTGCATATACGCAAAGTAATTTTAGTTGATACGGCTGATTTTATACCACTAAAATAACTATTATATTTAACTTCCTTGTTAAAGTATAAACAAATATTCTTCATGACCTCCAAACTATGATTTCTACACTCAAAACTTTGAAATTAAAGTTCTCTTTTAAAATTTGAATCTCAAAAATGAACGGATGACATTAATAAACATATTTAAATAAATGAATAGACTTTTTCAAAATTTTGTGATTAGTCATGTGACACGAGGTAATCTGCTGTAAGTACATAAAATTTGAAGTCTCTGACTTATACAGTTTTTGTGTACGGACTCTATGGCGGACAGACAGACAGAATGCAGAGACGAATAGAGTTTCGTCAGATAAACGAATTCTAAAAATGAAAAAACAAAAATTGCATCTTTAAGAATAAAACGCAAGATAAATTCAAGTACAGTAATTTATTATTTATGATATATTAATTAAGTAAAATAAAAAAAGTCAGTAAATAAATAAATAAATAAATAATGAGGAAAAGAAGTGTGTAATACATTTAGTAACCTAAAATATTACCTGAGATCCTTTAAGTAAAATAGCGAAATTCTTGTTTTTCGTGCAGTGAGAAGAAAGAACATAGAAACAGTTTTCAGGTTTAAACGGGTATGATACCAGATCGTAAGTTTGCACATAGTTTTCGGACAGCACACAGCGAGCTAAAAAAAAACAGAAGTCAGATCTTAAATATAAATATATAGTTCATAGATAACTCAATTTTGCTACCTTTATGTTAAGTTATGTTAGTTACGTGTTTTGTTTCCATAACTTTCAAACTTTCGTTATTTTCGATGTATATGCTAACTTTTCATGCACTCGAAATTTCATAAATGAATTGTGATAAATTTTCATCCGATTTTTATTATATATTTAATTGTTACTATAAACGAGTACCAGTATCGAACGAAAAAGTTTTTTGAGACAAAAATCGAATCCGAATTTTAATAATCTTTCTAATTTCGGCCGAAAACGAAAACACTTAATTTTTTAAACTAATTAATATATGCACAGAAATCCATAATTATTAATCAGTTATACGTGTTCATTAATTAAACATAATTATTAATTAATTATAGCCCAAATTGAGTCTCTATGTCTCTCATGAAAATGTTTTATTTTTATATAAAATATTAGGGCGCTCTACCCCATACGAGCTATGTTCGTCAACCCTCGTCTCGCCTCTAAAAATCAGATAATTTGATCGGCTTAAAAATTTTACAGGAATTGAATTATTAAAAAAAAAACAATGGTGACAATTTCAACAGGGAAATGTAAAGACAGCGAATGTAAAACTTTTCGTACTTTAAAATTTTCTCGAAAAAAAAAACTGAAGTTTAAATTAATAAATAGGGCTTCTTTCATAATTTGGGAACTTAACAAAGTCGTGGGTGTTTTAAATGATAAATTTCGGAAAGTCGATGTATTTTTTGAGGACATTTCAAACCATTACTCATAGATGACTGTACGATTACATCTCCTGATTCGAAAAACAAATGAATAAAATACAAATAGCAAATATGAACCGAGAGGAATATGTAACTAAATAGCTAATTTTGTGAAGCATCTGATAAAGTTAGTAAAATATTCTCACCTGGATATGTATTATTCGTCATTTTTAAAAGAAGAGCTTCATGCAATGGATATACACTTGAAAATGCTTGAGCGCTTGCAATGGGAATTTGTCGTAGAATGACAGTCTCGGAGGGTTTCTTGAACATCCAGTTAGCTACTGGCTCGTCGACAAATTTATCAATGTATTCCATTTCGATATCCATCCTTCTTGGAACATTTTCTTCTAACTTAAGGTGCAAATGTTCAAAGAAATGGTGCTTCAGGTAAATGTCCGCTACTTGAGTAATCTGCTTGAAACTCTGTGGTAGATCCTAAAGTATCATTAAAATTTACATGTAAGTTTGACATGTATAAAGATTTTCTTTTTATCTACATGTATTTCAAACAGTGCATGTCTCTATAGTACTCTCTTAAAATGTCAGCCAAAAAGTAACTCAAGTTGAGCCGAAATTCGCTCATTTCACGTTCTGAATGGCAGCTTCTCATAAAGAGTTGAAACAACTCAAGTGAGTGAGTTGTTTTTAAACGATTTAAATCAAGATGAGTTATTTAAATCATCAATCTAAATCAAGTTGAGTAAAACGTTTAAAAACAACTCATTCACGACTCAATAAATTACAGCTCTTTTCTGAGAAGCCAAATCCACTCTTTCGTTTTAAAAATGTAAAGAAGTTGCTTAAAATTTCTAAATTTTGAGAATCTACAATAAAATCAATCTATTTAAATTATAAATTTCAGAACAAACATATTTTGAAATTCTATAGATATTATTAGCCACTAAAATGTTTAATTTTTTCAAAAGTTTTCGATTTTTATTATGATTTCTAAGCCAAAATAATTATATTGTTTTATGTCTATTTAAATCCATTCATTTTTATATACATAAGAATTGTTAATAGGCAAAAGAAATCTATACTTTAATAAAGAAAATATTTTCTGAAATTAATGATAAAACTGTCGTAATTCAAACAAAATGCAACAGATATTTTTTAATCAGTTAATTTTTGTCCATATCGGCGATTATAGAATTTAATGATCACATGATATTTAACGCTTAAACAATTTAATGGTGAAATATTTTTGCCATTTTATTGCATCCTATCTCTATAATATTCTTGAATAATTCAGATTTTAGTTCACTACTTTTGTATTGCCTCTTTAATCGTTTGCTGCATGAAAATATTATTTACTCGTACTTCATACTACATACCTCATCCCATTGGATATCCATCTTTAACCTGTTGAAAGCAGAGTATTCCCGAATGGCTTTGACGCAGTTTGGAGATAAAGGATTTCTGTCACTGACATCTCTTAGGCACTCTTCGTGTGTTTCAGGCAAAAAGTACTCGTCTTCAACTCTTTCCCACAACTGTTTTTGCAATAGCTCTTTGTTGGACTCGTAACGCAAGTGACCCTACAGAAACAATAATAACATATGAGCATGATCTATTTAAATGCAGCCTGTTTATAAAATAATCTAATAATAAAATTTTTAAAAATTGGCAAGGATTTTATATACAAACTGTTGATATACTGTATTCATTTATGTATTCTTCACACTTTATTTAAGCCACTGATTTATGTGCGAAGACGCGATGTCTTTTGAAGAATTTACTACCAATAACTTCAGATAGTCAGGAACTTATCAAAACGTAAAATATTGAGTGAAGACTTAATTTGCAATAAAATCTACTAAGGTTTGTATCTGAAACCATTGTTTTTTTCAAACCTATCTCTATCACATGCAGACGATTATGAAAGATAATTTTGCATTTAAATTTGATTCCAGTTTATATTCTATAACTAAATTAAAACATTAGTAAATCAATAAATAGCACAATAAAATAAAAAATGATGCACATATTTAAAATATGCAATCTAATTTAGTTCTTAAACCACTGAAACGAATAGGAAAGTACCTCATTCATTGCTGAAATGTATGTGCAGAGAAAAGAAAGGTGATACGAGAGAACAATTTTAACATCATCAGAAATATTATTCATGATGGTTTTCACCTATATTCTGTGACCAGAAAGCACGTATTTACCCCCTTGTATATATAAACTAGTCGTTGGGGAGCCACCAATACTTACAAATCATAGATGTGCATGATATAAAATATGAAAATAATATATGTGTAAACTATTTATAAAATGCATCAAAATTCCAAAATGTAATTTAAACGTATATTTAAATCATTTTAATACATAATAATGCTCTATTACTGAATTGCGGGTATTACTTGATTGTCCCATCGATCCATATCGACATATTATATAAATCGTCAAATTTCTAAACTTTATACAAACTGGCATAATTTTTATTTCAAATGACGAAAAAACAAATAAATTACCAAAAGGCTAATAAAAAAATTAAAAGTAAAACATCGAATTAACTATCACTTGATGACGTGACAAACAAGTGTGACATGTGTAATGTCAAGTTGATGTGACATTTACGATAAGCCATTATCGGCATTCAACTTCACTCTTTATGCAAAATTTATGTTTTTTATTGTCTTTTTACTTTCACTCCTTAAAATAAAAGATTTCGAAAATTTTTATATACCTTTCATCAAAACGAATACTTCGAGGGTCCATAAAAAATAGTTTCAGATAATCGAGATTACTGATATTCAATAGAATTCTTCCCATTATTACGTACTAAGTGCACAAAAAATTTCAAATCTTTATCTCAATTTGTTCAGGAGATAGAGCTTTTACAGACACATAGACAGATTGACGGCTCTTTTTTTTTTTTTTTTTTTTTTCTAAAAAAATATTTTTTGGAATTTTCCGTATCTGAAGCGTATAAATCCGTCAATTTTTTTTTTTTCGATTTTGAAAATGATTGCAAAACTTACCCTACTTCGTATGCTGTGTAAGTAAAAGCAAATCGGAATTTCGCTCCAGCTGTGTTATCGTTTTATCATTCTATACAGAATATCGTTACATGGTTTTTTACCAAACTCTCTTACAAGTGATGATACACTAAAAATGTTGGTACTTAACACCCCAAATTTTGTCAAACACATTAGAAATTGTAATAGCTTAATAATATCGTTTAGTAATCCGGTAGGGCATTTCAAGTAAAGGTCCATATATTGGTTTAAAACACAAGGTCAAAATCGGCATTAAATTTTGTTTGATGAAAGTGAGGGTGGAGTCTGCTTGTTACATAATAATAACTTCAATATATGGAGAAAAATAAGTATTGAATTTAAAACTGATTTGAAAAACTTGATGAAGTTTCAATCAAACTTTTTGAAACAGTTAAGAAGTACTTACATTTATTGCAACTTCCATTTTCTCAAATGGGCATGATGATTCGCCTCGCTTTGGCCAATTGATTGCTGTTCTGAAATATGCCCATTGATCACCATATTCGCGCCCATAATGTAATTCATCTGGCTTACTGAAATATCCTATTTCATGATCAACATCCACCTGAAAGAAATTAAAAATTATTATACTCGAATTTGAAAATTATATATTAACATAGTGTAATGTAATAAGACTGAAGATAATTATATCTTGAACAATATATAAGAGTTTCAAAACTCGCCTTTTTCAAAAAATCAAATACTGGGGAAAAGCAAAAAACTTCTAACCGTGTTGACTGGTTTTCATTGTAAACGAAGATTTTACAATGCCAGAAAAAAGAAATAAAACTAATTTTTTTCACAAATTGTTTTTATTATTTTTTTATTTTTTTGTGCAAGTTTATGAATAGAGCAGATTGATTTAGAAAACCCAATTTTTAAAATTTTGGATAAGTCCAATTTCAAAACTCACGTCCTCATATCTTTAGACTGTAAATTTTAGTGAAATAGTTTGTAGTAAAAATATATATATAAAACAAGAGAAAAAATTTTATATTTTTTTTCTTCTTTACAATCTCTAAAATATGTATAGATTTACTTCTTGAGTTATTTTAAGTAAATTAACAACATTTACCATATTTCAATAAATATACTTAAAGAAAATATGCGAGAATTTCTGAAATTAAAATGCTGAATTACTATACAAAATTAGAAATAATACAATTTATGTTAAGAAAATTCATCTTACTAAATTTCTTTAAAATTGAAAGTATTAAATAAAAATGTCACTAATAACTATTTGAAATGATATCATAAATAGTTTGATATATTTTTATTTTAAGTACGTATTTCGAAGTATTATAGCTTAAGAAAGAAATCGCGATATTATTGCGTACTTTTATTGAATAGATTTCACTAAATCATCTACTCGAATTGCGAAGATCAATTAGTTATACATACTTCATAAGGTATGGCATCTTTTGCTCTCTTTGAAACAGCTTTAAGACGAAGTAAATGAAGGTCTTTATCGTAAGTGTGATTGTATTCCATTAATAAATAAGCAGTGCTGGACAACGGCTCTGCTGTTACACTGATGTTCAATGTATGGCTAATATGTGGGAGTAAATAGTTCAGTATGTTTGTTACAGCTTTTGCATTTTCGGAAAAATCAGAAAAGCTTTCAGGTTTGTATGGTTTCATGTACTTTGTCCAATCCTCGACTTCAGGCCGGACTGGTGATTGTGTGTCATCTTCGTATTGCTTGTCCCATGGTGAATTTGAATCTAACTCATCATCATCATCATCATCATACTGTTTGGATTTTTGTGAGCGCCTGTCCCATGGTGTATCTGTAGGCCAGACATTATCAGCCCACTGTTTGACCTTTGATGATTCTGTGTCCCAGTCCTCATCTTCAGATTGCCTTACATTGCTTCTCCACCATGAGGATTCAGTTGTATCTTCTGATTGTCTTGAGTATTGTGGGCTTCTTTGGGAGTTTCTGTAATTATCTGTCTGTCGCTGTTTGCTTGGTGCTGGAGTCCATTCAGAATTCATTGATCTTGTGAATCTTGGTACATGCTTGCGGGTATATTGAACTCTGAATGTTGCCTGAAAACATAAAATATTATTTTTAGAATTTCATATTATGTCAGTACTAGGTGAAAATAAATTAAAAGCTTTATTTTTTTAAGTATTTTTCTAAAATCATTTAATTTTGTTATTAACTATATATACTAGATAATTGTGTAAATTGTAATTTTTTTAGAGTTTTCTAAGGGCATTTTTTAGATTTTAAAGTGTACTTTTTTGTCTATCTAAGCATTTTTTATTTTTAATGCCATTTTAATATTTAAAATTCAGGGGAGTCTTTTCTAGATAACAATGAGAAAGTTTATACTTTGAAAACAATTATTTTAAACAAAAGAAAGTAAGGGTTAATTCTAAGAGGACAAGGAGCATGAAGGGCGCTGCACCCTCTGAAACTGTTTAAAAGAAACACCGAGATTAGATCAGAAATCTGCTGCGGTTGAAAATGGCTATTCATAATAAATCAATTCAAAAATAAGATAAATCTCAGTTGCTTATTCATTGTATGCGAACAAACAATCTTAGAGTTGCAAACAAATAAACACCAGCATATTCTAGTTAAAACTTATGCTTTAACTAGTTTAATTTAACTTAGATAAATTTTATGTTTATCATAATCGAAAATCTGTTTATTTTTTCCATACTTTAGTTTAGCACTAAATTAACAGTGATCTTACGATTAATCTGTTCTTATGGTTCATCTTCCGTAATCAGGTCCATAACCAAACCAAAATCAAATTTGAACAAATTTTTAATGGTATTCACATTCACTTTTTCAATTATCTACAAAGACTCATAAACAAATCCCTGAGATTGAGAATACATAAGTCAACAATAGACCACACATTACATGACAAAAAAAGCCCATAGTGGCAGAAATAGGACTTCGTCGTTATAAAACAATCCATTATATATTTTAAAAGATGGCCTTCACTACGCAAAGCATTGCTTCAAGATACTTTTGATGAATAAGATAGAGAATTAAATAACACTTTTAAACTTACTATAATGTATTTTTTAATTAGATTATCTCTATTTTTAGGAAATCTTCTGATAAAAGAAAAATAAGTAAAGAGAATTTTCCTAAATAAAGTTTTCAGTCCCTGCATTTATAAAATCATATTATCAATATAATAAACATTTCATAAAAAAATATAAAAATTCGCATCTTTTTGTTATTTTAATGTAGTTTCTTTTGACTTAATTATAATAAAAAATTAATAAGAGGAGCATTAAATATAGCAGGGCTGTCCAACCTGGCGCCCGCGGGATACCAAAAAATTCTTACAGAAATGAAGACCTTATTGAATAGGAGATATTAGAAAATTTAATAAGGCAAAAAGTTTTGCAAAAATTTTCTGGTGTACCAAGGGTGCCAGGTTGGATAGCCCTGAACTGTATTATTTGAGGCTTATTTTTAATTAAAACCTAATCAAGATTAAACTACGTCCTTTGATATCAATGACAATCATACTTCATTCTCTCCTGTCCACAGAGTTCTGTCTTCTAGGAGTGTGATGTTTGCAGATTTGTATCTCCATCCAGCGTTCAAAATGTTTCGGACAGCCAAATGCAAAGCTTCCGTGGGAGTTCTTGGCAATTTCTGGTGGAATAGGTTCAAGTCTTCTGTGAATACTTCAACGTTGAATGGTGGCATTCCAACTGGGTTAATCTTTTTTACAAACTGTAAGAGTGAATGAGAAAACATTAAAAAATAAATAATTTATTTATTCATTTTAATTTTTGCTAAAAAATATTTTATATAAAATCATTTATATAATATTTTATATAAAATTATTTATATATTTAATATAAAAATATTCATCAATATACGTATAAAATTCCATTCAAAACTTTTTAAAATATCCCAAATGTAGCTGTAATTCATTCAAAACAGGTAAATTAGATTTTTAAAAGTAAAGATCATACCGCACCCTTGTTTCAAAAATGTCATAACTAAAAAATTTGGTTTTTTGAGTTGTGGATGCCATTTTGATTGGTTTTTAAACCTCTACCAATCACCTAAATTTCGAAATAGTGCACTAAGATTACAGACAAGCAGTTGTGTTTGCAAGATGGCCATCGACTTTTCCACATCTAGAAAACAGTTTTTCACCTTTCCTGAAAAACGATGTTTTTTGAGTTATACCTCTTTTGAAGCAATAATGCGATATCAAGTTCTGAAACTAGCTTGATTTACATTCGAAACAAAACCATTAGCATGAATCCAAAGTTTGAATATGAAGCATTAGAAGCCGAGATCATTCTTGCCTTCGTTTCTACAAATGATGCAGTTTTTAATTTTACAAATTTCTAAGTCAATGCTATCCTCATCATATTGTCCCACGACAGCTATGTTTGTTTAAATTAAATTTATAAATATATTTTACATTGTAAAAAAATTATATTTTGTATGATTTTTTTTACATTTTCTGAATACTGTATGGAGTACCTGATAGAAGTTACTATACATGAATAAATCATTGCACTGTGACCAAGCATACTTGAAAACCGGTCCACAACTACTGACATACTGCTCCAAAATGAATTGTTGATAGTGAGTTACACGAATCCCAGTATGTGTTTTCGGCCCACCTAGCCAATTCTGATAGGTATGGTTAAATTGGAGAAAAACTGAATTCGTTGTTTTGTCCATTTTGTCATTTCGCACCGTTTTCCCCTACATTATTTTACAGACAAAATTTAAATATTTGTAAATTTTATACCTCAAATTAAAAACGAAGATTTTGAATTGGCTTTTAAAAAAACTGTTTTTACAGAACCGTATATAAAACTGTTAAACATTAGTCTAAACACTATTTGCATATAATTATTTTCATTTATTTACTGAATAAATTCAAATTTTTCAATTCTAATTAATCATTGTCATTGTTTATCGATTTAAGAAACGTGCATTATCAAATATTTACAAAATATCTATTTTACAAATAAGTATTGCTTCTAATTTCTTTGCAATTCACTTGAAATGATTAATATATATTTATATGAACATTTTTGCAGTTTGTAAAAAGATAAAACATTTATAACTTTATAAAAATAGTCTTTGTTTTTTTGCTTTTCTTTCTAATGGAAGTCGGCTATATATGATAGGAAAAAAAAATAGATACTTAAAATTAAAATAATAATAATAATAAATTTCTCTTCTAGATATATTTTAGATAACGTAAAAACTGTTTTTTTCCTTGTAAGGTGAGGTTTAAAAAATAAACATTTATTACATTGCAGGCTGGCGAGTGCTCAGTTAAAAGCAATTTCAAAAAAGTTGTTAAATACCAGCATTTTGTTAAAGAGAAATCGGCTTTTTTAATCACTTTATATTATTTGAAATATTTACTATAAGAAAATATTGGTAATTTCACCTTTTTTTTTTACTGTGTTTTTCACTAACCACTCGCCACCCTGCATTGGTTAAAAATGCATCGTCAAAATAAGTTATGATAAATGCAAATTATGTTGACTTATTTTAAAGCAAAAATGAATGGCTTTAAAACATTTATTTTATTTGAAATGTAAATTTTGAACGGCCTTTTCTTAACGATGCAATTGTATACAAAAAGAAATTTCAATACTTATATTTTTTGTATACCTTAAATGGCGTTGGAAGTGTTCTGATTGGCACCCTTTCTCCTTCCAAAGGCAGAGCTTCGAGTTCTTTCTTTCCGGAGTAAGTTCCTGATTCGGTGTAGTAGTACAAGACTTTCTTTGGCATTTCAGGAATCTTATATTTAAAGATTACGTTGGGGAATTTATTTCCATTGTATTTGATTTCGAAAGGATAAGTCATAGAAATTTTGTGTGTGTGGTAAACTCCGACCTCTTTGCAATCACCGATGTTCTTCATGTGATGAGTGAAAATCTTGGACATGTGAATGCTGAAAAAATTACATAATAAGTAATAAAATATTATTAAAAGTAAAAAAAAATAAATAAGTAAATAGTAAGTAAATAAGTATTGAAATGTAAACAATTGAAAGAAGATAGAAGTTCTACTAAAACATTGCTAACTGATTACAAATGTACTTATTTTTTTTTTTTTTTTTAATCAAACGTTTTTGAATATCAGCGGATTTTGAATTCTCGATTCCGTCAAATAATTTTTCTCGCATACAATGTTGGGTAGCTTTTATGAGAGGTGATATTGTATTTATATCAAGTGTTTGCGTTTCTTTGTTAAACTCTACAAAATTTCTATATATTTCCATAAATCCATATACACTATCTACCAAAAAGTATTTGTACACTTTCAGTTTTTGACATTTTGTCAAATATTTAAAAATATACTGGTCGGATTCTTCTGGAACTTCAGAAATATAAAGATTATGTTTCACTTTATATTTATTTACATTCATTTGTCAAGCGGGTAATTAGGGGGCCGGCAAAAAAACAAAGAATAATAGAAATATTTGGGATCGCCCTGTACATGAAAATGCACGAAACGACTTATCGCTTTAGAATACAAATAGATGAATACAGTAGTATATGTACACTAATTTTTGTGAGAATAGCATGTATATTTATGGCGATAGAGCGATTTTTTTGAAAAATTCAAAAAATTCTGGTATGTTTTTTGTTTATATCATAGAGGGTTTTTGACCAAATTTAACGCAAGTTTCAGAAAAATTGGCAAAATTTATTTAAAAAAATATAGCGCAATTGGAATATAAATATATTAAATATTTTATGAAATATGAGTAGTTTTATGAAATAATTTTTATCTGCGCATGCGCGAACGATAAAAACAATTCTTTTACATCATTTAATAGTCAATTCTATGGAGTAACTTATAAAAAAAATCCAATGAAATATCGTGAAAATTCAAAAAGATATCATTATTATAAGTAAGCTGTTATTACATTGCTCTCTAAAAACGGCTGAATGATAAGGGATTCTCCACAAATTGACATTTTTTATTGACTGACTTTTAGGAAAAAATTAGTATTTAATGTATACAATATCTAATACAATATTTCTGTTAATAAGTATCTTGACATCTGTGATGGAAAAGAGTAAAAGCCCTTTTCCTTTTCTATCACAGGTGTCAAGATACTTATTAGCAGCAATATTGTATTCATTAAATAGTACTAATTTTTTCCTAAAAGTCAGTTAATAAAAAATGTCAATTTGTGGAGAATCCCTTATCATTCAGCCGTTTTTAGAGAGCAATGTAATAACAGCTTACTTATAATAATGATATCTTTTTGAATTTTCACGATATTTGATTGGATTTTTTTTATAAGTTACTCCATAGAATTGACTATTAAATGATGTAAAAGAATTGTTTTTATCGTTCGCGCATGCGCAGATAAAAATTATTTCATAAAACTACTCATATTTCATAAAGTATTAAATGTATTTATATTCCAATTGCGGTATATATTTTTTAATAGATTTTGCCAATTTTTCTGAAATTTGCGTTAAATTTGGTCAAAAACCCTCTATGATATAAACAAAAAACATACCAGAATTTTTTGAATTTTTCAAAAAAATCGCTCTATCGCCATAAATATACATGCTATTTTCACAAAAATTAGTGTACATATTCTACTGTATTCATATATTTGTATTCTAAAACGATAAGTCGTTTCGTGCATTTTCATGTACAGGGCGATCCCAAATATTTCTATTATTCTTTGTTTTTTTGCCGGCCCCCTAATTACCCGCTTAACAAATGAATGTAAATAAATATAAAGTGAAACATAATCTTTATATTTCTGAAGTTCCAAAAGAATCCGACCAGTATATTTTTAAATATTTGACAAAATGTCAAAAACTGAAAGTGTACAAATACTTTTTGGTAGATAGTGTATTTTAAAATTCATATATGAAATAGATGATGAATTTGAAAATTCTACCAAAACCTTATATTGTACCTTTTTTATATTTTCATAAGGGTACTCTTAAAAATTCCGAAAATTTAAATTTTAAAGTAACTTTTATATCGTTTCATGATAGGATTTGTTTTACATTAATTTTATCTAAATGTATGTTTGGTCAATCATTGATTATTATTAGTAGTAATATTGCTATTTTTGACGTGTAAAAAGAAAAATGCACGACAGCCGGTTTGGAGGCTAGGCATCTAATGCTTAAAAAAAAATCAAAAAAATTGCGGGAATTAGGTTGCATAAAAATCCAGATTCCATATTAAGCATAAAGTTTAAATATTTCCTGCATATTTTATTCTGTTAGTATTCTCAATTTTTAAACATATTTTTCTTTATGTTAATCAATATTACAACAGAATTTCATTTTGCAAAACTATTATATTTATGTTTACATGAGTGAATTATATAATTTCATTTTCTGAGTTTTACAACCAGGTCTTTTTGTAATAAAAAAACAGAATGAAAGAGAGAAAAAAGGCAATGTCATGAAAAAATCGAAAAATGTCATTAATTCTTTTGAAATTTTCTTTTCTGATTTTTACAGCTAGATCTTTTTATAGTAAATAAAAAAAAGAAGCAATGTCATAAAAAAATTAAAATTTTTTCATTTATTCTTTTGATACATAATGCATAAAAATTCATTACCTGGGCCTGAAGTGGAAGTCAAAGTGATTTAGTGTTGGTTTAGTGTCCATACTTTCTGCAGTTTTGACTCCCAAAGACAGCACTACGGGTTGCCTCAACTGGAACTCCACTGGATATGGAAGAGTTTTGGCAACAGCAACAGTGTGGTAGGTGGATGGAAGGAACAGTTTAACCAAATAACCGGAGTATTTCGAGGTTGACTTTCTCAAGTATTTCTCGAAGATTGCAGTGACTGCAAGTAATTAGAAAAATATGAAATAGAACTAGTGAAAGGGAAAGCGTATATATATCATAATGAGAGTAAAATTCGAAAACATCCTACAGTATATTAACTTAATTACAATTAGTTAATTACTTATTGGCTGTATTACACACTTTTTAACTTTTAATTAATTTACGTTCTTTTTTTCTTTTTTCTTAAACAATTTTACTAGAAATATATGGATTAAAGAATTAACTGTCAAAATTGAATTATTTTTTTACTTACATTCTTCCTTTGCGGCTTTGATTGTGCCAATATCTAAATAATAATAAGAGCTTTTGTAGAACAATTTATGGTATGCAACAAATCGAAGATCTTCAACAGTGCGTGGTGTCACGAAATCCATTCCTTTTTTACCCTGTATATAATATACAAACATTATTGTTAGTTTCAATTCACAGTCTTTCACTCAACATGCATTTTAAATAATATTAAATTATTGTATCTATATTTCTTTTAAATTTCATTGTAGTTCCTTTTTTTTTTTTCTCTTAAATTTTAGTCTCTTAAAATTATTTTATTACATAGCGATTACAAATGAGAGTGCATAAACCTAATCATATGTATTTTTTCTCTTATAAACATCAATAAACTAAGAATTTTATGGTAAAGATAAATATATATTTAAGAATAACTTTTTAAAAAGTCCAAACGATACATTATAAATAAAATGATCATTCAGTGATCAGCAAAAGTTTAGACACTGGTTTTTATCAATCTTTAAATAAAAAATAAGAACACGTGAGTTTACAAATGGCTATACTTATTTTCAAATATACTTTAAACAATGAAGAATAAAAATAACGGTAGTAATATAACATTTAATTTAATTGAAAAAAGTAAAATTTACATACTGCAAAAGTTTAGACACTTTTTTGATTTTTAGCCAACTGTTCATGGAAAAATGCAAATTTCCAAGTTATGATGTCACATGTCTGAAGTATTTGATTATACCTCGATATAGCATAGGTTAGTGAAGATGCCGCGAGGTAAAAATATTCAGTTAGATGTGGTAATTGAAGTAGGAAAGCTGAAATGGAAAGGGAAGACTGTTGCAGAAATTTCAGCAGCATTGAATCGTCCGAAGTGGTCTGTCTATGAAGTATAGTCTAAGGATGACTCCTTCAAAACAAAACATAATTTGGAAGACCTTGTGTGAGGAGAAAATGAGATGACTAAAAGATCCAGAAGCTGACATTTATACAAATAATGATTGCTAATGACATTAAAAGTAAGTCAGGACTTTCTGTGTCGACGGACATGATTCGTAGATGAATTAAAGAAACAGGTAAATCAATTTACATAAAAATGATAAAACAATCAGCTTTAAAATCTCGCTACAAATTGGCGAGTATGCAATGAACTTGCAAACATACGTCATATGGACCCAAATGGCACGCTATGATATTCAGTAACGACCAAAAAAAAGTGGAATTTGAATGGCTGACGGAATTTATTGGCACGACTTGCGTAAACAGCCTGGGATTTTCTTAAGTCGACAACAAGAAAGTGAATTTTTTATGGTTTGGTCCTCACTTTGCTTTAATGCTCGAGTATTCATTGGTTGCCAAGCAACACAAGACTACGTACATACGTTGGAGATTAATATTTAGTCATTTAGGGAACTTTTAGCTGATCTAAATTATGGATTTTAGCAATATAATGTGTCTATTCATGTTGCATACAAAAGAAGAACTTCGTTTAACTCTGAAAATACTACTGATCTTAACTGGCCGGCGTGTAGTTCTGATCTGGACCCAATCGAAAACCTTTGTAACATCATATGTCGTAATGTTTATGCAAATTTTTGCTATACTTTTCTTTTAATGAGCTTCGAGTTGCTGTTGAACATGTTTGATACAAAATAGACCCCCAAGTGACGCAGCATTTAGTTTCTTCGATGAAAAGTCACATTCTTGCACTAACTGCAAACAATGTGGGTGCAACAAGATTTTAATTTGTAGTTATTTTTCTGTAAATATACAAATTGTCTATAGTTTTGCCACCATGTTAATTTCATTTTTTTGTCATTATATTTTACGTAAAAGGTAAAATTCAAAATGTATTGTTTGTGAATAAAAGATAAGTCACAAGTAATGTATGGCAGATGAATTACAGTTATTCGGTACATACTTCTGAATATAGAAGCTTAATCGATCATTGTCTAAACTTTTGCTGAGAACTGCATATGAATTATAATTGGTATAAACGATAATCACAAAAGTAAAATATATAATTTTAAAAGACAGATAGTTAAATATAATTAAAATGATTATTTAAATTTTAATCATTCTGTAAACAAAATTTTCCCTCATACACATTTTACTTAACAGAAAAAAACATAGCATTTTTATTCATAAACCCTACGTGATACAGCCCAGATCATATTACAAATGTACCCAATGTGTATACATACATATATATATATATATATATATATATATAAAGTCGAAGCCAGATACGCTCATGATTAATATGTATGTATGTTATTGTACGCTCATGGAAATATATATGTATCACACTTGTGTATACATACATATATACACTATATGGACAAAGGTGAACCACCCACTTGTGATTTTAGACATTTTTTAAATATCTAGAAAAATTCTTGGGGAATCATCCTGAACCTCTGAGTGTGTGTAAGCATAATAGTACTGGTCATACTTTTCCATGAAAAATTTTCTCCTTAACTTCATAGGGGACCGTCGATAAATTGAAACAGAAAGAATATCTTTTAGATAACCTTATCAAAACTAATGTAACAAACGTCCAAACTGTAGATTATGTTTAAGTGGCTATTGTAATAAACTGTGTTAACTTTTATGTGGATAGTATGTATATTCAAAAAGAAATTAATGTTTTTATAAAAACACTCCCAAGTTTTTCCAAGTTTTTACTTATGATATGCAGAGTTCTTAATATAAAATAATATTATTTTCTGAAAATATGACAAACAACATTGTACATAATACCCTGTAATCGAAATTAAAAAAAAAATAATAATTTTCATATTTTCCGGACTGTTTTATAAAAACCTTAATTTCTCTTCAAGTATACATGCCATCCGCATAAAAATAAACACAGTTTATTACAATAAGCCACTTAATCATAATCAACAGTTTGAACGCTTTTTCTATATTAGTTTTGACAGGGTTACCCTAAAGATATTCGTTCTTTTTCAATTTGATGACGGGAAAAAATCTTCACGGAAATGTGTGACCTACAATATTATGTTTGCACACTTATAGTTTCAAAATAATTTCTCGATATTTAACAAAATGTCTATAATCGCAAGTGGCCATTCACCTTTGGCCATATAGTGTATATTTAGAACGTAAAATTTATAAATTTATTTAAAAACGAAATTTATGAAGAGTATAAATTATGACAATAAAAATAAATGGAAATAAATTAATTGTATTATTTAGACAAATATTTTGACTTTAATCCTTCTACAAGTTGGCAAGCAATCTTTGTAGCATTTTATATATGTATTTTATTTAAAATGAAATTATTTATTCTATTTTTTAATTATTTACTCATACATAGTTATTTATTTATTGCATTTAAAAACGAAATTTGTATTTCAATAAACCATTAAAGACAGTACCTCTCCGAAAATGTCTCTCTCTCTTGAAATTGGTTGAATGTTTCTCATGTCCAAGTATTTGAGAAGCTTCTCGATGATCTTTTCTTCAGTCAAACCTTCAATATTAACAGAACTCTGTGGAAAAAAATAGCAGTATTAATCATTTGTATTTAATAATTTAAAAAAAAAAATCTATTTCCTTGAAGCATATTCTATATTTCGTGAAACAATGGATAAGAATATATTTTTTCACACTTTTATAAGAGTCAAATGGATGAAAATTCTTATGTACTGTTACTAAATGCATGAAAAAAGTTAAAGATATTTATAACAGATTTATTTGATTAACTTATCTTTTTTATAGTAGTGTTTTTGGAGGGGGGGGGGGGTTATTTGGAGGTTATTTGGAGGAGGGTTATAGTAGTGTGTATTTAATAGATTTTCTCTAGAAAAATTTTGAATTTGTCATTTGCGAATGGGAATGGGTTACAGTCCAATGACGGTAGGCTATCGAGCATCTTAGAATCTAATTTCATAAATAATTGGATAACAACTCATAAAATCAATAATTATTTAATATGTTTGGGAAAATATATTTGTTTGATTCGTTTGAATGTTACAATGTGTTGAAATTATTTTTATACATATATATATACATACTTCATTTTTAATTTAACTTGCTATACATGTTTCAAAATAACATTTTTATGGTTAATAAAATAATTATTTTAGAGTTTTATAATATTGACAACTTTTTTTATTATATTAATTATTTTATTTATAATAACTATTTTTATATTTTTTTTTTAATTCATTACAAGCATTGCGAAATGAATTTGGTTGCTTTATTTTTGGTGATAATTTTTTTTTTTCAAAACAGGAAAAAAAAACTTTATTTCATACAGCTCTCGTAGTAAATATTTCGTATTTTCCAATGTTATCACGTGTCTTGTTGCATTTTATTCTTCATTACTGATGCTTGAATTTCCTTCATTATTAAGGATAATAATTATGCTTTTTTACTTTTACTACTCCTTTTTCTCTTTTTCAAATATTTGGCTTGTTTATAACTCCATTACTGCCATCATAGCATTACATATAAGCATACATAATGATTTTTTTTTTCAATTAATTTTGTAATAGGATATTATAAGTAAAATTCCCCTTGTATTTCTTATATATTTTTGTAAATGTAAAAGTCATGAATAAAAAACATACCTGGAATACAACATCTCTCAAGCTGTCCATGGTGTAAGAAAGGGAGTGGTAAAAAGTACTTGGAACAATTGACTCGTTGTTTGGTGTGTATTCTAAATGTCCCTCCAAGCCAAATTGACGCAGCGCTGTAAAATAAAAATAATAATAGTAATAATAACAAAAAGAAGTATGTTCAGTTTTATAAATACTATATATTAAAAACTGTTTGTTATAAAATTTCTAAGTGCATTTAATATAACGTAATTAAATAACTTGGTTATAGCTAAACAATTTTAAAAAGCAAAGGGCATAATTTACTTGTTTAAAATATATAAAGCACTTCAACAAGTGCTCATTTACTTTTGTTATGCTTTTTAAAAATGACAAAAAGATTTTAAGGTTTTGCTTACAAAAAAACTTTTTTTTAATATCATTAGTAAGTAATTTTAGTAAGTATTTTTAATAGCATAAGCTTTAACCCGAAGACAAGTGATTTAATCTTTCTAATTCAGATCGATGTAGTTTAGTTTCATTAGTTTCTATAATTTAGTTTCTATAAAATGTACTATTTTTTTCTAATTTTATTATAAAAGAATATTTTAATACAAGTAAAATAATACGAAAAAATTGTGAAGCATTTATTGAAAAAGGTGCTTAAAATTATATTAATATTTTGGATATATTATTTCCCGATAAAATTAAATATTTTAATGTTATTATGTAAAAAAAAAAAAAAAAAAAAAAAAAAATCTATAAATTTTTCCAGGAATTTTTGCTTATTTTAGTTAGACATATTATTTTCCACCTGCAAATGTATGTGCATACACTTACTTGCTTTTGTTTTTCTATTAAATAGAAAATAATTACATGCATATACACTAATATATCACACCAAAAAAGCAAAATATGTAAACTAAAATTAAATTATGCCAGATATTTTTATTTGCTTTAAAATAAGATCATCATATTGTTCTTACCATCGAAATATGTCCACATGTGGTTTTTAGCATGGTGCATTCCAATATCAAATCTCCTTAATTGGGGTAATATTTCTTTGATTCGGTGTGACCTTAAAGCAAAAAGTAAATTAAAATTCTCCTTTATATATTTTTTCACAACATATTTTTCAACTTAGTTGTAATATACAAGCTTAAAAAATTCCTTATGTAAATATTTTCGTTAATTAATATGTGCAAGCAAATCGGTAAATTCATAATATAAATGCATTATCAAAAACAACTGCATTATAATTATTTTTGCCTATGCCTTGTTTAGAACTTTAATCTAAAAATTTTGAATTTAAAAGTTTTAGAAGTAAACGAAACTAGCTATTCTTGTAAAGGTTAGTTATTAGAAAAAAAAATAACGGATAGTAACATTTTTTATTTATTTATTTTTAAATTTTACTTTTTGTTTTTATGTAAAGGGATGTCACTAATTGAAAAAAACAAAACATTAAGTGCAAAATTTCCAAATCAAACCTTCTTCGACAAAGGATGTTTATTTTGGATTCATTTTCTAATTTATAAAAATTTGAAAGAAATATTTTTAAAACAATCTTTATAACTTCAGAAAGTTTTTGATAACGTATCTTAGTATTTTAATAAACGCATAAGGAATCACTGGCATAATATTTACTTACGTATTTCTTTTCTTTTCTTCTTCTTCTTCTTTTTTTTTTTTTTTTTTTTTTTTAGTTCGACATCTATTTAGCCGTTATTATAATCACTAATGTAGAACAAGGCTGTCCAACGTGCCGAAAGCAGGGGCCACGGTGCTTTTTGGAGATTTTCTGAACATAATTTCGTATGTTGTTCAGTTTTTGTAAAGTTACAAATTATTATTAAAAAACGTTTAAAAAATAAGTAAATGATATTTGCATCTACAATAAACTCTGTGTAAGGCAAGCTCTGTCTAAAATCTGTCTAACTCGGAAAGATTTTAATGGAATTTCGAATCCTTAGACATAGAGTAAAATTCATCGAAGGAGGAACACTGTTTACTACGGAAAATTTTCTCTGAACCGTCTATTCCGTCTTAGACAGAGTTTACTATCTTTTTTAAATTATTTTTAAAGAAATTGAGATTTTTGGTTCCATTCCCTTCAAAACCTTTTACATAGCGCATTCCCTCTCATTCACTAATCTTTAAAAATTTTATTTTAAATGTATTACGATTTATACAATCTCTTCAATTTATTTTTACAAAGAACTCCTGAATCATACCGACTTCTTTGTTACCACAATAAAACGTAATGTATATCGTACAAGACTATCACGTTTAATGCTTGATTATGCAGGGGGAAATGTCCGCAAGTATTTCCGTAATAAATTTTCGTCTTATTTATAACATAAGTTCTGCTTTAAAATTAAGTTAGGATTACTGTGAAAAAATACTGGTGGAAGTTAGGCCAGCAGTAATTAGCCTCTACCATTACAGCAGTGAGATAGTGTTGTTATATGATGTTAGTTACGTAAATAATGATTCACTTCATTTTCATTAACCAGATGAGGGACGCCCCAGTTTACTAAAATGTTGGACAAGCATAATGTAGAAGACGTGGTTGCGCTGAAAAACCGATTTACAATTCTGTTTATAAAATTTAATTTTTAAATATTTAGGAATTTATATGAACACTTTAAAGCATAATTAAACCAATTGTTGGTTACATGAGAAAAGATTCTTATCAGTCAACAGAATCATTGTCGAATGTATCTAAATATATAATGAGAGAACGAATCCTATTAGGCAAGAGAAAACATATCTTACAAGAGTTGCATGCATGGCAGGGTAGAGTTTCCAAAAGTCTCTAAAGTAGAAGTTACGAAGCTGCCAACTTCACGACTTTTCTCAAACCAGGAATGAATAGCGACCCTTTCCAAAATGGCAATGGATGGCTGGCACCTCATCATGACTCCAAATGCAGCGTTTCTAACTTTTGGTGTCTCGGTTTCATTGAAGTATATTGGAAGTACTATCTCCATAACCTGTTTAAAATAGTAAATTGGTTTAAACATTTTGTAATCAGAACACATCTTAAAAAATTACTTTCATAGGTTTAACAATTTGTTTTCAAGTAGTTTGCTTGATGCTCTGTGAAAAAAATTATAAAAAGAAGTGTTTATCCAAAGTAAAATTGATTAGATTTTAAAATGCATGGTGGAGTTTTTATTTTTAATACAATAGTTGAATTACATCTGATTTTTTAAATAATTACAAGGTTTTATATATATATATATATATATATATATATATATATATTAATTGAAGTACATCGGAAGTACACTTTCCATAATATGTTTCAAATAGTGAATTTTATAAAATTTTTTTATTAGAACACATGTAAAAATGTATTTCTATATATTTTTCAGTTTTTTTTCAAACAGTTTATTTCATGCTTTGTGAAAAAAATAAAAGGAAAAATAAATATCCAACATACAACTCATTAGAGTTTGAAAACGTAGTGATTACATATTTTATTTTAAATTCAATGGCTATGTATCTAATATTTTTAATAATTTTGTTATATAATTCTTTATAATTTTTGTATTGCACTTTCTTAAGTATGTTTTGCAAACATATGAGAATGAAGGATACCGAGTAAAATGTCAATCCCATTAATTTTCAAAATGATAATAATAATAATAATAATAATAATAATTCTCTTATGATAATGATGCAATTTTGGATATTTTAATAAAACTGTATACAATTTTTGTTTATTTTTTTTTGTTTTATTTTGTTTGTGTTATTTAAAAACATATCCGTTGAACTTAATTTATCTTTTTCAAGTTCTGTTTCTGAAATTCAATTTAACTGTAAAACTATTGCAACAATCTGGCAAAAAAAAAAAAAAAAAAAAAAAAAAAAAAAAAAAGTTGCTAACATATCATAAATTTGGGTTTTACTAATTTTTAAACTTTGTTTTACTTTAAAATAATAAGTAAACAAAATAAGTAAATAAGGAAACAAAGTAAGTAAATAAAAAAAATAAAGGATAAACAACACTTTTATTTCGATCCAATGTTGCATATTCTAGATAAAAGAACTATTGCACTGGACTTTTTAAGCCTGTTAGAGTAAAATTTTCGCCTCGTATTAAATTTTTCTCTTTCTTTTCTTTTCTTTTTCTTTTTTTTTCTTTTTAAGATATTATAAACATTATTTAACATTAACATGATTTATTCCCAATTATTATAAGATTTATGTTAAATAAAAATCCGTTTTTTTTTTTTTTGCCTTAAACTTAAATATTAAAAAGTCATAAATTAAATTATAAATTGTTTGTGTGGGTTTTTTCTATGTCAAAACCATTTTATTATTTCTAATTGTTCAACGAAAATCATTAATCATTAGTGGAAATTGAGCAAACTGACAAACTTGTTAATTTCATTCATTTTTTTAATGATTAACTGCGAAATAAACATACAGTTATTATCTAGATTAGTTAATAAAAAATAATTTTACATAGGAATAAAACGATTAGAAAATTTAAGAAATCTTCTTTGTTAAAAATTTTTTATAAAAAAAAAGATTCCTGAAAAACATAAACATTTTTATAAATGAAAAGATGTCTTTTCTTAGATAAATTTCATTATTATTTTTTTAATTAAATGAGGATTTGAATTTTATGTACTTACTTCGACTGGATGTCTTCCGGCAATATTATGCAAAGAATGTATAATTGCGGATTTCATGAAGGCCATGTGTCTTGGACTGAAATGTTGCATGTTCTGTGCAGTTCCATGAGAATAATCGATGACTTCCCACAAAGCTTTCTCCATACCAGTGTGAGTAAGAGTTTCAACGTAAACTGCTATTTCTTCTGGACGGCGGGTGTTTTTCAGTTTGCGGCTGATTTTCTGAAAAAGAATAATAATTGCATTGATTAAATACATACGTATATGACCTTCTTTTAGTAAGCTATTAGAAATCTTCTCTCGGGATTGAACTTACGATCTAAAGCAAAAGTTGAGTTCCGGACGTGGACACCCAAGCTACACCAATAGGTTTTTGTACATTTGAAAATATTTGACAATATTCCTAGGCAAACATTTTATGTTACCTTCGTTAAGTCTTTTTAAAAAGTTACAGGTCAATTTATATGCATCTACCAATTCCCATTAATAGCAATAAAAGTATTTTAAAAAGTCTTTAAGTGTCTTTTAAGTATATATGTTATTTTTAAATGATTAAGGAGAGTAATAATAATAACATTAATTATAAAGTTTCTTAAAGAATTAAAATATGATATTCTTAAAAATATTCTTTTACTTTGTATATTTATTAAAAGATTTTTTAAGATAATATTTCGGTTTTTAATAATTACCTCTAATACTCTCATGACTTTTTCTTCTGGGCACTTTGGCAGACCTCTGCTATCTCTAGATTGTTTTTGGAAACTTCTTAACCATCCAGGTTTTTCTGTTTCAGTTCGAAGGACGGGCACATTACCACAGACTTCACCAATTATTCTGCCCATAGTGAGGTGTACGGCTGAGTGTAGAAGAGCACTCTTTTTCAAAAGATCATCGTTATCAAGTAATTTCTGCACAAACAAAATGTAGAAACAATGTATAGATTAACGATTCTCTTTTTAAGCAATTTAAAGGACATATTTTATAAATTTAATTATTTTGTTTAAAGTTACCTCCATTGCTGCAATGGTTTCTTCATCTGGTCTTTCAATATTTCGAGGCAAAGACTCGAGCAATTCTTTAGCTTCCCAGACGAGCATGTTTTCATTCCTCATTAATTCTTCCTTGATGTATTTCACAATAAACTGCACAGATTCTTGAGTTCCAATTAACGGCAAGATTTCCAACCAAACTTGTCTATAAGGAAATATACAATTTTTATTTAGAACGAGTGATTAATTATTTGGTTTAAAGATACGTTAACCCTTTCTCTGCAGTATCTGCATACATAGTGTCTCAAACATTTACATAAGAATCATTGCAGAAACAAAGCAATGTTCTTACAGAAAAAATGTTCCTTAAACTGCATGATGGGTTACACTGAACATTTTACAATATAAATATGTATATTAATTAGGTAGTTCTTATTTTGAATAACTCATAATACTTTGATAATCTACAAAAATATTTATAACATTATATTTCATACATTAAAAATATTAATTATTTGATGCGAATAGTAGCATGTAATATGTTACCATTCATAAAGAACTAATATAATTATTCTTATAACTTTATTTCGATACTCACCTTTCTACACTTCTGCTGTCTGATTCAAATTGCATGTTGCTCAACTTCGGTAGTTTTTCTGCCATTTTTTGAAAGTCTGGAACTGTGAATGTTGACAAAGCATCTCTCAACAAGATGATTTTTTCTCCAATAGGGGAACCTGGTTCAGCTTTAACAATGAGTTCTGCAACTTCCTTCAAAAGATGAGTTGCTGACTCAATTGCCTCTCCCAACTTTTTGTAATTGCAAAGCTGGTCAATTTCTGGGGAAAAAAGCAAAAGAGATTGATCTAATGGGAATTTAACTCGTTGTGTAGGCGGAATGCTTTTAATAAATATGTCCAGTGGCGCCCACTTTTGAAAAATATTAGGTTGGCTCAAAAATGTTTTTGTAAAATGGTGTGGCCAGTTTGTTTTTCCTTGAAGGGTTGGCAGATGGTGAAAGATGAGAATTTTAAGTCAAGTTATCATATTTTAATAAAGTCGCAATTTTATTAAATTACATTCTTATGCGTTTTTCCTTATAAAGACACACATATTTATTCTAATGTCATGATATTGTGAACATGAATTGAATTAGAAGAAAGTTAAACACGAAAGCAAAATATTTCAGTCATTTGGGATTTATTTGCGTTAGTCGGAGAATTAAAACACATGGTCATTTGCAAAATAAATTTATTCTGAAGCGAAAATGTATAACAAAATAATAATGAAATAAATAACTAGCAGAATGAAAATTGCGTACGATTGATTCAAAATTATTGGGTGGGCTCGGAATCCACGCACCCATATAAGTTGGCGCCACTGAATATGTCTGTTTTACTTGCCTCTTAATTTTAAGAATTGGTCTGCATACGATTTAAATTTCCCTAATTAAAATACTGGCCACTCTGTTTGAATGAACTAAGTATAATTTGCTCTTTATTAACAATTTTTTTTTTGTATTTTGTTAAAACCCCTAAGCTACTGATATCATTATTAATCAGGGCTCGAGTATAAACTGGTGAAGACTAGATACATGGTTTGGTTATGTACTCAATAGAATGATCGAAAATTATAAAATAAATTTAAAGAAAGTTAATAAATTTCTACTTATGTGTCTTGGACCATAATATAGATTTTTATAAGAGATGCTTTCTATAAGAGATATTTTTTTTAAAGTAAGAATTGGTATAAAGTACATTACAAAAAAAAAAAAATTGTAATAAATAATTAAAATTAGCCAGAAATGAGCTTTTTAGTAATTCATCCTCCATTAAAAAATAAATTTTGAAAGACGATCAATTTTTAAAATTAGTTTAAAAATAGGTTAAAACTGATCAAATATATCGTAGTTGCTATTTAAAGAACTTTACTAATTTTTGGGCTAAAAATATTTTAATAACGAATCTCTTTTTTTTTTTTTTAACTTGATTAGATAAAAATTTTAAATATTACCATCTTCGCTAAATTCCAATTCTTTTTGATGGAGATCTTCATAAGTAACTTGTCCAGATTCTACATTCAGCTTTTCTTCATTTGTAACCTCTGTCCTTTCCAGGCGGTACCTAAAGAAATAATGATTGAAATATATAAGAACCCCTTACTCCTTGTAAAATAAATACATTCAAATGCAACTAAATTAACACTTCATCTCATTAACATTTAAATACTAACCTAATGAGAACTTCCATATCTTGGTCATACATATTTGCGAAGTGTACTTCAACAGTGGTGATTATTTCAGGAGTCAGAACGTTGTCAACAGGGCTAAGAGAGTGCTGATGGCTGAAAGACTTCTTGATGGGACTCTGATGCTATAAATAAAGTACATTTCAATAAATGTATTAATATTCATGTGCATAACAAAAATACTGAAATAAAATAGAATTGTGAAACTAAAAATTGCTAAAATAATTGTTATTTTTATCAATATTATTAAAAAAGATAAAAAGAAATTTCAAGAGAAATTTGTTTGAAAACTGTATTTTAATTTACTGTTTTTTATGATTTTAAAAATAATTTTAAAGCGTGATTTTTTTAAAGTAATATTTACTATTTTAAAAAATCCAGATGTTATTTCACGAAATCGACAGATTTGTTTTCAGCAATAATAACAACAAAAGTTTGCTTAATTCGTTTTGGTGGTTACCGCTGGCAATTCTTTGATTTAAAACACTAGTTCATCCGCTAGACGAATTCCAAGCCTGTGATAATCCAGTACACCGAGAGTGCTATGCACACTTAGGTCAGTTTAAATTTTATACATTTAAACGGAAGACCGTAGAAACTTGAACCGGAAATGAAAACCTTAAATATGCTTAAAATCACTGTTTGATGAATTTATACATTTAAGTGAAAATCTTGCTATATGAACCTAATGCCTGGGGTTCTGCTGTCTTCGGCAGCTAAAAAGTGTTCCTTCTCATTTTTTTCCATATAAGGTCATTTAATATTAAAATAAAAATAGTTTTTATTATCCAAACTCCTTGAAATCTTTATAAGTTATAAACATACAATTAAAAAAACCTGTGTAAAAAAATCACGAAAAAACTTTGAAATTTATGAGTAAATGTGCTGGAAGAAGACATTTCATTTTCATTAATCATTGAATTAGAGAAAATAAGTTGTTATTGTCCAAATTCTTTGAAATTTCCATCAGCTATATATGTTTTAGATTTAAAAACCGTGTGAAAAATTCGTGAAAAATTATTTTTTATTTAGTTGTAAAAAAGCTGTGTCTACTTCTCACATTTTTTTCGTTGCATAATATTAAAACAAAAATAATTTTTGTCACTCAATCTGTTTGGAAGTTTTTTCAGTAATAAATATAATGTATCAGAAGCCTGCGTATAATTTCGCGCAAAAATATGGATATTTTGTTGTAAAAACATGGGCCAAAACCATCCGCGTATTCACATTTTAAGTGAAAATTTCAAAGATTTTTTTCTTTTCTTTTTTTTCACTTTTAATTATTTTTAATACTCCTAATCATCTGAATGTGTCAAAATTTCGATATGCGATGTAAGTCAAACATCCGAAGTACTTGTAAAAGGTTTGTGTTAAAGTGCTGAAATTTAATTACTTTTTACATAGAAAAAAAAGCGTCTCCGGATGCGCGGAATGTCTTTCGGTCGCTAATTGTTTTGCAAAGTTTGTGCACCATCGTCATAGAGAAGAATTTGCCCTGTTTAAATGGGTATTTTATATATATACATACACTGGTAGACAAAACTTGAGGACCAAAAAGAAATGTACACGTAAATGGTAGATTGTGGATCAAGAAGAAAACAATAGTATTAACAGAATGTTACAGAGGATTTAATATCAAAATTTTGTTGAAAAAATATATGCAGCGTATTATCAGGTTTTTTTTCTGAAACGCGAATTATTGTCCAAAAACATGACGATACAAAGAAAGAAAATTGCTCATAATTAATATTCGTCAGTGCCGTATAAATAAGGGATGTGGTCATTGTGTAATACGAGACAACTTTCAACATTGGTTGACATACTTCGAAAAACATGATTCAGTAGCTGTTGAGGCAAGTTGCTCATTCCTCCATTACTGCACGGATGAGATTTCATTATTTGTGCGTGGTAATTGTCAAGCAGCAATATGTCTCTTCAAGGCATCCCATAATTTTCAATGGGATTCAGGACAGGTGAACGTGCTGGCTTATCTATGCGATGGATATCTTCGGCCCCAAGAGAAACTTGTAGAGACTGTGTGCAAATGAGAAGGTGCGTTATCGTCCATAAAGCGAAACTTTCTGAAGAAAGTATCTCGAAAAAGTCGAACATGTCGAAGTAGGACGTCTTAAATGTAACGTATATCGGTTTTGGACTTTTGGTCAAGTATATAGAGATCCGTGCGGCCACTGAACATGAGAAAAATTTGAGGATTAAACATGATGCCTGCCCAAACCGTGTTACTTGAAATTGCATATCGATCTCTTTCTATAAAATTTTTGCGACACTAGGCACTGCCAACATTGCGCCATATCAGTTTACATCTACTACAGACAATAAACTGAATGTATTCTCATCTGATAAGATCAGGTTAGACCAATCGTCATCAATCCAATTGTGATGTATACGGCAACACTGTAAACAGGCGCTAAGTTGCGTTGGCGTCTGAAGAGTAGGACACACACAACATGTCTTCGGATGTATTGTCCATCTTTTTACGTTTAGAAAAGTTTTCCGCGATATTTTAGTTTTGTAGCAGCAAAAAGTTGATTTGCTAATTTACCAGCTGTGCTGCGACGGTTACCTTTTGCCATATAACAATATAGCGATCTTCGTGGGAAATTGTACTGCTAAGAAGACCTCCTCTCGGGCGTCTAGCACATATTTCATTCATTTCGAATGATACCCATATCCTACAAACAATACTGTTCGCAATGTTAAATTCACGGCCAGTATCTCTTATTTTGTGTCCTTTCTCTAATTTTTCGATTATTCTACCTCGAGTAATTCATCTAAATGATGTATCGAAGACATGTTCGAAATTCAGTGATCATGATTCGCTTCATCTGATTCAATTTTTACATCTAATGACAACCTACAGTTCCCGAGATTGCCTAGCACCTCTTATCTTTGCTGTCACATGATCGACAAAAGCGAAAGTACGAAATTTGCATAAGTTTCACAAAACTGAGTACATCCCGCATTTGTGCAAATTTACACGTGCTGCTGCGGATCTATTTGCAACTGTAATCTTTGAAAATAACAGTGGACTTTAAGTTTTGTCCACAAGTGTATACGTATATAAAAGTGAGGTTGATACACACTCCCAAAAACAGAAGAGAAAATGTACAAAAAAAGATGTTATAAAATAACATTTCTTGAAAGCGTTATTATATATTTTTAATTAAATTGCATTGTTAGGAAGAAAAAAGTACGTAGATGTAATTTGTTGAATTTCGTTTTAACTATTTTAAATAATGAAATTGGTTAAAGGGGATAAACTTATATGCGATCCATCTTAACCAAAACAGAAATATTCTTTAACGGTATCATTTAATCAGATTTCCTTTAAGACAAACTTCAGTTCTAAGGTACTTACTGGTTCGAATCCACTTGGGCAACCTGCTCCATACTGGTTGTCTTCCCACTCTCCAGTTTGCCTGCAGACTTCTGGGCAGCCTTGCTTCTGGAAGTTGTGATGCAATTTGTAGCCGGAATACCATTCTCCTTCACAGTTGTCAACCCGGCTGATGTTGTACACTACGGTTTCTGCGGGGAATTCGACATCGGGGCTGGTGGTAATTATGTAGTTGGATATGTGAACGCCATAATCAGTGTTCTAGAATAGATGGAACAACATGTGAGATTAGTAAAAGAAATGAATGGTAAAAGAATAATGATGGTACTTTTGAATATTTTTTGCCAATATGACGAATTAAAATAAGTAAAATATTTTTATATTTTCTTCATATTTAAACTGATTCACAGATTTCATTGTTTCATAAAAAGTTACTTTTTATTTTTACATTAATTCTTATTTTAAATATGAAAAAAAAATAATTATAAAAATTAAGTAAAAAGACTTTTATATTTTTAAATTATTATTATTATTATCTGGCCTTTAATAATATTTACTATTAGAGTACTATATGAAAGTGCAGAAACATCATGCTTTAGTTAAAAAAATTTTAAACATCTTTAAAGCTATTTAAACTTGCAGTTTTTAAAAAATACATTTCAACAATCTGCCTGAATAATCCAAGAATAATAAAAATAAGCCACTGCCAAGGGGAAAGATCGAGTTTGGTCGTGAATAAACATACCTCAGTAGTATTGTACATGATAGGTTGGTTCATGTGTCTAGGAGATTCCATTTCTCCGAGAACCTTTTCTGGCACATACATTTCCAGGCTTCTCAAGATACTTCTCTTGATCTTCTTGCTTTCGATGTTATCCTTACGGGACAAGGTGTATTTGGTAACCTTAAAAAAGATTTTAAAAAAGATTTTTCAAATTTCAGCGTAAATTAAATTAACAAGAAAGAAAAATTCCTGCGTCAAGCATGGATTATGAAACACAACACATTCAGAATAATGCAACGAAATGCGCCGTTTAAATCGTTCGCTGCCGCTTACATAAAGATGTGGTGATAGTTAATGCCGCACTGTAGAAGTGGGTTTTTCCCAGAAGCCGATTTACTTTTTATAACAAAGAATCAGTGAAAGGTTTTCCCATTGGACATCACCCCGCTGGCTCGTGAGTGGCCCCTTAACGTTGGCGCCATATCACGCGCTATCGCGTGAGCGGCAGCAAGCATGTTAATAATTTAAAGTGTTATATCTAATTCAACAATACAAAAATGCATTTTCTATTACACAACAAGTAACTTGTAGTAAGCCTAAGCAACGTAAATAATTTTATTAAATGTGAAATAATAACACATGGTTAAAATATGTTGCAAATAATGTCCCTCCTTCCTGTTGTACCATTATGAAACGAAATTGTTTTGTGGTGCCCTGTAAATGAATAAATATTTTTTGTGCAACCTATTCTACAAAATGCATATTTTAGTGTCTTTCATAAATGCATATCAATTTCATTAGTTCTCGACGGGTGTATTATCATTAAAAAGCACTTGAAACTATTTTATCTCATCGGCCGTAACGTAACAGAATTTTTTTCAGTGTCCCTGTATTTGAATTATGCATCTAATTTTACAAAACTTTGACGAGACTCTACAAAATTCTGTAACAAATATATATTTAAAATTTCAAACTATTCGGTTTGGTGTTTTTGTGCTGTTACATGTGTATAGAAGTACGAGCGGATAAGACGACAAATATTGGTGCTACGTATTTACATAATTGCGAATGCACCTAAAATTCAGTTAAATTTAAAAGAGCATACCGAAATTAAAAACACATTTCCTGCAATTATTACTTAAAGACAGTTTTGGAACTAATTTATTCTGTGTGTCACTGTAAATGGATTAAGAATGTTATGATTGTTCTGTTCTAACATAATCGTTGTGAAATTCAGTGATTTATATCACTTTCATCTACAATATGAAACTGATATATTATGATTTATTGCATTACATTTGCAACAGCATAATAATATTAAAATACTCTCTAAACGATTGTTTTTCTATTGACCATTATGTATAGTAATTCTTATGAGTTCCCCTGTAAATGAAGTATTAATCCCACATACTTCATGTATAATACCAAGCATGCCTAGGTGACCCTAAATAAATTTTACCAATTGCATGAAAATCCCAATATATTTACGAGAGTTAAAGCGTAGACAGACGGACAGACAAACTGAATACGTAAACACTTTACAACCTTGTTGGAGAGTGCTAAAAAAAGATGCATTATAAAATTAATAGTGGTATTTCAAGATTGTTCTTAGATGATTACATATATTAAAAAATCTGCTAAAAGTAATTTATTCGTAATAGGGATCCGTAACTGAACTTATTTGAATTGTGTAATTAGTGGCGCAAATTCCTTTCTTTTTCTTTCATGATAGTGTCAAGTGAATTTTCGGCATCCATATTTCGTTGTAGATGTTTTTTAATGCAATGCATACATTCCAGAATTTAGTTTATGCACTGTAAAAGAAAAAAAAAATCTGTAAAGTTACTAAATTTTTTTAGGAAACTAGTAATTTTAGAATTTTTCGTGTAACGGTAACAGGGAAAATCTGTGTAACCGATTTTGTGTCATGAATTTTTGCTGGTATCATTACATGAAAAAATCCATGAACCCCAGTTTTCTAGATAACGTTTAGTAACTTTACAGATTTTCTTTACAGTGTATTTTTAAATTATCGAGGCGAAAAAGACAATTTTAGATGGCTTGAATGATAAAAATACTGAATATTTTTAGTATAAAAAAATTATTATATCAAAACTAATATTTTATTTTAAATACTTATCGAAGTTTACAATGTTTTTATTTCATTTTCTTTCCTTTATATGAAAATAAATGACAAAAAAGTAAGAATAATCTAACGCAGCAATGCAATTTTTAAATTTATTTTTAAATGTTAAATAAGTCATTTTATAGGTATGCGTTACTTAATTCAAATTTCCTATCTATTCGGTTTATATATTTTTAAAAGGAAGTTGAAGTTTGCATGGTATTAATTGCTCTACAAATGTATATAAAAGGAACGAAAAAAGCAATGTGTGTATAAAATTTGTTATAAAGTAACTCTGCGATCAGAGAAAAAAAATTTCTGATATGATAATTCCGTTATATTTAAATAACCATTTGTTCTGCGCTGCTTTCAAAATATGCATTTTATACCAAAAAATTAAATAACATTGCAAAGGCCCAATCAAACCAATAAGAGAATCAATACTTGGTACCAGTATTCGTGTATATCTGTTTCCTATACTATCACAAAAAAAATAATAAACATTTTCTATGCTTTAAAATGATATGATTACATAAATCCGCATTTAGATAAATCTATATTTAATTTTTAATATTATACGATACTAAAAGTGTAACATATTAAGGAAAATTGAAGTAAAATAAATAAATAAATAAAAGGAACACCCAGAAAAAGGAATTGTTTAAAACTATAAAACATGTTTTGTTGAGTACATTTTAGTTTTATTAAGAGAATTTTTTAGTTAAAGTATAAAATCGGTTTCGTTGCTCAGACAAAAAAATATTGTTCACACTTATAAAATTTTAACAAAATTTCATCAATTTTATTTGAGTATTACTAAAGTCTTGTATTTTCAATTTGTAATTCCAATAAAATTTTGTTGCTTTTGCAAAATTTAAATGGGTGTTGCGTAGCCATAACTTTCTCACGTAATTTTGTTTAATTAACTTATGTAGCTATAAAGGACTAGCATAATTTTTGGATAATAAAAACTTTTCAAATTGAGACGTATTAATGATGTTATTATTACGTTATTATGCATTTTGGATGAAAATTGCAAAATAATAAACAATATTTTTTTGTTTATTCAAACAAAATTTTCATCTTCCCATATTCAAACGAAAAAATTCTTTGCACCAAACAAATTCTTGCTGATTCCGCAAAACATTTTTCTGGGTGAAATTAGATAAAAAAATCGAGATTTCTCAAATCAACGAGGGGATGTAGCACATTTAGCCAATCAGAGTTTCAGCAGCTCAAAGCATGAATTGAAAAAGTTTCTTATTGGCTTTTAGTTAAATATTCAAATGATATACTTCACTCAACAAAAACTGAACTGAATTTTACCATAATCAAACTTACCATTCCTTTTTCCATGTAGAACTTGATGGGTGAGGATAGCCTGTCCTCCAGTGCAGAGTCTGGTCGCAGCGTAATGTCTCCATATTTGTTGTCGATTGCCGGCACCGATCCACTGATTCTTACATTCTCAATCTATTCATAAACAAGAAAAAATACTTAATACTGAGCATTCAGTAGAAATATATCAATTCACTACACATAATAAAAACAAAATTTCTTTTTCGAAATACATATATAATTTGATTAAAAGGTTTTCTCATAATAGTGACAATTTTTACAATTACTCTGTACCCTTATTTTCTTACGAATTTATTTTCCTTTTATGAACTTTTTATTAACATTTGAAGAATGTAATAAAACCCTTAAAAAAATAAAAATAATAATAATAATTCCTCAAAAAACTTGTGTTTTAAGGCCTTTAAATCTTAAAAATACCTATCCTTAATCAATGATGTAATGCAATATATTTTAATAGAATAGATAAATGTATATTCTATTCTATGTTTCGGAATGTTTCGATGAATAGAATTGCAATTAGTATTTTATTATGGAAATGTTTAATTAAACTTTACTTCCTAGCTGGAACAAAATGATTTAAGATTAGGTTAGAAATGAAATTCTGTTGCTTTTATTTTGTAACTTCCATTTGTAACTTCTACACTTACTTTGAGAACGTGCTCAGTTTCGGT
This sequence comes from Maratus speculifer, assembly GCA_964019185.1. NCBI lineage: Eukaryota > Metazoa > Arthropoda > Arachnida > Araneae > Salticidae > Maratus > Maratus speculifer. The sequence goes on from OZ025289.1 coordinate 302,163,967, forward strand.
TTTGACGTATATCTTGACATCTGCTCGGAGAACGGAAGCAGAAACCTGGCTACTCAATCCGAGAACACCTGCCGTTACGTTTAGGACTGCATCGTATTTGTAAGTGTTTCCAACTTTGAAACCTGCAAGGAAAAAAAATGTGCAAAAATTCGATTAAGATAGAAAAAATTTTTAAATCATTTTTAAGCTGTCAATAACTAAATTTTTTAAAGTAATTTTTTAAGATAAAAATTGTAATTAAAGTTAGAATGAAGGATTTTTCTTTAAAAAAATCGCTTTTTACTTTTGCATATCTATATGTGCGTTGACGATAAAATGAATTAAAATAAGTTACCAATTTTATTTTCCGTATATTGAAAATACTACCATGATTTTTTTCTCACATGAATTATTTTCTATTTTTAACAAAAACGAAAAATTATATATAAAGGTATCGATTATGAAACATTTTTAACTCTATCGGAATATTGTTAAGACGTTTATTTTTATCTATACAGTAAAATGATACATCTAAATAATCATTAGAAATAAACACAGCACAGTAAAAAATAATTTCAATAATTTTTGTCCAAAGCCGATAAGGGCATTCGAATTCTTCCGTGCAGCCCTTGTTTCGTTTTGCACATTTAGTAATACAACGCAAATTAGGTATTTTCAAAATGTGTATCACAGTTAAAAACGCACTTCCAGCAGTTATGGGTTATAGTTACTCCAGTAACCGAATTATCTTGTGTGTTTCTGTAAATAAACGAGAAATCTTATACACTCAATAATCTATGGAAAACATGCTGTAGTTCACCTGAATGATGCATAGAAATTTCATTCAAATAATGTAACATCCTTAAATACTTTGCAAACGATTTTTCTCCATTGCTTCATAATGGAATGGAATTTTTGTGCTTCCCTGTATGCAAACTATAATTGTTACCTATTCTGTATTCGATAGAAAACATATTGCTATCCAATTCAGTTATGTATATAAATAACATTATGCTTGAAACAGTGTAACATTATTAAAAAAATTCAAAATGTTTTTTTTCCCGTTTACTGCAATATGGGCGAAATATTTTTGCATGTTCACTGTAAACTAAACATAAATGATATACATTCTTATTTTGAATATCGGACATGCCATAGTAAACCATATTAAAAAATATCTATCACATGGCAATCTGGGGACATTTTCACAAATTAGAGAACTGACAGACGAGCTGAATTCATAAAGACTTTTCAACTGTGTTAGAAAGTGTATTAAAACAGGAAAAGTCGAGTTAATGTTTATACAGCTTCGTAGCTCGAAGTGTGCATATTCTGACCATGAATTTTAGTTTTAAACCTTGCTATGCTTGTATATCATGGAAATATCTTTCGAATTGGCTATAATTCACAATAAATATATTTCATTTTTATTAGTTTTATTAAAAATTTGAAGTAGAAGTGTATCTTTTCTCTTCTCCAGATATCGAAATATTCTTGAGTGTAACTTAAATTAATGTATAATAGATTTTTAAGACTCCTTTTTCTCCGTTTAATTTAATTCTGATGGCTTAGTGTATCAGAAATCTAAGTTTTAAAGGGAAAGGGGGAAATTTTAAATTAACCTAAATTAATAAATGACAAATTTTCCTTTACTAAAGCGAAAAATAAATAAAGAAATAAATCTGAAACGATATATATATATATATATGTGTGTGTGTGTATATTGTCGTTGGTATTAAAAATGATTTCTTATTATATCACATTAATAATTTTTAAGGATGAAGAGCTTACATTTAAAATAATTTGGCTAATTTTGTATTAAAAAAATATCTGTTTACTTACGAGATCCACGAAGAGTATGCTCAGGAACATGGTGGGCTTCTGAAATTGAAAAAAGATAAAAATACATATGGATTAGAATTTGTGACTAAAAAAACAGTGCTACATTTTAAGTATCTTCCTCCATTAAAATTGCCATTTTTGTAAAAAAAAAAATTCGAGAATTTTTTTTACTATTTTATTTGAAACAGCAAGATTTTACTACTCCAAATTCGTTTTAGTTTTATTCCTACGAGTACTAGAACAGGATATTTGGACATTTTAATGAACAAGAAGTAATGAATGAAATGCCGTAAATGGACGTTGGAAGACCAGAAGAATTGTGAAAACTTTAACATGAACTTAATTCCCTTAAACATGAATTTAATAACCATTAACCTAAATTAATTCAATCACAAATTTAAGAACATTAAACAAGTAAGTATTGTACAAATCCTCAATTTTTTATGGAAAAAGACTTATGCTAAATACTTATGAAAATTTATCTCTTTCTTGGTCACACTGTCTTTTGGGCATTTTTAGGCATTCTGTAATCACAGATAAAGATAACATTTATTTTATGAGGAATTTGGCTTGGTGAGGCTATTTATTCGTTTGCTTTCAACGCAAAAAGCATTCAGCTATTAAGAATGATGTGAAAATGTAAAAAAACCCGGATATATATATATATATATATATATATATATATTATAAGAAAAAGAACAGAGGTCCCTGAATAGAAGAAGACAAATCTGTAAAAGTACATTAATTTAAAAAAGGCTTCAATTACAGTGAAATTTGCAGCTTAATGAACGGATATATCAGTTCGCGGCGGTGAGAATATTAAACAAAACCTTCAGAGATGAACAAACAGAGCGTCTTTACAAATAAGAAATTAGCAGCACTCGAGCAATAAAATCTAAGCGGTCGAATGGAATTGAAATGAAATCGTCAACCATGAGCATCTAGAGCGCTGTAACATACCATAATAATATTGTTGTGATAACGAACAATAATATATGACAAAAAACTTGGCGAGCCTGCCATTATTACCAAGCTAATGTTTGTTGACTTATTTGGGGCTTTACATGCATAACTTTATCAATTTTTTTGCTAAATTTGGAGCCGGTTTATTCCCATTAGGATAGCCTACGTTATCATTCCTCTACCCCCCTCCCCACCCCGCCATGATATCGTTATCAATGACTAAAAATTATTTTATTTTTAGATATGTACTTCTATGTGATCCATGTGCGTATAAATATATTTTTAAATTTACAATATTTCGAAATGTTATTATTTGAACATTTGTAATAGGACATCCTTTTTAATTTCCTTTTCCAAGGCTTTTAAAACACATTAAATTATTGTTATTATTATTATTATTATTGTTATTATTATTATTATTTTGTAGTTTTCTTTCTTTTTTGACATGCTTATGTAAAAACAATTTTTATGATGTAATTTTCAACATTTTTCTATTTTTAACATGTAATCATTTAATTTTAGTTTGAAAGGGATTTTTTTCTGTTTATAGTACTAATTTTTTATTTAAAGAAAATACTTTTCTTTGCGTTGTTTTTAAGATAGGCAACAATTTTAAATAATAACCTTTTCTAAAATATGTGAAAAATATCTTTCTAAATGCTTCAAATTTGAAATTAAAAATGAAATAAACGTTTAAAAGACAAATCGAATTAAAAAAAATAATTATTATCAACACACTACGCATTTCTAATGAATATCGTTAAAAAAATGAATAAATTTTCTTGCATAATTTTACCTCTTATAAAACATTTTTCATGGATAGACTTTGGCCAACTTTAACATTAATCATATCTTAAAATAATTTTTCTATTTAAAAACTGTTTGCTTCATTTCTTATCAAACATTTTTCCATAATTTTAGCAATTTGCATATTTTTTGTATGCTGTAGTTTTCTTAATATTAGGGAAAAAAGACTTTCGGTCATAAAATAAAATAAAATAAAATAAAATAAAATCATTGACAACGGCGGTAACAACGTTAGTTGCTTTTTTTTTTTTTTTTTTTTTTTTCTTTTTGAATAGAGAGATTTATACTCCTTTGAATGGTATTTCTTATTTTTTTACAAGAAATCACGAAAGAGATTAAATTAATGACAAAGTAAAACTATTCTTCTTGCATATGTCGCATTATTATTATTATTAGCTATCTTAAAATAATAAAAACTAAATTTCCATGCCAATTCCTTTTTTGGTAACTCGCTAGAATAAAAAGGCTTGAATAATAAGCCCCTATCAATACTGATATACAGGGTGTTTCGCTACCAGACCGACAAACTTTGAGGGATGATAGTAGACATGAAAACAAACATTATTAAATAGGGAACCATGGGGCGCAAACGTCTTCTATAGGAGCTAGCGGCCATTAAAGTTTGAGGTCCAAAATTTCAAACGATGATAAAAAACGGAAAAAAGGGTCGATTCGTTTGCGGTTTTCACTAAAACATTCTTTATATCACGTTTTTCTTAGAAAAAAATATCAAAGGTTATGTTCAAAAATTGTTGATAGAGGGCGCTTTAGACTTTAGAGTAACGAACAGTTACTTTTTACTGCTATTTTGTGTATGGGGTTGAAATTATTCTAAAGTTTAGACTTTAACTTAAATTTTAAGTCCAAAATCGGAAATATTGGGATTAGGTAACTAGCGAAAATTAAACTGTGAACAGAGGGGGAAATTTTAAACGCTCATAAATATTGGACAAACAAATCGATTTTGTTGCAGTTTGCGTGTAAGTCATTCCCTTGGTAATTATTTTATTCAAAATGATGTACAGTTTTGGTGCCCTTATATTTTGATAGAGGGCGCTTCCGACACATCTCTGACATTTCAGTGGCATTACTCCTGCGTGTTTTACTACCAGACCATCATACTTCCAAGAAGTGTTAGGGATACAAAGACGACTTGGAATCATATAGGAATGTAACGTTGGAAATGCATTTTTTGCAAGTTACGATTAAAGGAAGCAAAGAAAAAAGTAACAGAAACAGCAGAGAAAGAACGACACGTTAATGTGACAAAAAACAGTTTATTTAAAGGTTTTACGAGAAAAGGTGTTCAAAATTACAACCAGAAGTAGTCCGGTATGCTTGACAGCGGCGTCACGTGAATTCTTCACGCTTTGAAAGTTTCCTGGCATCTCTGATAGTTTTCTGGCAGCTACAGAAATACCAGCTGCAAGGTCTTCAACTGATGGTACGGGAGTCTCATACACCCAATTTTCTATTTGACCCCAGCAAAAGAAGTCCATAGATGATAGATCCGGCGATCTGGCAGGCCAATGAACCGGGCTACCACGACCTATCCACCACTGTCCATATGTTACTTTGAACTGTCGGTAAACGGCATTGGTAAAATGTGGAGGAGCCCTATCATGCTGTTCATCGTTCAAATACTTCATTCTGCTACCTTTGGAACCGGTTCGCGAATGATCACTTCAAAGTGATCTTTGCGCAGGCGCATTACCGTTTAGCGCCATCTACCGTCGCTGTCAAACTTGCCGAACTACTTCTGGTCGTAATTTCAAACACCTTTTTTAGTAAAACCTTTAAATAAACTGGTTTCTATGACATTAACGTGTCGCTCTTCTCGCACTAACGTGTATCTCTGTTTCTGTTTCTGTTACTTTTTTCTCTGCTTCCTTTAACCGTAACATGCAAAAAATGCATTTCCAACGTTACATTTCTATGCGATTCCAAGTCATCTTTGTATCCCTAACACTTCCTGGAAGTATGATGGTCTGGTAGTAAAACACCCAGGAGTAATGCCTTTGAAATGTCAGAGATGTATCGGAAGCGCCCTCTATCAAAAAATGAGGGCACCGAAGCTGTACATCATTTTGAATAAAATAATTACCAAGTTAATGACTTACACGCAAACTGCAACAAAATCGATTTGTTTGTCCAATATTTATGAGCGTTTAAACTTTCCCCTCTGTTCACAGTTTAATATTTGCTAGTTACCCGATCCCAATGTTTCCGATTTTGGGTTTAGAATTTAAGTTAAAGTCTAAACTTTAGAATAATTTCAACCCCATACACAAAATAGCGGTAAAAAGTAACTGTTCGTTACTCTAAAGTCTAAAGCGCCCTCTATCGACAATTTTTGAACATAACCTTTGAAATTTTTTTCTAAGAAAAACGTGATATAAAGAATGTTTTAGTGAAAACCGCAAACGAATCGACCCTTTTTTCCGTTTTTTATCATCGTTTGAAATTTTGGACCTCAAACTTTAATGGCCGCTAGCTCCTACAGAAGACGTTTGCGCCCCATGGTTCCCTATTTAATAACGTTTGTTTTCATGTCTACTATCATCTCTCAAAGTTTGTCGGTCTGGTAGCGAAACACCCTGTATTACTCATATATATTTTTTCAAATAACTGAAATTATTGCTACATTTTTTAAGCAATTGAGTTGAGGTTTAATTAGACATTTATTATGAGTTTAAAATACTGAACATTTATCTCCTTTTATTTCAAAAGGAATGCAAAAATTTTCTGAAATTTTCTAATTACATTTTCTAAACTTTTGTGACAATTTGCAATCTTCAATACTAATTTCACGGGATTTTAATTAAAAGTTGCATTTTAATTTATTTACTATGAAAATAATGCACATGTTTTGACTGCGTTAATCGTGGAATAGATAAAATGAGTTACAGGAAACTAAAGTTATCGTGAATCTATCGAAATTTTTAAATAATGAAATCAAATTTAGCTCTGGTCCAAAATAAATGCTATACAAATGCCAAAAACTGTTTTAAAAAAGTCAAATGTCATAAGGCTGGTGAATATAACTCTCAAAAACATGGGAATTCTTAACAAAATTTTAAATTTCCATGGTAAAAAAATCTAAAAATCTTTTAATATCTTAAATTAATAAAAAATAAAGTTTTATTTGGCAGTCTTAGTAATTATTATTAAAAGAAGTAAGAAATACGCTAATTGAAATAAGTTGGAAATTGCACGTGAAGCGTAGCAAGTGAGGTGCGTTCGTACGATAACGAAGTTTTAAAAATATTAAGATCTTGCTGTTATAGTGGACTGCACTTCGGATGCGGTAAAGTTGTCGAAATCTTTTTTGTGTTCTTGTAAATATACAGGAAGTAACTTTTATCACACCTCAGCAACGTATATCATATCAAAAAATGTAAAATAGTTTAATATAATTAAAACATACCCCAAACAATGTTCCTCCGTATAGCATTATGTAATGGAGTACTTTTGTGTTTACTTTAAGTAGTTAATTACAATTAAAACGCACATCAAATAATGTTCTCCCTATACCATTATGTAATGGAATACTTTTGTGTGGCCTTGTAAATCAATAACAAATGTTATTTGCACTACAGATGTGCAAAATGTATATTATAATATGTACTTCATAGATGCCTATCAATTTTATTATATTCAAGAGTGTAATACCATTAAAATGCATTAAAATTTTTTACTCCATTGACCGTAATGTAACGGAATACTTTTGATTGCCTCTGTAATTGTTATGTGCATCCGATTTTCATAAAATTTGAAATGACACGACAAAATTTTGTAATAATTATATATTTTAAATTTCAAACGATTAAAATGCATTTGAAACTTTTTCCCCCATTGATCGTAATGTAACGGAATATTTTTTAATTGTCCCTGTAATTAATCTATGCAACCAATTTTCATAAAATTTGAAATGACTCAGTAAAATTGTATAATAAGTATATATTTTAAATTTCAAACGATTCGGTTGGGTAGTTTTTGCGTTGTTATATCTGGACGGACGGACAAACGGACGGACTGAACGACAACTATAGATGCTACGTATTTACATAATTACGAACGCACCTAAAAAGCCTAATAATTTGTAAATATAGTAGAAATAATTTTTAAATAAGTTAATATATTTTAAAGAGTTACAAAAATATATGGAAATTGTTAATTGTTATTCATTATATTTTTTTTGTAATTGATATAAGAATTAAATTTAAAAGAAATAACTTTTAGGAAAAATTAAAATCTTCTAGGGAACTGTTTTATTAACTTTGTGCTTATACCAAACCTTTTTTGCTATCCACATCATAGTTCTGCGCCTTTCGGATCATATCTGATTCCGAATCCGAAAATTTTATTTGAAATATGCCTCAAATATATGTGGTCTGCTGTTCGGATCGTGTTGGATTCAGGTAAAACCAAGTTTTCCTATCCGTTGCATATGATACTAATTTATGCTCCTTTTAAATTCCATTGTTGCCACTATCATTTATTTTGACGCTCTGCAGACATTGATATATTACAATTTTTAAGATCTCCTTGAAAAAAAAAAATATATATATATATACGAATTACAAAAATTATAAAACAACATTTATCTGAATATTTATCAAAATTTAAAGTAATACATTATACTTTAACAACATACTCGAAATTTGTGACGATTGGTTAATTTTTATGAATGGTAAAGCCTATAAAGTTAAAATCAAAAGAAAACAGACAAACAAATATGTAGTTTTTAGATCTTGATGAAAGTCAAACGAGCTCAACAACAGAAAGAGAACTTTTCAACAAAAAAATATGAAGATCGGAGTATTTTTCCTAGAGTTTCATGCACGAATATACATAAGAAGAAAAAGAAATACAAATTATCAATCCAATTTTTTGGAAGCCGGTTAAAAGTAGATGCTACCTGGCTGATAATCAGAGATCTCTCTATCGTTCGCCAAATTGCGACAATATTCTCCATTTGGCAAGTAAAACAACAATCGGACTCGCCAAATTACGAGTGCTGAATTTCTATTCTTTGTCGCGTGCGTGTGTCAATATAGTCCAGATTCTTATCCCCGTTGCTAAACGTTTAATGTTATTTTACATATTCAATCGAATCGTGTCATTTACATTGATTTATTTATAGAGATACTAACTCAACATCAGTTCAGTGTAGACACAGAAAGCTATAGTGGATAATAGAATTCCTATTTTATAAGCAATTACAAAAATTGTGAATAATTTAGAACATTTCGATAAAAGTGGATCAATAATGAGTTAAATATAGACCTTTCAGTATTTCACACACATTCTATTTGGCTAACGTTTCTTTTCATTTGGTGACTGTTTTTTATTCAAAAGCAGCGATATTCCTGCGGATAATTATCAGAAACAATTTAAAATTTACAATTTTATATTTTAATTCGATTTTAACTTTGTAAATTATTCTTTAACTTTGTCTACAAGTAATCTTCCTCTTAACACTCTTAGGTCTGAATTTATTTCTATTTTGAGAACAAAATTAATTTTATTTTAATAATGTTAATCATAGCTATTTAAAGAGAAACTCAAGTTTTAAGATTTTCTTATTGTCTGAAATCTAACAAATGTACTTATTTTATGTACTATTCAATTCATATTTATGTGATAAATAGCTAAGGAAGAATTTTCGAAGACGTTTGGAAAATGACATATCACAATAGGATTTGAGAGGGTGTTAAAAATTTGTTAATGTTTTTGCGTTTAGTCACATTTGATTGATTCAGAAAAAAAACTTATATGTTAAATTTAAAGAATGAAATATGTGTATAAAATAAAGGAATCCCCAACGGTGCAGTGAGAATTAAGTAAAATTTTATTAGTATTATTACTACCAAATGTGAACACATAAATCAAGTCATAATAAACAAGACAAAGTCATATACTATCTTTTCTGTATTTTGCAAGTAACTAAGTAATTGTTGAGACAAAATAGCACTCGATGTAAAGACATGTATTATTAATAGCACACAAGATCCGAAAGGGTTAAGACTTTAAAGTACAAATTTTTAATTTAGATAAATTTTAAATGATTTAAAATTTTAGTAATGTATTTGGCGTTTTAAAAACAGGGAATTCCGATACATAAAAATCTGTAAAAGAGCACAGAGACCAATTAAAAATCTCCATACCTGACACTGCAAGGGCCAGTAAGGCTATCGCCACTAGGAACTTCATGCCTGCCACTTTGGTGAGTGCCAATGCGACGAGAAGTCGGTGTCTGAAATGACCATTTTTATAAAAAAATAAATTTTGCAAAGGTGATCATTTTGTTAGGTCATATATCTCCTTACTGATCTTGATATTTTCCAGCCATTTTGATTACTTTTTGCTGATAACTCAAAGACTAAGCAGCCTTCAAGTATTTCTGAAATATTTTTGATACATTATTCTCAACGTTTATGTATGTAATGATAATATAGGCCAGTTACTGATTTGAAAATATATAAATAAGATATATGGCGTAAAACTGAAACCGAATAGCTGCAAAACTCGCTTCGTGAAATAAAAAATTTAAAACGTTATCAAGAGAATTGGATGATATTGATTTCATATGTTTCTTGTTTTTATTATTTATTCATTTTAAAGCAAATTTAAAATCTTTATTTTTTTTCTTTCGTTGTAAATCTTTTGAAGAAATTATGATTTTACTTTCAGTGCACAATTTTATAATGTCTCTTATCAATAAATAATTTTATATCAATTGGTAATTTTTTTCTCAGAAAATATAAAATAATTTACTGTTTATTAAACTAATAAATACATTATGCAAAGCTTAATAATTAATAATTTTTCTAGCTTAAGCACACTTTGTGTTTCCTTGTATAATTAGAGTACTTTAGTAAATTAGAAAATCATTCATTATACAATGTTCGTAATAATTATAAAATATAAACTTGGTTAATATTACCAAAAGCTTTGAAAAAATATAAATAAACGCTTCAAGTATTTTTGGCATTTTCCAACATCGTTGAAAGGTGTTTATTAATTCGGTTTATCTGTCCGTCTGTCAGTACCCTATTGAAGTATATATAATCCGATTGCCATGGAATGGATATATGTTATTGGGAGTTCACTATGCCATGTTCGGTATTGGAAATGAAGAGCGTAGCATTTTCGGTTTATCTACAGGATTACTCAAAAGAATTCCCTTACATTACGGTCTATGGAGGAAAATAGTTTGCGGTGTATTTTACTGATATTACAGTATTTTAAACGTATTGAAATTAATGTACGTTCCTGATTTGTAGTAAAAGATTATTACTGTAGAATATGGTGTGCATAGAACTTATTTACAAAGATACACAAAAGAGTTTGCCTGAAGAAGAAGGTTAACAATAACTGAAGCTTATAAAAAATATTTGCTGGGACAGTTGTGGCATGCATTTTTAAATTTATCTATTTTTTAATATTACTTCGCGCATATAATTCCATAGATCGTATACAGTGTCGCACAAAAGTTCTCTGGAACATTCGTTTATTGGCTGAAATTTCTCAGTGAAATCTTCAATTCTACTAGGTGTTTAATAAACATCTTAGCATACGATGTAGTAACTATACTCATCTGTACATCATATACAGGACTACGAAAAAATTGTATATTTTTAAAAATATCCATAATAATAGCAGAAATCAGAATTTTAAATATTTTTATGCGTTTTTCAAATCGTTCATTTAGACGTCATCTTTCACCTTAGTACACTTTGAAGATTTTTGAATATAGTCTGAATATGTAGGAAAGTGTTTCATAATCAATGCTGTACATGTGGTTTTTCGCTCTTTTTACTTTCTTCTATCTTCAATAGAAGAAAGTGTTGTAATCGAAATTTTTTTCGACTTCCAGTTTTCGACGGATTTACACGTTTTAGGGGTCAGAGATACCAAAAAACATGTTTTTACAAAATATCTGTCTGTCCGTGTGTCTGTGTGTGTGTCCGTATGTCGCCATCCTACCATCAAAAAGTGTATGAAGTTATGCATAGAATTGAACCAAATTTTATGTGTAAGTGTATGACTATGGCTAGTTGTTCCTCCCTGAATTTGAAAACAATCCGTCGAAAGGGAGCGGTGCAATCGCGATTTTTATACCATTTTTCAATATTGTACCACCTAAAGGTGTATGAAGTTAGTTCTAGAACTCAACTAAATTTTTTGTATATGATTATTTTTTGGTAGAACAAGTAGGTACTCCCATAATTTGAAAAAAAAAATCTGTCTATCATTCTATTGTCCATCGGTTCGTGCAGAGACGGAAATTCGTTTTTACTCCGATTAATTGACTGAAGCAGAAATATAAGATGAAAATCAAAGTTAATGTGGTATTGAATTGTTATTATAAAGATATTAAAGCATTAAAAGAGTAACTATTTTTTTAAATATTAAAATGTATGTATGAGATAGAAGAAAGTTTTCGGATTGGCACATCCAACGAGTTTTAAACTATTTTGTGAGATAGGAAAAATAATTGCCCTTTTAAGATTATTACAAACTTTTAAAAGAGCGAAAATCGAATTTTTGTTTTTGTGTAAAATGTATGTTTTAATATTTTAAAACATAGTTACACATGTTAATGCTTTAATAATTTTAATTCAATGTTATACCAACTTTGATTTTCATCTTAAATTTCTGCTTCAGTCAAGTAATCGGAGAAAAACGAGTTTCCGTCTCTGCACGAGCTGATAGGCAATAGAATGATAATCAGATTTTTTCAAGTTCAGGGAGAACCTGCTTGCCATACCCAAAAATAATCATAAACAAAAATTTTAGTTCAGTTCTATGCATAACTTCACACATTTTTTTATGGTAAAATAATGAAAATGGCACAGACATCGTGATTATAGCGCCCAATTCCAGCGGATTTTTTTTAATTCAGGCAGTACCAACTAGACGTAGCCATATACTTTCACAAAAAATTTGGTTCAATTGAATCCATAACTTCATAAACTTTTAGGTGGTACAATATTGAAAATGGCATAAAAATCGCTATTTCAGCGCCCCCTTCCGGCGAATTTTTTTCAAATTCAAGGAGGACCAACTAGCCATAGCCGTACACTTACACAAAAAATTTTATTCAATTCAATGCATAACTTCATGGATTTTTAGTCGGTATAACATTGAAAATGACACAAAAATCGCTATCGCAGCGCCCCCTTACGGCGGAATATTTTAAAACTGAAGGAAGACCTGCTTGCCACAGCCAAAAACATTCACAAAAAGTTTGGTTCAATTCCATGCATATCTTCATACATTTTTTAATGGTAGAATGGCGACATACGGACACACAGACAGACAAACAAATATATCAGAATATCTGCCCTATACTTATCAGAAATGCACAGAAACTTTTATAAGATGTTCATAATTCTTATATTGGTATGTTGGTTAGTAATGAAAATGGTACTCGGCAGGTAGGGGCCTGGTCATCGGTTAGGAAGAAAAATCATATCATGATATATTTCAAAAAAGAAATTTTTCCTCAAAAGAAATTTTTCACAATCTAAACACATTTAAAATGTTCCATGCATTTTGGTTTTTGTTCAAAAATCTCAACAACTATGATGCATATTAAAAGAACTCTGAACATCAGTTTTAGAATTCTGGATCATTATGATCCTCCAAATAAATAAATATTCGAATATTGAGTTTTTCATTCCGTGAATTCCTGAGGAAAATTCAGCTTCCTGCTAGATTTTTGTCTTCCCTTTCATTTTAAATAACTGTCTATTACATTAAAAGTATTTGCAAAATTTTCGTGTAATAGTATGGAGATTATCCCTTAGCGTTGGCGAAAATTATACCACATAGAAAATTTTACAGATATACTGACGAAGTAAATTAAAGAAACATTAAAAAAAGAATCATTTTAAATTATAATCAACTTTCACGTAGAAACAGAGGCGCGTATTTCTGTCTTCTCATAGTTTACCTTATATTACCTTCCATATACTTTTCGCTTATACAAATTTATAACTAAAATTGTATACAAATATTAATTTTTTCTGTAATATTTAAAATGTAGTCTTAACCTGAATGAAGTATAAACGATGTCTTACAAGTTTTGCTCATATAAATTATACACTTAAAATTATTTCACAAAGGAAACGGGAGAAGCTCAAACTGTGTTTTAATTTAGAGCCTCATTTATCCGAAAACATGCTAAGAATGTATACTTATTGGATTTTCTGAAAATGTTCTCCATTATTTTATTAATAAAACTAATGATACATTTAAAATCCTACTTACATCTTCAATTTTTTATGAGCATTTAATTCTCTACATTGAAATTTCTTTCTATGGACCATTTAAAACAGGACTTTTCATCTTACATTGAGAAAAATTTGCACTGGGTATTTTAAAATAGTAGGGGGAAGTGGGGTACATTGATACAGCTTTTTTCTAAAAAAATTTTTGGTGTCTAGAAAGCAGAAATGTCAAGTTATTTTTCTATGTGATGGTCAGCAAAACCTGTGTAGTGTGTTATAAAAATGTACAATCGTTGTTTTATATATTATTTTTGCATGTAATTTTAAAAAAATCAAAAAAGTAATTTGTATCAATGTGCCCCATCCCCGGGGCAGATTGATACACTTTGATACATCTGGGAAAAATAGAGACAAAATAACACCAATGCATATTTTTCATAAAAAAATATTAGCAAACCATTTTATATCATTTTTAAAAATTCAGATCACCTACACTTTATTTGTAAGCAATATTAAAGCAATCAAAATGAAATGTTTAATGACCTGATGTTCTGGCTGTTCCTTGTCTGATTGTTGGCAGTAGTAACTTGATCATATCTGATACTTCAACTCCAGCATTATCTTCTTTCTTAGGAAAGATGAAAAATTACCATAAATCGGTTATTTGCCAGAAAGAGTACTTTATTGAGTTGAAAATACTGTAACAGTTGTATAATACCATTTCAATTGTACAACTCAAATTTACTTTTAACCTACAAAAACAATTAATCACTCGTCCCATTTCAACAAACAACTGAATCATTCCAAAACTTTCTGTATATAGTTGAGTGCACTAGTATCACCTTTTGGAGCTGTTGTGAAACTTCCTGTGATGACTCTGTGTGCAGTACAGGGGTGTATCAATGTGCCCCATGTATCAATGTCCCCCACTTCCCCCTACACGATAATCAAATAAAGTTTATTAGTAAGATAAGAATAGTGTAAAACTATTCCTAGCAAAAAATTATAAAAATACTATGAAGTGTTAAAAAACCCATAAATTTTATGCTATAATTCTAATTTTTAATAAATACAGGATGGCTTTATTTGGAGCTGACTGTACTTTGAAGGAATAATCCGAATAAAACCAAAAACGGCGAACTTACTAGAAGAGAATGGGGAAAGAAAAATAGAAAAATAAAAATGGTAACAATAGTAGACAACAGATAGCGCTACGGATCTTGTCGATTTAAAAGCCGTTGTAATCATCAGAAAAATCAAGAAGTGGTGATTTCAACTGGTCATTTTTCTCTTTTCCTAGAATAGTTTTAAAATTAAAGCAAATTGAGAGGAACGTGATACAAAGTTACTGGCAGAAATCACCTCTTCTTAATCTTGTTGATAATTAAAAACGACTTTTGCGCCGACAGGACCCATGGTGCCATCTGTTGGCAACTATTGCTATGATTTTTTTTGCTACTCCATAGTTCTTCCCCCTTCTGGAACAGTAATGGAATTGATTTTGGTTTCATTTGGGTTATTCTTTCAAACTACACAAAGTTCCTAATAGATATACTTATTTTATGACCACCCTGTGTTATACAATATACATTTGTAAGAAATACTGAATTGTATATATTATTCACATTTTAAAAGAAATGCTTAAAAAATATCAAATAAAATAATCAGAATTTAACAAAGACTCAACGTCGGATACATTATCTGATGTACATCCCAAAATCAATCATCGATGTTAAGTTGTTACTGGTTTATACGTCACCCTTATTATCATAAGAAGGTTAATATTAATAGTATATTTGACAATTACAGACATTTAAATTAATTTTTATCTGAACTGTAAAAACTTCTGTATAACATATATATTTGTGTCTGAGCTGTTATTCATTTCATCAACTATATCAAAATACCAGAAAAAATTTGATAAACATTATTTTTAACTGAAGACAAAGAGGGAAAGTAGACAGCCATATCAGTAGTAAGATGGAGATAAGAGATGATTAAATAGTTATAGTTACTACAAAATACATAAGGCAGGAAAGATTTTAAAATGTGTATTTAAAAGTTTAAATTTTTTTTTAATTGTTTTCTGTGTGAGTGGAGAGGGTTGAAGAGATGGGAGGATACTTTTCTAGAACGGTAATTTTGATAAAATTTCTTATATACTAAAATAAAATTAAATAAAAATGCGGAAGCCTTTCGTGCTTGCTTGTCTGAAGATCTCTCTTACTTTCAGAGGAAATATTGTCGAATTCCCTGAGTTTTCCAAATTCTGTGAAATATTGAAATTATTTGACTTATTTGTTCAATTTTCGAATTCCCCGAATTTTTCCAAGTTTCCCAGATTTTTGCTATAGTGTAAACAACCTCAAATATCAATCCCATTTTAACAAATGGTATTGATTACGTTAATTATGTTTCAAAAATTCTGCATTATTATATTATATAATTTTACTTACTACAGAAAATGCAGATTAATGTGTAAAAATGATACCTTTTTCTTAATGACTTTAAAAATAGTAAAAAATATTTATAAAAGAGAATTCGGTATTTTGTTTATTTATTTATTTTTAATTCTCCGTCAAGAGATCTTTGATGAAATGTTTCATTCGATATTGTTTTGAAAATCGTTCCAACAATGTTATGTTTCTTTTCTCAAAATTTTTCAACGCTTTCTTCATTTCCGAATCTGTAGATAATATTTCAGTTTATTTCTTCTCATCCATCCATGATCACGCTCGTTAATTTTTTATTTCTTTGCAAACTTTTAGTCCCAGCGATTTTCGTATAAACACATGTCATGTCAAGTCTGAGTTTTCTTTCATCATATCATCTCAGATGTTTTCCAAAATTTGTACAGTTTATGTTTCTCATATTTTTCAATTTCGAAAAAATTCTGCGCTAACAAAACAATTTTTAACTGTAGCTGCTATTTTCAATCCGGTGCTTTAATCAGTCCCTTGGCCATGTGAGAAAAGTTATGCCCGACGTAGCTCAAGACTCTACATTCCGATCAAAACATTAAATTTCCTTTTTTTTTTTCAAATTAATATGAGGCTTGACATTCTAATCATTTTATCACATAGTGTTTCTCTTAATAAAAAAAAAAAAAAAAAAAAAAAAAAAAAAACAATATCAAATTGCCATTTTTCTTCTTTCTCTCCCCCTCTCCCCCTAAATTTTGTTTTTAGATTGGAAATAAAAATAGCAAAAATTTCATCTATAGACTTTTTTCTTTCTCTCTATTTATCAGATACGTCAGAAATTGCAGTGTTGTGCATTCCTCACTTTTTCACTTTCCAGATGTTATTCCATATCGCTTCAACATCAAATCTTGATTAGATTATATCTCTAAAACTTGCTTTCTTCATACAACTATCACCATACGCAATTTATCGTTAGAAGGCAGTTTTGAAACCAAAAGCTTTTGAAATTACACTTGAAAAAGGACGTAATATTATTTCCTTAACTTAAATTTGCTGTATATGACAGTTAGCTGCTTGTTTCATGGAAACCTGGTTCGATTACAATAAACGGAAAATGGCATGCATTTGGATTTTTTTTCTCGCCTTTGTTATGTTTATTCTTGTTTGATTTGGGAAGATGACTCTACTAAAAACCCAATACATTCTTTGATGCATTTTATTCTTCTCACAATTCCTTATTATATTAATGAGTTTGAATAATGAAAATATGTAAAACCAATGACTCACATATAAAATAATATAGAATTTTTTAGCGTAAAGTAATGTAATCGCAATAAGAAATCATCATTAATTATCAGAATATCAAAATTGTTGTTTGTTAAATGGTAACAATTTAAATCACAGAATAAAAAAGACTCATACAATTATCTTAATTTTTTTAAATGCAAATGTATGTCTTATGTTTTTCTTTTTTTTCTGGGATTTTACAAGTAGCGGTTAGTATAGAAAATTATTACCGTATTATATTTTTGCATGTGTTTTACTTTACACAAATTTTATCTGATGTAACATAAATAGCTTTTCATTTTAAAGTAATAAAAAAAATTCGTTAAGGAACGAAATAATGTGAATTAGTCATTAATATATCGATAAAAGGGAAAATGTAACGCTATGTATCTTGATTAACTATTCTTCATTTTTATAATAAAATATTTTTTTCTTTCATAAAATATTATTCTTTAAATCTCTTGAAAAGAATTTACGTTCAGATATCGATATAATAAAGTAAAAGTACGTTAAAAAATGCCTTACGTTTATCTACACTATAAAAAAATACTGTAAAAAGCTTTTCTTTAACAAACAATTTAACAAATTAAATCCATCGTAAAGACCAACTCCAGAGAGTTGGGAGTAGGGAGACATAGAAATCCTGTGGAAATTAGTCTAGAATTTTTCAGAAGGGACACCTCCTCTCCCCCATGTGAAAATCTAAAATAGATAATAGAATGTTTGTTTCTTCATCTCTTTCGTTGTCTCCCATACCGCTGAAATTTTAAATAGTTCCTGCTTCTAAAATAAACCAATCATTTTTCAAATTTAAACAATACAATGTGTCAGGTTATTTACGATTTTACAAATCCAAATTTATTACTTTCTGACACATTCATAATGCTACTTCTATTTTTTAGTTCTAAAATATTGAAAGTGTTTTTATTAAGAAACAAAGAAACTAAATGTTGTTTTCCACTTTTTTCTTGAAAGCAAACCAGCTTTCAAAGTAGTCGTCAAAGCTGCCATTATAAGTCAATTTTTGCAAGTCGACTGCGAAAGCTTGATAAAAACCATCATAAGATATAAATCAATTATAATTCAAAGTGTAATGCACGTATTAAAAAGTAATTATGTAAGTGTGATCACAGATCGAACAGAGCGTTTTGTTTAATATTTTTTAAAAACAAATTATTTTTTAATTAATAAATCCAAATTTTTAGTTTATAATTATTAAATTCTTACATAGATTGTAGCCCTAAAAAAATTAATTTAAAAGCAATTGTAAAAGAAAGTTATTTGTTTTAATAAAATTAAAAATCCGAAATTAAAAAAAAATTAGCGGAGATATAAATAAAATTTTAAATTTCTAAAAACGAAAAGAATTGTTTAAACAAAATTTAAAATGCTGTATATCGCAATAGTTTTTAAAATAGTAAGAAAATTGAATTCTAAAAAAAAATATCATGAATGTCAGTGATAAAAAATAATAATAATATAAATCCTTAAATTGGCAAAAATTACAAAATCTTTTTTAATTAAATCCATCGTAGTATGCAAATTTCAAGTTCCAGTATCAGAGTTTGAACTAAGAACCTTCTGTTTACTACCGAAGGTTTTATCTGGAAGCTATGATATCTATATGAAAAGCATTGAAATTAAACTTCTCTTTTAAAATTTAAATCGAAAAATGAACGGATGACATTGATGAAATTGATTTAGTTAAAATAACAGACTTTTTAAAAATTTTATGATTTGTTGTGTGACACGAAGTATTCAGCTGTATGTAAAAAAAAAAAAAAAAAAAAAAAAAAAAATGAAGTCTCTGACTTATGCAGTTTTTTGTGTATGGACACTGTGACGAACGACAGACACAAAACTGAGACAAATAAGATTTCTTTAGATAAACGAAATCCTAAAAAAGGCATTTGATCGCAAATCGTTTCTGTAGTAATGCCTGTAAAATTTCTGTTTTCTATGTACAAATATAAGGGTGCAAAATTGTTAGAAAAAAAAAAAAAATCGTATTGATGAGCTTGAAAAGTAATGTTCTCTCTCTCTGTGCGTCTCTTATATATGTGTGTGGGTGTAACATCTGACGTAATTATGTAGAATCTTGTCGATCGAATGTAATATCTGCTCTCAATTATACCATTTACTAAGGAAATTCCATCAGGAACATTGGTAGATTAGGAGTTGTGTGTCACCGGGTAGTAAAACAACAATAAATATCCTTTGACATGTTTGCCACTTAAAGTAATCAGAAGCATCGAATATTTTTAATCACGTTTTTTCATGCTTCACTTTACAAGATAATAATTCCCCTCAAGTCGTGAGATGCAGCTATCATAAGTAAAAGATGTTATTTAACATAAAAACTTTACTGGATAAATTTTTGACATCAGCTGACAGTCGTATTAGCACAAGGAAAAGCGTCGAAAAATCACCCCGAAGTCAATGTAACTAGATTTTATCAGACTCTGTGAAATAATACGGGATTTTATGGCTAAGATCTAAGTATAAGCATACTATGTAAAATAGCTATATAAATCTAGAGATAATATACAGGGCTTCAAAAAAGAATTCACGTATCTGTCTGGATATGAGAGTAGTCTATCTTTTAAATATGTTACGCATTTTATTAATTGTTTATGTGCATATCCTCTTCTCTATAATTAACTGCGAAATTTCATTAAACTATCCTGGAAGTGTTGGAAAGGGATTCCTATTCTATGCTTAGTGTACGGTTTTTTCTTCTTCTTTTTCTATTGCATCATGGCTTTTATAAAAGAATTATTCTGATATTATTATGATCGCCCTACTATTATGCTGAGAAAATAATCTAGGATTTTAAGGGTGTATTTCGATTCAAACTGCTTATTTTCCGATTTATTTTTGAATTCATTTTTGCTCTCAAATGCATCAAACTGGCCAATGGTCTTATTCAGAAAGTACACAAGGTGCCGTGATTGTCGATTCTTTGATAAATGCAGAAAATATTGCAAAAACTGCGTTTTGAACAGATTTTTCTTAAGCGGGAGATCTGGGGAACGAAAAAAAGGTCCTACTGAGAAGGTAACTGTTTATAAACCAAATTCTAATGAAATGAGCGTAAAATGACATCACATAGCTCCTTATACGCCTCTTTAGAAATCCTCTCAGCAAGTTTCATGTTTCTATTTTTGAAAATGAGTCTGAAATTGTATCGGAAAATATCGAGCTGTTGAAGGTGGAAAAGCGTTTTTTCGAATACACCCTTAAAAACTAGATTTAACAGGACTACTATTTTTCTAAAACGTTTCTTTTTCCCTATCAGAAGCTCATTTTCATTGAGATAGTTTTTACCACACACATTATTTTTTTCCTGCATTTCTATAACAAGATGGTGCGTGGTCAGGGAAAAACACAGTAAAAAAGATGCCATATACCAGTATTTTGTTAAAGAGAAATTCTATTGTTTAATCCTATTATATTATTGGAAGTACTTTTTAAAAGAAAATATTGGTAGTTTCCTCTTTTTTTACTGTGTTTTTCCACTCACCACCTGTATAACTTCTTTAATATACAAAACTAATAAAACAATTGGTAAGCGGTTGAATAACAAAATAAAAGAGTTTTAGCAATTAAGACGAAATTTTTTTTATTATTACACACACACACATATATATGTATACAGAGAGAGAGAGAAAGAAGAGGTATAGATTTGTTATAATTTAGAGTGAATAAACCCTATTTCTATGTATTTTGGGCCGGAATGCATGTGCAAATGTAAAATATTGTTTAATGTGTATACATATGTGTGTGTGCATGTGTTGTATACATATAGAAAATTGCTTTCTATTCCTCTCCTCCGTACCTGAATTTTCTGAGCTCCTAATTCATATTCTAAACAATCGAATAGCATTTTTATTATCTTCCGTGATGAATTCTTGAACTTGGTGTACTTCTACTTGATGACTACCTCCTTGTAATATTTGTGCAACAAAAATCAGCTTGAAATATCCACACATTGGTAGCATTTTCTGAAAGATGCATTATTTTGATAGCAAAAGAGAAAAAAACAAAGCTGCGATTTCTTGAAAACTCATATAGGGTATTTGAAATAATTATGTATGAATGTAACTTTAAATTCATAACAGTTTTGTTAGTGTAAACAACACGTATTTCTCTTTTCTAAAAATATATGATGATTAAAGAAGTAGAGAAGCTTTATGTGTGAGAATTGGACAGTTAACAAAATTGAAAAGATATGCACACTATTTATGCACTATGCATAAACAGTGGTTACATTTTCTAAACTTTAGCACTGAACAATCAAAAGAAAAAGTACTGTTTAGTCTGGTTTTGAGACAGAATTGATTTGAGCTAATTAAGTCTTGAAACATCTATGTATATTACATTAAACCACTTATTTATGGAATTGAATAGCATTTTTCGATACATGTTAAATCTTAAATTATCAGCGATTTTTGAAGCATAAAGACTTTTTCAAGACCATAGCCTCCTAAATTTAAGTTTAAAATGTCCAGTTTGATAGCATTTAAAAAATACACTTGTTATTATTGAAAAGCTGAAAATGCTATTTGATTTCAATGCTAAACGTAAAATTGTTATACTTTGAAACTGTTAAATTCTGATATAGGACTGCAATTTATTTTCTTAAAAATTTGTGCAAAAACAAATTTTTTCATTTGTGTTATTGAATTAAGTGTTCATGTAGTGTAATTTATCATAGAGTATTAACAATCTATACAGGGTGATTCCAAATTTTTTTTACAATAAAAGAGGGGTGATAGTACACATCAAGACAAACAATATTAAATAGGAGACCAAGGGTCCAAAACTTTTTCCTAAGGAAATAGCCGCCATTAAAGTTTAGGGACCAAAATTTCAAATAAACATAAAAAACGGAAAAATCGGTCGATTGATTTGCGGTTTTCACTAAAATTATTCTTTATGTCGGCATTTTCTTGAAATTAAATTATAAAGATAAATTTCAAAAAATGCCGATAGAGGGCGCTTTAGACTTTGGAGTAACGAACAACTATTTTTTGCCGGTATGTTTTGCATCTCATTAAATGTTTTCGTAAGCTTAGACTCAAACTTAAATTTTGAGCTCAAAATCTGTAGTTGGGAGTGGTTAAGTAACACAAACTGAGCTGTGTTCAGAGGGTTAAAATTTCAAATGATTATAAAAAACCGAAAAATTGGTCGATTGATTTGCGGTTTTCACTAAAACTATTCTTTATTTAGGTATTTTCGTGAAAATAAATTATAAAGATAAATTTCAAAAAATGCCGATAGAGGGCGCTTTACACTTTGGAGTAACGAAACACTCTTTTTTGGCGATATTTTTTGCATCTTATTAAATGTTTTCGTAAGCTTAGACTTGAACTTAAATTTTGAGCTCAAAATGTGAATAGCTGGGAGTGGTTAAGTAGACAAACTTAGCTGTGTTCAGAGGGTACAAATTTCAAGTAATTGTAAAAAACGGAAAAAAATTGGTCGATTCGTTTGCGGTTTTTGCTAAAACTAATTTTTATATCAGCAGTTTTCTTGATCAATCAATGTTTTCTTGAAAATAATTTTTAAAGATAAATTTCACAAATTGCCGATAGAGGGCGCCTGAGACTTTGGAGTAGCGTACAACTATTTTTAACTGTTATTTTTTTAATCTCATTAAATGCTTTCAAATGCATAGACTTAAATTTTGGGCTGAAATTCTGAATCGTTGTGAGTGTTTAAGTAGTGAAAACTTGAATTGTGTTCGAGGAGGAAAGAGGGTTAAATTTCAACTCCTGAACACACTTCAGTTTGCGCTTCTTAACTCCTCATAACGATTCCGGATTTGAGCTCAAAATTTAAGTCTAAATCTAAGCTTCCGAAAACATTTAAAATGCTTTTGCAAGCATTTAATTAGAACAAAAAAATAATGGTTAAAATGAATTGTTGGTTACTCTGAAGTTTAAGGCGCACTCTGACGGAATTTTTTGAGATTTAACTTTAAAAATTATTTTCAAGAAGATACTGACTTAAAGAATAGTTTTATTTTAAACCGCAAACGAATCGACCAATTTTTCCATTTTCTATAATTACTTTAAATTTGAACCTCCCCCTCCCCCTTGAACACAGTTCAGTTTCTGCTACTTAACCACTCCCTACTATTCAGATTTTGAGCTCAAAATTTAAGTTTAAGTCTAAGCTTTCGAAATCATTTAAAGAGATGCAAACAATAACGGCAAAAAATAGTTGTTCGTTACTCCAAAGTCTAAAGCGCCCTCTATCGGCATTTTTTGAAATTTATCTTTATAATTTATTTTCACGAACATACCTAAATAAAGAATAGTTTTAGTGAAAACGGAAAATCAATCGACTAATTTTTCCGGTTTTTTTTAATCATTTGAAATTTGAACCCTCTGAACACAGCTCAGTTTGTGTTACTTAACCACTCCCAACTACGGATTTTGAGCTCAAAATTTAAGTTTGAGTGTAAACTTACGAAAACTTTTAATGAGATGCAAAACATACCGGCAAAAAATAGTTGTTTGTTACTCCAAAGTCTAAAGCTCCCTCTATCGGCATTTTTTGAAATTTATCTTTATAATTTAATTTCAAGAAAATGCCGACATAAAGAATAATTTTAGTGAAAACCGCAAATCAATCGACCGACTTTTCCGTTTTTTATGTTTATTTGAAATTTTGGTCCCTAAACTTTAATGGCGGCTATCTCCTTAGGAAAAAGTTTTGGACCCCTGGTCTCCTATTTAATATTGTTTGTCTTGATGTGTACTATCACCCCTCTTTTATTGAAAAAAAAAATGGAATCACCCTGTATATATATTACGCTAATGTATGTGGCACAAAAATCACGATTATTTGTTAATTGTTTAATGGCAACATCCAAATGAAACACATCTTATGGGTTACCGTGCAAAAATCCATTAGTAACATTTAGGCTGTGGTAAATTGGATTTATTTATGTTTTGTTCCTTCGCTGCAATTATGGAGCTTCTGAATATCATTATTTTTTTCTGTTCTTTTTACTTAAAAGAAAAAAAAAAAAAAGTCATGAATTTTAAACTTCTTAGTTTCAAATTAAAGTTATGTATTATAAATGAAATGAGTGAAAGGATTACATTATTATATTTTAAATAATTAATGAAATACGAAAAAATGCCACGAATACAATATTTCGCGATTTATTATCTGCGCCGTGATAGCATAAAAATACTGAGTTCTTGATTTATCAGCACGGATTTCATATATGCACCAAATTGACGCGTTATTTTTCTGTTGCCAATTTGGCGGAAACTTCGTTTTCAAATACCAGTTACATACATATATTTTAACTAATATCTATGATTTTAAAAAGGAAATAATAATTTTAAAAAGTTTAGTTAATAATTATAGAATAAAATAATTTATGAAAAGAAAACAATTCAACTTGCAATATAGGTGATTTATGTATATATAAACAAATCAGCTAAAATATTTGCAGGTAATATGTGTGTGTGTGTGTGAGATGAAGTTTACATACATTTTTTCTACTTTTTTTATAGTATTTTAAATTTTACTTTTATAACTGTATGTAACACAGTACCTTCAATATAATTGACTTTGTATCTTGAGTCTGAAAAATAAAAAATGAAAAATTGAGTCTGAACTCTGAAAATAAAAAGTGTGGAGATTAAAAGTTTACCAACTATGATTATTCCATATGATTAGTCTAAAATCTATCACTAATTAATTATTTATTTTTCTTTATCTTGATTTTTAATTGCATGTTCTGAATAATATATAAATGAGCGGAAAATATAAAATTAAAAAGCAAGGAAGAATATAGAAAATAAAATAGCAGTTTTTATGTGTATATTTAGAGGAGAGTGGGGAGGAATGGGACACTTTTTACAAAAATAATAAAATCAACTTTACTTGACACAAATACAAAAACTTTGATTTATAGAATACAAAATGAAACACTTTCTAATGTCCTTGAGCAATATAGAAACATAATTTGAAGAATCAATTTTATAATTAAAGAAATTGAAAATGTCACGATGTGTCCCATACTTCCCCACTAACAGAGAAGTAATATTTGTACTATGATGGTTGATGAGGAATATCAAAAACTAATATCTTAAATGGCTATATGCTGAATTTTAGATCCATAGCTGCTATAGTAGCATAGTTTTAAAGGGAGGGGTAAAGTTCTAAAAACCTATTTATAGGGAGTTTTTAAGAGGAGGGGAGTGAGTGTGATAGGCTGATTTGGAACTTATGATGCTACACTTGTGATAGTGAATGAGAAGTGTGTACATCACTATGATCCCGAGTCCAAGCAATACTATTATATCGCATCCACTGTCACAAATCTAGCCCCATAAACTAATAATCAGACTTTCAACTACCCCTTTTCTCATTTTACTCCTCCATACAAAACTATATGAATATAGCAGCTACGGTTCTGAAACTAAGCATAAATATATCGATATTCTTCATCAACCTATTGCAGTACAGATATTTCATATACACTAGACACAATAGTTATTGAACCTCCATCGAATAGCGTATTTTGCATATTACGCAAAGAGCTGTGTAAATTACAATAACACAATAATCTGTGTTTTTTGCATAATACATATTTATCAGTGTAATCACAGAAGATTACACAGATCAATGAGTAAGAATATAACGCAGATATATGTGTATTCTTGCGCAATTTACACATTAATGTGGGTATTTCATGAGTGATCACAATAACTTTTACACACTTAGTGTTATCATCAAATTACATACTGAAATGTGTATTTTGAAATTTACACATTAGGCGTGTATTTTGGCAATTTACACACAAATTTACACATATAAACAAATCGTTTTTAGCTCGATAGCCTGAGATCTTATGTGCCTGTCCGTTCTGTATGTACGTTCGTATGTTCGTTCGTGCGTAACGCGATAACTCATGATAAAAATATCGGATCCGCTTGAAATTTTGTATATAGGTATATCCTGATAAGGCGCTTCCCTGATTAGTTTTTGGTGTTCATTCGATATGTATAAGAGGGGGAACGGGGGGCTCATGCCCCTCCCCCTTAATGGATATAAACGAGATTTTCATGCAGAATTAACAGTTTTCGTTCAAAATTTAGATATAGGATCATTCTGATGAGGCGATTCCGTGACTGTCATTAGGTGTTCATTGAATAAGTATAAACAGGGGGAACGGGGGGCTCATGCCTTCCCCCCTTAATTGATATAAACGGGATTTTCATGCAGAATTAACAGTTTTCGTTCAAAATTTAGATATAGGATCATTCTGATGAGGCGATTCCGTGACTGTTATTAGGTGTTCATTGAATAAGTATAAACAGGGGGAACGGGGGGCTCAAGGTCCTCCCCTTAATTGATATAAACGGGATTTTCATGCAGAATTAACAGTTTTCGTTCAAAATTTAGATATAGGATCATTCTGATGAGGCGAGTCCGTGGCTGTTATTAGGTGTTCATTGAATAAGTATAAACAGGGGGAACGGGGGTTCTAATGCCCCCCCTTAACTTGTATAAATGGATTTTTCAATCAGAATTGTCAGATTTCGTTCAAATCTCTGAATAGTTTTGGAAGTTTAATGGTTAAGTATAAAAGAGGAGAATAACTCCTCTTAAATTATATAAATGCTAAATGGGTTTTTATTAAGAATTATCCGATTTGCTCTGAATTTTGGATATAGGTTTTTTTTAGCTTACAGGCTATCATAGCCTGAGAGCTTATGTGCCCGTCCGTTCTGTATGTACGTTCGTACGTTCGTACGTTCGTTCGTGCGTAACGCGATAAGTCATGATAAAAATATCGGATCCACTTGAAATTTTGTATATAGGTATATCCTGATAAGGCGCTTCCCTGATTAGTTTTTGGTGTTCATTCGATATGTATAAGAGGGGGAACGGGGGGCTCATGCCCCTCCCCCTTAATGGATATAAACGAGATTTTCATGCAGAATTAACAGTTTTCGTTCAAAATTTAGATATAGGATCATTCTGATGAGGCGATTCCGTGACTGTCATTAGGTGTTCATTGAATAAGTATAAACAGGGGGAACGGGGGGCTCATGCCTCCCCCCCTTAATTGATATAAACGGGATTTTCATGCAGAATTAACAGTTTTCGTTCAAAATTTAGATATCGGATCATTCTGATGAGGCGATTCCGTGACTGTTAATAGGTGTTCATTGAATAAATATAAATAGGGGAACAGTGGTTCTAATGCACCCCCCCCCCTTAATTTATATAAATGGGTTTTTCAAGCAGAATTTTCAGATTTCGTTCAAATCTCTGAATAGTTTTGGAAGTTTAATGGTTAAGTATAAAAGGGGGGATAACTCCTTTTAAATTATATAAATGCTAAATGGGTTTTTATTAAGAATTATCTCATTTGCTCTGAATTTTGGATATAGATTTTTTATATGATAAAGCATGCCTGATAGTATAGGAGGTTCAATGATTAAGTATAAAAAAAGAGGAAAGGGGAGAGCTGTCTCCCCTTCTTAATTTTTTTTCTAACGGAATTAACCCTTGAAAAAATAAGGCTTTAATGTACAATTAGTATTTGTAGCCTGTGAGCTCAATGCCATCAGTTTAACTGGGCAGTATTCTTTTTATTGTATCATCGATTTACACATTTTTGTGTGTAAATTTAAACTTTTATTTTTTAGATTGTATCGAGAAATATATAATGCATACCACTTGACTTCATTAAATTAATCAATCATAATACAATTCAAACTTCCCATTTTCAATATTTTATATACTAGTGTTTATCAAATAAATGTTTATTCTGAATAATCATTACTTAGTATATTGGTGTAAAGATTGTGTTGAACGGTTTTTAAGTCAAATGGTGCTAGAGAAGAATATATGTGAGCGAAAGTTATTAAATATAGAGTCTTTAAAGCTTACACCTGTGCAAGAATTGGCATTTCAAGAAGCAGAATTGTATAATATTTGTAAGCAGCCATTATATTCGAAACACACACGTGATCACGATCACATCACTGGAGAGTATAGAGGAGCGGTTATGTTGTACACTCTAAAAAATAAAAGTGTAAATTTACACATAAAAATGTGTAAATCGATGATACAAAAATGATTTGTTTATATGAGTAAATTTGTGTGTAAATTGCCAAAATACACGCCTAATGTGTAAATTTCAAAATACACATTTCAGTATGTAATTTGATGATAACACTAAGTGTGCAAAAGTTATTGTGATCACTCATGAAATACCCATATTAATGTGTAAATTGCGCAAGAATACACATATATCTGCGTTATATTCTTACTCATTGATCTGTGTAATCTTCTGTGATTACACTGATAAATATGTATTACGCAAAAACATATATTATTGTGTTATTGTAATTTACACAGTTCTTTGCGTAATATGCAAAATACGCATATTTTATGGAGGTTTAATAACTATTGTGTCTAGTGTATATGAAATATCTGTACTGCAACGGGTTGATGAAGAATATCGATATATTTATGCTTAGTTTCAGAACCGTAGCTGCAATATTCATATAGTTTTGTAGGGAGGAGTAAAATGGGGCGGGGGGTAGTTGAAAGTCTGATTGTTAGCTTATGGGGCTGGTTTTGTGATAGTGGATGCGATAAAATAGTGTTGTTTGGACTCGGGATCATAGTGATGTACACACTTCTCATTCACTATCACAAGTGTAGCATCATAAGCTCCAAATCAGCCTATCACACTCACTCCCCTCCTCTTAAAAACTCCCTATAAATAGGTTTTTAGAACTTTACCCCTCCCTTTAAAACTATGCTACTATAGCAGCTACGGATCTAAAATTCAGCATATAGCCATTTAAGACATTAGTTTTTGATATTCCTCATCAACCATCATAGTACAAATATTACTTCTCTGTTAGTGGGGAAGTATGGGACACATTGTGAGATTTTCAATTTCTTTAATTATAAAATTGATTCTTCAAATTATGTTTCTATATTGCTCAAGGAGATTAGAAAGTGTTTCATTTTGTATTCTATAAATCAAAGTTTTTGTATTTGTGTCAAGTAAAATTGATTTTATTATTTTTGTGAAAAGTGTCCCATTCCTCCCCACTCTCCTCTAAATATACACATAAAAACTGCTATTTTATTTTCTATATTCTTCCTTGCTTTTTAATTTTATATTTTCCCCTCATTTATATATTATTCAGAACATGCAATTAAAAATTAAGATAAAGAAAAATAATTAATTAATTAATGATAGATTTTAGACTAATCAGATGGAATAATCATAGTTGGTAAACTTTTAATCTCCACACTTTTTATTTTCAGAGTTCAGACTCAATTTTTCATTTTTCATTTTTCAGACTCAAGATACAAAGTCAGTTATATTGAAGGTACTGTGTTACATACAGTTATAAAAGTAAAATTTAAAATACTATAAAAAAATGGAAAAAATATATGTAAACTTCATGTCTCTCTCACACACACACATATTACCTGAAAATATTTTAGATGATTTGTTTATATATACATAAATCACCTATATTACATGTTGAATTGTTTTCTTTTCATAAATATTCATCATTACAAAGAATTTGCCATACAAAATATCATCAGGACTATCAAAAAAACTATTGAATCATTAAAGTAACATCTTTTGCATTAAATTTATATTTAGAAATTTGTGTCTTAAAAAAAGAAAAAAAATACAAATATATTTTAACATT
The DNA here is from genome assembly GCA_964019185.1 of Maratus speculifer. Taxonomy (NCBI): domain Eukaryota; kingdom Metazoa; phylum Arthropoda; class Arachnida; order Araneae; family Salticidae; genus Maratus; species Maratus speculifer. Next base: position 302,194,240 of record OZ025289.1, read on the forward strand.
AATGAAATTAATCCTATCTTCATAAGTGAAATTTTCAGATATTCTAATTAAAATTTTAGATATGAAACTAATGTGTATTTTTATTTATCAGCTATAGTAAAAAATAAAACGAGAAGTACTGTGTCTCTATCCAAATATCAATTGACTCTTATAAATTTTCGAAATTAATGCTCGTAGAATTTATTTGACAATTACATTTGTGTCTTAAGTGTATTAAACTCACCCGGCGGGGGATATTTATGTAGAGGGGGAGGGAGAGAATGATAAGTTCGATTTTGAATATTCATTATGACACAACTGTTATAATTTTTTATATACATACAATCATATGTTTTATGTCATATAAGTTCTGTAATAATATGCAAAATTGGAATGGAAAAATGCATATTTGAAGAAAAAGCCATTACTTTAATATAAATTTTCTTCAGAATTTTTGATCTGGAGTTATTTTAAATCAACATATTTGCGCCCTTTTGCAATTTACTTCTGTGTATTTTTATTAATTCTATAATTAACAAGAAAAAATTATGTGTTCTTTACTATGACTATTTTAGTGGAACATAGTTCTTCCGATGTAATATTTTCAAATTAAAACACAGCTGAAAATTTAATGTAATTAAGATAAAAAATTTAAAAAATTAATCTCTCAAAATTAGGAAATGTAACGTAGAAACTCAAAAGTAACGCTATAGTTTTAATCGATGTAAACTTAGTTAACATTATAAGCTTCATAATTTAAAAAAAAAAATCAATAAATAAATAAAACTAAGATGAATTGTTTAACTTATAAATCAGAATATATAATTTATAGATGTGGTATACATTTGTATAATCTATATTAATAAAATAACAAATCGCTCTGTCTGCGTGTGTGTGTGTGTGTGTGTGTGTGTGTCTGCGATGGCTAGCAAAATCTATGGGACGAACGAAGCTCAAAATTTTTTTGAGAGTAGCCCAATATCTCTCCTGATGCACCTGAGCTTCAGAATTTCGAAATTCTATTTATTAACTGAGTAATTAATTAAATTCCAAAGATCACTCTCATAAAAAATCGCCTTTTTTCTTCTTTTTTTCCCTTCATTTAGTTATGGTTGGTTGGTTGCATAAAATTTTCGCATAATTAATTAAAAAAGCTGGAACAGACCTTTAAAATTCATAGACTGCAAACTGTCAGTTTAAATGATGATTTTTTATCACAGCGGTTGTAAACCATGGAGGAAAAAGATAAGTGGTGGTGAAGTAAACCGAAAAAAGGGTTACAAGATTAAACCATTTATCGCTCAAATTTTAATGTCCCAAACAAAAGCATGTGGAAGGGATTTTGTATTAATAAGACGAATTGAAAGAAATGAATTACAGCTGAAGCGTATTTTACGAACAAATAGTAATTTTTTAAAATGGTCTTTTTTCTATTATATCATTTATTTTTAAAAAATGTTTGCTTTTAAAATAATTGAAATTGATAAATTCGAAATAATAAAGTGTCAAAATAAAATTAAATAAAATATTGAAAACATTTGATTTAAACTAAAAATTGTATTACTAAAAGTTTTCTTTTTTTTCAGAACTTTTTAATACTTTATAACGTAGATGAAAAAATGTTTTTAATTTAACAACATATTAATAACTCTATGTCAATATATAAAATATATTTATGAAAACATTCTTTTAAAATCATGCGCGAAAACTTAAATAACAAATATTAGTCTAAAATCTAGAATTCAGAGTGCAGACGATTTTAAGACATTAACGAAAGAATGTTAACTTTTCAAGCAAAATCTTAAATGATGCTTCTATATTGATATTTCAAAGTGACGGCTAGGTTACATTTATGTTATATTTAAGTTACGGTAGGGTGATGTTAAGTCGCAGTTAGGTTACAGACAGAATATGGCTATGGTACAAAAGTTTACGGTTAGGAATTTGTCCACAGAGTCAACATTACGCATGCTTTGATTAAAAAAATACACTTTTGTTAAATGGCTCTGAAATTATAATACTATATACCAATCTTTTATCATCGCGTATCGATTTCATTCACGGTATAGTCGGATTTAAGAGTGATATAATTAGTTTGAAATTCAAAATATTTCACTTGGGATTTCTATGCAAAAAAAAAAAAATAATAATAATTAGTTTAGTTATTAATATTAGTTACATGATTTAACAGTGATTTTTACGGGTAAATATCAACACTTTAACACGAAACTAACGCAATCGTTGGATACATGTTCCCTCCCGTGTTTCTCATTGCTCATTTTAAGTATTTTTAGAGCTTAATATTAGTTGTTGTTTTTAAAACCGATTTTTCGCAAAGTCAGCTGCGACGTATTTCAGACAATGCATTTCTGCATGCTTCCAGTTAATGATAAAATCATACAAATTTCAAGTTCGTTTAATATTGTTAATACGGACCCGGGCAACGCCGGGCGGGTCAGCTAGTAGTTTATAAATCTATATTAATAAAAGAACAAAACGCTCTGTCTGTGTGTGTGTCTGCGATGGCTAGCAAAATCTACAGCATGTACGAAGCTCAAAATTTTTTTCAGAGTAGCCCTAAATCTCTCCTGATGCACCTGAGCTTCAGAATTTCGAAATTCCAATTATTAACTGAGTAATTAATTAAATACGAGAGGTCACTCTCATAAAAAAAAATCATCTTTTTCCATTTTTTTTCCTTTCGATTATTTACGGTTGGTTGGTTGTGTAAAAAATTTCGCAGAAGTAATAAGAAAGCTGAGACAGAATTAAAGAAATCCATAGAGGAATGAGATACGTGGAGGTAAAGTAAGCCTCAAAAAAGTTTTGCAATATGAAACCATTTATCGCTCAAATTTTAATGTGCCAAACAAAAGGATGTGGAAGGGATTTTGTATTATAAAACGAATTGAAAAAAATGAATTACAATTGAAGCATATTTTAAGAGGAAATAGCAAATTTTTAAAATGGTCTTTGTTCTATTATTATTTACTAAAATAAATGTTCGCTTTTAAAATGAAGGAAATAGGAAAATTAGCAATAATTAAATATCAAATTAATTCTTTTAAAATCATGTATGAAAACTTAAGTAGTAAATATTAATCTAAAACATAGATTTCTGACTGCAGACGATTTTAATGTATTAACAAAAGAATGTTATATTTTCAAGCAAAACGTTAAAATAATTTTCTATATTGATATTTAAAACACATATGATAAAATCTATATTAATAAAAGAACAAAACGCTCTGTCTGCGTGTGTGTGTGTGTGTGTGTGTGTGTCTGCGATAGCTAGCAAAATCTATAGCATGTGCGAGGCTCAAAATCTTTTTGAGAGTAGCCCCAAATGTCTCCTGATGCACCTGAGCTTCAGAATTTCGAAATTCCTTTTATTAACTGAGTAATTAATTAAATTCCAAAGATCACTCTCATAAAAAATCGCCTTTTTTCTTCTTTTTTTCCCTTCATTTAGTTATTGTTGGTTGGTTGCATAAAATTTTCGCATAAATAATTAAAAAAGCTGGAACAGACCTTTAAAATTCATAGACTGGCAAATTGTCAGTTTAAATGATGATTTTTTATCACAGCGGTTGTAAACCATGGAGGAAAAAGATAGGTGGTGGTGAAGTAAATCGAAAAAAGGGTTGCAATATTAAACCATTTATCGCTCAAATTTTAATGTCCCAAACAAAAGCATGTGGAAGGGATTTTGTATTAATAAGACGAATTGAAAGAAATGAATTACAGCTGAAGTATATTTTACGAAGAAATAGTAATTTTTTAAAATGGTCTGTTTTCTATTATGTTATTTATTTTTAAAAAATGTTTGCTTTTAAAATAATTGAAATTGATAAATTCGAAATAATTAAATGTCGAAATAAAATTAAATAAAATATTGAAAACATTTGATTTGAACTAAAAATTGTACTACTAAATGTTTCTTTTTTTCAGAACTTTTTAATACTTTATAGCGCAGATGAAAAAATGTTTATAATTTAACAATATATTAATAACTCTATGTCAATATATAAAATATATTTATGAAAACATTCTTTAAAATCATGCGCGAAAACTTAAACAACAAATATTAGTCTAAAATCTAGATTTCAGAGTGCAGACGATTTTAAGACATTAACGAAAGAATGTTAACTGTTCAAGCAAAAACTTAAATGATGCTTCTATATTCCTATTTCAAAGTGACGGCTAGGTTATATTTATGTTATATTTAAGTTACGGTAGGGTACTGTTAAGTCGCAGTTAGGTTACAGACAGATTATGGTTAAGGTACAAAAGTTTACGGTTAGGAATTTGTCCACAGAGTCAACATTACGCATGCTTTGATTAAAAATATACATTTTTGTTAAATGGCTCTGACATTATAATACTATATACCAATCTTTTATCATCGCGTATCGATTTCATTCACGGTATAGTCGGATTTAAGAGTGATATAATTAGTTTGAAATTCAAAGTATTTCACTAGGGATTTCTATGCAAAAAAAAATAATTAGTTACGTCATTTAACAGTGATTTTTACGGGTAAATATCAACACTTTAACACGAAACTAACACAATCGTTAGATACATGTTCCCTCCCGTATTTCTCATTGCTCATTTTAAGTATTTTTAGAGCTTAATATTAGTTGTAGTTTTTAAAACTGATTTTTCACAAAGTCAGCTGCGATGTATTTCAGACAATGCATTTCTGCATGCTCCCAGTTAATGATAAAATCATACAAATTTCAAGTTCGTTTAATATTGTTAATACGGACCCGGGCAACGCCGGGCGGGTCAGCTAGTAAACTATAATATCTTTCACACAACCGAACCAAAATTTAACACCTCACCCCCCCCCCCCCAAAAAAAAAAAAAAAAAAAATATGTTAATGTTTATTTTGCTACTGTTAACATACATTCATAAATTCTTTTTAAGATGAAAATTTTTCAAGAAATAAATGACTTTAGATACAACAGTTGTTATTTTAATAGACATTTATCAGGAGTTATGTAATGTTGACATTTTTTAAGGCAAGTAAATTATACGTGTAAAAAATTCTTATATGTAAAAAGCAATCCAACATGTATCATATACATTTATACATAAATATAAACAAACCAGATAAAAAAAAATTGGAGGTAATACGGACGTATGACATTACATACCTTATATTTTATAAGAGAATAACTTATTATATACTATATTTTTCTGAACGAGAGCGCCTGCAATCAGCTGGACACACCATTAGTTTTCAACTTAAACATGATGAAGCCAAGTCAACGAAGATTACGATTTTAGTTTTGTATGCTAGATTCGCGTCTAACTCGGGGTTGAAGTAGTTCCTGAATACAACCATCAATTGCACTGCGAACTGAAGTTAAACTAAAATTACAAGTTAAACTTTGAAATGGATAAAAGTTTACAAGCTACCAGACGGCTCAAATAATTTAGGGTAAAATCAAGCATACTTACATTTGATGTGCAAAATGTATAAATAACTCAGGATACGAATTTAGAATTATCTTAATTACGTGAATTATATTTTATATTACATATTAAATGAATTCGAAATAGTTTTTAGATTTTACTGGAGATTAAACTACTATCCTTTTAATTAAGGGGGGGGGGGCAGCAAAAAAGAATACCAACAGTACAAAAAATATAATTTAATTTTATGAATAAGCATAAAGTGGGATTATATCTCTATTATAATGCCTCGTTATGAAGTCTTCCTAATGTCGCTTTAAGAATGAAATCTAGCACTATTACTGAAAATTACAAGTAAAATTGTGAAAAAGAGCAGTCTGTGCGATGGCTGAAAGAAATTACCATTTAATCAAAACCTATAATTATACAATCAAGCATTCTTATATTTGATGTACAAATTTTAAAAGGGAATTCGGAAAACGAAATTAAAATTTACTAATTAAATGAATAAAATTTTACGTTACATGTAACAAAATATTTGTTACATTTGTTACATGGGTCGAGATTAAATTTTTTTAACTTCTTTTAAATAAATGTTCACGTGCTGCTGAAACGGGGAGAGTGAGAGAGGTGGTCAGAGTATCTCATAAAAAAATGTGTAAATATATTAATTTATTACTTAAAAATACTGTTACAGCAAAGCAATGACACCATATTATTTATGGAATGGGTTTATTAAAATAAAAATTGTAGCTCTGAATAATATGTAAGTCTCCTATCCTTTTCGTAACGTCTACTTTAAAATTCACGCATTTATAATTTTTTCAACACAATAATTAGTGTAATTTCAGGAGTAATCTACATTTACACATTTTTATGAGTTTATGCACTGATAACAAACTTACAAACTTAATGCCACAAACTAAACATACATTAAAATAGGTATTTTTTATGACAAGTGGGTGACTTTAGAAATTTACACTCTTACCTATGTGTATATCATTATGTGTAAATTACAATAACGTACCAATTTGTGTAAATTCAGACATTTTTCAGCATTTACACATTTATTTATGTTTTTCAAGTGATAACAAAATACACACTTAGTTTGTTAAGCTAAAATGCACATAAAAACAGGTAAAACTTTGCAAAAAGTGAGTAATTTTCATGTCAGGTGTGTAATTTTAAGAATTTACACACATATATATGTAAATTTGTCTAATTTACACTTTTATTTTTTAGAGTGTACATAATTTGAATTTTCATTTACACAATACTATAACCGAAGTTTTTCAACAATTTGAAAAATTATGATGCACACCACCTCATGAACAAATTAGGAAGATTCAAAGACTATGAAATTGACGTGATTCATTCACCGTGGAAAAGTTTATAACCTTCAAGATAAGAAAGCGGTCAAGTCCTATACAGTTGGTCTTTTCAGATTCATTTCAATCTTTGTCTATGTCATTAGAATTAACTCGCAGGTTTCGAACCCACAATCATCCAATCATACTTCTCATTTTTAACTCGTCACGCTAACCATTTTGCCACGGGGGCCCGTAATTTAGTAACTAAAAAGTAAGAAAGATCATTGAAAGTGGTTACTTCACTCACTGAGAAACATATAATTAAATCAATTAAATCGTCTGTACTTGGAATTTAAAACTGCTTGCAAAAATAATTTTTATTGTGACTTACCATTTAAAAAATCACGAAGAAAAGAAAAAAAATCATATATGTTTAGGATTACTTTGAGATTTTATGAGTCACCCCATCAGTTAAATAGAAATATCCACTTCTTACGAATCACTACTTTTACTTAAATTTTTAAATACTCTCAATAAAGAGTCAATAAACATTCTCTTAAGAAATAAAAGTATATCAGAAGTGTAAAAAAAATTCGATGAAAAGAAATTTCATCATCTAATTTACCTTTTTTGGTTTTGAATCATCCCTACTTCAAATAATGTAGTACATTTTATGTTATAAATTCAACCACTTTTCAAAAATTCGAAAATATATTTTCGAAAATAAATATATCTTTATTTAAAATGATAATTTATTATTAATTTTAACTGGAAAATTGAGAAATATTTTTTAAATCTTTCTATCAAGAAGGCGTTACTTTATAAGTCATCTATTTATTTTTATTTATATTCTTATATTTCCAACTATTTAAATAAAAGAAAAATTTCTGTTTCTGGAAAGTAAAGTAATATAAAAACACTATAATTATTCATATAAATAATTAATCAATAAAAATTCATAATAATATAAATTCTAATGTAACTTTAGATCAAATAATGCCATCGTGACAATACACAAAGTTAATAATCATTACATTTTCTCGAAAGCATATGCATGTTTGGCGATAACTTAAAATATTCTGTGCAGTTTCTCTTTTCTTCATCAAAGCATCAGGAAATAAAACTAACAAAAAACCGTTATTGTAAAAAACAAAAAAAAAATTGAATTTAATAATAAATATGTAAATGTACTAATTGTAATAAAATGACAATGTAGAAAATCGTATTATCCGAATTGAAAGAGAATCAGTAATAACAATATTTAAGTCTTAAAAAAATCAGTACCAAATAATTATACAGGATTTTCATCGTAAATTTTCTTTCTTTTTCTTCTTTGCTTGAACTTGATCGAATTCTTATTCTTTCGACCAAACCACACTTCCACAATCAGAACCAAAAATGATACAAAATAGCCAATTAAAAGAAAAATAAACGCGGGAGCAACATCTGTCAGCGTCAGTTTTCGATTAGTAGTTTCATGATCATCCGGAACTTGTGAATTTAACCACATTGACGACACAAAATTACCATCGCTCATATATTTAAAATAGATACCCGAGGCCATTATTTTGTGTACGAATGAATCTATCAGTTCTTTGCAACAGAAACCTTTTCGGATTGTCATTGCGCCCATTCTTTCGTAAAAACGATCGTCTGAGACAAAGAATTTTTCAGGGAGTATGTCAAGAAATTTTGTCTGTAAGATTAAAGCAAGATTTTGTTTTTGAAACTCTCGAAGGAAATTTATGACAGGGTTCCCGTAACTTAACTTATTTTTTATAATGTCCATTCCGATTACTCGTAAGTGTTTCTGTTCTGAATTTTTCCAGTCATCTGGAACACCCGTGGGTATAATCGAAATACAATGATAATCACCTCTTTCTACAGCTAAAGCCAAGTCTGAAAGATTTTTAATTTTTGTGAGAGGAGGAATTCAGAGGAAAGATAAAAATACGCAATCGTAAGACAAGCAAAGAATCATGGCTCCTACAACCCACGCATACACAAGGAGTTTCTCCACGACCGACGAAGGTGTTATCACGGAATTTTGCTTCATCAATATTGCAAAAACGTGAAAACAAATTGTGTTAAAAGTATACTTCTTTTTCATCATTGCATAGCATACAATGGGCATCAAAATTAAAACCGATATAATTGTGAGCCATACAGGCAATGAAATAGTCTGAAAAATGCCAAAAATTTGTGGATTATAAGATGGCTTTCTAATAATAAATGTATAAACTTCTATCTTGTAAGGGTAAGAAAAATCTACTAAATCCATGCCCTGTTTATCCATGAGTACATCACGAATTCCAACATCAGTTCTCGAATAATTCGTTTTTTTCATTAAGCCTCTGTATGTACCGTTCGGAAAAAGAAAGTTTCTTTCATAAGTCACCACGAAATCAATTGTGTCAAAATATTTGCTATATTGTTGAAGATACTGTATAAGTGCCAGAAGTAAGCGACCAAAACCGTTTGATTTTAATGATAAAAATTCTAGTCTCTGGTCATCAGTAGAATTTTGAAGGTGTTTAAATTGGAAAGCATTATATTCAAGAATTATTCTTTTCTGGTGGCCCATATCCTTCTTCATTAAATTCATTAATTTTTCAAAAAATAATGTTTGTATAAAATTTTAATGAAAAATTATATTTTTATTATAAAATATGAATGACAATTAATTAATGTCATTAAAAAATATCAATCTCAGTTCTTTTGCGTTATTACAAGAACTGTGATGAATAAAAAGAAAAATATCTTCTTGTTTTTTATGAACAAAATGTAATAGTTAATATTGGCTGCGCACAAAAATCTTTTACAATAATTGGAAAGCAACCACTTTCTTTTGTATTTAATTTCTTTTGTATTTATTCGATTTTGCGAAAGCTTAAGTTAAACATTTTCATACGTTCGTCATGCCAGTTCCTTAGTACTAACTCATATATAAGCAGCGTCGCTAACACACGCATTTTTGTAAATATATTTCTGTAAAGTCAGTGTCACCTTTTCCTATTCAAAAGCCTCTGTATCTTTCCGTATCATGCACAGCAACACAGCGATGGATTCGAATTTACGGTAAAATGTTACTTGTTATTTTTGTTTTATACCAATGTTATTAAAAAGAATTTAACTTAAAAAAAAAAAAAAAAAGTTCAGAAATCAATAATAAACATTTCTAAAGGCGGAATTACTTGATCCCATTAGCAAATTAGAAATCTAATTTGTAAATATCTAGTTATTTAGCATTTGTATTTGAATGTTCACTCATACCGATTATCACAAACCGTTGAATGAAGTTTCGATTTTGAAACTTTTTTTTTTCGACTCTAACAAAACAATACGTTTAACTAGTTTAATTCTTTCATTATTCTATTTCCTATAGTTATATATAGAAAACTGTACACGCATGGTTTTGACATTTCAACATTTTTTTCAAAAATTATAAATATTAAATTAGCAAGTCTGCTAATCAGACGAAGATCGAAACGGAATTTCGAGAATTACAAATTATAATGTAAAGGTTACGTGCACTGTTAGGAAAATTAAGATGTATTTTATTTTAAAAAATAATCTATTGCTATCTATTGTTTTCAGGCGCACGTGTAATTTAAAAGGTTATTTAAATTCGTGTTAGATTATAAATAGTACCAAGTAAACCGAGTTTAACTTGGCAGTTTATTAAACTATTTTGTTTAACACAACATAGCTTTTGTATGTATAGATTTATCGATTGTAATCCACTTCTAACCAACATTTTGATATTCCAGAATTGTAAAATATATGTATAAAACTTGTTTCTGATGACAGTAGACATTTTTAGTATTTCCAGAACTCGATTAATAATTAATACATTACTTTCCAGACATTTTCGTATTAGCCCACCACAGGTGACAAATCGCCAAAAATTCTCTGTAACTCGTAATATGGTAATTGAAACAATAATGGATTTAAATAAGCCTCAATAAATGCTCGACAAAATATGACAAAACGCTGTGAGACTTCAAAAAAGAAATGTTTCTTCCTTTCCCATTTCTTTAAAAAAAAAAAAAAAAAAAAAAAAAAAAAAAAAAAACTTTCATACAAAAAGAAACAGAATGAAAAATATGGATTTTTAAAGAAATTTAATTTTTTAGAGCTTTCTATCAAGCGTTAAAGAAAAGGAAAAAACGTGAGTTTTTCATAATGGGGTTTATTGGCCGGACTTTTTGGAGAAAAAAAAAGCATGAATTGGAAAAAAAAAATAGATAGGATATTCAAAATGTACATTGAATGCTTATAAAGGAGCGTTTTCAGAAAAAAGCTATTCTTACTTTTAAACCTCCGATTCTATATTTTTTTCAAACAATTAAACATTAGTCACTAAAAAAGTAAATTATATCTTACCATAAATCAGCTGCAGAACAAAGCAGGCGTAAAAAGCGTAGGAATAAATACTAATAATCTACTGCAATTTTTTAAACTTCTAAACATCGCACATTTAAAATTTTTACATCATCGTAGAGGGGAAAAAGTATTTTTAAATGCAATTAGTTTGAAAACTACATTTCAATTTATTGTTGAGGTATTAATTTATTTGTAATTTATAATTCAATTTCCGTAATAGAGGCAAATGAAGTAATCCATTTCTGCAGAAAAGCAATGGAAATAGTAAATTATTTAATACTTTTGTTGCCTTTCTCTCGTAACAACTAACAAAAAAAAAGTAATTAAAATACGTGCTATGCCAAAAATATCGTCTGCTATAAAGCGTGTTGATTTTTGGTATTATTTCTTTTACATTTTTCTGTTAAATGATTTTTAAATTTATTTCAAAACTTACTTTTAAAATTATATAAAACTTTTCCTTTACAAAAATGTATTTTAAAGAGTATTTGTGAATTACTTTCGTCGAATTTACTTAACTCCTATCAAAAATCTCAAAGAATGTAATCTTGTTAATCCGACTGTAATAACATTTTCCGAATTTCCATGCTAAAATTTAAGTGAATGATTTCGATAAAACATGGATCTACACTGCTCAAAACAATTAAAGGATATTGCAGTTTTATGTGGATTTTGTATCTGGGAAACTTTTTAGCTGATTGATACATAGTCGACAGACATAGTAAGTTATATGAGAATAAATTACACATGTTTGGCAGAAAAAAAATGCATTTTATTACGCATTTGTGTACAAAAGGAAAAAAACACAATTTGTGCATATGAGAAAAAAAGAATAAGAAAAGGTGTTTTCTTCAAAGAAAATCATTTTCAGTAGAAGGTATGGTTTCCACGGGCGGCCAGCAACGTTGAACACCTTTGAGGCATGGACTCAATGAGGCTATTAATGACGAGTTGGGGTATTCTGCCCCACTCTTCCAGAAGAGCTCTTTCCAGTTCTTGGAGATTTTGTGGGGGTTGTTGGCGGCCAGAAACTCGTCTTCCTAGAGCGTCCCAAACGTGCTCGATTGGATTCATGTCTGGAGAACACGCTGGCCATTCCATTCGAACGATTCCTTCCTCAAAAAGGAAATCCTCCACCAGGTTTGCACGATGTGGCCTGCAGTTATCGTCCATTAAAATGAAGTAATCTCCGATTGCTGCAGCGTAAGGGACTACAGCACGACTGAGGATTTCATCCCTATATCGGCGACTAGTCAGAGCTCCATCTCGAATGATGTAGAGCTCAGTGCGCCCGTCAATAGAGATGCCACCATACACCGACACTCCTCCATCGCCAAATCTGACACTTTCGTGCACGAACGCAGGATTATTCCTACTGCCACGGCCCCTCCAGATGAAAATACGCCTATTATCCGGATGCGCAGAAAAACGGGACTCGTCAGAAAACAGAATATTGCTCCATTCATTTCTCCTCCAGTTGACATACTCGGTTGCCCACTCCCTGCGGTCGCGACGATGCCTTGATGTTAATCTAACACATGCCATCGGTCGGCGAGCATACAGACCTACAGCATGGAGCCGGTTTTGGACAGTCTGAGTTGAAATCGTGGTGCCTGTAGCCGAGCGAAGGTGTTGTTGGAGAAGAGTAGCGTTCATGTTTCGTTGTCTCCGAGCTGTTAACGCTAAATACCGATCTTCATTGAGCGTTGTTGCCCGTCTACGACCTTGCCCTGATCTTCGGCCTGCACATCCACTCTCCAAAAAACGGTTCCAGATCCTGGAAATGACACTTGTGATACTCCAATGGCTTGCGCTACTTCGGCTTGAGTTTGGCTCCCTTCTAACCTACCAACAATTCTCCAAGCTTCTGAATCTGTCAAATGACTTCGCTGAGACATCGTACTCATCGAAACAAAGCAATCACTAAATGCCAATCATCCTTATCTTCAGTCTCTTTTATCCAGTTGAAGGTCAAATTTCATTCGCTGCCGCTGAAGCGACGTTTTTAACGTCGAACTAAAAATTTGCATACTCCACAGTTTGAAAACCAGAAAAATTTGCATTTGTGATTCTTTTCTTCTATTTTCGGCAAAAAAAATTTCGTTTATATCTTTATTTTATATAAAACTTCAAATATCCTTTAATTGTTTTGAGCAGTGTATTATAAATTATATTTAATTTTCAGAGTTCCACTTAAATGTTTGCCCCGTGATAAGTTGACGGTAAAAGCAATGCTTATATACAGGGTGTCCCTAAACAAATGGTATATACGCTAGGGGGTGATAGAACACATCAAGACAAGTAATAGTAAATAGGAAACCAAGGTTCCCAAACGTTTTCCAAAGGAGATAGCCGCCATTAAAGTTTGGGGTCCAACATTTCAAATACACATAAAAAACGGAAAAATTGGTCGATTGATTTGCGGTTTTCACTAAAATTATTCTTTATGTTGGTATTTTCTTGAAAATAAATTATAAAGATAAATTTCAAAAAATGCCGATAGAGGGCGCTTTAGACTTTGAAGTATTGAAAAACTATTTTTTGCATCTCATTAAATGGTTTCGTAATCTTAGACTTAAACTTAAATTTTGAGCTCAAAATCTGAATAGTTGGAAGCGGTTAAGTAGCACAAACTGAACTGTGTTCAGAGGGTTTATATTTCAAACGAAACGGAAAACTATAAAAAAAAACCGAAAAAATTAGTCGATTCGTTTGCGGTTTTTGCTAAAACTACTCTTTAAATCAGTGTTTTCTTGAAAATAAATTTTAAAGATTAATTTCACAAAATGCCGATAGAGGGCGCCTTAGACATTGGAGTAGCGTACAACTATTTTTAAACCTTTTTTTTTTTAATCTCATTAAATGCTTTCAAATGCTTAGATTTAAATTTTGAGATCAAATTCTGAGTCGTTGCGAGTGTTTAAGTAGCGCAAAAGTGAACTGTGTTCGAGGGGGAGGGGGGGGGGGGTTAAATTTCAACTCCTGAACGCACTTCAGTTTGCGCTTCTTCTTGTGCTTCCTTCCCAACGATTCAGAATTTGAGTTCAAAATTTATGTTTAAATCTAAGATTTCGAAAACATTTAACTAGTTTTGGAAAGCATTTAATTAGATACAAAAAATAACTGTTAAAATTTGTTGTTGGTTACTCTGAAGTTTAAGGCGCCCTCTAACGGAATTTTTTGAAATTTACCTATAAAATTCATTTTCAAGAAGATACTGACTTAAAGCATAGTTTTATTTTAAACCGCAAACGAATCGACCATTTTTTCCGTTTTTTATTATCATTTGAAATTTGAACCCTCTGAACACAGTTCGTTTGTGCTACTTAACCACTCCCAACTAGTCAGATTTTGAGCTCAAAATTTAAATTTAAATCTAAGTTTACGAAAACATTTAATCAGATGCAAAAAATAACGTAAAAAGTAGTTGTTCTTTACTCCAAAGTTTAAAGCGCCCTCTATCGGCATTTTTTGAAATTTATCTTTATAATTCATATAATAAATAATCACTTAATAAAATAATTCACTTAATAAAATAACGACATAAAGAATAGTTTTAGTGAAAACCGCAAATCAATCGACCAATTTTTCCGTTTTTTATAATCATTTGAAATTTAAACCCTCTGAACACAGTTAAGTTTGTGCTACTTAACCGCTTCCAACTATTCAGATTTTGAGCTCAAAATTTAAGTTTAAGTCTAAGCTTACGAAACCATTTAATGAGATGCAAAAAATAGTTTTTCATTACTTCAAAGTCTAAAGCGCCCTCTATAGGCATTTTTCGAAATTTATCTTTATAATTTATTTTCAAGAAAATACCAACATAAAGAATAATTTTAGCGAAAACCGCAATACAATCGACCAATTTTTCCGTTTTTTATGTTTATTTGAAATTTTGGACCCCAAACTTTAATGGCGGCTATCTCCTTTGGAAAACGTTTGGGACCCTTGGTTTCCTATTTACTATTACTCGTCTTGATGTGTTTTATCACCACCTAGCGTATATACCATTTGTTTAGGGACAACCTGTATATCTGATCCCTGTGTAAGGATTAATGTTACAAAAAAATATAAAGACATATGAATCATTATATACTTGATTTTTGTCGAATTTCTTTAATGATGACATCATATTTTGATAAATTTGTGTATTATTTTGCAATAGGGACATCATATACATAACTTCCTATTTATTATTTTAAGAGTGAATCGCAAATGAGAAATGCTTCAACGGAAGCAAATGACGTCATTTTATACAAAATAAAAGCGTACATTTTAATGTATAAAACTGAAATGTATTTTGTATTTTTTGTACCTAGCGGTATACGTTGATATTTCCGGTGATCCTATCATGTACTTTACCTATCGTGAAAGGTATGTAGGATACTTTTATAAATAAATAAGCTTGTTTAGTTTTACATATAGTGTATTTTTTTGGATAGAGCCCAAAATTAATTTTTTTTATTCGGTAGATTTCGTTCGAGTATATAAGAAATTGTTGAAAAAATTTCGTATGAAGCAAGAAATGTGGATTTCATAAATCAAAATAAGCGTTTTTATATGAATGCGATTACGTATCAAACATATGTTACAATATTCCATGATTTATAAAAATAAAAATTATCATTCTTCATTAATTGTTGTCCAGTAAAATAATTGGCGGGAAGCATGAGGTATTTTGGCAACGATAACTTTGGTGGAAAATTCTCATCCATTTAAAATTGCTGTTTATTTTGCGCCAGGGAGCATCGCCTTGATATCAAATTCTAACGATGTTTATTACGATTTGTCCAATTTTATTTAGACAGTTAAGATAAAGGAGGTAGGCTGATAAGGGCTATTTTTCGCCCATCATATACCCGAGAAAAAATGTTTCGAATTCCGATAATCATTCAGTGGTTTTGCATAATTAAAGATATGTATTTTTGTTTCGTATAAGCTTTACACGATAAATAAAGAGAAAAAATGAGAGTCCCAGGAGGCATTGGCGGTGCAAGGTGCAGGTGCAAAGTGCAGCACCACCTCCCGTGCACCTCCTCTTATGTACTTACTCTAATGCACCACCTCCCGTGCACCTCTTCTCGCGATTCTATTCTAACAGGAGGGGGTCAAAAGATTTTTTTCAAATTTTAAGCGGGAATTTCAGGGAGATAGGTTTTTTTTTTCTTCACTGTGCTATGGTACGAGATTTTTTTTTTCTTAATTTTAATGAGGGGACTTTAAAATTTTAGGTGCGTTACAGTACAAGGAGTATTTTTTTTTTCGAATGAATTTTGCTGTTGTTCTTTAAAAAGGTAATTAAAAAGTAATTGATGAAAAATGAAACGAAGTCAGCTATTCTGAATCCCACATTTTAAAACGCTTAATTTTATAATAATTTTAATTATGTGATCGTTTAAATTTTCAAATAGTGATATCCTAAATGAATGTGATACATTCCTTATTTTTCTAATAAAGTAAATGCATAAATAAATATTTTAGTTCTATTTAAAGTAAATCTATGAGAGAGAAAAAAAACCCAATTTTGGTCTAAATTTAAAATAAATCTATGAGAGAAAAAAAAGCCTCGAATTTAATACAAATTTAAAATCTGAATTAATAAAATAATTATTGTGTCGCAATTTCTACCCTCATTAGTTAATCATAATTAAAATCTAACGTCAATTCAATTGAAGGTGCTGGGGGGAAAACCTTATCTGAGATAAGACTGATTCACGTTTAGTCATTCACATGTAATAACTAGTGACATTTATTATTGTGTATTGCATGAACACAGGTGATTTGAATGCTGTGCGATGTTAATTAATACATGCTAAAATATTAAAGTATGTTTGTTACCTAAAACAAAATGCTTAGATGTAAATATTTTTATAATATTAAATAACAATCAAATAGTAAAGTTTGATTCTCTTAAGCGTAATTATTTTTTTATAATTTTCACGAAAATTGTACAGTTTGTTTTTCTAGTTTAAAAATATAGCTAGTTAATTTTATTTATGTATATGTGTTATGTAAATATATATTTTTAGTGCCATTTTCTTCTATCTTTTACTTAAAATATAGTCACACTCATAATAAGTTTCAAATACCCTCATTAGTAAATTTCTCATGAAATTTTTAATTCCTATTTTTAATTAACGAAAATTAAAAAAAAATATTTAAATTGGATTTTTTTCCTTCAGTTATTCATTTCTTAAAATAAACGTGACTAATTTTTTTACACGAAAACAATCTAAGTCGCTTCATAAGATACTCCCTAAAAAAATAAAGTATTGCCAGTAAAATTTATTCATTATCCAAAAAAAAGCACCTTCAAACCGAGGATATAAAAAAATAACTAACTAAATGAACAAGTTAATAAAATTAAACTTTCCATCGCTCGAAGATAATCAAGGACTCTGAACAGTTAGGTCGATGGGCGCGATTAAATGTTAGTACGTAAAATTCAATTTTGAAACATATTTTCTCATTCAAATTTTAAAGTTATATTTTAATTATTCTAAAAATTCAAGCTAATAATATAGTTGACTTAAAATAAAGCTTGAAATAATTTCAAAGTTCCTTCATTAAATAAATATTCAAAATTGTTATTCCCAAATTCCCATTACAAGCATGGGTTATTTATGACGATAGATAGGGATGAAGGCAGTGGAAGTCTTCCTAAGATATCCTAAGACAATATTCACTCATGATTAGAAGAAAACTACAAACTCCAAACGGTTAAGTCGGCGAGCGCACATAAATCTGGTACGAAAAAATATTTTTTTAAAGTTTTCCTATTAAAATTATGTGCGCTTAAATCTCCAACAAATGAAAAAAAAATCAATCTTAACAAAATTACTCCCTAAAATAATGACTCATTAATTCACCACGAATATTTCCTTATTAAATATTTCTTCATTAAATATTTAACCCGCGAAAAAATAAATACCCTTCATGTATGAGTACTCAACAAAAAATAATAATAATAATAATAATTTTCCCAAAATGAAACGATCCCACGATGAAAAAAAAAAGGATCAATCTTCTCAAAATTCCCGCTTAAAACCAAAAATAAACCCTTAAACTAGAGTATATCGAAAATTTTAAAGTCCCCACATTAAAAGAAAAAAAAACCGTCGTACTATAGCACGGAAAAAAAAAATCTATCTTCCCGAAATTTCCGCTTAACTATTTTTAATTATTCTAAAATTTTAACTGCATACTATGGTTGACTAAAAATAGCACTCGAAATAATTTTAAAGTTCCTTCATTAAAAAAAAAATATATTTAAAATTATTATTCCCAAATTCCCAAAAGTTTTGACCTTAGGTCACCTTCAGCTAAAGATCACACCTTTCGGCAAAAAATGTTCAACAAAATTTAATTTTAAAACATATTTTCTCAGTCATTATTTTAAATTATCTTCTTTTTATTAAGTACCTTTTTGAATGTATAATTATTTCTAGAATTCAAATGCATGGTAGAGTTGGCTAAAAATCACGTTCGAAAAATTCAGAGTCGCTTCTTTCTCTTTTTCAACGCAAGGTTCATAGAAAAGACTCCGAATGGTTAGGTCGACGAGCGTGCATAAATTTCATTGCAAAAAAAAAAATAATAATAAAGTTCTACTATTAAAAATGATCTGCGGTTAAACTCTAACACATGAAAAAAATCAGTCCTAACAAAATTACTCCCTGAAATATGACTCATTAATTAACCACGAAAGTTCTCTCATTAAATATTTTTTCGTTAAAAAAGTAACCCGCGAAAAAAATAAATAAATACCCTTCATGTATAAGTACACTAAAATAATAATAATAATTTACCCAAAATACACGCTTAAAATTAAATCCCTCTTGCAAGAACATGGTGGGGGAAAAAATCAAACTTCCCAAAATTTCCTCTTAAAATCAAAAATAAACCCTTAAACTAGTCCGCACCAAAAATTTTAAAGTCCCCACATTAAAACTAAAAAAAAAAAAAAAAAAAAAAAAAAAAACCCTCGTACTATAGCACAGCAAAAAAAAATTCTATCTCCCTGAAATTCCCGCTTAAAATTAAACCCCTCATGTAAGAGCACGGTGAAAAAAAAAATGAAAGTCGCTTCATTTTTTATTTTTAATTACCTTTTTAAATGAACAACAGCAAAATTCATTCGAAAAACATACCCCTTGTACCCCACATGGAAAATTTTAAAGTCCCTTCATTAAAATTAAAAACCCCTCATACTATAGCACAGCAAAAAAAATTCTATCTCCCTGAAATTCCCGCTCAAAATTAAAAAAAAAAAATCCTTATCAACAGCCTTATCTTATAAGACGATCTTGAGAGGAGGAGCATCAGAGAGGGTGTATTTGAGGAGGTGCTTGGGAGGAGGTGCTGCTCCGAGCTGCTCCTTACTCCTGCACCTCTCACCTCCTCCTGAGGCCGCACCGACATTTTTCCTCTACTAAGGCGGCTAGTATCTTCATAAATTTTGTATTTTAATATATTCTCAAAAATCACATTTAAAAACTTATAAAAATATAGTGTTTTATGCTGAAAGTTTTTTTCATATTTTTTCTATAAATTACAGTTTTACTAAAACTTGGTACAGAATAACTGATAATAATACAAGCATTTGCATAACACAATTTCTTTTTATCGCTTCATTTTGTCTCATTTATAGTTAAGATTGAACAACTTTAAACTATTTACAAGAGATCGCCTGTCACAATGTTCATCTAAGCAGTTGAATTGTTTAGCAACCTTTCAGTACTTAAGTTTGCTATTCGGTGACTTTCTTTTGGGTAGCTTTCATTACTACAAAAAGTAAAAAGCTACCTATTGCAGCCGCCCGTAAAAAAGCACTTCCGAAAAATTTTGATATTTTTTCACCGATCATGACCCCCAGGTCACAAAACCACCCCACCATCCGTTCAAATGTTGACACACACATACGCATACACACACAGATATATAATATATATATAAATTTTGGTAAATATCTGAGTTGCATTTAATTTATTTATAGAAAGTATATACACTGGTGTCCAAAAGTTAAGCATAATTGGTAATTAAGTAATTATTTTTAAGTAATGAAAGAAATATGAATCGGAATGTGCTGAAACTCCAGGTGTGTAAACAAAATAGTACGCGTCACATATTTCTGCGAAGAGTTTTCCCCGAAATCGAACAGGGGACCGTCAACAAATTGAAAAAGAACGAAGATCTTTTGGATAACCCTGTCAAAACTAATGTAGCAAAAGCGTTCAAACTGCACATTATGATTAATTGGCTTATTGTAATGTACTGTGTTAATTTTTACAAGGATAGCATGTATACTCGTAGAGAAATTAAGGTTTTTATAAAAACAGTCCTAAATTTTTCCAAGTTTTTTGCTTATAATTTGCAGAGTTCTTATTATAAAATAATGTTCTTTTCTGAAAATATGACAAACATCATTGTACACAATACCCTGTCATCAGAATTTAAAAATAATAAAAATTGCATGAAAAATGAGTATGTTTAATAAATAATTTTTCATTGCGCATGCGTCAACGATATCAAAATGTCATTTGCATATTGTGTTAGCTAAATATATAGAGCAACTTCTGTAAAAGTTTCAAAAACAAAGCTTGAAAATTCTGAAAATGGGAGCCTATAGAATCAACTCAAAATCCTTTATTCCCTAAATGAAACAAAAAGATGAGGGGCTGTATCCATATTCCATTGTTTAGTGCCTACACAATATTGCACGTACAACTATATTTAGGTAAAACCCCTGATTTTTTTGCTTCCTTTAGGAATAACGGATTTTGAGTTGATTCTATAGGCTCCCATTTTCAGAATTTTCAAGCTATGTTTTTGAAACTTTTACAGAAGTTGCTCTATACATTTAGCTAACACAATATGCAAATGACATTTTGATATCGTTGACGCATGCGCAATGAAAAATTATTTATTAAACATACTCATTTTTCATACAATTTTTATTATTTTTAAATTCTGATGACAGGGTATTGTGTAAAATGATGTTTGTCATATTTTCAGAAAAGAACATTATTTTATAATAAGAACTCTGCAAATTATAAGCAAAAAACTTGGAAAAATTTAGGACTGTTTTTATAAAAACCTTAATTTCTCTACGTGTATACATGCTATCCTTGTAAAAATTAACACAGTACATTACAATAAGCTAATTAATCATAATGTGCAGTTTGAACGCTTTTGCTACATTAGTTTTGACAGGGTTATCCAAAAGATCTTCGTTCTTTTTCAATTTGTTGACGGTCCCCTGTTCGATTTCGGGGAAAACTCTTCGCGAAAATATGCGACGCGTACTATTTTGTTTGCACACCTGGAGTTTCAGCACATTCTGATTCATATTTCTTTCATTACTTAAAAATAATTACTTAATTACCAATTATGCTTAACTTTTGGACACCAGTGTATATATATATGTATGATCTTTATCATGCTGTGACTATCATATTTATCAACCGATTTAAATGAAACTTGGTGTGTACATAGTACATACTAATGTCTCGACCTGAGTTCGTTGGCCAGCATCGTCCGCCATCTTGTTTAAAAATGGCGGCCGTTAATTTTTTTTAATTTAAAATTTAAAATTAAGTATAAAAAGAATATAAATTAAAATATATTTTTCTTCTATGTGTTTGACCTTGATACAAAGATTCCAAAGCATTTTTTGTTTTGTCTATATCTTAAAAAATGGCAGAGTTATAGTACTTTGAATTTCTAGTGTGGCTGACATTTTGAAATTTTCCGATTTTTGTCACGTAATAACACGCATATTTATGAACCGATTTGGATGTAACTTGGTGTGTACATAATAGATACCGATGTCTGAACCAAGTTCGTCGGCCAGTTTCTTCCGCTCTCTTATTTAAAACTGCGGCCTCTATTTTTTTTAATTTAAAATTAAGTACCAAAAAAATTAGAAATTGAAAAATATGTTCCTTCTGTATATTTGATCTCGATAGAAAGATTCCAGAGCACTTTTTGTTTTGATTACATCTTAAAAAATGGCTGAGTTATAGCACTTTAAATTTCTGATGCGGCTGACATTTTGAAATGGTCTGATTTTTATCACGTGACAACACCCGTATTTATGAACCGATTTGGATGTAATTTGGTGCATGAATAATTACCGATGTCTTAACCAAGTTCTTTTGGCAGTTTCATCCGCCATTTTTTTTTTTTTAATGGCGGCCATTTAAATTTGTTATCGTTTCCCATAAAATTCAAATTTAAAAATGGTGAAAATCTGCTAAAAGCATTTTAAATTGAGATTTCTACGCAATCTCTTGAGTACCAAATCAATTTCAAAAGTAATGGTTGAAAATTGTTGGTGATAGAATGCTTTCTAACATAAGCTATATTTTACGTTTGTATCACCAGAGAGTTGCAGAAATAAAAATCATTCTAAATTGATATTGCTGTTATTCTAAAGAGATAAAGCTAGAAACTTTAAGCGTGACATGGTAGTTACTTATAAAATATAAATGTCCTATAAGAACAGTTGAAATTATATTCGAAATTTAAAAATTACTAAGCGAAAGGAAAAAGAGTTTGAAAAAAGAGATTGAAAAAATCCTAATCTACGATTTCAGTGCAATTTCAGGAAATAAAAAACTGATTATAAAAATAATGGCTGCGAATCAATTATGACAATCTCTGATTCTACACAAGCTATATTTTATGAAAGTACTACAATCACCTGTGGTTGGAAGAAACAACACACGTTTTAAGAAAGCCTTTAAAAACTTTGTAAATTACGTTTTTGTGGAATATAAGGATAAATTAAACTGATAGTAAATTAATATTGGCAAATTAATGGTGACATTTCCTATTTAAACATAGGCATTTTATGTTTGTCCCACTACCCTTAAAGAGATGGTAGACCGTAAGACAAGAAGCTTGGAATGTGACATGTTGGTTAATTTTAGGTACATAACAAGAAGATTATTTCTAAAAAATTAAAACCTTCAACTAATTTTAAAACTTTCAATACTGAAATAAAAGTATGAATTGAGAATAGAATTTGAATTTTTTTTCTAAATTATCACTTATTTATAATTAATTTTAGTTCTTATTGATTTAAGTCTCATTTCTGCCTAATGCATTGTAATAATTAAGTTTAGTTAAACTGTGATTAAATGAAAATTTTTGAATTATTTTTAAAAGCATAATTTCTTCTTATAAAAATTAGGCATACAATATCGCTTGGCATATTTCAACGATTACGCGAGCAAAGCCGTGGGATATGCTAATAATGTATATATTTTATGTCGTAATTAAATTTATCGTAATGATACTTGTATCTGAAAATAATTTGTTGCATAACTCCCATTTCAAAGAAGAAAAAAAGAAAGAAATTATATAATCGGTTTATTATTACGCAGATAAAACTCAGTCAGTTTTAATTTAAAAGAATGGATAGCTTCTGTTTGTTATTGTTGGTTTGTATTTTGATGCATGTACATTGTAATAATAGATTGTTCTTTGGATAGTGTTAAAATTTAGGTATCATCCTTTTTTCTTATATGCATATTTTTTATATAATACAATTTAATGTAAGTCATTCTATCTTTCTGTAATAAATCAGCAAATGAGAGTTTTAAAAAAGTATTAGATAATGATAATCAAAGCCCCCTTGTATAATCATATATATTGGCATGTTTTTTTTTATTATTATTATTATTACATTATTACTTTTCTTAATATGTTAAACTATACTGTATTTTGTCTTTGCATCTTGATGATATTCATTTGTTTCTTTACGAGTGTTTTCAAGAAATTGAGGACCTGGGGAGAAGTACTTTTATTTCATGATATGGGTAATTGGCACATCTGTCCGAATATTAAAAACTAAAAAGTACTACAGTAATTAAATTTTTTTAAATTTGTTCTTTGCCTAGTTACCAAAATTAAAACTTTTACAAAATTAAAATTTCTGTAAAGTGTTTTCAAGAAATTGAGGACCTGGGGAGAAGTATTTTTACTCCATGATATAGGCAATTGGTACATATGTCTGAATATTAAAAACTAAAAAAATCAGTAATTTACAAATTTTTTATTTGTTCATTGCCTAATTACAAAATTAAAAACCAGAATTGTATTCTCTAATCTGTGGGAAATGTCTATGTTTAGCACTTTTTAGGAACTTCAACTCTTTGTACATGATCGACACTCTTCCTTCTCAACTCGTCAAGCGGCCTCCATTTTGCTTCATCAACCAATTTTCTAGCTGTGAGGTCGTCCTTGGGTAAGCAGTGGAAACCGATTCGCTGATCTTCTGTTTCTGTAGGCTCTTCGTCTTCTTGGCAGGCAGGAACTGGGCGGACTGAGAAACAGACTTCATCTCCTCTGTAGATTACGACGTTCCTCTGAATACTTGGCAGACTTGGTTCTGAAAATAAGTTTAATATTACACCAATGAATTTGTTCTAGTATTACTCTATAAACAAAAATTTCAAAAGTTTATTTTAAAAATCTTTTATTTAATTGTGAAATTACGGTACTATTTTACATATAAATTCCTTAGAAAGAAAGAGACAAGTGTGTAGCTTTTCTGAAAACTTTTTTATACAGTTTAAACAAGAAAAAAAAAACATCCTTCAAACGTAGAGTATGAAGTACTTTCCAACACATTCACAATAATATAAAAAAACTACCACGTTCAATAAGTTAAATTATGGTGTCTAATTCAACTATACAAAAATAATATATTTGAAAACCAAATTTCAGATGTTCCCATCTAATACAATCGAAAAATTGTCCGAATTATTTAAGCAGCCATTGTAGCTTTGTCTATTAACTACATACATGCAAAAATTTAACTCAGTTCGGAAAAAGATATACCTCAATTGAATTCCTTCAGTCATTTCCCCTAATAACAATAATTGTGCGAGATACTTTTGTGAAGCCCTGTATACGAGGTATAGACTTTATATATAATGAGTAATATGCAAAATATTAGTTAAAATTAAAAGCACATACTAAAATTGTTAACGCACTTCCACTAATTATTGCTCAAAGATAGTACTCTAAATGCTGATTAATGTTACATCAATGAGTTTGTTATAAAATTATTTAATTAATAAAAATTATGAAGCTTTTATCTGTTGATTAAGCTAAACATTTTTGCTTAAATTGCAGAGTTATTTTTTATAGAACCTTTATAACGAAATATACAAATGCGTTATTTTTTTTTATTTTTTTTAATTTTATTTTTTTTTAGATTAGAAAAAAAAGAATGTTTTTAAGCTGTTACAAAAAAGACAATATTCAACTTTTTTTTCTCTTCATAAATTTAAGCATTCAGCCTTTTACCATAATAGTTCATAATGTTAGAATAAAAAGAATCAAAGCACAATACTATGACTGCATTCAAAATAAATAACAGCTGTTTAATTTTTATTAGTTGAAGAAAATGCGAGAATGTTTCAATTCGATTAATTTATTGCTAATAGAGTTTAACTTATAAATTTTTATTTTAAATCTTTTGAATTAAATATTCTATATAAGAATTGGATTTTCACACAATTTTCTGCTAGCTGTTGATGTTAAATAAAAAAAAAAAGCAATCTCGTTTTTTAAAAGTGGGAATTTGTTCCAGTACATTTTTGAAAATAAACATGCAATTTGAATAATAAAATGCGTACCATCTCTTGCGGTAGGAGCAACATATCTGGGTGTCCAAGGCTTGAATTTTGGATCTTCACAGATTCTCTCACCACGAGGGTGACGTACATCACATTTTCCTGAACGCTGTACCAAGTTGCTGTTAGCAAAATCAACATGATCCCTGTACAAACACCTGTCCAATCCTCTAAATTCCCTCAACTCTTCTCCGTCGAATTCACTGCAAAGACCGCACAATTCTCCTTTGTACCTTGGACTGACCTGAAAAGAAAAAAAAAAGATTTTTTTCAATAAAAATATTAATAAATTCTTTTAACTCTTTCTCTATTTTAGCATTTTCATTAAAACGGAAGCGTTTAATACGCTAATTAAGATTGTGTTAATTTGTGTCCAATGAAATTTCCCTGAAAATAACAGTGAATTAGATTTACCAAAATAATGTAGAAGGAGTAAAATTTTCAGAAAAATGCATATACGCATATGATAGGTCCAATGCTAAAACAAAATATTACAAGAAAATATTTCAATAAATAATCTCCTTACAAATTAAAATTGAAGTTTATTGAGAAAATATTTATAGTGGTTAAATCAGTTATACAAAGTGAAATTTAACAATATTCTTCTAAAAAATTAATGGAATTAAAGTTGCTAACAAGACATTTTTTTAATTTGAATTCATTTTGTTTTATTTTATTTTATTTTATTTGTGAGGGAGGGAAGATTTCTTTAAAACCTATTTATGAAATTTATGATTACAAATTTCTCTAATTTCTTTCAAACTTACCTTATGTAAAATAGTACTTTTATTAAACTACACTTAGCTATAAAAGTTGTTTCCTAATGTTAATGAAGGCTCATGTTATTAATAATCATCACAGATAATTTGTAAATTGTTTTATAGAGTAGACTAAAGTTCGATTTTATCTAATTACTACTAATAAATAACTAATTACACGTAACTTAAAATTATATTATTACTTTGTTGCTGCTCGTTTTTGAATTTCACGAAAACATCTTTCTTAGAAATTGTTAAATTAAAATACTTGTTATACATATTTATATCTATATGTGTATTTGTGTGTAAGCATTCAAAATGATTTTAAAAATGATAGCTATTGACGACTGAGGGAAACAATAGACTTTTGGGATTTGAGATTTGAAGCATGAAGTAATGTTTAAGAAAACAGGATTAATAATTACTTACAAATGTATTTTATTAAAAGTACTTCAGTAAAACAAATTATCTAAATTTATTTATAAATATCGCCTATTTATTTTTCTGTATATCTAGCTTTGTATTTTTAAATCAAATGGTGTTGTTTAATCATATAAAGAGATGACAAGTTATTTTTAAAAATAAAGCAATAGCATATAATTTATAATATGAACTTTAAAATGTTTAGGTTTACTTAAAAGGAGATGAAAATAATCAACTATTATCAACTATAGATGTTAATAGTTAATTTTATTTAAAAACATCTTAGTGCTTTCAAACCTTTAATCAGGCTCTTCCTTTGAGAATATTTTCTTTTATAAATACAAATATATGATTCCGTTTTGAAAATGAACGAGACCCGTTATTTGAAGATTGAATTACTAGTACTTTAGCTGAACGGTAAAAACAAATATTTAAGTGTTGTATCATAAAATTTAATACGTCACTAGCGAGCTACGCCCGCCAGCTGGGCCACTTTTTCCAAACGAACCTCGGTATTAAGCAGTATATAATAAGCAAAAAAATTCATTAAATAAGCAAGTCTTGGTGTTCGAATCCTCAAGCACAAAAAAAAAGTAAATTAAAGAGCCATGGTCCCGTTAAAAATGTGTGATTTCGCACTGTGGGCCACGTGCACTTGAAAAAAAAAAGATTGTGGAACGGAACTATGGTCGCTTCGAGCCCGTAGTCCCGTTAAAAATATTTGGTTTTGCACGGTGGGCACTACGCGCCCTTAAGACATTTTTCCGTATTTTTTAGTTCATCAGAAGCAGATTTTTACGCAGATTCTGAATATGTAATCAGTTTTTTTCTACTTTAAAAACTGTCTGCATGAGAAAAAAATGATTGAAAAATGAATGAAAAAAAAGATGGTTTAAGAAAAAAACGCGCAAAAAAAACGCAGTTAGCGCCGGTAGAAAAAGCGGTTTTCGGCTGTTTCTTCTTTTAGCCAAAGGGGAAAAGTTCAGGTTCTTCACCGCAAGGTAGCGCAGTGTTCTGCCTCGGAGCTCCGTTTGAGCGCCGTTTCGGAATTGAGAGATTTTTCGTTCCGATTCCCAAGGGGTTTTTAATTCATAACTTTTTTAATTTTGGTCCCGCGGTCTCGAAAATGCCCGCAATGACTTCCCCGGAATATTTCCAATCGAAAGACACCTCTCGCGACTTCCAACTCGCCCGCGTTGCGAACTGTAATCGGCTTCAAGCAGCCAGAGGCGCACGGATTTTATTAGTATAGATTTTCTCAAATTGTCAAGATGTTTTTTTCAGGATGTTAAACCATAAACTCGGTATATTATACGATAGGGCATCATTACACACTTTTGCAAAGGATTTCTATGGATTCTCTTATAATAGATAAATAATAATTGGATGTTGGGAGTATGATTTTTGTATGATCAAAATCTATTGTGACATTCTGTTTGAGATATAAACGTGAGAGAGCAGTAGATTGGCAACAAAATTTTATATATGCTTTATGTTTTTTTATTATTTTTGGGGGTTTTCTATTGGTTTTCCTGATGTATTACATTAATTTATTGTAATCCGTTCTAAAAGGAATGGTATATCCACCTGCTAATTCAACTTCCGGTACTGGATAGATTTTCGTGCAAATTACTTCTTTTAATTTCTTTGGTTTACAGGCTATTAAATTTATATTGTGTTTCAGTAGATCATATCTTAATTTTTCGTATAGACCAGGGAAATAGTTAAACTTTTTGTATATCATTTCTTTATGATTTACTTTTTTGATATTTTCATGAATATTAAATTCATGAATGAGTTTATTAATGAGAAATGTTGAAAATCCGTTTACTTCAGTGATATTTCTGATGGCATTAAGCTCTTTTTCTAAATATACATTTAAAATTGCATTACATACACATTATAAATTTTATGTTAAAAGCAAGGCGAATTCATTCCGCCATATATTTTATATTTATTTAAAGCAATTGCCTTACCTGAATCTTGACGGTTGTTCCATCGTAAAGTACATTGATTCCTGCTTTCTTAGCGATGATTCTTAAGTGATTGTCAGAATATGAACGTTCAATGTAACCATAGATTTCATGATCTTTGTGGAAGACAACAGGCTCAAAAACTCTAACATCTCGTCCGTCGTGTTTAACTGGGTAACCCCTTCGGTCTGTTGGCGGTAAAAGTACAAGTTTGGTATCTGCTACATGAATATGAATTTCCTGAAAGGAATACAAAACTTATATATAACAATATTTCACAAATTTAAATTGCATTTGAAATATTTTTAGTGGAAATTTATTTTTATGTTTACATATATGTCACTCTTATTTGTTTATTTTGTAATATTTGTTTATTTGTTTTTGTTTTTTTACGTTCAATGGATATCCCTGTCAAACGTTCTCTTTCCTTATTTATAATTTCATGAAGAAAGGAATGATTTTTTAAAGCGCAAATGAAACACATACTGGATGCTTAGACGATTATTTGTTCATCAGCACATATAAACTTGCATGCAGTTTCATTTTTATTACAGATTTGTAAACGAATAAACCTCTGTGATAATTTTTTTTGCGATTTTTCATATTCTCTATAATATATGAATGAATTCGTTATCATAAAAAAGAACTCATCTTTTATTTTTTTTTCTACTTTTAATTGATTCAAATTATTTTTTTAATTACAAGCGAGTAAGAGAGACCGTATTTAAATAATATTTTAAGCAATAGTCGAATAATAGAACTTTTTTTTTTATTTCTCCTTAGGGAAACTATTTCATGAATTTATTTGTAAGAGTGAATATAATGTACATTCGAAAATGTTAATAGCTAAAGAAATGAATATAGTCCTTATAAAAAATATTCACATCATTAAAATCCATTGCTCTTAGTAATAATAATAATAATCTTAATAAGAATAGTAGTATATACTCTTAAGAAAATATGTATAGCTATGAATTATGAATGCATAAATTTATTTGCCATTTAATAAATTTATTTGCCAATTTTTATTCTCTAAGTATCAAAAACTGAATTTTAGTAGAGTGAAATAATTTATTTTTTTAAATCATGTGCAGTTAAGTCATAATTCAGAAATACATCTAATGAAGACATGCAAAGTCTCTCCTAAAATGACACTCCTGCATTAGTATCATTTTAAAATTCAGTAATAATTGAAGTAAAATAAAATAAAATTATTTATATTTATTAATTTAGTTGTATCCGCCATTTTATTTATTAGATCTGCTATTAAGTTATTTTCTAATGCTCTAGTATTTAAAATAAATTTAAAACCAGTGAATACAAAATCGAAATCCATCAAAAGAAATATGCAACATATTTTAGTAGCTTAAAAAAGCTTACCTTAGATCCTTTAAGTAAAATGGCAAAATTCTTGTTTTTAGTGCAATGAGATGAAAGAACATAGAAGCAGTCTTCAGGTGTAAATGGATATGATACCAGGTCATAGGTTTGCACATAGTTTTCGGATAGCACACAGCGAGCTAAAAAAAATAGAAACCAATTCTTCATAAAAATGAATGCAGAGATCATTAAATTTTGTTACCTGCATGTTAAATTCTGTCTGAAAAAATTTCCAAGTTTTACAGTCTTTAAGTAGTTTTTAAATCAAATAAATATAATTTGAATTAATTTACATATTTAAACATTTCTGTCATGCACAAGACTATTAATTAGCTTTTTTTATTTAATAAAATTTTTGATGTTATCTGACATGGGGAGAAAAAACTAGCAAAGTTGATTGCTAGATTCTTCGTATTCTTAAATATTAATCTTAACAGAGATATACTTTACATAAAATGTTACTTTGATTGTATACACAAAATCACTTTATAATATATTTTCCTTAAAAAGTAAAATTATATTATTATTTGCATGAAATAAAATATGAAATTTACTTAACATTACGGATAGAACAGCTCTAAAAACATGTAAGTTTGAATTAGCTCAGTCCATTTAGTCTATAAGTACTACATTAGGGAGTAGGAAACAAATTCTATTTACATTTAATAATTTTCTTTAAAACTGAAAAATAATATCTGAAATTGAAAGTAATATTGCGCGCTTGAATAATGTATAAATTTGAATTAATATACATATTTTTTGTATAAATTTGAATACTAGACTAAGTCATCGGAGCTATAGATAACAAATGAAGAAAGTAATTCATTTTTTAAAAAATTTTTAAATCAAATATTCATTAACAACTACAAATTCCATTTGTCGATTCCCGAAAATATTTACTAAATTACGAAGTAAAAAGACATAGCGAGATTTTTCAAAATAATATTTTTTTTTTTTAAACATTTGATAGAGTTAGTCTATAATTTTCTTACCTGGATATGTGTTGTTTGTCATTTTCAGAAGGAAAGCTTCATGCATTGGATATACACTTGAAAATGCTTGAGCGTTTGCAATGGGAATTTGTCGCAGAGTTATAGTTTCAGAGGGTTTCTTGATTATCCAGTTAGCTACAGGTTCGTCGACAAGTTTATCAATGTATTCCATCACGAGGTCAAGCCTTCTTGGAGTATTTTCTTCCAGTTTAAGGGTCATATGCTCAAAGAAAATGTGTTTCAGGTAAATATCTGCTACTCGAGAAAAGTATTTAAACCTCTGTGGAAGTCCCTAAATCAAAAAAGGTCAATATTTACGAATGTTTCCCTTTCACATTATTAAATATATTTCAATATAACTCTATTTTACAATAAAATAACAAATTGACTTCATATATTTTAATTTATTTCTAATTGTATTAATCTAGTTTAAATCCAGTTTATTGGTTTATTTTGTGTTGGCCAATTATCTACTCTAGGGATATAGGCCCTGGGGGGAGTGCCCTTCGTGGGGGTCTTTCTAAGGGAACCTAACCTGTATTTAAGCAAGGTTCGAAGAAAACCACGAAAATTCCCAACGGTTAGGCCGACGGCCGTGATTGGTTTCGAACCTAGCACCTGCCGTCTACTAGTTGAGAGGTCAGAACCTCTCGGCCACTGGTGGGGCGTAGTTTAAATCCAGAATAACTACCAAATTTTATATAGATCTTATTACTATATTTATTATACTTAATATTCTGTTTCTTTTAATTGAAATTATTTTTAAATCTATTTTCGTATTTTAAATGCATTTTAAGTTAAATTTTAACTTGGATATATTATTACAAGGATATATTATTACAAAAAAGAAAAAGATTTGATAAGGAAGATTACTCTCAGTTGATTATGAGGTACGTTCGAAGCACTTTTTTAAGAAAAATGCACAATGTTGAATAAATACACATATTTTTTAATTCAATTGGAATACAAAATAATAGAAAAAGATAAAATCCTAGCAATATTTATAAAAGAACTTTTTTTTGCCATTTTTTAGAAAAATTTCATGCTTACACCAGCTAGCGTAGATTCAATTCAACTAAATATTTTTTAAATTCCTTTGTACTAGATACTACTATTGCATTTACTTGTGCACCAAACGAATAGTTTTACAATATCTTCAAAGTGATCTGAAATATTTCAAAGTAATCTAAAAAGTACATATTGTTTAACCATTTTTTTAAATATTCGAGTGCTTATATAATAATTTTACCATCACATAGAACTTAGTTTCTAGTTCAGAACATAGTGATTTACATAGAAAGCATTCTGCAAATTTTCATTAAAATATGTTCAAAACATTTTATGTATAATGATGTTTATCGTACACGAAAATAACGGATAAATTGGTTTTCTAGACAATTTCTTCTGAATATTATTTCTTGTCTATAAAATTAAGAAGCGTCATTTAAGGTTTATTAGAATTTCTGTGTAAAAAACACAAGAAAATCATGCATAGAAACATTGTTTATATTTCACCTGGTCTTTATGTTCCCTTCTGCTATTTGACTCATTACTTCATTTTTATTAAATTCGTCATAACTGCTCTTCTATTAATCGTAGAAATAAAACTAAAGCAGTATTTGTAATCATAAACAAATTGCTCGTTCAAATATAAGAATAATAATTATCTTTAATTTTCACCAAAACGGCCATTTTAATTTAGTCGAGTTACTTTAATAGTATCTTAATTTTAACAGAAAGTAATATTTCCTTACAGAATAATTTTTGTTGTTGTTTTAATGGCACATTGAATTAAAGTTGTACATTTAAAGATATTGACCTAATGTTTTTACCATTTAATTGATACTTCTTTTTTTTATAATTTCTTTGGATTACAGATTTTAGCTCAAGAACTTTTATATATCTTCTTTAATCTCTTTCTGGGTGAAAAAGTTATTCAGTCTTTCTGTTCTAATTTATAATAAAATGCTTACCTCATCCCATTGGATATCCATCCACATCCTGTTGAAAGCAGAATGTTCCCGAATGGCTTTGATGCAGTTTGGAGATAACGGGTTTCTGTCATTGACATCTCTTAGGCACTCTTCGTGTGTTTCAGGCAAAAAGTACTCGTCTTCAACTCTTTTCCATAACTGTTTTTGCAATAATTCTCTGTTGGATTCGTAACTCAATTTACCCTGCAAAAATAAATAACAAATTATGAGCATAAACTATTGTTTATCAAATGATCAGTTAACAATTTTAAAAAAATGGCAGATGTTTTACAGTTGGAATGTTTTTACATTGAATTTACTCAGGTATTCTTCAGGTGTATGTTTCAACTACTTTTAATAAACAAGGAAGAAAAGAAATTGTTGCATTCTTTTCTTGTTTTTGTTTTTCAAAAAATTCTGCTCCTTATTAATTAATCCTCTAGCGATAATTTTGTCAATGACCTTGAAAAAAATTGCGGTTCTTACAAGTGCAAGTTTATTCAAAGTACTATACGATATTTTAAAATACTATATTAAATTCATTTTCAAACATTTACCAACACAGGTTTAAAGAAAAATAGCGTCAATTATTTATATCGTTTTATTGCATTATAAATGTTCTATATAACTTCTTCCACTCAAAAAATTGTTTAAGCATGTCTGGTGTTATTATGTTCAGAGTACACGTGTTTTAAGATCGTCCGAGTTGCGTGATAATGGTACTACATACACGTTGTCTTTCACAAAGTCTCATAAGAAAAAATGTGATGATTGCAAAGACAGCCTATTTCTTCAGATTAATGATACCATTTACATTACATGTTTTTATGAGTATTGAACAATCTCTTCCAAAAAAGTCTATGAAACACACATTAAACTAAAATTATATGTTCCGTTTTTTCACACTGAAAAATAAAAAACGCCTTTTCTCGCTGAGACATTATTTAGACCGATAGGTATTGTAATTGCAACTTCCTTAATATCAAAGGGAATGAGCAAACATTTCAGTTTTCTTATTTTTTTTTAATCAGTTATTCTAAGTTACGTCATTATTTGAACATTTTAAAAATTATAAAGCTAATTCAAATCAAGACTGAAACAATCTAAAATAAACTTTTATACAAATACTCCATTAAAAAAATAGCTTTGATAAAAAATATATATGTATCTCAGTAATTGTATATAAGTTTTTAATAATATTGGTAAAGATATAATAACCCTTTCATTTATCAAAGTTTTGAGTTTGATAGAAAACATCGTATCTAAATGGAATGTTTTACATCGAAAAAACAATTATAGAATTCAAAACTAATTAGCGCGATTTGTCAGCATTTCAGTTAAAATTTCTTTTATGGCAAAGGAATACCTACATTTACAGCGACTTTCATTTCCTCCCATGGGCATGATGATTCTCCTCTCTTTGGCCAGTTGATTGCTGTTCTGAAATATGCCCATTGCTTACCAAATTCGCGACCATAATGAAATTCGTCTGGTTTTTGGAAG
Organism: Maratus speculifer; assembly: GCA_964019185.1. Classification (NCBI taxonomy): domain Eukaryota; kingdom Metazoa; phylum Arthropoda; class Arachnida; order Araneae; family Salticidae; genus Maratus; species Maratus speculifer. The sequence goes on from OZ025289.1 coordinate 302,228,990, forward strand.
TACCCGATGGCATGATCAAGGTTTACCTAAAAAGTTGAAAAATGGTATTACATTTAAGCTTAAAAAATGTAACAATTATAAAAGTTGTACTGTAATAAATTCAAAAATTGTTATACTTGTGTATTTCCAAATTTAATTTGTAATGGAATATATTTTAGAAAATATATATATATAAAAGAAAAAGAAAAAGTAGGATAAAACAGTATATCTGAGTTTTGATTAAATTTGAGCAGCCCTCTCGTGGGTACTGGTTAAAATATTAGGATGTATCAAAAGTATTATTGTTTGCCTGGTACTTGTCCCCCACTATTGTTTAACTTAAAATGTCACAAAGAAGGTTACATTATGTTCCTCTATATTATTTAATCAGACGGATTTTCCCGTTTATTTTTAGTTCTAATGGTTTATAGGAATATTTTTATTTTACTGATCTTAAGTCAATATTTTAAACTGAGCTTTAAAGGTACTGAAGCTTTTCGTAAAATTTTAGAAATCGAAATTCGGGAGATAATTAATATTCTGAACTTATTTCACAAAACTTACTCAAACGTTTTAATGAAGAAAACTTGAACAATGAAACGTAACATAAATATGACAGGCATGAGTTGTGAATTTTCAGGAGTTGAAAGGAAAAGTACAGCATAATCTATCAGCTAGATCACGGAAAACTATGTCATTGCAACTATGGCACTCCATCCAGACTATATAATGAGATTTACATAAGCTTAAAATAACTTTTAGGAAGTGAACAGTGGACAAAAAAGTGAAAGTACTTTTGGTACACCTTAATACTTAGCATTGGGGTAGACGGTAAAGCGGCCATTACTGTATCTCCATACTGGCACTAAAATAGTTTCTATGTTTAAAAGTTTTTTTTTATCATATTTTTGCTTTATTTTTTGCTTTATTTTTTTTATTTTTTGTTTGCACTAGTTTTCAAAATTCTTAAATATGACCACATTTAGACTTACTGAAACTTTTATAATACTATGTGTTACATTATTTAAAAAGATTTATTTTCAACAGTAAAACTGTTTGTAACACTTAAAAGGCATTTCCAAGGGTCTTTTCCTATCCATATTCTTTTGGTTTAAACCTGATGTCCTAAGGAGTATATTAAATGAAAATGTATATTGGAAAATACTAGTTCAAAAGCCCGCAAAAAATCTTTGAAAAAAAAGTTGATCTAATCTACATAGACAAGAGTGAATACGATTTTTATAAAGCTGTTAAAGTAGGGAATAACTTTCTTGCAATTTATCAATTTGTAGTGAAGATAATTATCTTTTGGTCTTTAAATATTAAATATATTAGAATGGAATATTATCATTATTTTTTCTTTGTTAAAATTGTAAAATAAGATATCTTGTTTCTTTTTTAAGTAAAATCTACATTTCCATTTAGATTAATACAGCTACACGATTTTAGTATACCACTAGGGTAAGATCGTATTTTTATAAACCATCATTTATTAATAAAAATATGATGAAAAAGAATATGTATGTGCCTATTTCACAAATTTACATTTATTTTTATTTATTTATTTATTTATTTGTAACTTTTATAACTTTTTTTAAAGTAAAAATGATATTTTGTTTTAAAATATCAATTATAACAATTTTAAATCATATTTAAAATTTTCTGATTATTTTAATATATTTTTATTGTAAGTGCGTATGCAGAGGTTATCTTAAGGCTTAAAATTTTTTTTAAGTATTATTAAGCATTTTTATTAAATAAATTTATTTGTATATCTAAGCGATTTGTGAAGATCAATTAGTTATACGTACTTCATAAGGCCTGTCATCCTTTGCTGTCTTTGAAACAGCCTTAACACGAAGTAAGTGGAGAGTTTTATCGTAAGTGTGATTGTAGTCCATCAAGAAGTAAGCAGTACTAAACAATGGCTCTGCTGTTACACTGATGTTCAATGTGTGTCTAATGTGTGGCAGTAAATAGTTAAGTATGTCTGATACAGCTTTTGCATTTCCGGAGAAATCAGAAAAGCTTTCCTGTTCTTTCGGTTTCATGTACTTTGACCAATCATCGTCTCCAGGTCGGGTTAGTGAGTCTGTTTCGTCTTCAGATTGCCTTAACCTTCTTGAAGAACCCCATGGTGAATTGTCATCTGAGTCGTCATCGTTCCATTGTTTGAGTTTTGATGATTCTGTGTTCCAGTCATCATCATCATCCTCAGACTGCCTAGATTTTTGTGAGTTTTCCCATATGGATGGGAAGTCACCCTCCCACTGCTTGAGGTTTGGTGAGTCTGTGGTCCAGTCATCGTCATCATCTGATTGCCTTGAACCGCTTCTCAACCATGCTCTTTCAGGTACATCGGATTGGAGGTTCCTCTGTGAGTTCCTGTAATTATCTGTCTGTCGTTGTTTGTTCCAGCTCTGGGGATTCATTGATCTTGTAAATCTTGGTACATGTTTGCGACTGTATTGAATTCTGAAAGTTGCCTGAAAATATAAAAGATTACTCTATAAATTTTATATTACTATTATGGAACATGTAATTTCATTTTTTAATAATTCTTTCGCTATATTTTCAAAATAATTTATTATCCTTATTTTTTAAGTGTTTTTTTTTATGATAACAAAGATACTCGATATAAGTTTGATGCAAACTATTTAAAATTATAGATAAAATAAAAATCCTTGAAAAAACAAAACATTTTTCTTGTTTAAAAAAATAATTGTAATATTAAAAAAACATCCTGAAATATGGATAAAAATTTAAAAAATAAATTTAAGTTATAAATTAAAATTTTTAGAAGCATAATTTGAAAATTTTAAATGTTTACTATTATTTAATTTCTTTTTTTACTCAATTATTTTTTCAATAAAAACATCATTGCGGGGATAGTTATAAAAACAAATTAATTAATATATTATGAACAACTTTTTAACCTAATATATTTAATTACTGAAAGATGTAATGAAACATTTGCAGCATTTCGTGGTATTAACAATTCATATCAGAACGTTTTAGTAACTATTACTTTACTGTTCTAATAAAACAGCAATAACATTTTTTACAGTCTGTGTAATAGGTGAAATATATATAATGCTTAATCTCTCATATATTTCAATATTTATTTAAATCTGTCAATCAACCTAGTATAAGTTTTCAATGTAACCATTAGGCAAAGACGTGTCTAAAAATATTTTCACCAGAAAGTGAAGATTAATTTTAATCCCTCACTTTTCATGTAAATAAAAATATGTATTTTGAGGCAATATAAAAATTTTATTATTATAATTTAATCAAAATAACATACAATGCATAATAACATTACAATAGTTACCACATAAACCCATCTTACTTTAAGCAGTTGTGGCCAGTCGATTAAAAAATACAAAGAAGATATAGAAGAAAAATATGAATATATTTGTTGCATACTTGATTGCACTATTACACAAAATTGCAAAGCATTAATTTAGTTTAAAAATGAAATAAGTAAAGGCTTAAATACCGTTACTAAATGTATTATAACTATAATTTAAAGTTTCTTCGTTTATTGGTACAAAATGTTTAGAAATTTTGAGTTATTTGTGTTAAAATTCCTTATTCTATTTATTTTTTCTTTTTACCCACATATTTTATTAGAAAAGTTGCCAAATTTGGCGGGTTCATTCGTGACCAGGGCTACATTCGCCGTCTTATCCGATTCTTTTTACAGGTAATACGTATTTCAATTAATTTTTTCTACATATTTTTATTACAAGAGTAAAACCGAGAGAAAAAGCATTCAGTTTGAAAAGTTTTATTCTTAATAATACAATTCAAACCTAACAAAAAGCTGAAGTGTCTACACTTTTTATTTAAACAAATAAACGCAAAATTAGAGAAGGGGGGGGGACATAGTATAAATTAATAGATGGTTGCCCTTCTCAAATTATGAGTTTCGGGACATTTATGTAAAATTTAGGCATTGAAGGTAATCATTCTTTGAAAGTATTTATTAAAAACCATGGTCAACTTGATTTATAAAAATTTACTGAGTAATGTGCTCTCTAACACGATATTTCAGATATTGTAGGATAATCATCTAAAAGAAAGTAGATAACAATTTTCTAAATACGATATAATTTTTTAATCCTTACAGTTATAAAATATGCTATTGATCTAGCATATGTTTTAAGAAAGATTCGACATTTTTTATGCCACTTCGATATCTACTTGATCAATTAAAATAAACATGTAATGGAAGGAGCAGTTGAGATGTATATCTTTAATTACAAGCTAGTCAAAAATAAACTGTGTCCTTTGATATCAATGACAATCATACTTCATTCTCTCCTGTCCACAGAGTTCTGTCTTCTAGGAGTGTGATGTTTGCAGATTTGTATCTCCATCCAGCGTTCAAAATATTTCGGACAGCCAAATGCAAAGCTTCGGTGGGAGTTCTTGGCAATTTCTGGTGGAATAGGCTCAAGTCTTCTGTGAATACTTCAACGTTGAATGGTGGCATTCCAACAGGGCTAATCTTTTTTACAAACTGTAAGATGAATGAGAAAACATTAAAAAACTAGTTAGACTCAATTTGTTTTCTAAAACTATGTTTTTAGAATCGTATCTTAAATTTTAAAAGCTTTATTTTAACCACTATTTGTATATTATTGTCTGCATTTATACACTATCTAAATTCAAATGCTTATTTCTAATTCTGAAAAGATTTAATTCTATTTATCTATTTAAAAGAAAAATAATTATGAAAAATTCACAAAAAAGTAAAAAGAATAATTATTAGTAAATATTACTTGCTATATATAGCATTTTTTCTGCTTGCTAAAAGATGAAAAGCTTATAACTCTATAAAAATTCTGTTTTATTTCCAATGGAAGTGGACAGTGTATAATAAATAATAATGTATTCTATAAAATAATATTAAAGAAATTAATAATCTCTTCTAGGTATCTTTTAATAAACGTAAAAATGTAATATTTTTTAATGAAATTTAAAATTGTAAAAATTTATTATCCTGGTTAAAATATTATCGTAAAAATAAATTATGGTAATAAACATGCACATAATGCAGATTTACTTCAAAGCATTTTTTTTCTTTAAAGCAAACATCTATTTTTAAAATAATTAGTTTTATTAGAAATAAGAGATTTAAACATTTCTTTTCTAAAATATTTAATTTTACACCAAAAAGAAATTTCAATACTTATATTTTTTGTATACCTTAAATGGCGTTGGAAGAGTTCTGATTGGCACCCTTTCTCCTTCCAAAGGCAGAGTTTCGAGTTCTTTCTTTCCGGAGTAAGTTCCTGATTCAGTGTAGTAGTACAAGACTTTCTTTGGCATTTCAGGAATCTTATATTTAAAGATTACGTTGGGGAATTTATTTCCATTGTATTTGATTTCGAAAGGATAAGTCATAGAAATTTTGTGTGTGTGGTAAACTCCGACCTCTTTGCAATCACCGATGTTCTTCATGTGATGAGTGAAAATTTTAGACAGGTGAATGCTGAAAATAAAATAATGATAAAGTTAATAAATTTTGAAAATCACTCAAAGGTAAGAAGATGAAAATACTATTACATATTCTGGAGCAATGATAATTTAAAACCCAGATTTCATAATAAACTGCAATTAATATCGTGTTCGAGAATTTTCTGAAGATTGTTCGTTTAGACATAATAGCGCTATGACTATAAAAATTGAAAAGAATTAAAAATTTTTATTTGATTACATTTTATTAATATATGTTTTATGATAAATATTGTTGCAATATTTTTTTCTTTATATAAAAGTAACTATTTCCTCTCTGTTATTGTTCGGATTTTTTTATGTCCTTTTTTTTTAGATTTAAACAGCACGACATCAAACATTCCCTTTACTAAGCATTCAGATTTACTTTTAGAAAAAGAAATCGTTATTATTATTTTTTTTATTTTTATAAGACATTTTATAGCTTATAAAAAGAAACTACGCTATAAATATATAAAATGAAGTCTTATTTTTCATTAATTTTTTAAGTTATTGTTAATTAATAATTAATAATAAGCACTTTATTACCTGGGCCTGAAGTGGAAGTCAAAGTGATTTAGTGTTGGTTTAGTGTCCATACTTTCTGCAGTTTTGACTCCCAAAGACAGCACTACGGGTTGCCTCATCTGGAACTCCACTGGATATGGAAGAGTTTTGGCAACAGCAACAGTGTGGTAGGTGGATGGAAGGAACAGTTTAACCAAATAACCGGAGTATTTCGAGGTTGACTTTCTCAAGTATTTCTCGAAGATTGCAGTGACTGCAAGTAATTAAAACAATATGAAATACTAGTATTGAAAGAAAAAACGATATATATATTATATAATGATAGAAGTAAAATTAAAAAAAATTCTTTTAAATACATTAAAGCTGGTATTATGTACCTTACTAACCCTTTATAGTACCATGTACCACATCTGGTACATACCTAAAAACATTATAATTTTCATTATATGCCATGAGTTTGACCAATATAATCTCTATGTCTGATCAAAAACAAGCCAAAGATAACATATATTTAGTCTACGTCATATGACTGTATTAGACAAAAATATTTGAATTAAATCTTCGGAAATTTCAATCAAGAATTTTTATCAAGCTATTAAGGTAAGATTTACTTTCAACCTTTTTTCTGAAAATTTAAAAATATTAATATAAAAATTGGCAGAGTGTTAGGCAAATAAAATTAAGCTAATTTAGTTGCAAAATACAGCAATACAATATTTTAAAACAGTAATTGTGTACATATGGCACATACCATAAAATATCAAATTTTAGCTGAAAATTAGAAAAATTATTTATTTATTTATTATTTATCCATTATTAGACCAATATATAGATTTCGAATATTTTTTTCAGAAAAAAAACCCGTGCACTAAAGGTTTAGTTAAAGGCAGTTAAAATGCAGAAAAAAAAAGTTTTTAGCATTTATTTAAATATATTTTTTTATTTTTGTTTTTACATAAACACTTTTATCACAAAATATATTGCTTTAAGAATTAGGTGTCAAAATTTACTAAGAACTTTTACTTACATTCTTCCTTTGCAGCTTTGATTGTGCCGATATCTAAATAGTAATAGGAGCTTTTATAGAAGAACTTATGATAGGTAACAAGTCGAAGATCTTCAACAGTGCGAGGTGTCATGAAAGCCATTCCCTTTTTACCCTGTACATAACACATAAAAAAAATTCAATTCACAATTAGATTAATTTTAATACAAGTATTCTAATTGAAAATGATATCATATTAATTGCAATTTTCCAACTGGGCAAACAATGCTCAGCCAGGATTCGAACTAAGAAACTCTTGACTGAAGCTGTCAATGTTCTATCAACAGAGCTATCCCAGATGAGACTAGAGGCCCTAATTCACCTAGCTAATCTAACCAAATATTTATTTTATGTTTTACGAAAAATAGGCATTTTACGATACTATGAATATTATAGTGTTAAGGCGTCTTAGGACTCTTAAAATTAGAAAAAAAAACAGCGAGACCATTTTCAACATTTAATATATTAAAATGTTTTTTATTTTAAGACACAATTTTATATTGGGATGAAAAATATATGTTCTTTTATTTCATGAATTAAAAAAGTTAAAGATGCAGAATTAGCATTTACAGGAAGCTCGAAACTGTCAATTATTTGATTAGCAAAAAATCGATATAACAGTTTACTGAAGGATTACAAAATAAATTTTGCAACTACAATGGAATTTTTGGTCCTACTTATAGTACTTCAGATCACAATAGTAACCCTGAAGCTAAATAATTTTGTATTTAAAGCATTTTTTTATTTTTAATACAAAGTTGAATTTAGATAATACGAAATTTAGAAAATTTCAACAATAGAATCACCAAGAAAAAAAAAAGAAAAAACTTTTTTAGCAATAAAAAGTTTTAAATTCGGTTTATACAGACTAATATGAAACATATGTTTGGAAAATTTCATAAAAAAGTATTCAGAATTTTTTGAGATATCGAGCGCGTTATGCCCAAAGACGTCATTTGAAAAAAAATGCCTTCAAAGTTTCTAAAACACCGCTTCATCTATTGAGTGGATATAATTCTAAAAGCATAACTTAAGTTCTAATAGGAATTTCAAGGAAAAGATTATATCAAAGTGTTAGAAGGAAAAAAAGTTTACCGTCTAAAATTTTTTTTTAATTTCCAAAATTTTAAAGTTTTAAGAATCCTGAGACTTCTTAAATGATAACATGTTGGGTAAATTAGGTCCTCCAGATTCGCCCGGGGTAGTTCAGTTGGCAGAGCATTGGCAGATTCAACCAAGAGATCCCTGGTTCGCATCCCAATCTGGACATTGTTTGCTCTGTTCGAAAATTGCAACTCACAGTTGTCCAAAAAATATTCAATAATGCGAGAATATAAGATGACGTGAGTACCAAAATTCGTCTATCCGAAATTTGTTTTACAATGAAAACCAATAGACGCTGTTCGAGGATTTTTACGCTTCCTCAAAATTTGATTTTAGATAAGGCGAATTTTGAAACTCACGTCCTCATATTTATTTAATTATTTATTTATTTATTTACTTTACCTCCTTAAGCTTTATATTTTAAGTATTTTACCCTTGATGTATTTTAGGATATTGAGGCTCCAATCGGAGGTGTTTAAATTCAAAATTATTTTGACGTCCAATGTAATATCATTTTAAAGCTTTCTAACAGTAGTACAGTAATAATTATATGCAGAAGCTAGATATACATTTTAAAAAGTCGAAAATCGATTCATATTATCATGGCTTTCACTTGTAAGGAGACTGCCATATTATGAGTAAAGCCAATTTTACAAAAAGAGCATTTGGAGCTTGCCTATGAATTTAAGTTGACTGGAGAAAACATCGAAATATTTTGTATTGTGGTAGTTTTCTTTTCAAATGAACTTTGGATCATAAAGAAAATAAATATGATTATAAAAATAAGTATTTACTTTGAAAAGATAGTCAATATTACTAAGACGATTGTTTTACATTTAACCATTCCGCAAATAATAATAATAAGTAAATAAATAAATATAATATAAAGAAAATAAATTATGATTTTAAAAATAAATATTTACTGTGTAAAGTTGTTGCTTTAGATTTATAATTCTGCAAATAATAATAATAATAACAATAAATAACAATTAAAAATTCAATTGAAAAAATTGCTTTAGAAGCATATATTTTATTTAAAAGGAATTATTTAATATATTTAATGTAAATAATTTATGCTTACATATTTATTTATTTATTGTACTTAAAATTGAAATTTATATTTCAATAAATCATAAGAAAGTACCTCTCCGAAAATCTCTCTTTCTCTTGAAATTGGTTGGATGTTTCTCATGTCCATGTATTTGAGAAGCTTCTCGATGATCTTTTCTTCGGTCAAACCTTCGATGTTAACAGAACTCTGTAGAAAAACGGAGACATTAAATATTTGCATTTAATAAGAAAAAATCTATTTCAGGTATATTCTTTATTTGCTATTTCATTAATAAGGTTTTTTTTTTCATGTTTTTAATAGTCAAATAGAGGAAAAAATCTTATTATTGTCACACAATACTTGCAAAGTTAAATCATAATATAACATATTTATCTTATAATGGTTATTTCTATTAAATTTGCATTAGAAATTTTATTGGAATTATAAATGGAAAAGAGCATTTTGAAGGGATGCGTATTTGATACAGAATATCTTAAATTTTAATCTCACAATTAGTATTATTCATGAACTTAAAATATATATAATTTTAGAGGTTATTAATGTTAAAGTTTGTGACAAAAAATAGCATTTTCAATGTTGTTGATTTTATTATTATTATTTTTTTTAATACTTATTATTTTGTTAAATTGTAAAACATAAAATTTCAATTTACTTCCTTCGAAACCTTTTTTATCAACCGCTGCATTCCTAGAAATCCAAACTTTTCAGTCAAAGAGAAAATATGTTTCACAAGAATTTACTTTCGATGTTATAATATTGTGCTCCCTGATATTATCATTTATCCTGTTGCTTTATTTTATTCTTTATTATTGATGTTTAAATGCTACTTAATTTTTACCTCCATTCTTTCAAACCATTTGTAATTCCGTTATTCTCATCATACTGTGACATATATCTAATTTTTAAAAGTTTTTTTTTTTTTTTTTTTATGGAGGGAGTGAGATATTTTAAGTGAAAGACTCTTTATTTTCAATTATATTTTGTTGTAGATCCAAAATTCATGAATATACATACCTGGAATATAACATCTCTCAAGCTGTCCATGGTGTAAGAAAGGGAGTGGTAGAATGTGCTTGGAACAACAGATTCATTGTTTGGTGTGTATTCTAAGCGTCCTTCCAAACCAAACTGACGCAGTGCTGTCAAAAATACATAATTAGGTATCAAGACCAACAAAAAATAATTTGTAGTAATATTTTAAAATATTGACATATTAAATCAGAAGAAAATCATTTGACAGATACGAAAATGTACACAAAATGAGCTTGTTAAAGTGCATAATGCATTTTTATTAAGTGTAATGTAAGTCCAGTAGGCTTACCATTAGTTTGGCATAAGTTTTAAAAGATATTAAATTAAGAAAAGAATATGGAATATAAATATTTATTCTTTCGAATCGCAATTTTTCTCAATTTTCGTTGCAATTTCAAAAAGTTTCGTACATTAAAATGCATTTTTTGTTTTTTGTATACGAGGATACATTTAAAAAATAATAGTATATGGAATTATTCGCGTAATATTTTGAAATTCAAAAGAAATTTAGAAGTTTTTTTTAAAGGAATTGCTTAAATGACCTTTATAATGTTTTAGATATTTTAGGTAAAATCAAACATTTATATGCTGATACATCATTATTTTTTAAACTCCTCTAAAGACTTGAAGGACATCCATTATTTTCGAAGGATATACTAATATAGCTCCTTCCACGTGTGTTTATACGTACAATTGCTCTACTCATTTATAAAAATAAAACAATTAATTAAGATGATAATATATTAAAAATTCAATGTAATTAAATTGTACGATCTTCTTTTTGTAACATTAAAATAAGATTAACAGATTATTCTTACCATCGAAATATGTCCACATGTGATTTTTAGCATGGTGCATTCCAATATCAAATCTCCTTAATTGAGGTAAGATTTCTTTGATTCGGTGTGATCTGAAAATGAAAAGTAAATAAAAGCCTGTTTAATATAATGCAATTTAGCATTATGTAATTATTGTTAATATATTTCTACAGTTTTAATATGCAAGCTTGATAACTTTTACAGCTATGTATATTTATTTTAAATAAAACATAACCAAATTGTAAAATACATAATATGAATGAATTATAAAATATATAACTATATTATAATTATATTGTATTATCTTATTTAAAACTTTAAACTAAACCAAACAATTAGAAAATTAAAGATTTAATAAGTTGATGCCTTTAACAATACTTTTTTTAAAAAAGCACACAAAAAAGAGACAAAATTAAATCTAAACTAGAAATTCACATTTACAAAATAAAATAAATAAACTAGGCTCAAATATTTTCTCTGGTAGGAGAAAAATTATCAGCTCTTTTTCTAGCTATAAGGAAAGTATTTTAGTCTTTGTGAGATGTTTCACTTTCATAAAAGGGAAAGTAATAGATTAAAAGAAAATATCATATTGGTTAAAAATATTGCATGTGTTTACTTTATCTCTAATTTAAATTAATTTTCTTAAACGTTTTCATAAATCATTAAAATACTACTTTACAATAATTCGATTACCAACTTATAAAAGTTTCATCTTATCAGTAAAAGAAATAATTTTACTATTGTTATTGTTATTATTGCAATATATTTTAGCTTGATTTGCACATACATATTTCAAATTACTATCAGCTAAATATGGAAATAACTCCTTGTGTTTAATACAGATTATTTATAATTTCAGAGCAACTTTGAAAAAGTGTTAAATACACTAAAAAAAATGCACGTGTTATGTGGATTATATACTTTTACTTTTTACTCATACTAATGTTGCGTTTAAGTGAAAGACAATATTAACTATGTAAATCGGTATTATAATTTCTTTGGTGTAAAACGTTATTCTCTGTTTGGATACCAGCTATATGTAAATGAGAAAATTTTATTTGCTCGCTTTTCTATACGTATCTATGCATTTCTTTTATACCATCTCCTCCAAATAAAAAGAACAGAAAATGTGTTTCAGTACCAAAAGGATGTCTTAAATTGACTTATGCAGAGCGTCAAACCTTGCAAGCTATATTATTTCTGATCTCAGATTCTTTAACTTAACAAAAGATGTTGATTTTGGATTTCTTTTCCACAGTTTAAAATTCCACAGGATAGTTTCAAAACAATATTTAAAACTTTGAGAAAGCTCAAAATTCTCTCTACGAACAGTCTTATTTATTTAACAAGAACTGTATAATATTTAAATTTTTGGTGTTTTACAACCATCTGGTATCATTATAATCGTTCTTGTTATTCTTATAAGTATTTTTAGAAAAATTAGTTACATAAAATAATTGATTCACTACTCTGCAAGTAAAATTAAAATTTTCGATGATTAGGAATATATATGAGCATTCTAGAATATGATTAAATCAGTTTTTAAATGCATTTTAAATGAGCATCAGGATTAAATGAATCGAATCAACAGAAAAAATATCTTACAAGAGTTGCATGCATGGCAGGGTAGAGTTTCCGAAAGTCTCCAAAGTGGAAGTTACGAAACTGCCAACTTCTCGACTTTTCTCAAACCAAGAATGAATAGCGACCTTTTCCAAAATAGCAATGGATGGCTGACACCTCATCATGACTCCAAATGCAGCGTTTCTAACTTTTGGTGCCTCGGTTTCATTGAAGTATATTGGAAGTACAATCTCCATTACCTGTTTAAAACAATTTTAGAAAATTTATTACAATACAATATATACACATCTAAACATAGTAGTCTAACTAAAATAAAATGCGCTTTGAAATAGTTTGCATGAGAATTTGTGTAAAAATTAGCAAGGAAAAATCTCTACCCAAAATACAATTCATTGGTATTGAGAAATCATTGTCTGTTATTGTTTTAAACTGATGATTTAAATTTTTAAATAAGTTCAAGCAGTTTTATATTCCTTTTTTTAAAGAATGTTTTACAACCAAATAAAAATTTAGTCATCTTAATTAAAGGCCACATTTTATTTGACTTTCTGATAGATTTTGTCGAAAATTTATTTTTTCTAATCTAAATATTGCCCATTTATTCAGTTTAAACTTTATACAAAATTTGTATTATATTTAAATAATTATTCAAAGCAAAGTTGATACATTGTTTTCAATTTATGCTTCTGAAATTTTATCATTTTAGCCGTTAAAATGTTGCAATATTCTGCTAAAAAAATTAACACGTTTTATAGCAGCTGAAAGCAAAAAGACATATTTTGGTTCAATATCATTGAAAGTGTATGTTAGATGAAATATTTATTGCAATCGACTAAAGACCTCTCAGAGTAAAGATTTTCTCCTTACTCTTCAGAAATTTTATTTTCTGGATTCGGTCATTACATGTTTTAAATGAGAAAAAATCCAATTTTTTATTTTAAGTTTAAGAATAAGTATTATGAATGTCATAAACTAAAATTAGAAATCTTCTCAGCATTTTTTCCATCTTAAAGTCATTTTAATACATTTAATTTTTTTATGAAATTTATCAATCAGCAATTTAAAATGGATAAATCGGTATACTTTAACTTCTTTAATATTTTCTTCTATTTTACTGAATATTTTCAAAATAGGCATACAATGAATAGTTATGTGATTGTAAGGTACTACATATCATATCAGCATAATGGTTATTATAGCTTATAATAGTCATTTTTTATTATTTTAGATGGATTAATAAAAATTGAATTTTTGGTTTATAAAGAAAAAGTTGTTTAGAATATATTTAAGTAAGCTTTTTAATTGAACAGTAAGTTACATCGCCTATGTTTTGTCCATTGTGAGGTTTAAAAAATAGAGTTTCTGCGACTCAAGACTAAAACTGCGAGTTAAAATTCGCGTGGAATATTTAATTGAAACAGATAAATAGCTTTTAAAAATTAAACAAAATTATTTATTGCATTTCTTAAATTAAGGGATTTATTAAATTTAGATTTTTTTTAAATATATAGTGTACTTACTTCTACTGGATGCCTTCCGGCAATGTTGTGCAAAGCATGTATAATTGCAGATTTCATGAAGGACATGTGTCTTGGGCTGAAATGTTGCATGTTCTGTGCAGTTCCATGAGCATAATCAATGACTTCCCACAAAGCTTTCTCCATGCCAGTGTGAGTAAGAGTTTCAATGTAAACTGCTATTTCTTCTGGACGGCGGGTGTTTTTCAGTTTGCGGCTGATTTTCTGAAAAATAATAATTGTATTTATTAAATGCATGAATATGTTGGCCTTCTTTTAGTATTAGAAATGAGTTGTTATGCATTTTTTTAAAAAAATAATATTTTGCTAGGGAATTTTTTTAAGTTTCCTTCGATTATTTATTTGAAAAATAATTTTATTAGTTTAAATTATTCGCATTTTTAACTAATGTTCTACTCAATAGTAAAAAGGTTGATTTAAATTTTTTTTTCTCTTTTCATCAGTTATATAAATGTGATATAAATCGTCATGAAAAAGGCGAAGATATCCTTTATAGGAATATCCTCTTTTATTCATGCAATTACTGATTTATCATGATGAATTATTCCTCTGGATTCGTACAATTTGAAATAAGGAAATAACTTTAAGAAAATTTTGATTCCTTAAAGTTTGTATAAAACTGAGTTTTAAAAATTAAACAAACAAAAAACAAAACAAAAAAAAAAAAAAAAACTAAAGAGAAAGAATGTGAAATGTATTTTCTAACTTTAACGAAATATTCCGCAATTACTGACGATTACAATATCTTTGTTATTGTGAAGAGGCAATTTAAAATTAGGAGGATATATATATTTTTTTTTTAATCAGACGCAACAGATTTAATTCGTGTGAATAGTAAACTAGCCATGAATACTCTTTTTATTTCAACAGAGATATTTTTGAATATTTTTTACCTGAAATGATTAACATATTTTTAAACAATGGGAGTTTATAATTTTTATTTTATAATAAAAAGTGTCGTTTAGGCTTATAAATACGGATATAATTTTTTAGTTTAACAGAGCATGAATATTTTTTTTCTGAACTTAAACAAGGATATTTTAAAGTTTAATTGCCTTTTCTTCTTATTTTTACTTATTCCGATTATTCAAAATGCGTAGAATGCATTTTTATGCATTAAATTAAATAACTTTTTACACTTTTTTCAAAGTATGTTATGCAAGTTATATTTTAAAGTACATATAATTATTTTTGAACAATTTAATAGAATAATAATATTAATAATTGAAAAATTTTATAGTTAGTGAATATATGAAATACTTAAAAATAATTTTATACTCCCAGTAACCATTAGAATATTTCAAAAACAAAATTCATTGTTTTCACGAATTACCTCAATTACTCTCATAACTTTTTCTTCTGGGCATTTCGGCAGACCCTTGTTTTCTCTGGATTGTCTTTGGAAACTCCTTAACCATCCAGGTTGTTCTGTTTCTGTTCGAAGGACGGGCACGTTACCACAGATTTCACCAATTATTCTTCCCATAGTGAGATGTACGGCTGAGTGTAGAAGAGTACTCTTTTTCAAGAGATCATCGTGATCAAGTAATTTCTACACAAAAAATAAGGAAACAATTTAACATTTAATTATTTTCTTTTTTAAATATTTAATGTTTTAATTATTTTGTTTAAAGTTACCTCCATTTCTGCAATTGTTTCCTCGTCTGGCCTTTCAATATTTCGAGGCAAAGATTCGAGCATTTCTTTAGCTTCCCAGACGAGCATGTTTTCGTTTCTCATTAATTCTTCCTTGATGTATTTTACAATAAACTGCACAGATTCTTGAGTTCCAATTAAAGGCAAAATTTCCAACCAAATTTGTCTGTAAAGAAATATACAGTTGATATTTAGAAAGGGTGACTTTTTATTTAAATTGAAGATTGGTCATCTTAAATTTTTTTCGGAATATCTCCATGAGGCTCGAGTTACTTATTTAAAAACTATAACAAAAATAAAACTATGTTCATATACATAAGATTCGTTAAATTTCATAATGAGCTTTTAAAATTGTTATAGTTTTATTATTATTATTATTATTACTAAGAATTTAAATAAATCTTTATATAGCTCATAACAATCGGCAAGCAAATAAATATTTAAAAATTTATATTGAATCTACGTATTATGCCTACATATATATATATATATATATATATATATATATGCAACCGTTATACAACGCTACAAATCAACATCCACTGCGAATAAATTTCACAATTATATATATATATATATATATATATATATATATATAATTCATTTATAAATAAACGCAAATATAATATAAACATAGGAACTATATATAATATATATATATATATATATATATATAATTCATTTATAAATAAACGCAAATATAATATAAATATAGGAATTATAAATAATAATACATATTGTTATCTATTTTTATGTATTTTCCCTAAATCTTAAAAGATAGCATAGTTGCGGCAATAAAATTTCGTAGTTTATGTTTTAAATGGCATCTTTACATTTCAGCTTCTCCTCACAGAGGATAGCATTGCAATCTCGTATTCATCGATTCTCGTTAATTTTAATTTTGCTGAGTCATGTTAGCTAGTACGGGATGTCATGCTTACTTTTCTGGTAAGTTTTAAGTCTTGGATTGATTTTTTTTTCCTTTGTTAATCGATTAATTTGTTTATTTATTTCATTTATTTTTTCTGCAATTCTCGTGTGTAATTATTATCTTTAACCAGTAAATGATATTGTTTCTTTCAACTGTTGTGGTTATTTTGATATGTTAAGAAGTGCTAAATTTTGTTTTTTTTCAAGCATATTGCTGACAATATTCGACAAAATAACATATCTTTTCTATGAATTAGCATGTATAGAACCTCTGAAGAATCAGTATGCTACTCATAGTTTTAAGGCTTCGGCATTTTTGTTTATCCTGTTTAATTAATTAATTAACTATTTTCCTATTTTATTTTTATGTTTGCGATTTCAATTATATATATATATATATTATTTAACGTGCAAGTTGTTACTATTCATGAAAAACTAGTATCATAATTATTCTAATAAACTTTATTATGATACTTACCTTTCTACACTTCGGCTATCTGATTCAAATTGCATGTTATTCAACTTCGGTAACTTTTCTGCCAATTTTTCAAAGTCGGAAACTGTGAATGTTGACAAAGCATCTCTCAACAAAATGATTTTTTCTCCAATAGGGGAACCTGGTTCAGCTTTAACAATGAGTTCTGCTACTTCCTTCAAAAGGTGTGTTGCTGACTCAATTGCCTCTCCTGATTTTTTGTAATTGCAAAGCTGATCAATTTCTGGAACAAAAACAAAAGAAATGAATCTATCGTGAATTTATTTTTTAATATAGGTTTGAAGCTTGTTATTGTTATAAATATGTTTTTGTTATATTTGTTACTCAGTTTTAAAAAGTGGTATGCATAAGATTTGAATTTCCCAAATAAAAAAAACTCGTCTCTATGTTGATAAACGGAGTATAATTTGCTCATTATTAACAATATTTTATTGATATTTTATTAAACACAATTAAATGTTGAAAAACCATTATTAAGCAGTAAAATAACTAGTAAAAGCTCAAAAATGAAATGATGAAGACAAAAAATGTGTAATCAATAAAATGGTGAAAAACTATTAAAATCAAAGAAGAATTCTGAAAAAAAAATTCTTATTTTCCACTATGATTAACTTTTCTATTAAGGATGATTCCTATAAGAGAAAGTTTAAAAAGTGGGAATTAGTTTTCATTAAATAAAAAAAAAATAAAATAAATAAAATGACAATAAAAATTTCAAAATATAAAAAAATGGCTATTTCTTCAACTTCTAATACAAGAAACTCGATATAAAATTGAGGAAGAATGATTTTTTTAAATATGTTTTTTAATGAATTGAAATTAGTAAGAGATATTATTTGTTGAGAGTTAAAAAAAATTTCTAAGTTCTGGTTTACAATGTATTTCAGTAATAAATCTATTTTTTTTTTTCCAAATATAAATTTTAGATGTTTACCATCTTCGCTAAATTCCATTTCCTTTTGATGGAGATCCTCATAAGTAACTTGGCCAGATTCTACATTGAGCTTTTCTTCATTTGTAACATCTGTTCTTTTCAGGTGATATCTAAAGAAATAATGATTGAAATATGTCAGATCGCCTTCTTTTTGTAAAGGTAGATATTCAAATACAACATAATTCATATTTCATCTCAGTAACATCTAAATGCCTACCTGATCAGTACTTCCATATCTTGGTCGTACATATTTGCGAAGTGTACTTCAACAGTGGTGATTATTTCAGGTGTCAGTATGTTGTCAACAGGGCTAAGAGAGTGCTGATGGCTGAAAGACTTCTTGATTGGACTGTGGTGCTATAAACGAAAATAAATTTTAGTAAGTTTATTAAATATTCATGCGCATTACAAAAATATAAAAAATGTAAAATTAATAACTAATATAAATAATTAAATAATTTAAAAATAATTCCAATTATTTTCATCTATTGAAGAAATTGTATTATTTCGAAAGCAAAAATATTAAAACACCTTTTATCTCCGCAAAAAAGAAAAAAAATTATTTTCATTAGAAATATATTTTAAAACGACACAATAATCAGATGAGTCTGACTGAAAATAATGTAAGTTTATTCTTTTTTTTTTCGTTTACAATGACTTCAAAATTTAATTCGTAGTAAAAATGTTACATTATGCAGCGTTATTAAAAATTTAAGTATTTATTAATTTTGTACAATATAAAGATTTTTTTTTCAAACATTAATGTGTAAATTTCAGTTTTAATAAGTACAATATGTAAATTTACATACGTTTTTATCTATCTGTTTATCTATATTATAAAGCAAAAACATGTCAGTGAGTGACATTGACATCAAATGTGATTGATTAATTTAGCTTTTGTTGGATATGTATTAAATTCCCAAAATCGCTCATTTTCAATCGGCAAATAGAATTTTCTTTTTTCTCTCTTTTTCTTTTCTTTTTTATTCTTTTTTACTATTTTTTTAACGTAAATGTTTAGAAAAATGTATCCTAATTTACTGATTTTACGCGTTTTTTAAAATAGTTCCTATGCATGTTTATTTTTATTTTTATTTTTAATCTGTCCGATAAAAAAATCTATAAAACTTGATTATAAAAGTTTCTTTCTTTGCTCTTAAAGCAATGTAAATAATTCATCATTTGTTTGTTTTCGTGTAATATTTTTTAATTAAATTTAGGGCTGCCCCATATAACTGATAAATGCTTAGCTACAGTAACTTTTTTCCAATCCATCAGTTGATCAATTTGATTAATTAATGAAAATTTATGGAGATTCAATTAAAATATTTTATTTACCAAATTTAGTTTAAAAATTAAAAATCTAAAATTAACTCTACAAAATAATTTTTAAATAATGTTTCACAAATGTCTAGGACATGACTAGGACATCTAGTGAAACGAATATTGGATTATGCTGATTTTTAGTAAGTAAATTTAAATCTAGTTTATATCCCGCAAATAGAAATGTGCTCGATTAGTTGCTGGATTAGTTAAAATGGCATTGGATATCATTTTTCTGTGGCCTGTCTTTTACTATGATAAAATAAACTTTTAATTTAATTTAATTTTGATCTGACGTTATCTATGTACATAATTTTAAACCTAATTTTATTGATAAGGTTTTTAATTATGTGATGTAAATTATTATATTCAAAGATTGAGAGACGGCTGGAAGAAATATTATGTAATCAAGTAATCTCATGTACATTAAATAGTATTTTTAATTTAATCAAACAAAATAAAATTGTCTGACCGGTAGGAGGCAGAAATGTGCAGAGATGACCGCCCGAGAGCTCAGCTTGCACAAATATTCACCTCATTGAATTGGGAATTGAAATTATTCGATCACATTTCCATTAAGACAAACTTCAGCTCTAAAATACTTACTGGTTCGAATCCACTTGGGCATCCAGCTCCATATTGGTTATCTTCCCATTCTCCAGTTTGCCTGCAGACTTCTGGGCAGCCTTGCTTCTGGAAGTTGTGATGCAATTTGTAGCCGGAATACCATTCTCCTTCACAGTTGTCAACTCGGCTGATGTTGTACACTACGGTTTCTGCGGGGAATTCAACATCAGGGCTAGTGGTAATCATGTAGTTGGATATGTGAATTCCATAGTCAGTGTTCTGAAAGAGATGAACATGCGAGATTAAAGTAAATGCAGCTTAGATATTTAATCATATCAAATTGTTATTATTTATTTTACTGGTTATATAATCATTTTTCTCTATTGAACAAAATTGAAGTTGTCATGTCTTAATCCATCAATCGATAGTATATTTACATCGGCGAAAATGGTGTCATATTTTTTTTTTTAATGTTTTAACAGTCATAAAACTCAAACATTTTAAAACGACTGTCTTAAATGATGTCCTGATTTCGGAATAGTTCTAATAGTGATAATAGCCTTTTTCTCAAAACAAAAAATCCTTTTCATCTATGAAATTATAATATTTTACTGTGATTGTGTCTATATGCTGTCATAGTCACTGGCCTTTATTTATGCGCTCTCTGCTTATTAATCTTTATTATGCATACTTGTAAAGTGAATCAAAATAAGTGAATAATAATAATACCAAGTAATAGGTAAAAGTAAATTCTTTGATAAGTAGAAACAAATGTAATCAAGTTTTTTGTGACAAATTATTTTGATTTTATAGTTGTGCTTAAAACGTGTTAGAAGAGGTTGGAGAACAGCAGAGAGCCGAAGATACACTATACAGGTCGACGTGCATCCCTTTATTATTGAAAAACATTAGTACTTGATACATTTTAAAAGATTCATCAAATGTCACGACTGCATTAAAGTTTAAAATTTGAAACAATTGCCAGATGATTATCTATATGCGTTTTATGTTTTTAAACCTTTTCTTAAGCAACGGATATTAACTTTTGTAATATGATAAAACATATGTGCATGGACAAATGTTTAAAAAGTTAATATTATTTAAAAATATATTTTTATTTTTTCCATGTTTAACCTTTTTAGGGGCAAATCATTTCCAATTTTAAAGTTTTAAAATAAAGGAGTAACATCAAAATTTACAAAAAATTTATTTGAAAATATGTAAAAGGCTATATTTAACCTACAAATTAAATGGAAAATATTTTACCATAATTCTGATGCCATTATAAGTGAATTAAAATTAAGTGATTTCATAAACATACCATCGTCCCGGAAAGAGTTAACCTGTTTGAAAGATTTTGGCAATATTATGAAAAGTATTTATTTAATTTAAAAATTAGTTCTTATTTTAAATTTTTAAAAATTTTAGATTTAAAAAATATATATATTTATAAAAAGATTCCAAAAACTAAATAAATTATGTAAGTATCGTTGTTATTATTATTATTATTTCGCTTTTAAAAAGTAAATTTCTATTAGAATATACTATTACAGCTCAGAAAGTTTTCGTTATAAAATGCATATAAGAAGTTTAAATTATTTAGAGAAATGTACGTTTAAAACTGTCAGTTTCTATAGAACTCATTTCAGTAATTTACATCAGTAATACAGGACTAATAACAGGAATAAACATACCTCAGTAGTGTTGTACATGATAGGTTGGTACATGCGTCTAGGAGATTCCATCTCTCCGAGAACTTTTTCTGGGACGTACATTTCCAAGCTTCTCAAGATACTTCTCTTGATCTTTTTGCTTTCGATGTTATCCTTGCGGGACAAGGTGTACTTGGTAACCTTAAAAAAGAATTTTAAAAATACGCTTCAATCCTGATAGGAAATTAAAAAATACTCATTGTAAAAAAAACGTTTGTATTTGACGAATCATTTTTCGGCTGAATGTATATGGACAAAAAATTATTAAAAGCAACTTTTGTGCATACTATTCATATAAATTTTCTGTATCCATATTTCGTTCTACATAACTTTTAAAAAAATGGATATAAATCTATAAATTTAAAATTCAGTTTATTTGTAGAAAAATATATCATAAAACCTGAAAACTTTAAAGGATAGAAATGATAATTTTATGCACTGGAAAAGATAGGCGTTATAGATCATAACCGAAATTTTATTTTAAATTCTTCATGGAGAATACGAATTTAAAATTCTCTTTTTAATTCTTTGTAGCTGATTTTGTTGTTTTATTAGAAAAATATGAATAATCAAAGTATTTCTTAGTAAATAATCATAAATATATTTTAAAAATTAATAAATTGTTATTTTACTTTACTTTTTAAGTCTAATAAATCATCATAAATGGTATTCTGCTGTGCGTTATACGAATTTGCTACATATTCATACATATTCATTTCACATACTAAAAATTCAGATTTTCTTAATTTAAATATCCTGGTAAAATAAATAAAATTTATTAAAAAAAATTATGAAACGTGCCTAAAATTCCATAAACAGTGTATCTGGGATCAAACAGTAATTTTTAACAGAATGACCTAGATTTAATATATAATATATAAAAAGGTTTAATATATAATATATAAAAAAGATATATAAAAAATCGTATGCGCTGCACTGTTATCCGTATATAAGACTTTCGTGTCTTAAATTAAATAACATTAAATAGCCTGAATCAAATAATATCTGATTTTATGTTTCTTTAATACTGAAATGTTGTATTTTCCTTATTAAAGACGGAATTACATTCTACATTCATAACTTGCTATTCATCAGATTTTTTATACATCTGCTGAACCAGTATACAAAATTCAGCAGTCTGCATTCAGTGTACAGCAAATTTATATCTAAAAAAAAAATCTGAGTCTTTTAACTAATTATATTATTCCGAATGTAAAGTCCACTCTTAAAAGTTTTCTTTAAATATTTATTGACTTACCATTCCTTTTTCCATGTAGAACTTGATGGGTGAGGATAGCCTATCCTCCAGTGCAGAGTCTGGTCGCAGCGTAATGTCTCCATATTTGTTGTCGATTGCCGGCACCGATCCACTGATTCTCACATTCTCAATCTATTCATAAAGAGAAAAAATACTTAATAATGAACATATAAAAGAAATATAACCATACGGTGCAAATGAATAAATTGAAAATTCGTGCATCATAAAAAATAGGTTTTTAATTAAATTATAATTTGGTTAAAATCTTATTATCATAATACAAAATGAATGTCTTTATAATTTCTCTGACGTCTTATTATTTTTACAGATTCTTTTTCCTTTTACAAATTTTTCATTAATGATTATAGACTATAATAAAAACTTTGTAATATATATATATATATATATATATATATATATATATATATCGCCCAAAAGAGCTTTTAAAAAAAAAAATATATCTGAAATATCTATCTTTAATTAATAATGTAACATATATTTTAATGGAATAGATAAATGTATATTAAATTTTAAGTTTTGGAAGTTCTGTGAATAAAACTGCAATTAGTAGATTTATATCGAAATATTTAATTAAAATGTTTCTTAGTTAGAGCGAACTGATTTATGATAGATTTGCAATGAAATTATGTTGGTTTGAATTTGCAACTTCTACACTTACTTTGAGAATGTGCTCAGTTTCGGTTTTGGCGTATATCTTGACATCTGCTCGGAGAACGGAAGCAGAAACCTGGCTACTCAATCCGAGAACACCTGCCGTTACGTTGAGAAATGCATCGTATTTGTAAGTGTTTCCAACTTTGAAACCTGCAAGGGAAAAAAAAAAAAATGCGCAAAAATTCAATTAAAGTGGTATAAGAAATTTATATTATTTTACCAAATCGCTATACTAAGTTTTTGAATTAAGCTTAAATAAAATAAAGGCCTTTTTTAGGAAAATTTTTTGATTACGGCATTCGTAAATGTACGCATTTTTGCATATCATTAAAAATTAAAGGAATCATTTAAAATAGCTCCTATAAGTTTTAACCATGTAGTTGTTTAATAAATGCCAATCCAATAATAATGATTTTTTTTAATAAATAAGGAGCTTATTTAGTGTATTTTGAAAACTGAAACAAATAAAGGGAAAAATGAAAATATACTTACGAGGTCCACGAAGAGTATGTTCAGGAACATGGTGGGCTTCTGAAATTGAAAAGAAAAAAAAATTAATTAGCATGTATGAAAAAAATCTCAAATTTTTAAATTTCACTACCGAAGCACATTAACCATTAATATCAAATAATTTCTGTAAGATATTTCCATCGGTTTTCGCTTCTTTTTTTCTTTTAAGAGGCGTGCGCTTACGGATTAATTTTAATTACTTTTATTGTTAAGAATTTATAAATATTGAAATAATAAAGTTTATTATTTGATTATAAATCCTGGCTATACGATTCATAATCTATTAAAAGACAAAAGAATCAAAGATTTCTTTCTTACATATTTATTAGATTTAATGATTAATACTAATTCTTATTGTAAAACATCTGCCTATCTTGGATGAAAAGCTTTTATTAGAATCTGGCTCTTAGTCATGCTACTATTAATAAAAGGGTTCAAAGTGACAAAAAGTTCTATTAATAGTTTGTAATATCTATTAATCTACCAATGCACTTTTTTGCAGCGGTTTTAGTTTAATTGGAGGTAATTTAAATGCATTGATTAAATATTTAAAAAAAATTAGTATTTATAAATAGTTTAGATTTTTAAAAATTATTAGTTGATTCCAAGTTACGATAGATAATTTATCTATATCCACTAAATCAGCGCTTCTTATTTTTCTTAACTGGTATATCGCAATGTGTATAACTATCTAAACTATTCGTTAAATAAATAACAACATTTTGTTGCTGATCATAATGTCACATTAAGTTTTATTTTTTCCCCTTATAATAATTTAAAAAAAAAAAATTGTCACTTTTATTGATTAAATTTATGCAGAAAGACAGAAATTCTTTAATAATTTATCAGCTGTCTGCAACTTTGGCTAGCGAATATCGTTTTACAGATTGTTCAAATCCTAATAACGCAGTTATCATAATCATATGTGGACATCATATTCAAGGTCAATTGCTTTGTTGAAATTAGATGCTTGCCACTATCATTAGTTTCAAAAGAAATATTGAATATTTTTTATTCAAGTATTTCCAAATGCACGACTAATTTCTTCTTTATTTTTAAGTAATTTTTCCTTAAATAATTCGCAAACATGTTCGTTTACCGTTACCTAAATTCATCGTTTTATATCCTCCTAATCAAAGCATTATGAAGCTGTTTTGTATACTACTTATAGGATTAATGCAGAATCAAGAAAATTAAATACATTAAATTGCCGTTAGCATCTAATTCGAAAATTTTGAATATTTCCCAAAATGATATTAAGTTACCGTTAGTGTCTATTACGAATTTTTTTTTTTTTTTTTTTTTTTTTTTTAATATTTCCCAAAATATTTCTATCCTAACATGTAAAAATTTAAAATCAAACTTGTCTCTAGTTGAAAATACCGATGATAATAGACTTAAAGTGATGTAATATAAAAATGATAAATATAATTCTTAAAAACATCGCAAAACCTACAGCTGTAAAATTTAAAATTGTTTAATTTAATTGTATTTTATTATCCTAAATTAATAAAAATATTATTTTCAATATGCCCTCTTTGAATAATTTATGTATACACCAAACTAAATTTTTTTTTTAATAATGTATAGTGTAGATAGTTATAATTATTTTTCAACAGAAATATTTTTGTATGAACTGTTGTCATTTAAAAGTTAAAAGTGTAGTTACAAATATGTTTAACAAGTTTTTAATTAGTTTGATAAAATGAAAATAAATTTTAATTAAAAAATCAGATGATATAAAGCTGATGAATGTAAATCGCAGAAACGTTGAAAAAATTACAATTGAAATTTTAAGGCTCTGTTTAACTTCGTTTTAAATTTACAGTGTAAAACTTTAAACTACATCTTTTTAATTTACAATTAAATTATTTTAAAGGAATTTAAAACTTCAGAATATATTTAAAGATTAGAACATAGATTAGTATTACTTAAAGTCTGAAAAAAAAAACTGTATGAGGAAAAATAAAAATTCACATACCTGCTACTGCAAGGGCCAGTAAGGCTATCGCCACTAGGAACTTCATGCCTGCCACTTTGGTGAGATCCAATGTGACGTGAATTCTGTGGCTGAAGGAATTATTTATATACTAAAGTAAAAGTTGCAACAGTGAGCATTTTGTTAGATCAGCGATCACCTTACTGATCTTGATATTTTTTTCCAGCCATTTTTGATTACATTTTGCTGATAATCCAAAGAATCATAGACACAAATGTATTGGATCCAATCAATATCCTGCGAAGTCAGCATGGTGGGATTAAAAATAATATGTTCACATCCCTTTCAAGATCGTTTTCTTCTATTTTATTTATTTCTTTAAATCTAAATTTACTTTCTTTTAAGGAAAACCAATTTCAATTTTTGATTTTAGTATTATCTAAAATTATTTATGAAGATATATATATTATTTATTTTTTGATAAAATGTACTATTTTTTTTTCTTTTTTTTTACAGTTTTTTGTTTTCAATTGAAAATTGTAAAAAAAAATTTGCTAAAAGTGATTTAAATCTTTAAGCAAAAAAGATTAAGAATTCTACAAGGTTTATTTTACATGAAAAAAAATATTTTATATTATGCTTTAAAAGTTTAAAACTATGCGCAATAAAAAAAAAATATGTAGTTTTTTTTTTTTTTTTTTTTAAATATTACTTTGTCTTAAAGAAGCCGAAAACAAACATTCAGATAAAATATTAATTCTGGTATAACTTTTATTTTTACTTTTTAAATATACATGAAGCTAGAAAGCTATAACCAACTAATTGATATTATTTATTTTGTTTTTAACCCAAACAATTTGTAAAATGAATTATTAATAACATAATATTAATCATAGCGAGAAATTTTACATTAAAATGTATAAAGTATTGAAAAATGAAACAGAACTGGCAAAGAGTACTTTTTTTTCACCTGGGTCGAAAACAAATGAGGAAATTCAACAAATTATGTTTTGTATGCAAACCTTTATTATAATATTAAGAGGCGAATATATAATTAAATTGAAGATAATAGTTATGCATATTTTATAGTAGGTTAAATATTCATATTATTTTGCAGATGCTAGACATTCTCTTACAATGTACAAATACATATTCATAAAAAAATAGGTTCACTCTAGTAATCATTGTTATCTGAATGAATAATTTTTGAAATAGGTACAAAGAGGTTGTCACTTGATTTTTTTTTTTTTCAATTATAAATGCTCAAAATCTATCATGTAAGCCTATATTAATTGAATAAAATTGCTTAACTTTTAAATGTAGTGAAGTTTAGCATGATATTGAAAATAATAATAATAATATATACATATATGTTTTGTTCTTGTTGATGAATTGAAAGAAAATAAGGACAAGCTTTAGTTCAGCTTTTTTCAGCTGAAATTTTGTTTTATATTCATTGGACAAAAATTATAATACATAATGTATTTATATACAATGTGTTCCTCCAATGTTGCTCTTCGTCATGTAAAAAATCTATTTTCCTCAAAAAGAATTTTTTATTTATTTATATTTTAATAATAAAGTTTTTTTTAAAAAAATAAGATTTTTTCACGATTTTTACACGTGTCCTATTATTTATATTTAGAAAAGTTTTTTCATACTTTAATAAATAAAACAATTAAAGTTTTGATTGGAGTTTGAAAAATTTACTCATATATTTACATTACTACATCATATTTAATAATATTATTTTTCTTAACGGCGCATTAAATGTACACTTTTAAAATTGAAGATTATTGATTATTGCTTTATATTTTCCTTAAATGTAACTAGTTATGTGGACTTTTCAGTTCTTTTAGAAACAGTACATAAATAAGTAACTTAAATTAAATTTTCAATTAATTTTTAGCAGTGAAATTACGCCTGAAATTATTGAACACTAAATATTCATATAATTTCATCAGTTTAACATTTAATATTCATTATATAAATGTTAATCCATGTTTAACTTCATTAAGATTTTTTTCTCGTTTATCTAGCATCTTTTTCAATTGCGGTAACTTTCGATTATCCTATTCTGTAGCACTATCTGAATCTAAATCAGACGGCTTTTGGCATAAATTTTCAATTATCAGTAGCATCACAACTGATAAAGTGAGAGTTGTAGTTCACCTATCCTATAAAAGAAATAAAAATCTAGCTAGAAATGTACTAAATTGATTTTTTTCAATTCCTCTTAATAATCTTTATAATTGCACATCGGTCAGTTTATAAACAAATAAAAGAAAAAGATGGCAATATTATAAATATATTATAAATATTAGAAGTATCAATAAAAAAACGGGCTTAATGTGTTTGAAATTCATCAAAATAACCCTTAAATACAGAAAACCTATCATAATCCAGTAGTTAGTGAGTTTAATTCGGAATAAATTAGGGGAAAGCTGGAATTTTTTTAATCACTTCATTTTAGATCTAAAATGAATGTACTATATTTTCCCTCTCGTACTGAATGAACGTTAGAAAATATACATAAACATTAAAGTGGAGTGAAAATGACTAAGAAAAAGTTATGGGGAATTTTTTCTTTGAATATGTCTAGAAATTAACTTTTGGCGTACTGAATTAAAGGTTACTTTAAAAAAAATATTTTAGATCTCTACCAGTTCTTAAATGTTATGCTTTTTATACGTGAAAAACTAAGATAACTTGAATATGTATTGTAAATTGTAGTATGTGTAATGTATGTAATATTGTACTATGTAGTGTAAATTATTCATATTATTATTTTTTTATTAAGAAATTTTTTTTTTCAGTAAAATGAGTTTTAACACTGTTTTTCATATCATGTTTTATCACTACAAATTATAAAGATGGTCCTAAAATGTGAATTGTTGCAAAGAAGAAAAAGAAAAAAAATAGTAATAATCACTTTATTTTAAAATATACATGAAATATAGATTTTTGAATACATAGGAAAGACAGTTTTCTGAACATATACAGTAAAACCTCCATAACGGACACTCCCGAATAGCGGACACCTCTATTTAACGGACAGTTTTCAAATCCCCACTCCCAAAGCTTAAATTTTTGTATGTTTAACCTCCGAATAACGGACATTCCAAATAGCGGACAGTAATTTTGGCTAAAAAGAATGTAAAATTATTTTTCAACGAGGAAAAAGAAATAAAAAACCTCTAAATTTATCAGGACAATATCTCACAAATTTTGTAATTACAGATAAATGTGGGGATGAGCTGAGAAAAATCCCCTCTCCCCCTCTATTTTTCTATGATTGTAAACTCGCCTCTCTCGGATGACTTGAGATTGTGGACTTTTCTCTCCCCCTCTATTTTTCTGTGATTGCAAACTCCTCTCTCTCGGATGACTTGAGATTGTGGACTTTTAAAAAGTAGAAAAATACAATAAACACTTATACATTTTTTAAAATAATTCAAAAGGTTTAAAACTACTGGCAGAGTTAAAATTTCACGTTAAAAAAATACCTGTAATTGCAAGTACAAGCATTTTTTTTTTTTAGAATGTAATAAATAGTGGATAAAGGTATGCCCATTTTTATTTCAGTTTTATTGTTTTAAAAAATTATTATAATTTTTGGTTAATCATATAATAGAGGTTTTAGGACATATAAAAATCAATTAATGAAACATTAAGCATTCATTAACATTTTTTCTATCTCTGAGGTTTTCCCAATAGCGGACACCTCCGAATAGCGGACAATTTCCGCGCTCCCGAGGTGTCCGTTATTTAGAGGTTTTACTGTAATATTATAACAAAAAAGAATGTATACATTGTATTGTAAAAAAATCTTTCATTTTACCCTATTCAATACTGGCTTTTTGTAAGAAAATTACGCATTATCTTTTGTGATTTTATTTTTGCTGGTATTTATCCGTCTCTTGCCTCCTACAACTCTTAATGATGTTTCAGTAACTAATTTCACTCTCCATTCAACTGCTTGAACATGACGCTGAAACTTGGGTAAATAAGAAGATGGACTTCCTATCTTTTCATGAAAATTTTCAGCTCATCTGTTGATATTCTATGAAGAATGTGAAAATGATGTAATTTCACATTATTGCTAGCCAATTATCCCAGTAAAGCCTGAAGTATTGAAGTTTCAATATTGGATTGAGAAGTTGCTTTATTGTTAAACATTCCATTTCCGTTGCCTTCGAAATTCTTCAGAATCCAAGTTTTCGTATATGGTTTCCTTCCTTAGTTGTCATTATTCCTGCTAAAAAAAAAAATTCTGGGTGACAGAAGTATGCATTTAGTTTAATAGCGGGATGAACAATCTTCATCAAATTTTCCCTAATTCACCATGATTTTTTTTTTTTTTTAAGTTTGAGCTCCACTTTTGCAGGAAGAATCTTTCATAATGTGAAACTTTTTAGGCATTTTTAAATTCATTACGAATTCGACCATAATCATGAATGTGCAATTGGTAAGAATTCTGACTTTCAATATACAATTTAAGTAGTTGATTGTAATTGTAAACCATCTAGAGCTAGTCATTTTACCTGGATTACAATTTATCAGATTTAAGGACTATTGGATAGATGGAACTGTTTGACATATATCATAAAAATAATTTTGGTCTGTACTTAACTTCTCAAAGTTCGTTTCTGGGAGATAGCAGTAGATTTTCTTTTAATTCCACAACTTTTTGTTGTTCGCATTGATCCAATGATTTTTTAATAGAACCAGAAAAAACTCGTGGACCTGTAGTTTGTCTATCCAGTTAAGAAAATAAATAACGCAATAGAAATTCATTTGCGTTAAGTTGGCATATTAACTAGTGAAGGGACGATTAATCTTTGTTTTAATTAATCTATTATTATCATTCTTTCTTCAGTGTTTAGACCTGTTCCGTCACAATCTATAGCCACAAGTCCTTCAAAGTTTAACTTGTTTTCAGCGTAGTATTTTAAAATTCTTTCTGCAATATGCTTTCCTGACCCAGAAGATGATGTAATGTGTCAGATACAGTCATGGGCGGATCTGGAGAGTCCTAAAGGGGGGGGGGTCGATTTTAGAAATTTGGAGACTCGACTTTAATGCGTGGGTCGGGGCTAATTTTTTCACTGCGGGTCATGTTGCTTTTATTTTTTGCTGCGGGTCGGGTCTAGGTCCGGTTGACTTCTAGTTTTTGCTGTGGGTCGGGTTTGGGTCCGGTTGATTTCCTTTTTTTCTGCTGTTCGGATTAATACTTATGTTGTGAATCGCATTAGCAGGATTAGCAGGCGTTTTTATTCAGAAACTATGGCGTTATCCATTTTTTGATATGCAGTTTAAGAAAATGCTGTAAATATTATCGTTTTGAATAGAATTTCTGGAAGCGACAGCATGAGAAGGTAGAAAAATCTTCAATCATTTGGCGTACGAAGAGAAAACTGCGCCCGAAGCAAAGCAAATTTTGGCGCTCCTCCGACCCAACATTTACTTGTAACAGACCAAAAATTACGCTGGTAGCATAAATTTGGCGCCCTCTAAATTTCCGCGCCCGGGGCGACCGCATCCTTCGCCCCCTTTCGCACGGCACTGCGTATAGTCTGTCCTACACATCTTGAGAACAATTAAATCTAGTTTCAGCCCGGCTCGTCTGTACGTAGAAAAATAATGCAAGCCTGATCTCTAGCTGGTACGAGCCTGCTAAAAAAATATTAAACCCGCGTTACACACAATATAATTCTCCGATGCTGATCTCTACACTGTTAATACACTATTGTAAATACATTTACTTACCGCTATGGCATCAGCAGAGATCCCAAAAGAAATGATAATTACTACAGTTATTTCCATAAGAAAAACGATTACAACTTGTATACGTTGCATACACTAGAAATTTAAATTATTCGGTAACGGCAAACTAAAATCAAAAGAAAATATTCTTTTTGCGTTAGATGTCTAAATAATAATAATAATAAACGATCCAATTGCAAAATAATCTCTGCCACATACAAAAATCGAACTAAAGACAAATTCATTATTCCCGCCTGTTTTCGTAGGCGCCGGATCGTCGGCAATGCTTGAACATAAATCTACAGATGTAGATATGATTAATTGTTTTGTTTTTTTTTTCTCAAATAGCATTCAAATACTAAAATAGAAAAACAAATTGTGCTTCACTTTCATTTTTATCAAAATAGCGAGACACTGATTTGAAAAGGAATAAGTACTAATTTTTAAGAGGAAAAAAGTTTTATATATTTTTCTATTCATCGATAAATTAAAATTTTCAGATTTCAGAAAAAATGAGTCAGAATCAGTAGACCAGGATAAAAACAGAGCACTCGGACGTATCGGACACGGGCTAAGTCTGAACCTGTGTCATCTCTAATGCTGACATCTAAGAAGGATGACTCCAGGCCAGACTCGATCTGGAAGAAAAATAAGTCAGACCTAATCCAAATCTGCAGAAAAATAATGATCATGATAGTATCAAATAAATAACGGCAGAGTTCTGAAAGCGGTAAGACCAGACACAGCCCGAGCCTCGCGAACTTAAAAAGGCGCGGCCCGGGGAGGGGGGGGCGTCGGATTCTAGTTGGGATCTAACTCATTTCTTGCAAGAATGCATGTATTTTTGGGAAACTTTTATTAGCCCAAGAAGTGAAGACTATCCCCCCCTCAGACCCGCCATTGGGCCCGACCCAAATCTACAGAAAAATAATGATCACGATATGGCCTGGTTCTGAAAGCGAGAAGACCTGACCCAGACTCAGCCTCGCAAAATTAAAAAGGCGTGGCCCGCCGGACTCGAGTTAGGCTTCAATTCATTTCCTGCGAGGATGCATGTCTTTTTTAGGAAACTTTTATTAGCCCAAGGGAGGAGGGCGATCACCCTTTCGCCCCCCCCCCCTTAGATCCACCATTGGGCCCGACCCAAATCTGCAGAAAAATAATAATCACGATATGGCCTGGTTCTGAAAGCGAGAAGACCTGAGCCAGCCCGAGCCTCGCGAAATTAAAAAGGCGCGGCCCGCCGGATTCGAGTTAGGCTTCAATTCATTTCCTGCGAGGATGCATGTCTTTTTTAGGAAACTTTATTAGCACAAGGGGGAGGAGAGCGATCACTCTTTCGCCTCCCCCCCCCCTTAGATCCGCCATATCTTCTCCTACCTTATGGTCTGGTTCGATCCCAGAAAGAGCGTTTACCTCAAGGAAGAACGAAATCCACGCCAGGCCCGCCCTGAAAAGAAAAGTGCGGCTCGATCTCGATCTACAGGAAAAAGTAAGACTCGACCCGCCCCGGTTCTGAAAATGTAAAGACCTGACCCAGTTCTGTGACTTAAAAATGGCGCGGCCCGACGCGGACCGCGCCGGTCTCGAGTTTAAGTCCAATCCTTTTTCCTTGCGGGCATCTAATATCGTTTATCCGACCTTTTATTGGGCTCAAGGGGGGGGGCATCCCCCCCCCCTTAGATCCGCCATTGGATACAGTAAATTTGGTCTTTCAATAAGATATATCTTTTCTTCACTTAAAGTTTTTCGATGTATTATACATCCAATTTTCTCTTGGCGTAGTGTTTTATCTTTTCTTCCATCAAAGTATATACTTTTGATTTCTGATTCTAAAGCTTTTCTCACTTTTAGAAAAAAAAAAAAAAAACTTCATTTAGTTTCGAAGGAGCACCGAATAGGGGACATTTCATTGCATTTTTAGTAATAGTATTACTTTCTTATCATAAATAGTTTAAGGTAAATTTTGCAATCGTTTTATTTATTTATTATTTTATTTTATTTTATTATTTATTTAATTATTTATTTTTCTTTTTTTTATTTTTATTTCTTTTTTTTTCTTTTGGCAGATTTATTTATTTTAGACACTAAAGATTCCAAAAAACATATTTTTAGAAAGAAAAATTTGCCGCCCGTCTGTCTTTATGTCTCTCTGTCCATCTATCTATAAACGCCCGAGCAAAAGGAGATAGAGACTTGAAATTTGGCATGTAGGTACTTAGTATGTAATAATGGAAAAAAAAACCTAGTGAATATCAGTAACCTCGATTATACGCAACTATTTTTTCGGACTCTCGAAATATTCATTCTGATGAAAGGTATATACAGTCGAGTCTCTATGTAACGAAAACCATCGTTCAGACAAAAAATTCGTTATATAGAAAAATTCGTTGAATAGAGAATGGCAAAATTTTTCCATTTAATATTTAAATTTTGAAACAGAATTATTTTTGAGGTGTTTAATTAAGTTTTTGAAATATTTAACGGAATTGTTTTCAGAATCTCAAACATCTTCGCCACTTCCTTTTTTTTACCAGTGTTTTATTGATTATTTTCAAAAATATTACTTTATCAGAGAGAGTTGTGTTTAAACTAGAAGCGATTTTATGCAAATTCAATAGAAGAGAACACCAACAAAGATGATATTTAGTAACAATTCTTCATTCAAATGATCTCTCACAACAAAAAATGCTCCGAGTCGCCACAAACAACAAACATCCTCCCTCAACTCTAAAAGTAATGAGAGTTAATTTAGGTAGATGAAAACATGCTGAAAAACAAGATTTTCTGCAATTCCCCCTTATTCCTGCCATACTATCCAAACCAAGAAACGAACACAATTTTAAAGACAATAATGGAATAGTTTTATCTTTTAGGATGCTTTGAGATAGTTGCAAATCGCACCACTAGCAAGCAAGTGTTTCAATCTTTTCCAAGAAGGCATGCCCATCTTGGCTAAAACAAAGTCAAGTGCAACCATGCAAAAAGATGTTTTTCTTGGGAGGGGGGATTGAATGCCTTTTTTTTGGACATGAGGAATAAGGTAGAGGAATGTAGCTATGAAATATAAACCAGAAATCAACGGGAAAAAAAATTATTCTACAAATAATTTGAAGTGTTTTCTGAACTTATGATAGAACATTTTCGAAAAAATTCGTTAAATGGAGATATATATTTCGCTATATGGAGATTGTTTTTAATGTAATCATGAAAAAAATTAACCGTTCCTATAAAAAATTCGTTAAATAGAGAAATTCGTTGAATGGAGTTTCGTTGTAGGGAGACTCGACTGTAATTTGTTTCGAATTTTTTTACTTTAAGGGGGTAATGTAAAAGATAATAAAAAAGCATAAATTTTGCATAAAGATTGAAGTCGATATAATAAGTAGTTGATGAAATATTTGTATTAATATTTTTTTACACTCTTCGATTTTTGCGACCCTGTATTTCATTCAAATTTCTACTCAAATATATTTTTTAATGGAAAGTGAGACACTTAATCAGAAGCAGTAAATTGTTAGTTATATGATTATTCTTTTTGAGTTAAAAGGATGTTTCTTTTATGCAATTCGTTCGTACTTATTTTTTTCCCGTTGAACAAAAAACTATCGCCAAACTATAACATTAAACAGCGATAATGGCTTACCGTAAATATCACATTCACGTGACTTTAAACACGTTCGTGTTTGTTGCGTAATTAAATGATTTTTAATTTAATGTTTTATTTGTATTTTTATTAATATTTTACTAATTTTTTTTTTGTTTTGTTTTTTAAAATAAAAATTATGCCAATTTGTGTAATTTACGAGTATTTTGGCAATTTATGCAATTTGTTAAAATTGGTCAACAGGATAATCAAGCAGTACCTGCAATTCTGTAATAGAGCATTACTATGTATATTAAAACTATTTGAAATGTACGTTTAAATTTTATTTTGGAGTTGCAATGCATTTTATAAATATTTTACTCATGTTTTATTTTCATTTTTTATTCTATAAATATCTATAATGGATAAGTACTAAGAAGGCGCCCAACGAATAATTTCTCATTGTTCACAAACATTTTTTTTTTTTTTCGATAAATACAAACCTATTATAGAATAATTTTAGTATTATGCTGCTTGCTAGCTATTATCTGTCTACAAATCAGATCTCCATAAATGAATGCTTTTTTTTTTTTTTTTTTTTTTTTTTTAAAGGTAATATTTATTTGTCCTCTTGTGAGGCTCGTATGAATGAAAGGGTTAATTGCGCATCCAGTGTTTATTGGATCTCCATTATCTGTGATTTACTCTGTTAAATTGATTCAGATATTAGACGAGAGGTCATAATCAAAAATGCTCCATCGTGAATTGTGTATACATCAGTTTTGTCCAGGATATCTTAGCTAGGAGCTGTGCATATATAACGTTATCATTTTAAGGGAAGGGGGGGGGGATCGGCACATGATATCGTAAGATTTCGTGGGGTGGGAGGGGGTTGCCTTTTGATATTGATATAATTTTTGATCCAGTCAAAATTTTCTATTTTTATTTGTAAAATTGTTTTTGGTTCAAAATAGTATGTTATCTTTTTTAGTCTGTTATCTATTTTTATGGGGGGAAAAGTTATTAAAATAGCTAAATTATCATAAAATTACTTCATTCTAAAATATTTTTTTTTTTAATGTGTGTATGCATACATAATGCTAGTCGAGAAACCATATGTGAAATATATTTGAAAGGAAGCTTGTGTTTACTATAAATAAAGCCGAAAGAGAAAGAATGTTGTCCACTTGTTTTGTTGATAACAATTTCTATCTAGGCCCCGCCCCTCCTCCGTTCGGAGCAAATGCAACAAGACTTTATACTGTTGAATGCTATTATGTAACAAAAAGCTATTATAAAATACTTTTAAATAGCATCTATTTCTTTTAAGTGTACGTTATTTGATATAAAGTAATATTTTATTGACTTCTCTTCATTTCAATCAACAAAGCATGCAAAAAGTAAATGTAACCAGTTTTATTTATCATTAAAAAAAAAAAAAAAAAAAAAAAAAAAAAAAAAAAAAAAAACACTTTGATAGCGATATTATTACCGGGAAGGGGGGGGGGGTCGAGAGATGATAACGTATGATATCGAAAAGGGAGGAGGAAGTCCAAAATTATGGAAAAGTTGATAACATTAAAATAAAAGTTGATAAACATTATAATAGCACAGCCCCTTAGCAAAGCTTTGATAGCTTCAACAAAATTTCTCTGGTTCGAATTCTGGCCTGGACACTTTTTCCCCCAGTTGCAAAATTACAACTCGTGTTATTTAATGTACCGATTAAAAAACTGTGTTAAAATCAGTAAAGTGTAAAGACAGTTTGTTTAAATTCTGTAATTATCACTAACAAATTCCATAAAAAGTATGATAAAAATAATTTTATTATCTGGTTTTAATGCATGATTTTAACACGATTCCAGTTCGTTAAATATTTAATTTTCTGTGATAATTCTTTATTAAACAAAAAAACTTAAGAGTAAAAATAGATGTTTACATTATTTAAAGTTCTAAATCATGTAATAAAAAAATAATTAAATCAATAGCGTTATTAGTATTGCCTTTTTAAATTCTACTCCTCCTTATCATGCATATCAAATTTATCATGCAATCATCTAAAATCAGACCATGTTTTTGGTATCAAAATCTGAGTATTGTTACTAAGCAAAACTATGTTAAGATATCAGTTTAAGGAAATAAATAACACTATTCGATAAATGAAAAATTGTTAGATGCAAGATGTAGTTTACGTTATGCGAGCCTCATAAACAAAAATATTTACTGCTTTTGAATTTCATACTTTTGAAATTTTGCTAACTAGGAAAAGTTTCTTTAAATTTAGTGTTGCTTAAGGAAATTCCGATTTATGATTCGATTTTTCACATCATAAAATTGTGCTACAAATTATTGAACAAGAGGGCAAGTGTAATCGCAAATCGCACAAAGGGTTTTGTTTAATATTTCTTTCAAAACAACTTCTCCTTTAATTAATAAATCCAAATTGTTTATTTATAATTATTAAATTCTTACATA
This sequence comes from Maratus speculifer, assembly GCA_964019185.1. NCBI lineage: Eukaryota > Metazoa > Arthropoda > Arachnida > Araneae > Salticidae > Maratus > Maratus speculifer. The sequence goes on from OZ025289.1 coordinate 302,267,025, forward strand.
GCAATAAATTTAGTTTTAAAATAATTACAAAATGAAATTGTTTATTTTAATCAAATTAAAAATGTTCAAATCAAACTTTTTAAATAAAAGTAAAAACTCTATTTTTTTTTTTTTTTTTTTTTTTTGAAAATCGGAAAAAAAAAATTGCGGAAATATAAATAAAATTTTAAATCTCTAAAGACGAATAATATTGTTTGAATGAAATTTAAAAAGCTGAATCATTAATAAAACGCAATATAAGGAAAAAATGAATTGCAAAAAAAATTATAAATGTCAGTAATTTTAAAAAAAAAACCTTTAAATTGTTCCTTAAAAAAAAAAAAAAAAAAAAAAAAAAAAAAAAAAAAATCTTTTAATTCAATCCACCTTAGTATAAAAATTTCTACTTCGTGCACCAGGGCTCGATTTCAGGCCCTTCTGTTTACTAGCGAAACGCTTTGCCTCCAAACAAAGATGTTTACAAAACACCGTTGAAATTAAAGTTGCCTTTTAAAATTTAAACCACAAAAATGAACAGATAACATTGAAAAAATAGATTTAATTATATTAATACATTTTTTCAAAATTTTATAATTTGTCGTGTGACACAAGGTTTGTAAATACACAAAATTTAAAGTCTCTGACTTATAGAATTGTCGTATACGGACTCTGTGACGGATACACAGAAAGAAAACTCAGACGAATAGGGTTTCGTCAGATGTGTGAAATCCTATAAAATACCGGGTGAATCAATATAAATATTATGGCGGTTCTCTCATAAACCGCTAATGCTAGAAAGATATTTCTCAATTGCAAAGTATATATATCTCAATACAGATTTTGATTGCATTTGTATTATAAGAGGTTATAAAGTACGAAATGTAATTTATTTATGCAGCACCACTTTCCTATAACTTATACTGGTAAACGTTGCCCTGAGTCTCAGAAGTAATATTTAAAAAATCACTGTCACAAAAAATGGAACAGGCAGACAAAAAGAAAAAAAACAGGGGGGAGCAGTCATTTTAAATAAGCAGCTTTGCGTATTTAACAAGTGCTGTATGAAAAAAGATACATTTGTTTTATTCGTTGTATTTTTTTTTTTTTTTTTTTTTTTTTTTTTTTTTTTTTTTTTTTAGGATTTTCAAATGTCACTATGCGAAATTTTTATACGCAGTTGAAAACACTGATTCTTGTTCTACAGCTTATTTGATGTTGCTAATAACATTTATGCACATATTCCACACTTAATAGGATATTAAAGTTTACAACAATAGTTTAAAAATATTCTTATATTAAAAATAGATATTTAAATCCATGTACATGTTATACTTTAAATTAAAAGTCCTTTAAAAGGTTTTATCATTTTCTATCTATTCCTCATCAGCATTTCTTTTTACTCTTCTTAAGTTTATGCACATTAACTGATTTTTTAAAAAGATATCAAACAAGACTCGATACAATTCCCTTATCATAAATTTAAAATTCGATTATTGCATGATTTTTAATAAAGTGCTTACTTAACTCTGCATTTTACGTCTATCAGCAGACAAGATAATATTCTTTTTTATTTTAATATGGAAGTACTGGAACAACTTTAAGTTTAAAAATTTATTGCGCTTGAAATTTTAATAGTTTATTGGATTTTTAAAAAAAAGCAAGATTTCTGTTTTGCATGGTAATTTTTAGGGTAAATATTGCAATGACATAATAGCACATTAGAATTAGTTTTTTAAAACAATAATTGACATAATTATAAGTTTCTGAAGCTTGCTTTCAGTCTGCAAAAAAGTTTCATGGTTTTTGTGATAAAACACCTCGATCATGAATAAATAATACTGGATCAAGATTACTGAAAGGCTAAACATTAGTCCTATAACTTTCATTTGTCAAAAAGAAGTTTTCTTATATTGGTTACATTGCATGCCATGTAAGTATGCATGTAAATTACAAGATTTATGGCAGTACAATGGACTCGCAGAAATTCAAACTCTGGAAAATTTTGTATTAAAAGCAATTCTTTAGTTAATTTTTTCTCTCTCTTTTGCATAGGTTAGTTCAAACTAAAAAATAAATAAATACATAAATATTTTAAAAAGAGACAGAAGGCAAAAAAAGCAAGTCGGAAATTGCTCATCAAACATAGCAAATGATGTGAATTCATATTATAACGAATTTTTAAAGTATTCAGATCTTGGTTTAATAGTATGCAGTATTTCGGATACAGTATATAGCATCTGAAATATATTGTGTGTCCCTGGAAGTACTATCTGCTTTTTATTACACAGATAGTAACTTGTAGCAAACCTCAACAACGTACACCAATTTCTTAAAATATTAAATAGTTTAATATAGTTAATATGCACCCCAAACAACGTCTTCCCCTATACCATTACGTACTTTTGTGTAACCCTGTAAATTAATAACAAATACTTTTTCTACCATTAATTGTACAGAATGTACATTTCATAGATGCATATCAATTTTATTATATTAGAACGAGTATAACATGATTAAAATGCAATTGAAACTATTTTTCCCATTGATCATAATGTAACGGAATACTTTTGATTTTCCGTGTAACTGAACTATGTATCCGATTTTCATAAAATTTGAAATGCTCAACAAAATTATAAAAGAATCGTATCTTTTTAATTTTAACGATTGTGTGTAGTTTTTGGGTTGTTATATGCGGACGGACTGAACGACGACAATAGTGTTATGTATCTAGATAATTACGAACGCTCTTAGAAAAGAACAACAAAAAACTGCACTATAATGAATCAGATGGTGAAATTCTCAATGATCTTAAACGATTTCTAATGTGACTGCAATTGGCATTTTTAGATTCGCAATTATGTAAATGTATAGCACCTATAGTCATCATTCAGTCCATTTGTCCGTCTGTCCGCATACAACAGAGCAAAAACTAATCAATCGGATAGTTTGAAATTTAAAATATACAATTGTTGCATTTCAAATCCTTTGAAAATCAGACGTAAAGTTTAATTATAGGGACAATTTAAAGTATTCTGTTAACATGACGGCCAATGAGAAAAAATAGTTTCAGGTACATTTTAATGATGTTACATTCTTTCGAACACAATAAAATTGATATACATCTATGAAATACATATAAAATATACATTCTGTACAATCTGCATTGCAAAGAACATTTTTTTATTAATTTGCAGGGTCACAGAAAAGTATTCTATTACATAATGGTTAAGGGAATCATTGTTTACAGAGCGCTTTAATTGTATTAAATTTTTCACATTTTATGAAATTAATATAAGTTTCTGAGGTTTACTACAAGGTACTTTCATTATAATAGACAGCAGGCAGCATTTACAAGGACATACAAAATATTTCAGGTACTATAATATATCCAATCACTGTATACTGTTACACCAAGATCTGAATATTTTTAAAACTTAGTTATAATACGAATACACCTCATTTGCTATGTTTAACTTGAGATTTTCGACTTCTTTAAAAATTGTACTCAGATGAAGCTTAAGGCTGTTCTTAAATTTCTTGCTCAACAAAAGCAGAACTTTCGGACACATTTTTAAATGTAAAGACACAAAGTTAGTAGGTTTTACTATTGAAGTCAATTCAAATCAGATTATGTTTTTCATTTTTTGATAAATAGACGTATTTATAGTAGTTATCGGTTATTTTGCGTATTAAGTATTATCGAGTATTAAGTTATTTTCTGTCACGTGACGATAGATTTTTTTTCTCCTTCTCGCGTTGTCGCGCTCTGAAATTTGGCTCAAAATGTCAACTTGGACCAACTTTCACCAATGAAGTTTGTGAAGATTGCTGATCCATGTAGCTAAATTATAAATATATATCTTCTTTATATTGTTCTTCAATTTTTTATTAAAAGCAAATTTAATACATTAATTAGTTTCACTAAAAGGTTTGGATTGAATTTTTCAATTTCTCTTCGCGACGAGGGCTTTTTGCTTAATTTTTAATCATTTACCTTTTTTTTTTTTCAGAACAGAAAATTTTATGTAATTCAACCACGAAAATGTTCTGATTAAGGTAATCTTTCCAATAAAAAATAACTGGTGTGAATAATGAAGGATTCTGAGCACTTAAACTGACACGTATACCGGTTGCTCATCCCTAAGGGCTTAAACCTAGTCTACAGCTAATTTAAAGCACTTTTAAAAGCTTGAACAGATTGTTATTTTTTTATTAAAACTTTTGAAGTGCTTGATAATTTATAAAGTTAAGTTGGCCCAGTATACATTTCTATCTGCCAATCGGTATGCAGTATTAGTAGATCACATAACTCTAAAATATGTACACATAATTTGCAAAAAGTGTAAATTTTTTAGATTTTAAATTAATGAAAAATATATTTGCATAAATTTAATTAATTTATGCAAACCTTGTTAAACTTTACTTAGCTCAAATTGTGAGAATATGTCCATTAGTATAAGGGTCATAAATGAAAGAAAACAATTTTAGCATACGATTTAAATCTCATAAATATGTACTCATAATGTATAAATCTTACTTCCAGTAGTACCAATATAAGTAGAAACAATAAAAAGCAGAGTTCAGAAATTTAATGGTTAAATATATTAAATATTCAAAGGAAAATTTCTGCTAGCATGTTTCAAAATAGAAAAATGGAACAGTTCTTTTTTAATAAGAGTAAATATTCTCTGAACCTCCCATTTCATATAAGTTTAAAATGCATGAAGATAAAAAAGTACTAAAAATTGTTTTACAAAATATTCAGAGAAAGAGAGGGGGGATGGAGTCTCCCTCCCTCAAAAAATCTTCTTAGTTTCTCTTTCTTTTACCATTTAATTTCAAGTCTCTTAAGATATATAAATTTTACTCTATTTTCTCATCGGAGGAAAAACAAATTCTTTTAATTAAATTTCAAAATTCAGAGAGGATTAATGATTTTCTCCCTTACCGATCTCACTGCCGTCCGTGACTATGATTCTAAAAAGTATTTAAAAAATAAAGGAAATTATTATTTTGAAATCTAAATTCAGCATTGGCAATATTCTTTTATCCAAATTTCTTCATAAAAGCGGTAATTACCCAATCGTCTGATCCATAACAAGACAGAGACGACTTATTTTCATTTCGCATCATTTTGTTAAATGGTTAAAAATGAAAAAGAAATTGTGAAAAAGTTCTTCATTGGCGACAAGAGACTCTCTCTATGTTTTTTTCTCTCAGTACAGCTACTGAATTTCACATTTGTTGCACGCAATTAATAACTATCATCATTTAATTGATAATTAAGCCCGCTCCTTAAGCATATCAATTTAACACAGAAGGACTACTTTGGCGGCAGTCGGCTACACTGTATGCCTCCGCCCGATCTCGTCATCTGTCATGGGGCTAAAACGCCGAACGAAGTGTCTTGCAGAAATCCGAGTGTCGCCCAACACGTCAGTCACGTGTCAGAGCTCTGACCCGCGGCCCACAGGCCGAAATAACTGCTGCCAGCCACAGGCATTTCGGATAATATTACTAAAATAAACAAAAGAGTTAGACTTCAAAGAAATGCGCTCCAATTTTTTTAATAGATTTTTATTTTTTGCTCACTATTTGTATAAACTAAAAAAAAAAGATAATAAAATAAATATATAGTAGAAAATTTAAAATTATTCTCATAATGATTAATAATTAAGCCAGTCCTCAAATTTTTCTAAGCAAAATAGTTAAAATCTGATTTTTTCTTTCATTGTTTTCTTACTAACATACTTGTTAGATTCTGTATTCCTTTATTTTTGTCAAATCACTTCTACTATCACTACTACTACAAAAGCTCCATTAATTATTTAAACAATAAAAAAAAGCCTGCTTCAAGCGTAAATTATGAAAACTTTCCAACACATTCAGAATAATGTAACAAAACTGCACCGTGAAAATATTATGTCTAATTCAACAACACGTAACACACTGGAAAACGAAATTTAAGCTGTTCGCACCAGAAAATTATCTTTAGTGCAACCTTGTAATGATATATATAGATTTGTATCTATTAACTAGACACATGCCAAAACTTAGTTCATCAGTTGAGAAATACATATCTATGTTAGTCGAGATTTTCCCTTCCACAATTTCTCCTAATAAGGAAAATGACATGGGAATTCTTTTGTGCAGTCCTATGTATGAAATATAGAATTTATGTACAATAGTAAAAGGCAAAAATAATAATAATAATAATAATAATAATTTAAAAGCTCATGCAACAGCTAAAAATACACGTCAAGCAATTATTACTCAAAGCCAGTATCGATTTCTTTTGTGAGTCCCTGTAAATGAACGAAACATACTATGAATAACATATTCTATTGTAATCATCTTGTAGTGAAATATTCCGTAACTGATATCAATTTCAGTACACCTGAAGTAGCGTTATGTCATTAAAATTGTAAAGGCCATTAAACGATTTTTTCCACATACCATAACGTAATGGAGTTCTTTTGTGTGCAAATCCAAATGAACATGTTCCCTGTAAATGAACTATTGATGCCAGATACTTCATACACACTTTTAAACATGCCTAGATGATTTTAAATAACTTTTATCAATTGTATGAAAGTCTGAGTATATTTACGGGGATTAATAATAAAGTGTGGACAGACGGACATACAAACCTAATGCGTAAACATTTTTCAACTTTGTTGGAAAAAGTAAAAAAAAAAAAAAAAGAACTTATTACTGCGACATAAAACTTTAGATTCATGATACGACAACAAAATGCGTGATCATAAGCAAAAAGTAAATGTGAAAAAAATAAACAAAAGTAAAAATAGTATTTCAAATTGACTATATGTTTCGTTAGGATTTCATACGTTTGAAAATCTTATAAAATATCCTTAAATTTTCAAAAAATATATTAAAACCTTTTTTCAGCGTTTGAAAATTATATTTTATTATTTTTTTTCCAATATTTCACTACTTACCCAAAAATAGTTACGAATTAATCAAAAGACTATGTTTTTTAAGTATCACACATGTGTCAAATATCAGCAGAAATTCTTGACAAAAAGTTTCCTATGAGGTATCATGTATACATCACACCCTTACAAATTATTGTGAAAAATAAATCGATGACTAATTTCTGAGGATATTTCTGAAAAATTAGTGATAATATACTGTCATTCATAAGTATAATTGAAATGCTTCTTTATAATATACATTATTTTCATATCATATTTTTTATTCTTCATAATTTTTGTGAGAAAATAATGTATCAAACAAGTTATTATTTTTCTGAAATTTTTCAGTGCACATGCTTGAAGACCAGCGAAGTGGAGATTGCTTTGGGGCCTATAGCTAAAATGATTGTCTCTCCAAATGGTCCATATTACATAGAAACAACAAGTCACAACAATTTTTATTTATTTTCCTATTACATATTTATATAACTGCAAAGGGACATTCGCAAATGCATCCATGTCTTATATGTGGATTCGAACTCGAACACCCACCGTGGTGGTAAACCGACCACGCCACTGTGTGATATGCAAATGCTTTTGTAGTCAAAACATAAATTCTGTTGTTCTATTTATGTATAAATAAAGTTCCTCTATTCTAGTCTTTCTTGCATTAAATAGTATTGATTTAATATTGCCATTTCATCATAAAATATCCATACACTAACTCCGGAACACGATATGACAACAAAAAGGAATACTTTTCTTGTGTCGAACAATGCTTCATATCATTTCTCAAATAAAACAATTTATAATTAAGATGGCTCTGTAGAATAATACACATATATATTTAACTTACTATCTAAAAGTAGAACAATTTAACCCTCCGACTACCGGGAAAAGACTATACAAAAATAACCTCTCAGGTTCATTCGAATCTTATGTAAATACATAAAGATACTGAACAATAAATTTAAACTTATGCTCTGTTTCTGAACTGAAATTAGTTGTTTCTTATTCAGTTTTTTGTACCAATTCATAACCTAATTTTGCATTTACTCCGCTATATCTAGTTTAAGTGGTATTTGCTTATTTTGATTTATGCTAATTTTAGAATTTTTGTAGTTTTATGTAAATTTAAAGTTTTATGCAATAGCAGACTAACATTTTTTGTTTTATGTTATGATTTCTGCACAGTTTACTTTACAAAAATGCTGTGTTAGATATTATACTGACTGAAATATTGTGCCCCTAATTTGCATGCTTTTCATATTTTTTTAATAACGTTTTTTGACGTCCAAATATTTCTACTTGATAAGAAACCTAAAATGTTCTTAACGAATTTTTTGTGTTGATTTTAAATTTAGTATCCTTTTTTTTTTCTATCACTTCAATTTTTTGATAATAAGGTACAGAATTTTAAAAAGCTTTTTATACCAAATTTCCGCTAATACCATACAAAATAAAAAATTCATTTAAACTCAAAAACTGGACACGGTAGAAGGAAGCAGATTGTAGATCATAATGAAAATCTAGTTGAAAACATTGACATCATCATGAAAATCTACTCTAGAAAAACGTTACAACAATTCTGGGACAATTACTTTATAGTTGAAAGCAATGTAAACATTATACTATTGAAAAATATGTAGGGAAAAATGGATAGTGAAAATATGTTGTTAACAATATGACTTAATAACTGACAGATAAATATTAATAATATTTAGACTGATATTTATCGGACGCAAATAGTCCACATTAATCATAACATATAACAAAAAAATCAATTTGACTTTTATTGTACTTAAAATGTACATTAAATGGCACAAAAAAGCTAAATTTGCATAAAATTAAATATGCAAACATCTCAAATTAGAAGTGCTGGAAAAAAAATTAAAACTACATTCGGTATCAGCGAAAAAAAAAAAAACTGTATAAGAAACAACTAATTTCTGTTCAGTACCAGAACCATTCTTGTCCATTTTTATCAAAGTACAGGTGGCCTGTGGATTTATAATAAGAACTAGAAATATATCAGTGGTTTTTTTCTTTTTTTTTTTTTTTTTTTTTTTTTTTTTTGTGTGTGTGTGTGTGTGTGTGTGTGTGTGTGTATGTTTAGTATGCTCATAAGTAATACAACTTTAATTGATACAAAAAACGAAGAAAAGGGCTTATTTTAATGCTTACACTTATTTTTATTGTATTGTGATTCTTATTTTTATTGTCTTCTTTGAGTGCGTTGATAGTAAGCAAAACAAATATCGATTTTGGTCCCAATGGACCCTTCTTAGAGTCACAAGATTAATTAATATCAAAGCCAAAGGTAGGAAAATATCAACGTTTTAACATCATATTAATATGTTTATTGTGTAAAAAATAAAAATTACCAGAAATTAACTACATGAATAAAATTGAAGTTTTCATTTTCAATAAATTATAGTAAAGACACAAAACGAAAACAATTTTAAATAATGCTCTCTTAAAACATCTTACTTTAATACCACTGTGAATCAATATGCTAATAATGCTTTAGTAAAAAAAATAATACATTAAAATTTTTATCAAAAGTTTCATACTTTTATTTAATTACTACAAGGATGAAATTCATCATATATATTTTTTAATTATTATTTTATGTTTTACATTATGCATCTAGCGCAAACCTTTTATAAAGTTTTTAAAAAGGTAATTTTATTTTGTTTGTTTGTTTACATTCTAAAGATACCACTAGTCATAATACTATATTTTATTTAATAAATATTATTTCCAGATGAATAATTTTATGAACAGTTTAATATCTTTGTTGCCTCTCTGATATGCTCCTTAATCTGACAAGTAGTTATTATATTGTACTTTTAAAATCAAAATTAATAAATTAACAATAAGTCCGTTTAAAAATTCCTACTTGACTTAGTAGTTTCTAAACATTAGAACTATCTGAAACGTTTTCAAAATTATTTTACACTGAAAGATATCTGAAAAGTATTATTAGCATTAGACCATGTCATACAAATCATTTTCAGTCAATTATAGATATAATATTGCTTAAAGTTTGACACGCGCTTCGGCATATCATAACAAATTGCTTTATAACAAATGTAGCTCTTGAAATAAGTTGAAAAATAACACCACATTCTATATTAAACACGCGCAAATACACACTTGTCCAGCAATAATAAAAAAATAATTTTAAGAGTTTTTTTTTATTTGTGCGTTTTGTTTTTGATAAAGATACTTTGAAAGGGTGCTTATTTGATTGCACAGCATGTTCTAATTAAATCTTATCTCAATCGTTTCTGACATGTCAGCCCAGGATTGAACGTGTCACTTTTGACACTTTATTTAAAGGAAACCAGTGATTTCTGATCCGATTAAAAATTAATAGCAACGACAAAATCGTTTGAACAGATGTAAGTGTGAAAAATTAGAAAAGTCATCACCCTTCGGTTAATGTGAAATTTTCAATGTTCATTACCCTCAACTCAAGAAAATTAAAGAGGGGTGACATACAAAATTAACAACAATGATTTAAAAGCTACATTTATCATTAGAAATTTGAAAGCTTTAAATTTTACTTTAAAGTGTTATGTAAAATATTTCTAGAAAATCTGAAACATAAGAGAATAGCATTTATATTATTAAAATATGATAAGTGATAAACACAAAACATATATAACTATTTTATAACTGAAAATAAAATTTTAAAAAGTAAAATCTTTGAGAAATTGGCAAAGAAAAGAAAACCCTATTTACTTATAAAGATAAAGCGAATTTAGCTCAAAAGAAGTATTCAAAAGCTGCATAAGACGCGAATTTCTATGAAGTTCAGATACAGAATCTTTGCAACTAAAATTTTCAGTGTAGTAACCACATAATTTGAAATCCTAGAAATGTTTTTAAATTATTCATACGTAGCTTCCAATTATGTTACTTGTTTAATTGTGTTGTCTCTGCAATAATCCAGAATATATAATAAAAATTATTTCTTTTCAGGGTTTCGTACTTAAAAAGTAAAAACTGAATCATTATAAGATCGCTCTTGTGTCAATCTGCCCGTCTGTCACAGCCATTTTACTGTTAAACTATGGAACGTGGAATGTTGAAATTAGCTCAACTAATGAAGGCTATTGACCTACATATTTATAGATTATTAACCATTCACAAATATATATTTATGAAAAATGTAGAAGGAGCTAAATAAATCACTTGGAAAAAAATATTTTCTGTGTATATCGTGTGGAAAATCGAGTGAAAGCTTTCATCACGCCAAACTCAAAAATGCATTTATTTTAATTTTAGGTATTATATTTTCAGAAATATTGTCGAAAGCGTAATGCATAAATATGCCCCACTCTCTCTATCTCTAAATCTACTGAAACTAAAATTGTGAAAAAAATAATGGTAGAAGAAGTTTTTTTAAACTTTTCACGGAAATTGCAGTGATTATCCTAGGTCATATAGTTTTTCAGAAAATCGCTTTTGTTTGTTACACACAAATTTCTATTTTCAGGATTTCATCAAAGAAGCTAACGAGCGCTAGAGATATGTATCGTCGCAGAAGTATAAAAGAATTGTTCATAATGATTTCCGAAAAAAGATGTCTGTAATTAGCCGAGATATTAACCCTTAAAGAAATAGGCTGCCTGGATCTACATGAAGACGGAGGCGGCGTACTCTGTTCACGATCGGCTTTTGAAGAATTGATAACAACTTTTATATGTATTTGTGTCATACTCAGTAGCAACATAAAAAAACGATAAACATCAAACTGTTAAAAACAGACTAACTTAATTAGAATTAATCACATAATTACTATGGAATACGAGACTAGCGTGCATTAAGGAACTCTTTAAATACGCTACCCGTGTCTTTAATTGCTAATAAAAAACCTATCTATTAAGCGCAGCACGGACAAAGGCGGCGTTGCAATTTTGTAATCTGTTTTCGAAGTGTGCTCAGCACAATGCCTAATTATACTCTGAACAAAACTTTTATTTTAAGTAAGCTGTAAAAAAAAAGTTTATTACTACACTGCTATTGGGTTTTTTAAATGCCAAATGAAGTTTAAATATGCACTACTTATATGATCAGCACCGAATTAAATTCATCAAAAGCAGGTTAGGAACAGATTAAAAAAGTATACAGAATAGCAATTCTTAAATATTATTTAGGCTTCATACCTCTTTAAACTTTCATGATGTATATCCCTTTATACTTTGCTAGTGCATACAACTGTACCTAACCCATACAGTTACTAATTAACATATTTATTGTAAAGACCCTTTGTACACAAGTAATACAAGCACTTGACCGTTTATTGAAATACGCACTTACAGTGTTCTTTGACAATTTAATGTCCTTTATACATTAGAGACATAATATTTTTATAATCAAATAAAATAAGTGTTTTTTGAGTTTTTTACGTAAACTATGTTAAATTTACATGGAAATGCAATCAACACAAAGTAAGTGCAGTGATCAACATTGACATTTACTGTAATATTGTTGCTGTGCTAACGAGTAGTGTCCAATAGTTCTTTAACCTTGTGCAACTGGCACTACTTGAGAAATCGTGGAGGATATGTCTTTTCTCAGATACCGTGTAACTCAATACACTTAAATTAGTTATACAATTATGCAAATACCACTGAAGTGTATTTACTTGTTAAGAAAAAGCAAGATAGCTTATCTCTGGAAAAGTATTTTTTCGGTTGTGAGAAAGGTTAGCCTAATCTCAAACGCTTATAAAAAGATAACTCTTGAAATATAAAAAGTAATTTTTTGCAACAAATAAAGCTTAAAATAGATATCGTGGATGCAGAAAATAATGTGGGAAGATTTTAAGAAGAAATAAAATTACTTCTGTAATCTGAAGAAGCCTTCGATTTGAATATTCTAAACAATTAAATAGACTGGAGATATTTCATAACTTTCACCTACATTGAAGAATTAAAAATGCAAATTAAGGCATTGAATAAATGTATGTGTGTGTATACCAAACAATACTTATGTGTACAAAAAATTAAAGTTATTCGGAGAACAATTCAGATGTACATAGCTGTGAAATGTTAGCATTGTGTCAACAATGATGTTCAAACCTTATTGGAACAAATTTCATGAATTAACTCGATTTGTATGAAATGTAAAATTCCTTAAAAATAAGGAAACAAGACAGTAAAAGAATAATAATAATGACAAATAAATAAATAAATCCGCAATTTCAATCTTTTATTGTCCAGCACATAAACGTTTTTTGGGACTTGTAACGTTAGGCGCCTTATCAAGAAGATACTAACAGCATTTCAGCCATTAAAAAATGTTTCAGTCGTTTGCACAATTAAGTTTAATAAATGTGCACTATCCTGTACTAAACTTAAATAGTTCCATCGACTTTATATTATTCGGGTGATAAAATTATAATTTATAAACTGGCTGACTGTGAAAATGTTTAATATCTATGTTCGCTAATTATATGGACTAAATTTGACATCCACCCCCCTCGGTATGATTAGTATACCCACAAAGTGTTATACTTTATACAGTTACCAAAAATTTATTTTAAATACTTTATATTATAAAAGCATTTCCTATTCTGTATCAATTTTTAATTTTATTTTTCTATACTTTCTTTCATTAATTCTCGATAAAAATTACACCACAATGTTATTACATAGTGTATATATATATATTTTTTAACTGGTCGATTTCATTTCCATATTCATTCGAGCATTTTTTCTTTGTTAATCCATTAATGTCAAACTTCATTTACCCATTAAAATTAAACCTAATTTAAAGATAGTCTTTAATGGCAGTCAAAATTTACCATAAATAACATAGCTGCGACTTTATTTTCCATAAATTTAAATTCCTTGCATGGGTATTTTTTCTTAATATACATAACATGGGTATATTTAGTTATAATCTTTGTGTCAATTTAATTATATATTTGATTATAATTATTGATATTCACTATTGATACCTAAAAATTGGGCACCAATGTCAGTACAATCCCTCTGGCGAAATGTGACAAGGTGCCCTCAAGCCGTAGTTGGTCTGTCGGATAGTATCTTCTGAAACAGAGATCGTGATATTCGAAACGTAACTTTACACATCGGCTAAATCAAATGTTTACCGTCATGTAAAAAATTTCCATCCTGAAGGGTGTAAAAAATTGACCAGCCACGCATTTAACACTTTCTGTACGTGGGTGGCAACATTACAGAACACTTGATTGGCAGCGGCGACGCCACGAGACATTCTCAGAACTACTGATGCCACTGATTGAGTGCTGATAATTACAGGGGTTTTATGTATTAAGATGCTAATTGGAAAGCGAACTGTCCCCAGATTACGATCCGCGTGAAATTTAAACGTGGGGTATTGTGGTTTCAAATCTCTCTTCTTAGAATCAGTGAAGATTTTTGTGTGTTAGTTGTTTTTATGGCACTTAGCTCTCAGATATTATGTCTACGGCTAAAATGGTGATGTTTTTAGTATTGGCAGTCATCCGAGAAGCGGTTGACAGTTAATAAGATTAATAGCCAGAATCTTGAAAGAATAAAAAGTACTAAATTTCTGAGAATGATAAATTAAAACTTTAGGATGAATAGAAAAGGCATATGTGATGTATTGAACTGGCGGAAATCATGATTCTGCACTTTTCTAAACCAATGAAGAATATCTTTTTTTCCTTTTCTTTTCTTTTACTTGAGCGTCTCCAGAAAATAAAAAGCTGTTCTGTTAGTAATCATTTTGCAAGAAACCCCTTTTTTAATTATTTAAAAGTGTTACCGACTAATAAATTTGCAACTGAAAAGCACTTATAAGCTACAAGAATAGCAGACTTTTAAAATATGATTTTTTATATTATATTTTTAGAAGTCCTACTTTTTAATTTTTTCCTTTTGATACAAAAACATTATATTAAAAGTTTGAGCAATAAATTTTAATATTTAAAGGTAGCTCAATTGACTCGTAAATTAAAAAAATAGAATTTTTTTAAACTTTATATTGATGCATATTATAAATGTGTATTTGCATTTTTTGATGCTTTAATTATAACAATTTATTTAATTTGCTATATAAATTATTATCTTTTATTTTAAGTTACAATTTTATCGCCTTTGTATAGGTTGACATAGTATTTTTCTTGCTATTTGAGTACATTTTACGGTGATCTTCAACAACTAGTAGTAGAAATTAAAGTTACGTTTCATTATGAGTTCTCAATTCACTTTATTACTGAATAAGAGCAAAAGCACGTTCATCGTGGTCATTTATTACTTGTAGGAATTTTGTAGTATTTTTAGCCTGTTAATAATCCTCTCTTGTCTCCCACAAGATAGGATTAACTGCAAGATACCCAAATGGAAATTCCAAAAATTGGAACAATATCATTGACTTGGCTGTGACAAAATATTCCAACTTTTTATTCTTGAATGAACAAGAGCAACATGGACCATACACCTTTTGGTCGGTAAACTTACACGGTTCTCAAAGAAAGCTAAATCAACAATTTTTTCTGACAATTACTACAAGTGAATAGCATGTTTAGGGGATGATGACTTGAAAATAGCTGAATACATTGATAAGTATTTAAGTTGAAATTTTTTCAAAAACAGGTTTTACACATTATAGGAAACACATTAAGCTTGGGGTATAGAGTTCCACACTTTCAAGTATACACAGATTGTGAAAACATATACTTTGCATACATCTTCTTCCTCTTTTATAGTCAATTAAATTAAGCGTTGAACATCCAGATCTTGAAACATTATACCATTATAGACATGTAGCAGGTATAGTGCATTACACCTAATGACATAAATCTGATTTTTCTTTGTGGGACAGCACCAAGAAAAATAATCACAATTTCTAAGAATTCTTTATAATCGCCTCTTGTTTCTCCTTATTCTTCTAGGCATTTCTTTGCATAGTTGATCGTCTCTTGCAATCTACCTTCTACTAGATTTGCGACAACATCAAAAGAAATTCCTAGTTCGTACTTGTCTTTATCAATGGAACTCCAAAATTATTTAAAGCACTAATTATCAAATCCATAATGTGATCGATGCCAGTAAGCATGTGACAAAATCTCTCTCTCTCTCTCTCTTTTTTCTTTTACTTTATAAGACCATATGCAGCAGTGTTATAATCAATGTTTGAGCTAATAATGTCGAAGCATATTGCTCGAATATTAACTGCTATTCCCCAGTCTTGAAGGGTTTCAAAGATAGCTTCTGCCTGAACTTCTCCTGTTGCAGATGTTGAACAATCAGCAGTTTAAAACACCTTTCCCAAAAATTAATGGAGCAATCGATAAATATTTTCTTTTCCAGTCAAATCACGCATTAAATTTTCCATCCCAATGAATGAGAAAATTGATGTTTTGAAACTTCCTTTTTATTTTGTGCATATTTTTTAATTCTCCCAATCATTCTTTGTAGACGAATTTACGAATATGCATCTTTTTATCATTGCCTTAAAAAGCAGCTCCACTTTACCCCCTTATACCCATCCGTTGTCAAAGAATTTTTAACTGCATGACTGCATTGAAAATTTATTAGTTAACATTGCATGTCTACTAATCGCTTTACTAGTTGTAACTGCTGCTGTTTTTACTCCCCCCCCCCCCCCCCCACAGTACTTCCCTCAGAAATCAGCCACATGCGATAAAAATGCTTCATAAGTAATTTATTGTTATAAATAATTATAATTCAAAATGAAATAACATAATTTTCCAATATGCAAAATGTTTGTAAGTGAATGCGTTTTGCCGTATTAGTAATTCCACTGTTGTAAACATTATAGTCTAATACGCTTTCAATCATATTGATTCTAAAATTACTTGTTTAGTTTTCAAATATTTTATAGCTTTGCGGTTGTTCAGAAAGTTTCTGACAGCCAGAACTAATGACAATCACGCATTTTTCTTGACTTAAATCGTTAAATATACAGCAAGAAAAAGAATCTGCCATAAATGGTTTATGAGCTGTCTTTCCAGAACCATCAGAAATTTCAGATTTCTGTCTTTTGTTGTTGTTGTTGTTGTTGTTGTTGTTGTTTGTATTTTTTGTTTGTTTGATTGGGTTTTTTGTGGGGGGGGGGGGGGGACTTTTATTAACTGTTTCATCAGACCTATCTTCAGTGAAGATAATGTAATTTCATATCGTCCGACTAACTGCATTTCAGGGTTCAACTAAAAGTACATTTTGCAACAAATAAATAAATAAAAATTTGTATTTAATTGAAATTTTGAAAAAGTATAAGAAAATTTCAATATTTTAAAATCTCCACTACTTTAAATATTAATATTTTTAGATTAATCAGTCATTTTTTGTTCTTTTCAAATGTGTATTACACAATAATGTGCATGGATTTATAGATAATTTAATGCTGCATTTAATATAATTTATGTTACTTAAATACTTATTACTTAAATTCGTGATAAATATGTTTAAAAATATATTAAAAGTAAAAAAAAAAAAGTCTAATCATCATTTGTACAAGTGCAAATATAAGATCAATAAAAAGAAATCTTCATTTATTCTGATATTACGGAGGAAAGCAGACGATTAAAAAAAAGTTTTTTTATATGTATTGTAAATTTTATCTCATTAACAGACGATTTCAGTTGAATCACGGAAAGAATGTTTTGCTTTGTAATAAAAATAAATGTAATTTGTCATTTCTTATTTGTGTAAACGATAACTTATGTTGAGGTTGAACTTTGGAGATAAATGTATTTACGGAAAATTGGAAAATTGAAAATTTGGATAACTGGTAACAACTTGCATTTTAACATTACTGCATTAATATTTTATTATTCTTTCGAAGATACGCATTGCTTGAATAATCTAATACTAAAGACGTTTAAAAAATTGCATCCGAATATTATTTTGTATTATTTATACAAAAAGGGGCAAATTTTCATTTAAAATACTATAAAATAAAAAAGCGATAGGAAAAAAAAATCATTATTTCAGGATTGTGCTTAAAATAAAAAATCTAAATAATAATTAATAAAAAAAAAAGTTCTAGGTGTAAATTAGTTTTGCAGTTTTGTCAATAGAAATATTAGTTTAAAAATTGCAGAAAAAATATTTTTTCATGAAAAAATTTAAAAATGTAAATGTAATTTATTAAGAAAATATCAAAAGCTGTAGCAATTTTGTAGTAAAAATACTTAAAATTTATAACGTGTAAAAATACAAAAATAAATAAAAAAACAAATAGATGCCGAGGTTGGATATGAACCAGCTACCTTTCCACTCGCAAGCACGCGCGATAGCACGGCGCCACGGATTCACGTGCGGAGCTTGTACTAATAAGTATTTGAAATATACGCTGAACTTTGACCCCCGATTTCTCAAAAACCAAGGCCCATTTGAATAAACCTTTTCACCAGAATAATTAGTGGTATGACTCCTACAACATACTTGGAAATTATCAAAATCTGTGAGCAGCATGTTTGGTGCTCCCATTGTAAGGGTTTCAAATGAGATTCTTTCCCTCAAACCAAGTTCTCTCACATAGACTATTCTCTTCTCATCAAGTGGTTTTGTTTGGCTCAGATGTCCCAGATGCACAAAAAACTAGTCGTTGGAGGCCACCATAATACTTACCCACCATGGACATGCATAGTATATGAAAATAAAACGTGTGTAAACTATTTATAAAATGCATTGCAATTCTAAAACAAAATTTTAATGTATATTTAAATATTTTAATATACATAGTAATGCTCTATGTTAATAATTTGCTGATGAATCAATTTCGACAAAGTATATAAAACGCGAAACTACTCAAATAGTATCGAATTGAGCAAAAGAAACATCCTTTTAACTCCAAAAAAAATATTCATATTAACTAGTAGTTTGCTGCGTCGGATGAAGCGTCTCATTTCCAATTAAAATATATCTTTGAATTGAAATTTGAATGAAATATAGGATCATGAAAAATCGAAGAATGTGGAAAACAGAATTAGAAATTTCTCGACAACTAATAATCCGATCGACTTCGCTTTTTATGCAAAATTTGTGTTATTTTATTGCCATTTACGTCCATTCCTTAAAATAAAAAAATTCGAAAATTTGTATGTACCTTTATCAGAACGAATTTTTCAAGAGTCCGAAAAAAAACAGTTCCGGATAATCGAGGTTATTGATATTAAATAAACTTAGTTCCATTCTTACGTACCAAGTACATACAAAATTTCAAGGCTCCATCTCAATTTGTTCGGGAGATAGAGCGTTTACAGACGGACGGCAAACTTTTTTTTCTATAAATATATTGTTCGTAATCTCCAGTATCTAAAACGCGTAAATCCGTCAAAAATTTTTTTGATTGTCAAAACGATTGCAAGACTTACCCTATTCTATGTATGATGGGTAAGTAACAAGGATATTTCGTTTAGTCACTTTGTTAATCCAGAGAAATATTGAGCATATTATCCATTGATTTCCATCCTCTAAATAACGCTATGTTGATACTGACGATTGGTCGGATGAAAAAGTGCCTTAGACTTGGCATGCTCAGAAAGAATAGCTGGTACAGAAAACCTGTTTACAGATATGAAATCAGTTCGCCCAATATAGATAAAATTAGTTTTAACATTCCATATAACAAACATTTTTTTTTCTTTTTAGGCTGTGATTTTTAGTGTATAATTGTGTTACTTAAATATATACAGGATGTCTACTCTCAATGGTGGCCAATCACTAATTTATTAACTTCTGGTCATAAATAGATAGTTCCAATTACAAAAATGTTTTAAATGAGATAAAGAAGTATTTTAAAAGCTAGTTGGGTCGATAAAAACATGTCTAATAAAATTACGAAATTTAAATTTTTATACGGTCCTGTAAGTTATTGTTAGTAAAGCTTTCCTGTTACATGCACAAGTAAGAACAGAAAAAGCCCCATTATTAAAAGATTAAAACTGGTCGAGTAATAGCTGTTTAAAGTTGTAGCCTATTTTTTGCTGCAAATTAGGGATCATTCATAAATTTAGTAAAAATATAATTTCATCAGAAATATGAAAAAATGGTTAAAAGTAAACTTAATATTCCAAAATAAATTTGAAATATTTAATAATTCTAAAGTACTAATGCATAGTACACAATTTGCCGTAAACATATAAGAAAAAAAAAACAGAATTTTTGTTAAAAAAAGTTATAAAATTAACAAACTCAATTACTTACAAAATGATTTACATTTTAAAATGTTATTAGATTACACCAGCCTGCAAAAGTTGGATTAGGTCATGTTTTTAGATTTTGATAATTGATTCTTATGCATTCTGTACCAGTGAATCCAAAATTGATCTTCATGCTTTACCATTACACAAAGATTTTTTGCAAATCGTAAATTTTAAAGTTTAAAAAAAAAATAGCGAAAATTTGATACTATAAAATTGATGTGTTTGTTGTGTTTTTTATTTTTTATTTGTAAGTATTTTGTACCGCCGAATCCGGCAATAAACTACATTTTTAATCACCACGTCAGGATTTTTTGCAAACTGTAAATTTCAAGTTAAAAAGTAAATATTAAACCTTCTCTCCCACTCATTGGCATTCTTACATGAATTTAGCTGTAATCACTATTGAAATCACAGTATAAGCCAAATGTTGAATAAATTATTGAACTAAATTAAATTTAAAAAAGTTTTGCATCTGTTTTACGCTATCAGATTTTTACTATATTTTAACTTTGACATTTACGATTTGCAAAATGACTAACGCGATGCTTAAAAAAAGAAGGTCATTTTCAGATTCAGTGCTAAATAGTACATAAAAATCAGTTGTCAAAAGTTAAAAAACACAGCCATCTATCAATTTTATTTTAACCGATTTTTGTTATTTTATAACTTTGACAATTTATGATTTGCGAAAAATCCTGACATGATGGTGAAAAAAATTAAGGTAATTTTCGGATTCAGTGATAAAAAATCCATAAAAGTTTGAAAACACAGCCATCATTGCAATCTTGTGTCTCTAATCTAAAAATTTTTCTTAAACTTCTTGGCGGTAATATATATTTGAATTTTTTTGTATTATTCTATAAAACTAGTATAAATGGTAAGCATCGAAAACTATAATAATATAAAACTGTCATCGGATTTACGTCAATATATAAAATTTAATCTCGATCGGATATTTGAAAGTGAGTTAAATTTCGATACAAAAATTTTGAACTAAAAGAATCATGTATATGATCGTTGAAGTTAAGTAAAAACTGATTAAAAAAAATAACATAGTTTTTGTTAAAAAGAAATCATGAAAATAAACAGTCTGGGATTCTTATAAAATAAAATATATGTTAAAATACAATTATTTTAGCCAATCTGAAACTTAATAAAAGAACTCAGTCGTGATATTTGTATATTTTTTTCAAAGCGCATGTACGCATGGAATAAGTTCTTCGAAAACTTTAAGGTCTTGGTATATGACCCCTTAAAACTGGCCAAACTTATCTGTGTTTAGATGGAAAAAAAATAGTATAAGTCATTTATTTTTAAAGTTGCATAACTCGGTCAATTTTTGTGTTATATGGGTTGTTATTTGTGTTTATAAATGGAACTTTTTTTTTTGTCTTATTTATCAGTGTAATAGGAATATTTTAATATAAAAAGTTGAATCTGTTGTTAATCAATTGAAATGAAAAAAACTTCTTTAAAGCACCATAAAATAAATAACTTGCGCAAGGCCTTTCGAAAGAATTTAGTCTTTTTTCGTCAGGCGCAAAAAGACATGCGCCTACTATGGATGTAGCGGCACGACATGAATCGACACGACATATGAGTCGTGCCGCTACATTCATAGTAGACGCACGTCTTTTTGCGCCTGATGAAGAAAGACTAAGTTCTTTCAAAAGGCCTTGCGCAATTTATGTATTTTATTGTGTTTTAAACAAGATTTTTTTCACTTCAAAGGAAAATTTGTCTAACTATATCTTATAAGACCGGGGAACCGTATAAAAATTAAATTGCGTAATTTTTTAATAAATGTTTTTATCCACCAAAACCATTTTCAAAATATTTCTTTGCCTCATTTAAAACATTTTCTAATTGGAATAATGGGTCTATGACTAACTGTTTAGGAATTAGCCATTGGCCACCGTTGAAAGTGGACACCCTATATAGTAAAATGATATAAAAGGAAGTTTTCTGTTGAATACAGCTTAATAACTTGAACAAAATTTACCTATTTTATCATTTTCTCACATACATTGGCATTTTGAAAAGAATTGAATATTATTAATGGCTCTTTATGAAACCGATTTTTTTTTTATTAAAAATAACTTCAAATTTAACTTTACTAAAATCTGTTCTAAATGGCTAACTACATTTAAACTATTTGGGTAACTGCTATCAATGAATATTACTTGCAGAAAATTTCCATATAAATAGTACAAAACCCCTTCACGTACATTTCACGTTTAATCTGTATGACGATATGATGAAGTGTTTTGGTGACCTTTGAGGTTTGTGGTTTATGGGGCTTAGTAATCATTAGTACGTTCCACGCTAGAAGATGGATAGTGATCAAGAAGCTTTCAACGTTTTGACTTAGATGACAAAACGGTCCAACTCTTATATCAGAAAAAAATTGACTTATACGATTCTGAAAAAATATTCTTTTTTATCCTCTCTATTTTTTGATAAATTCTTATGAAAGATTGTAACAAACGGAAATTAGTTTAAAAGATTCATTACAAATGTTTCAGTTAAATATCAGGCTTTTAGAAATTGTTATTACATTTTAAATAGTTTTTGGACTAAAGTTTTTATTCCCATTCTGGTTAACATTACTTATTATACATAATTTCTACCTTTCTCTCATGCACAAACGAACAAATTCATTTACACAAACTGAAAAAAATAATAAAAATCCTGTTATTTCATACTTCGGTAGGAAAATTAATACATTTCGAAGGTTATTTTAATATTTAATAGTTTAAAATAAATTGTACCATGTTTGTTACTGTTGAACTGTACACATAATTTCAGTATTCGTGATGAAGCATACATCACAGTGTGTATTAATTTTTTTTTTATATTATTGTAAATGATGTGCACAGTGAATGACAAAAGATTGACGAATTACAATTCAAAAATTAAATCTATTAGTAAAAACTCTTAGAAAAGGCTTTTGCAAAAATCTACTATTTCTTTATATTATTCTTTTTCATTTTGCTTTTTTTTTTTTTTTTTTTTTTTTTTTTTTTTTTTTTACTGCAAACCTATATTTATTACACATAATATCTTAATTTTTAAGTCACAGTTACTAAAATAATTATTATGGTGGTGCAAGCTAAAGTCTTGACACTTGACCGCCCCCATAGATTTTAGAACAGCGACAGTTATAGCCATAAATACAATGTCTAGATCATGCTCACGGCATTATAAAATGTCTATACGCTACACGATTAGATAGAGATCCCACTTGCGAAATGTAGCATATCTAGATGAAGAAGTTTTAAGCGCCATCTAACAGTAAACTGCGCAGTTAGCATTCCTATCTCAAAAAATATATATATAATAAGAAAAAATGTCCTTTACAAAGATGTTCAGCATCCTCGATTTACTATAAAAGGATGTCGTAATAATTTCATTAAAAGCCCTAAAATGTAAATTCTTTTTATTAAATCATCAGCTTAAATACGCTACAAATTGAATATAGAAGGGTAGCATTGTAAACATATGTGCGTTTGCTTAAGAGACTAACACGTGTAAACAATTTACTATTTGTTTTAAAATGAAAATCAAATTAAATATGCTAAATGTATCCATTATAAGTACACATGCAGTTCCATAAAGCATTCCTGCCGATGGCAAATGTATTTACTAAACTTGTCATAATTTTCTCATGAAGTAAATTTTGCTTTGCTTACATGTGTTTATCTTGCACCATTTTCGAGATAGAACGCTAACTTTGCAGCAGTGTTAAATTCAGATGGACATCCCCAGAAACACTGGGACTCCCCTCCCCGAAAGGTTTCATATTTTATGCTTTTTAATTACCAAAAATCCACCCGTGGTGTCACAGAAATCCCTCCCGGAGAAAAATGTCTGAATTCAATACTGCTTCGCAGCTTACCCCAAAATGTCGCTATAAGCGATGTTATGGTATAGACTTATAGAGCATAGCCTATTTAATATTCTAAACACTGCACTTTTGACTATAGCTTTCGCCGTTATGAAATTAATGGGGGGGGAGATCTTTAGTGGCAGCCGCCTGTATTTAAAAACAACTTAAAATTCTGAAATCTGCATAAATATTGTTTTTAAATTGTATGAATCATATTAAAACGAAATTAAAAGTGAACTACTGAAAAAAAAAAATAGTAAATTTATAAACCCATGTTTGTGGATTATGCTATATCGTGCACTACAAAATCCGTTAAGTTTAGGGCAAAATTTGATGTAATAAAAAAATTTGCATCTAATTTTATTGCATTTTTTACGGCAAAAACTGCTGTCAACAATGCTGCGAGCAGTTTTTGCCACAAATTTAACGGATTTTTTTTACAGTGTGTATCACCTCTGAATAAGAATACTTCATCTTTATCCAAAATATTAGATGTCATATTTCGAAAGCGGTAAACCCTTTCAAGGTTCAATTAAAATGTAACACTCTCTCTCTTTACATTCCACTTTTCTAGTGACCCTTGTATTTAGTCAAATTTCTTTACTAATGAGCGACCACCCGCACTTTGACGGTTCTCTTTGAAAAGCAAGCTGATCTCGAAACGAGCAGGTTTCTTCACGGATTAATCGGAGGAAATCGGGTGTGAACAGTAAAAGATGTACTCTCGTGCAGATGTGATCTATTGGTTTTTAAACGTTCTTACATCTTACAAGACAGATTGTCAATCATCGACAAATTTTCCGCGTCTCAATATCTAACAATTTACTCATTTAGTCGGAGGGGAAATATTAATTGTTTGTTTATACATGGAAATTACAAACTCATACTTTGATTTTATTCATTTTTAAAAACTGTTAATAATCTATATTATATAAAATATTATATTTAATTTCCGAGTTATCGAATTAATGAGACGTGGAAATGTTATAGAAGTGTGTTGTGGAAATGTAATACAGAGCAGAGCTAATTTTTGTTGTAATAGTAAAAAGTATTAGCACTAGTTTATGTAAGGGAGAGGGGGGTAAGTTTGAACAATTTTTTGTAAAATCAATACATTTCTTATTTGAATTATAGTTTTTGCATTTTAAATATTACATAATAAAAACAATGAATTTCTTCATCATATGAACCAAAAATTAAAAGTTTTCCATCTAAATTAAAAAAGTTGTGAGGATTTAAAAAGCTAAAAGATTTCTGTTTAAACCTGTCCCATGTAGGGGTATCTTAGGACAAATGAATAAAATATGAAAATATTGAGAGTATTCATAAAAAGCTGCATGTGTTTCAGAAATATGAATAAAATTAAATAACTATATTTTATTGAAACTAATAATTTTTCTATCATTTAACCAAACTTAAATCAATCAAAGTTGATGTCAAAAATCATTATTGAAACAACACAGAGTGTTTTTCCAGTTATGTTTGATTGTGAAAACTTTTTTACAATATCGTTAAATTACACCAATATGATATCTGATGCTTCTAGAAAATTAAAATTTTTCATTCACTATTTTTATGAAAAAAAACTGACTTAAATTCCGTTTTATCTAGTACAAAATCAAAAATAATGTTTGAGAAAGAGTAAATGAAAGAGTATAGGCTTTGCTAGACAAACCTGGTAAATCATGATTATTATTTTGTATCCAGGATTCGCAATTATCAAATAAATGAATGCCATCATCAATTTAGATTTGAAACTTCCCATCAATAATTGCAATACATATGTGCAGTAAGGAGGTATTGTTAACAGTATAAGTCCATGTTCTTAATAACCTTTACTTCATAGTTTTAAATGTTCAATGGTGCCTCAGCTTTTTTGTTCAATGGTGCCCCCATCACATGGAGTTTAACATTACAACTGTTTGCTCAATTCGGCTGAAGAATTTGAACAAAACAAAGCTTATTAACTAAAGGTTACATCTTTATTTAATGTTGAATAATAAATCAACATTTTAGGGATACAAAATTGTCAATAAAAATATTACAACTTTATTTTTTTAAGTTTAGATTCAAGAGGCAGAAAAATACATATCTTGTTTAGACAATATTGTGCATATAAAATGGTGCAGCTTTGTATACTTATTGCACTGAAGCAGTAGTAATGTATTGTCATAGACATCTTTTAAAAACAATTTATTTGAAGGAAAATATTTAGAGTGTTCAAAGGTGCCCCCACTTCAAACGTGCCCTTCTCTCTCCCATATACCAGTACTGTGAAGAATAATCTTAATGCACTTTAAGTCCGCAAGCACACACGCACAACACACACCAATTCTCTGTAAATCATCGTATGAAATTATACAAGTTTCAACTGACTGGGAATATCATCTACTATGAAATTATATGCATAAGTTAGGTCTTGAAGGCTTTCTACAAGTAAAAATTCTAATTATTTTTTTAATGACAATACCTTAATATAATAAAGTATTTTTATGTTACGTTTAAATATACAACCAGATATATTTTAAATTCATTTGGACCAAAGCTTTAATGCTATTATAACTTTTTATCTTCTAAAGTAAAATTAGTTTATTTTTATTTACACTCTATAAAATTTATCTATTCACAATTGAAGGAGACTCCTTTCACAGTCTTATCAACAAGTATCTTTTGAACTCATTTGGGTTTTTAATTTTTGTTTTCGCAAATTTCTTGGTAAAATCACATTAAAATGTTGAAAAATGGACTAGAAAAGTACTAAAAAATTACGCTAAAATATTTTTGTATTTATTTGATAAAATATAATTGATTAAATGTGGTTTGTATACTATTACTGTTTTGTCTAAATTTATGTAAAATAAGTTTTTTATCTTATATTATATGCACTATAATTAGTATTTTTATAAATTACTATTTTCTTTTTATAGAGACTAATAAACATAACATTATTAATAATAAACTAAGAGTAATCCTTTGTGAGGCTTAAAAACAGTTTATTTCATAATTATCTTTAAAAAGTACTTTACTTAAATAACTGTCCTTTGAATTGCAGATAAAAATGTGTAAAAGATTCGTGCTCAGCGCCTTATATTTTGTACGTTACAAAAATGAATAAAAAATAGGCCTGAACATATAAGTTCACAAGTTTTAAAAATATTTATTTCAAATAAGTCTACAAGCTAAGATTATCACTTATTTATTTGGATCCTTGATATAAAAATTACAAATCAACTTACTTTTACATTTCACGATCTTGAAAAATGACAAATCTATGAACACCTAAATTCCTTAAAATTAAGAAAACCTTCATTTAAGGTATGTGCCTATCCTCAAATTGCTGTTTTTATTTTAAAAAAAAAATCAACTATTATTATTTTGAATTAAAGTTCAAACATTTAGGACTCTGAAAAGGCATTAAAAAATCTTAATTTACGTTTTCTGGAAAACTCGGTTTTTCATTGTGTACATTTAAAAAAACACCATTTCTTAAAAATAATAATGATAATAAGATATTGAAATTACATTTTGTCAAAACAGTCACCTAATTAGTATATTATGAAACAAAATATAGCTTATAAGTTTATATATATTAATTTGAGAGTCATTTTTATTGAAAAAATACACATTAAAAGAAATTTTAAAAAAAGGAAAGAATTTTTTTGTGTACAAAATTTGGTATATGTTAGTATATTTTATAGATATTGAAATTTTTTGCTTCATAACACATATAAGTGGTTTGTTAATATACTGTTGAAAAAAAAAGTAAAATATATTGAATAAATTTCATAGAAGACTGTCATAAATGCGATTCTTTACAAAAGTTTGGCTAAATATTGTCTAAATGTGGAAAGATAATCAAAATTCAATTAAAAATTTATATGAATTCATAGTTTTACTCCTCTTTTTAACTAATAAACACAAATGTTTGACAGAAGTTCATATTTTTAATACTCGGAGTATAAAATAAATACTCGGAACGTAGGCACATCTTTAAGCAGATAAATATCCACCTTATACTACCATCTCCCCGTAACAGATAAAAACATTTATAGGTAATTATTTCAAACAATTTCCATGTTTTGAAGAAGTATAAAATTGTACAAATTTATTAAAATTTGAAACACCTCAAAAATGGACGCTAAACATAAATGGGTTAAATAACCATCAGGTGATCCAACTTGGGTTCCAAGATTACAGAACATATTGGCCGGTGTAAACAATTTTTAATTGAAAACTATAATAGATTTCTTCATTTATTTTACAGTTATTATTATTATTATTACCCTGTAACAACACATCACAACACATACATAAAATAGTTTATCCTGACTGACTAATAATCAACGAACAGGCCAAACTACTGAACGTAGAAAATGAAAATTAGGTATAATATACTTCTTATGATGTATTATTCTCGATTTTAAAAATAAATGACGCGCATCACAAAAAATAATCATTCTGACACATAAAAATTATTTTTTTAATTGTTGTGCATTGTGTAATCTATTAGAATTTAGCTTGTCTATATTCTAATCGCTTATTTGGTACTATAGTACCAAATAAGCGAACATTTTAAAATTAAACTTATATGTGGAAAAACCCTATAAAATTCTCCATTTGGAATTTTGGGAGAAATATAAAACATGGCATTATAAGCTATGTAACCATATTCAAAAGTCTAACTGCGTACACATACAAAAAAAAAAAAAAAAAAAAAAAAAAAAAAAAAAAAAAAACATTGATGAAGAAAGTGTCTACTTGAATCATTTCCTGTATATATCAAATGTCTTGTATCAAAATAACTCTTGCGAAGTTAGAATTGCCGATTTGCTTGGAAAAATTACTAACGTAATATTTGAGCATAAGCAACATTTCGCTGTAACATTATCTTCAGATTGTAGAAAAAATGTATTCAAACTTTGCTTCGACTTTGAATTTGCGCCAAAAAAAATTGGGGACTGTAGGTGACTATAGGAATTCGTGATCACTTGGTAACTATAAGAATGTTTATTTATTTATTTATGTTTTTTTCTCATTGTTTGTTCGTTTGTTTCGTTTGTTTCGATTTTTCTCGTTTTGGATTGCCATATATTTTTAACGAAAATTAACCCCATGCCTTCAACTATATCAATTCGCTTTAACTGGTTTTGATGCTCTTGTAAAGAAATAAAGTCGTTTAACATTAAAATAAAAGGAAATTTGAAGGAAGATTCTTTTTTAACTTCAAATAATTTAATATTTTTATCAGAGTTTTATTTTGCATCTTATAATGTACAAATAACATCCGTCTTTCCTATTACTGTTTATATTATACAAACAATTTTTTATTTTTTTTTTTAAATTGAATAAGCTATCGAAATCTTGAAAAAAAAAGGACGTTATAATTTGAAAAGTTGGTGCAACAATATTTGATATTAAACTAAGTAGAAATAAAATTATTATTATTATTATCATTATTATTATTATTAATATTAGTATTCAGTTTTTCTATACAGTTCAAGTACTAAACGTTCAACTATCTATTAAGTACGATGGAAATTACAGTTTCTGTAATTTTTTAAGTGAAATTGGAGGTTGTCCCTATAAAAAGTTTTCTTGTATTTTTCCAAACTTAAATTTCTTTCATTTGAACTAGTATAAATATGATTATGTCCTATTGAATTTCATTTTTTATTTTCTGTGTGTTCAAACATGCACATGGAATAAAAATTTTGAGAAAATTCTATTCATAAATTTTTTTAAAAAATTAAACTTTTCGGTTACTTTTAAGTACATAATATAGCTTTTATTATAACAAAAATATAACTTTTTACTAAATTTTACCTTTTTCCAGAATATATATTTAAATAAAATAATTAATTTTATTCTCAGGACTTTCATACATAAGGATTATTATGACTTTAGTTGTTAAAATTATGATATTTATTTATTTATTTATTTATTTATTTTTATTCATTTATTTTATTTTATTTTATTGTGAATGATTTATATTGCCAAATATTTATAATTATGCATTGATTCTGTAAATATTTATGATATAACTTTTAACTAAATTTCACAATTTCCCAAGATATAAATTTAAATAAAATAATTAATTTTTGTCTCAGAACTTTCATGCATAAGGAATATTATAACTTTAGTTGTTAAAATTATGATATTTATTTATGTTTATTCATTTATTTTATTTTATTTTTATTTTATTGTGAATGATTTACATTGCCAAATATTTATACTTATGCATTGATACTGTAAATATTTAAAAAAAAATAATAATAATAATAATAAAAGAAAGTGATACTACAGTGTATGGCAATGGCAATTAGTATTTGTTGTTTGAAAAGAGCTTCGGTTACAGAAAAGTCTAAAAGTAAATTAAGCCGGATCGATGGCACGCGTTTCTAATCTTAAAATATCCCATTTGTGTTTGACAGCTCTTTGGTGCCAATATGTGTAAAGCTTCAAAAATTTCAGACATTACGTCAGTATGGGCTTCATATTTCCCGCGGGTGTCGACCTGCGAATACTGACAACCAATCAACGTCAAAGCCAACTCCAAGCCCCGCCTCCATAATTCTGATGATTACTTCTCACTATTTTCTCGGCTGTCAACTGAGATCCAAAAAATATAAATCACATTTTTTTCAGAGGTTTTTTAAACTCAAAACTTTTCTCAAGCGACTCAGTATTTTAATATACAGAAAGTCCTCTTCAATGTCTAAGATTTAAAGTTTGCAAGTAAGTGCAATACAATTTTGCTTTATATTTTGTTCTTAAAAATATAATTTTTTAATATAATAAATATTTAAATTAAATAATTATTTATACAAGTTGTGTTTTCCTAAAGATTTTTAATAAACATAAAATATCATGAATAAATATCGGCAATTAGCAAGTCAGATGAATAATAAAAGTAAGTTTGTATCATTTAAGCCATTATTAAAGTTTGAAGGTTTTTTTTAACTATTCAGTGTTTAATTATCTCAAACTTTTATGAATTTCGGTTCAAAATGACTCAGTTCTTTTTCTGGAAGCATTTAGAATTTAACTGTTGAATTTTTCTCTGTGTAATTTTCATAAGAATGAAATTGTAATTTTTTACTATTTATATGTACAGAAAAAGAAAAAAAACTGAAATCATCTGAAATCTTTTACTTTATAGTATTTTTAATTTCATCAAACTATGAAAACTATTACATTATAATTACATTATACATTTTTTAGTTTTTGGAAAAGCGATAATATGCAAGACTTATTCTTTCCTATTTGATTAAAATTATTTAAAGACATTCCTTGAAATCTAAATTTTGCATATATTGACTCTTTAATAAAGTATAATATAAATAGCAAATTAGCAATTCTTATTTTTAAAATGGAAGTCTGCTATTGTTTTTAGTGTGCTACTAAATTTGCCGTAAAACTACTTACACCTTCAATAAACACACAATGCTGGGAAGCGAAGATCCGCAGCCTTATTTAAGGTACGAAAAGTAATACAGTGGAACAAAGTTTTTTTTAATGTAATCTCACATTTTTTACTAAGTAAGCTTTTTCTGAAAAAAAAAAAAAGATGTATTTAATATTTTAAAAATAGATTTTTATAGATTGTAAAAGCTAACTATTAAATTGTTAACCGAGTTTAAACGAATTAAAATATCAATATATTTTTTCCTTTTTTACGTTTAACATTTCTGACAACACTATATTTTAGTAAAATGTTATAAATAAAACCTTGAAGATATTTAAAATGCATATTTTGTCAAAATACATTTTTTTTAAATGCTATTTTTAAAAATATTTAAATTTCCAATGTGCAATTGGCGAAACAGATTGCACAAAAACAAGCTCAATTCTTTGCATATTCTGGTCCTAAATTTTATATATGGTATTTTTAATCACTTACATAGCTAAAAAAAGGAATATATTAACTGATTTACATTAAAAATGTAAACATAATTATTTAATATAATATATAATTATTTAATTCCGTATGTTGTTTGCAAAATTCATTTCGGTTGGTAGTTATTTTATACTTCACTCTTGAATCCTATAAAAACTATTCTTTTTTATACATAAGAGTATAAACCGAGCTTACAAGGAAAATAGATAAATTCTTATTTAGGGACTATTGTTAGACTTTCATTCATTGAAAATAATCAAAATAAACTAAATAAAGAGTTCATTTAGTTCAATAGCACTTATAGTCAATTTAAAACAAAATGGTTTGATTATGTCATGAGCTTCATTGCTAATGGAAATAACCTGGTATAATTTCAAAGAAATAATTGTATCCTTTAAATAAATACTAGACTAAAAAAAGCTATATAGTTTTATTTGGCTGATAGTGCTTTAAAAATTCAGTTGTGTAAATAGCTAGATTACATACAGTAGATTTTTGCATGTTTGTTTGTTTGTTTATATCTTTTTTTTTTTTTTTTTTTTTTTTTTTTTTTTTTTTTGGTGTATTTTGATTCAAACTGCTTATTTTCATATTTATTTTTGAATTAATTTTTGCTCTCATAAGCATCAAACTGGCAAATTGCCTTATTTAGAAAGTACACAAGGTGCCGTAACTGTTGATTCTTTGATAAATGCAGAGAACATTGCAAAAAAAGCAATCAAAAACAGCATTTTGAACAGATTTTTCCGAACCGGGAGATTTGGGAACGAAAAAAAGTGTCATACTGAGAAGACAATTGTTCATTAATCAAATTCTAATGAATGGAGAGTAAAATGACATCACACGGCACTTGTAACTTCTCTTCAAAAATCCCCTCAGCAAGTTTCATGTTTCTATTTTAAAAATGTATCTGAAATTTTATCGGAAAATTTAGAGCTGTTGAAGGTGAAAAAGCGTTTTTTCGAATACACCCTTAATGCGAAGTTTTTTGCCATTTAACGCAAATTTCAGAAATTTGACAAAATTTTATAGAAATAATATAATGCAATTAAAATGTAAATAAATTAAACATTTCAGACTGGCGAATGGTCAGGGAAATAAACATATTAAAAAAAAAAAGAAAAGTTATAAAATCCAGTTATTTTGTTAAAAAGAAATTCGTCTTTTTAGTCATTTTACATTACTCCAAGTATTTTCTATGAGAAAATACTGGTAGTTTCCTCTTTTTTTGACTGTGTATTTTCCTGACTACTTGCCATCCTGCATTTGATGAAATATGAGTAGTTGTAAGAAATATTTTTTTATTTGCGCATCTGCGCACCTCATTTTTTCCCTCATGATTTATTGTTTAATTTTTTGGAGTAACTCATTAAAAAAGCCTACCACATATCTTGAAAATTCAGAAAAATACTGGCAATATGTTGTCCTGATTTTTAGTTGCTCTCTAAAAGCTGCTGAATGATAATGGATTTTCCAAAAAATGCCATTTTTTATTAACTTGCTTTAGCAAAGGAGTTTGTATTTAATGAATGTCAACGAGTAGATTTAGAAAAAATGTTTAGATTTTTGTACTTTTTTTTTCCTTGGAATAGGCTTATTCTGGAGGTTTTCCAAGAAGAGCCAAAGCATAAAAAAATATTTTAAAAGCTAAAGTTAAATATATATATATAATATTTCTATAAAGTTAAAAACGACAATTTAGGAAAATCCCTTACTATTTAGCTGTTTTTAGAGAACAAGTAAAAAACAGCTCAATCCATCGCCGACATCTTTCTGAATTTTCATGATATTTGATTTCCTTTTTTTAGTGAGTTGCTCCATAGAGTTGACTATCAAATGAGGAAAAAAAAAACTTTTAACTTTTTTTTAACTACCTTCTCTCAAGTTTATTACAGTTAGTTTTTTAAACTTCCCGATAAATTTTTAAACTGTTAAAATTTCTATGATTACGTATTTATATAGCAGAGAATTTATAAATTAAAATATTTTTTTATAAAATAGTTTGAATTTTCACATGGCATTTCGAGAAACTTTTAAAAATACACTATTGAAAATATTCTGAATTTCTAATTAGTTTGTGTTGATTGCTTTATATATATATATATATATATATATATATATATATATATATATATATATATATATATATATATATATATATATATATATATATATATATATAACTTGCAAATGATTATTTTTCATATGCTTGAATAGAAATTTTATTTAATCTAATATCATAATGTTTTTCCATGTATTATTTTGAACAAGACAGTTAGAAAACTATGGCATGATGCAACATAAGTTAGAGATAAAATAATTGATATAAATATTAAATGTATAATTAAAAATAATTGAACATAAATTAATGCTATCGTACTTTTTTTTGGGGGGGGGGTGTCAGTGGACCAATGTCTAGTTCCTAAAGTTAATTTTAATGTTATAATACCTATTGTGAAAGTATTTTTAATGTTTTAAATGTTGTTCATCATCATCTTAGAAGCCATTCAACACATACGTGACATCTGGTGCAATTTCGCATCTTTTGTAAATAGATAACTCCATAAATAAAAAATACTTTTGCTTTCAATATGTTACATGATTCTAAAAAATATATTTGTATTTGTACGATCGGTGTACCATGCATATGATACTTCAGATCTATAGTGTATAATAGTACCATTGTTATACACACTATATTGCCATTAATGATTAGACACTTTCAATTTTAGACATGTAATCGAATATTTAAAATATACTTGTTGGATTATTCTGGAACTTTCTCCAAAATTATAAATATTATGTTTGACCTTCTATTTATCAACGTCCATTTGATACAGAAAAAAATTTGGGGACCGACAAAAAATGAAGTAAAAATAATAATACTTGTGATCACCCTGTACATTAAAATGCACGAAATGATTTATCGCTGCAGAATACAAATATGTGGATACTGTGCAACACATCCACTGATTTTTGTAAGAATACCGCATATATTTATGGAGATATAGCGATGCTTTTGAAAAGTTCAAAAAATTTTGGTGTGTTTTTATCTTATATCATGCAGAGTTTTCAATCAAAATTAAGGCCATTTTCAAAAAAAAAAAAAATTGCCAAATGTAGTAGAAATAATATAGTGCAATTGGAATATAAATATACTAAATATTTTATAAAAAATGAATATTTGTTCAAAATAATTTTTATCCCTGCATGCGCGATCGGTCACAACCATCTTTTTACATTATTTAATAGTCAACCCTATGAAGCAATTCATAAAAAAAAATCCATTAGAAATTCAGAAAGATATCTGCGATGTTTACCGACTAATCTCAGCTTCTAAATGCTTGGGGCAACATTTTTTCTCAAAGTAGTTAAGAAATCTATTGTATTATCTATTGTATTATATTATCAGAATTGCCACGTCTTCGGCTTTTTGAACGCCGCTATTATCTTAAAGAAAATATTGTTCTCGTAAATCGTTGAAATGTTCCAATTAAATGAAACGTCATTTTCAGTATTAAAATACTGGTATCCAAAAAAGCCAGAGACTTGGCAGCTCCGTATTGTTATCTGTTGTCTTTGTGAAAACTAGATTATCGGCACCTGCTGATGCCTTATGCCCCCAGATCAAAATTCACTGTTTATGGTTCGACTTACACTTTTGTCACTGTTTATTACGAGATAACCTTCTCGAATCACACGTTTGTCATTGTTTCTGCGAAGGCGTCATTCCATATTAGACATATTTATGAAGAACTTTTTATACATACATACTCACTGACGTTCCTGATGTTCCCTAAATCCTGACTTTCCTAACTTTTCCTAAATTTTTTAGAATTTCTCGCCGTCCTTGAATATGGATTTTCTTTAAACTCACTTTAGCCCAATTGCATTTCCATATTAGTCAGCTTTGTAGGTTTTATTGACCGCTAAAAATTTTAAAATGTCACCCATTTTTCAAAAATTTTATTATTTTATTAGGAGTCTTCTTAATAAATTAATCTATTTTTGGTGATGAATTTCCCCCCCCCCCCACACACACACACCAAACTTGTCGTTTCTTTTCGCGGTTCCATAATTGTTTACTTTTTCATGGCGAAAAATCTAAACCTTTTCTCAAAAAATCCAAAATTTAACATAGGAGCAAAGATATTATTGCATCAAAATTATCATAGAAAATTTAAGTAAGTTTTCATAAAAAAATCGAAGTGATTATTTTCAATTGACATATAAAAATCGATGATTTTTTTGGATTACGCGAATTTTTAATTGCTGCATTTTGTTTTTCTTGAATGTTTATAAGGAAATATATTCTTAGTAAATAATTAATTCAATGTTATTACTTTATACAGGGTGTCCACTCTCAATGATGGCCAATGGCTAATTTCTAAACCGTTAGTCATAGATATATAGTTCCATTTTCGAAAGTGCTCTTAAAAAAGTAAAGAATTTTTTTTCAAGCGATTTAGGTCAAAACAAATTTTGTATTAAAAAATTACGAAAATTAAATTTTTATACGGTCCCCCCGGTCCTATAAGTGATATTTAGTAAAAATTTTCCATCACCCTAACAAGCAATACAATAAAGGTCTCATTCATCTAACATTAAAATTGACCGAGTTAAGAAACTTTAAATTTCATGACTTAAACCACTTTTCTGTAACTTCAAACGGATGTGTTGGACTAAGTTTTTAGGGAACGTACACTAAGTGCTTAAAGTATTTTAAAAAGCATCCATTTCCAATGCTATCCAATAGCTAATTCCTAAACCATTTGTCACAGACATATAGTTTCAATTACAAAAATGTTTTAAATTGAGATAAAAAAAAAATATATTTTTAAAGCGATTTAACCGAAGGTGCTGGCATCGTATAAGTTTTACGGTAATGTTAATTTTTATTAATTAACTTATAAATTGGTTTAAATAGTTGAGGACGTGAGTTTTAAAATTCTCTTTATCGAGAAAATCAAATTTTGGGAAATCGTGATTTTATTTTAAAAAAGGTGCATTATTTTAATAAGCTTTTATTTTGCTTAAAACGTCCGTACGTAATGCTTTCCTAGTAAAATATCCGACCAAGGCTCAAATATCCCACTTATTTATACATCGAATGACTATGTAATATTAATACAATTTTAGGTGCGTAGCATTTATTTATTTTATAGGACTGCACCAAATTATGCTAAGTTAAGTAATCTAAGAGAATTTTAAATATGTGTCATTTTGTAACGAATTGTGACTGTTGCTTTGCATAATTTAATTTAACAAAGTTTCTGTTATTTTTTAACTTATATTTTTAGTAAAAATTTTGCTTTAATATGTAAAAATCAACATAAATTTTAAAAAAATGTAAAAATTATTTTATTCTAAATATTTAATGCTAAATTTTATACCTGGCGTTTATTTTATTTCCAGTAAATTTGTGACTGACCCCTAACTTGCAGCAAAAAATATGCTTCAAATTTAAACAGCTATTACTCAGTCAGTTTTAATCGCAGAGGAATGGAACTTTTTTTGTATTACTTGTTAGAGTAGTGGAAAAAAATTATTAAATATCACTTATAGGACCGGGGGACCGTATAAAAATTTAATTTTCGTAATTTTTTAATAAAACATTTTTATTTTCACCTAAATCGCTTGAAAAACAATTCTTTACATTTTTAAAAGCATTTTTGCATTTGGAACTACATGTCTATGACTAACGGTTTAGAAATTAGCCATTGGCCACCGTTGAGAGTGGACACCCTGTATTATAAGTCATAATATCTATACAATGAATCATTTAATCGATAAAAATATAGGTATTTACTTTTTTAACGCTTACTGTATGTAGTAATACATACTAAAATTTAATCTCTAACATAATTAGAATTTTCATCAAAGAAAAAAAAAATGTTTAAATGAAGAGCTTTTAAAAAAGTTTAACCCTATGAGGTAGGGAGAGACTTCAGATTATAATGAAGTCTACTAAAAATCTGACAATGAACAACCAAAGACCTGAAATTGCAATTTGATAATTAAAAGAAGCTCATTTGTTTCAAATTCATAAATTGGATTATTTTAAACCGAGTAGAAATAAGAGAAAGGAAAGAGAAAATATCCGTAACCAATGCCCAACAAAAGATTGCAACTACTTTAATTTAAATACGACCTGTTGGAAAAAATGCTTGCGTAAGTACACAATCGCTATTTTTACTTATTTTTTTTTTTTTGATAAACATTGTGATTATAAATGCATTAGAATAATTACTAGATTATGAAAAAAATGTATTCGTATTGTGAAAATAGATGGCAGCCTTTATTAAAGTGTAAAAGTATTATCAGTAGGAATCAGTACTTAAACAAATATTTTTAGGTACAAACTTCAATGCTCTTTTCTGATTTTTTACATTGAAATGATCTTATAGTCAAAATACATGTAGAAATAACCAAATTGTATTTTTATATTTCACAATTTTATTTTACATATTTCGCAATTTTATTTATATATATATGTGTGTGTGTGTGTGTGTGTGTGTGTGTGTACTTATTGAAACAGATATTTCAAAAAAAATTTATTTTTATATTTTTAATACGTTTTTCTTTATGTTTTATAAAATCTTTGGTTTTATAATAAAAACATTTATCGATATTTAAAAATGATGAATTTGAATCGTGCTATTTTTCAGGAATAAATAATACCTATTTCTGACTTTTTTCCCCTTTAGGTTAAATGGTTCCACCCATTCAAAGCTCTTGTTTATCATCTTCAACTATGTATGATAACGAATATAGTACAGCAAAGAAGTCTAAAAAATCGAAATCATCTAAACAGTTTAAAAAATCTGAAGGTAAATATGATAATTTATTAATTTAATATTCATGTACAATTATATCATATAAAAAACTGGTAGAACCAGAGAGAA
Source organism: Maratus speculifer (assembly GCA_964019185.1). Classification (NCBI taxonomy): domain Eukaryota; kingdom Metazoa; phylum Arthropoda; class Arachnida; order Araneae; family Salticidae; genus Maratus; species Maratus speculifer. Next base: position 302,305,828 of record OZ025289.1, read on the forward strand.
AAGTAGAGCTCGATCTAAAATATGATACAGTAACAAATTGGCAAATATTTTCAATGTAAAAAAGTGTGTAGAAAATACATGGAATCAGATTATCTGTAAAGCTCATGAAATTATCCAAATATTTGTTAGCTGAAAATGTGGACTGAACTTTATTGGTTCCTTATACTCAATCATGGAAAAAGAGGCATTTGTTACTCACTCCATATCCCAATAATCCATAACCAATTTAAAAATTTGGGTTCATAACTATAAGTTACATGCTGGTGTAATAAAGAGCGAGAACCTAAACGTCCATTCAGTACAAAGTGTGGACAAAATTCCATTCTAAGGGTTTTTGATGGGTGGAAGATGAAAATTCCAAGTAAACCCAAAATCTTAAACATATACAATTCAAACATATACTAAATATTTGTGTTTAGAAATATTTTTCTTCAGCAGTTCCTCAATAACCTGATTATATTAATGTTATACGTTAATTATTACTTCATGGTTTATATTCGTTTAGCGTTGTGGATCTTAGCTGATTTGAGATAACATAACTGTATATTCTACTAACTACTTTGCCCAGTAATCATTTTGAGGGAATAATAATATGACTCTATATCTAAGGCGCCAGTAAAACTCAGTCCACATTTTCAGCTAGCAAAAATTTGGGTAATTTCATGAGCTTTACAGATAATCTGATTCCATTTATTTTCTACGCACTTTTTTATATTAAAAACGCTTGCCAATTTGTTACTGTATCATGTTTTAGATCGAGCTCTACTTTTCTCTTTGGTTCTACCAGTTTTTTATATGATTTCACAACTTTTTCTGATCCTTTCAGGAACTTGATCAACCAACTTCAATTAACAAATTTAAATCAATATTAATAATAGGTTAAAGTTATTAGTAAACATATTAGTTTAAAAAAAAAACCAGAAATAGCGCGAAGTTAGCGTCACTTTTGGCGAATAATTTTGGTCGCTAGATTTGGCGATATATCGCCAAGTTTACGACAAACTTGGTGGCATTTGGCGAGAGAACCGCCCCCGTGATACTCCCCCCTACAGTTTCGCAGTGTCTATGCAGATTTTCATTTCTCCAGTGTTATCTACACAGGTTTTCATTGCTCTAGTTCAAATCGTTATTATTTTTTTATATTAGAAGGATTTTTTTTTCTCTAAATTATCCATTTGTAATGGAAATGTCTGCACTACGTAGCTGTTTTTATTTCGGAAACATTCAAATAAAGGTGTGATGCCGTTTTAACATAAATTCAGTTACAGTTTATATATTTGTTTATGAAAAATATGCATTTTCTGTTTCGAATGATGTCAAATTAAAAAACGCAAAAATCAATCAGGAGGAATTTTTATTAGCCTATAAAAAAAAGAACACATGTTATCATTTTTTTTTTTTTTAATTATTGTGCTGCTTTTTAGTTGGTGGCAACTTAAAACAAATGATAAAATTAGCAATTAAAAAGGAGAGATTTCTATAATGATAGATTATAGAAGGTGTAGCGCAGTATAAATTTTAAATGGATGTCATTTCTTTAATATTGGATATTTTTTGACAGGACTTTCGAAGAGCACATACCTAATCTTAAAGCTTTCAAATAAGCTATTACACGTCGCTGAATGTTTCTTATATCGGGTTATAATTGAGATGTTTGCCCTTTTATCTTAAAAAAGTGACAAAACAGGAATTCTGGATCTCCATAACTAATTGGTGGATCTGGATGAAATTTTATAAACTTTGAGGTCTAGAGTAGGACACTTCACCTTTTCAATTTCGTCGCAATCCGATGATTGGGTCTAAAGTTATTAATGGGCAAACTTTGGACTTTAACATTAGAGATGCATCTGAGGTCTACTATACAGCACTATCGTGCTGTATGATATAGCTTGTTTTTGAATAAAGTTCTGTAATGGATCTGATAAGGATAATAACAAAAAAAACATTATTGCTAACTCTTATCAGTAATTAGTTTCTTTCTCTCCCCTGACCCCCCCCCCCCTTTTTTTTTTTTTTTTTTTTTTTAAGAGGGAAAATTTGAGTATTTATTCATTAATTCTGTGTACATAAATCTGGCGATATTGTCTCCGTCTGAAGCCCAGAAGTTCAGTGATCAGCGCGTCGCGGTTTCCCGCTACAAGTCCATAGCTCGATCCCGGATTGCGGAAATTTCATGCAACATTTCATCCTTCGAAGTCGATAAATGAGTACCAAGCTTGCTTGGGAATTGAAAAGTGAGGACCCCATGTTAGGTTGAATACTCGACCTAGACATATGCTGCAACTGTAAATGTAACTGTAAACTCTAACAGCCTATTATCTTTGTCACGTTGATTCCAAACAGAAAGTCAAAATTTCGAATGCCATAGGAATATTAGTAAAAAACTTATTGTTAAATATAAAATTTTTGAGCTGCGCTGAAGAGACCAGAATATTATTTCTAGAATGATTTCGATGTTGCTACTATTATTTTTCACTCCGTCTCTCCTCTCTCCCTTTTTTTTTTTTTTTTTTTTTTTTTGGGGGGGGGGGGATTAGTTTTGTATGAATCATTAAAATTCTAAGCTTGTTCATCTATATATATATATATATTTCTAGTGTATGTTTAACTTTTGTTAATAATTTGAAATTCCACTAAACCTCTACAAAATTTTGCATATAAACAGAATCTGCACAGAATTTTGTGTATTTCCTTCAGCAACAGTATCTCAAATTTACTTTGGCCTTCATCTTTAATCTATGCATTGACTTTTTAAATGTAATTTATTTTAAGGAAAAAAAAAAAGTAAAAATAATGTGTTATTGTTTATGACCCGTATATCCTGTAAGTGTCTTGAAGGAAATCAATTAACATTGCATATGAATGGTTTAGAAAACTAAACAAAGCAAAATCCTTTAAATAGGTTGGAACAAGTTCTATAAATAATTCAGAATGAATAGATTACTAAACACTTTCCAACAACAAGAGAATACTGTTAAAAAATTTCATTTTTTCCTGTACATCATATCAAAAAAAGCAATTTTTTAAAAAAAGTTTATAATTAGGTTAAAATCCATTTTCAACTATTGCTATCCATGTGTGGTAATGCGTACGAATGCAGCCTGTATATATGAACTATAGAATTTTATACACCGCGTAATACACCGAAAATTACATACGTTAAGACGCTTCCATCGAAACACTCGTGGCCTGAGGACAGGAGGTGTGACATGATCACTAATGGACCGAATTTTACTAGTATTGGAGATGACACCGGAAAATTTTGAATAGCAATTTTTTTATTTTATTTGTGAAATATCTATCATATTATAAAACTATAATAACTATTTAAATTTACTGGTGAGAATTTGCAATTTTCGAATTCAGCCATATGCGGCAGTACTGTGGCATTTTGCCTCTGGCTGAATTTTTATTTAGGCAATTCAAATTCTCACCAATAAATTTAAATAGTTATTATTGTTTTATAAGATGATAGATATTACACAAATAAAATAAATGGAAAATGCTATTCAAGTTTTTCAACACTAGTGAGAACTTGGTCCATTAGTGATGCCTCCTGTCCTCAAACCTTGAGGTTTTCGATGACAGCAGTTCAGCGCGTTGCGGTATGGATACCATAGCGGAAATCGAATGGTCCAGCAAACTTCCAGCAAATTATCGATCATAGCCAGTTCCTTAATCAAAGTCTTTTGCGCATCTCTGTAAATGAAGTGCTAATACACACCATCTACTTCTACTTATATATATAAAATAAAAACAGAAATTTCGTGTTTTCCACTTACTCCTCAAGTTCTACGGGTTGGATTTTGATGGAATTTATACTGTTAGATGGATATTATTCGAGAGAAGGTTTTCGTACATAGTACATCGTTCTATGTAGATTAGTTGTGGAATTATGATGGAAAATCTTTTTATTTTGTGCGAAAGGGTTACTATAGGCAGATGTTTTTCATTTGGCGATGGAATATTATGTTATCTTTTTGTTAGAGATTTGAGACGTTTTTATTAATTAGATATAGAGAAATGCAAAATCCCAAAAAATAAAATAAACTGTTAATGGTTTTATTTAAAATACAAATAAGAAAAAAATCAATTAGAAATAATATAAAATGAAAATATTTAATTTAAATATGGAGCAATCTTTGAACGGTTCAAAGAAACATTTGTTATCAAAGGCGGTTCATTGAATCAATATTTGGCAATTTATCATTTTTTGCCTATATATTTGGCTCCATAATAACAAAAAAAAAAATACATTAAATTAAAATGAAAATAAATATAAATAACGCCATTTTTTAAACAGAATTTAAGTATGTCAGGGCAAATTACACGAACTATTGTGTGTATTTTTTTAAATTGAGAGATTTTGTTTTTGGTCACAAAGATAACTATTTGTAAATATTTATCAGCTGTACAACTATGCTGTTGTTGATTAAATAAGTAAAACGGCTATATTAATTAGGAAAAAAATATGAGCACGGATGTCATATATGCATCACGTTGGCGTGATTGCAGCAAAATGGCGATTTTATGCCTACACGGTATCTGGCTATTGTTGTTTATTAATAATTTGTGTTTTTACTTTTATTTTCTTTTTAAAAGTACATGGTGCATATACAGGGCAGGCAAGTTTCTGCCGGAGTGGTTTTAACCTTCGGTTATAACCGGTTAAAACCGGCATGGCAGAAACTATTTTCTGCCAGTAAGTGGCAAAAACTGGTAGAAACTAAGAAGTAATACTAATAAGAACTTTAACCTGCACTAATTCATAATTCACATATGTATTTAATGCATAAAGAATTTAGTTAAATTGAAATAAAGATTATGAATGTTACTTAAAGTAGCAAAAAGTTTCAAAAAGATCATATAAATGTACTTTGTTTATATAATAATTCTCTGTCGCTTGAAAACAGACATTTTCATAGTAGTAATCTGATGCTGCACAAGTTTGACTATTGATATTATTTTTTACTGTTGAATTTCTATTTAAAAGTTTTTAAAAAAAATGTATAAAACATTCTATGGTATTTTAACATCACTTTTCAGAGTATTTTTAAATAAACAATACACTGCAATACCTTAGAAATTATCTACTACTACATACAAAGAGATGGTTCTTGTTAAAAATATATAATTAAATAATTGTAGCACAAAAATAACAGAGAAAAACTTAAATGGAATATCTTGTACAAATATTTTATAATATTGAAAGAACTAATTCATTTTTGTGAAAAAAGTAATAATATACTAAGTATATATGCTATAATGTATCTATATTATAAAGGCCAAACGTATCTGTGCGTAACGCATACGTCATTTTGCGAATGGCAACACTTTCAAATTTTAAATGAAATCTCGGTTTTTCAATTTTTGCTACTGCAAATTGTTAAACTTATGAACATCGCACATTTTCAATTTTTATACCATCGTATAGGGAATAAAATGTACTTTTAAATGCAATTTATTTGAAAACTGTATCTTAATTTATTTCTGAAATATTAATTTTTTTTGTAGTTTTTATTACCGCTTTTCTAATTGTGGCAACAGGAGTACTTCATTTTTATTGAAAGCAAAGAGAAAAAAATGATTACTGTATCATTATGTTGTCATTTTCTCATTAAAAGAGGAAAAATTGAAATTTAAATATCAGCTGTCTCAAGAATATCATCTTTTATAAAACCCGGTTAATTTTGATTTCATTTACAAAATTTGATTTACACTTAAAGGAATATCAGCAGTTTAATATCTACTTTAGCTGATACCATTGAGACTTCAAATTTGAAACAAAATGATCAAATTAAACTACCAATTTTTTTGAAACGTAAATACAGATGTGAAATGTGTATTTGTAAATTTTGATATGGTGAAAATGATGCATTCTTCATTATAATTATTTTTGTAGGTTTATTTTAAATCAAAGAAACAGTTCCTTCTTAGACATTTTCTTTCGCCAAAAATTGGGGTGTTCTACCTTGTATTATTAATTTTGCTAACCTTTCTTAACCATGACTGTTTGTTTAATTTTTTCTGAATGAAAGAAAAGTTCAAAAATATTCTTTCAAGACCAGCATTACTTGCTGGTAATGTCACAGAGGATGTAAAATTTGAAAAATGCTCATTTTCACCGGTATTTGTTTTTAAAAGCAATTACCCACAGAAGTCATGACATTTTCCAGGACTTCCTTGGGGAAATATATTTCTGAGAAAGGAGTTTATTTTGCAAAGGGACTATTACATACGGCACAAAATTTAGATGAATATCAAAAAAAAATTTCTTGCTCTTTCTTTATGCTCAAATGTCAATTTTGATCCCATATACTTAAGATGAATTGAATAAGCTACTGCATTAAATAAGATTTGAATCTTGCATTTGAGAGTTTCCATAATATTTCCATCATTGAGTAAAGTTATGCAAATTTTATGATCAGCTGCAATAGAATAGTCATGTTTTTTACTTTTAATCTAAAGCAACAGCAATAGATTTTAACCTTTGTAAGAAGTATTTAACTGTTTATAAATCATGATATTTATTTATAATTTTAACAACTGCTATGTCCTTAATATCATTTTCATGATTTTTAATTATCTGCAAATAATATGGATCATTCTTCTTGAAAGAATCAAAACTATCAAATTCTAATACTAATTTATATATTTTTAAAATTAAAACTATTCACAATATTTTATTCAATATTTATTCTGCAATATATATATATATATATATATATATATATATATAAGCAATTTAATGTCACTAAAAAAGTCTCAGATTATGTCATAAAATGAGTTTATGCCAGTTTCTCCCAATTAAAACCAGTTATAACCACTTTTTGCCACTGGTACTGCAGAAACCATTTTCTGCCGACAAAAACCCAGCCTTGTGCATATATGACATCAGTGCCAAAATATGAACACAGAGGAAAAACTGAAAGTAATTTTATTAAAGTATATTTTAAAAAAATTAAAGGAACTTGTGATTATTCATATGAAGATTTATGGGCACAGATGTCATATACACACCGGGGTACATAATTAGCACCAAAATAGCGTTATTTTATAACATGGTAACCTGATATTGTTGTTAATTTATTAATAAATTGTTTATTAAATTTCCTTTTCCTTTTTAAGAGAATACAAGTGTAATGTTTATAGTATAAAAATATATGTTTATAAGAATTTAAAAATCATGTTTTCCTGGCACCTTGAAAAAATTGGCAAGATTCTAAAACGGCATTTTGGCCCCATTCCTTCGTCTATTGCGCCAATCAGAACAGGATAAGGAATTCACCTTTCATCCTTTTGTATTTTTGATGACAAATGCGAAAGGCGTGTTTTTAAATGAATGTATTATGGGTATTTTACGTATATGTATTATTGTAAATAAAATGAGAGAAAGCTTTATATTTTAAATGAACTGAATGCAGTCAGAATGATGAATTTGGAAACAATATTTGGCAATTAATCACTTATGACTGGCTAACATAAAATATCGGTTTTCGTTGCAATTTTTCTTGAAACCTATATGCAGAATAATGAAAAATATAAATTAGTAAGGTACCCTGGGGTAATAACGCCACGTATAAGGTTCTACCAATTTTCACGGCTCAGTTTTAGTTTGTATTTTTCAAACAAATATATGATTTGATACAGCAACTCATTGACTATCTATGTAAAAAAAATAATTTAACAGATATGTATTCATAAAATGTAATGGCGTGATTTCTTGACCAATGCTATTTGGCGTTATTACCCACCTATATGGGTAATAACGCCATGCAAACAAAACTATGAAATAAGATGGAATAATTGCGTGTAGATCGCCCAATTCTAAAAATACAAACTCTACAAACTTAGAAATTGACAAATTGCATTCTAAGCTATTGAAAATGTTCAATTTTTTGTGAAAGTGTAAGAAAAATAAAGGTGTGGTGTGGGTGGGAGGATGAGGCAAAAGAATATCAGACCGTGAGCTTCTTTTTGCTTTAAAAGGACCGCTTAAATAGAATTATTAGAAACATTGCACAGTTTTAACTGTGTTTATTTGAATCAGTATTTAGGATGTAGCTCGGCCACTGTAGGGAATCAACCGGGGTATTAATGCCAAGGATTGGCGTTATTACCCCGTTATTGTTATTGCGTTGTACATTTTAAATTATAAATTATCTCGAGAAGATATCCAAAATTTTCATCAACATTTTGAAAGTTCATGAAATGTACTACAAATTTATGTAATTATCAAAGTATTTCCGGATAAAAAAAAATAGTCTTCACATCACAAAACATATCTCGCAAATTTTAGATCAAGCGTTAATTTTAGTTGCTTGTAAAAACAATAAGACCTAAAAATGAAACAAATTAACTTGAAGCTGTTGTTTGTGATTTATATAACTCAAAACCCTTCTGCGCAGAGCACATGGGTTTCATTTACCAAATTATTTCATAATTATACAAAATATTGGCACTTGGCGTTATTACCCCCCCCCCCCTTGGCGTTATTACACCAGACCACCTTATCCAAAAATAATGCCTGCTCTGAGGTTTTTTGATATTATCAGAAATAGTCCTAACATTAAAAATTGTGATACTATTCCGTATATTCATATGGTGTTATGTTACTTAGAATTGTGGGAAAAAGCTCTATTTTTAATCATGTGAATCTAATAATGAGATATTATTCATTTTAAAAAGAAACTACCTGACGTATTTTGTGAATATTACATTGTATGTTAGATAATTTTTCAGGGGCAGTTTCAGTATATTGCATATCGCTCTACCATGTTCAGTTATAGTATTAGTCAGTTATTTTGGAGTAAATTTATAGTCACATAAATTCTATTATGAGATATTAGTATTTAAAAAACTACCAGTGCTCGGATTTTGATGAAACATACATTGTTAGATGATTTTTCAGGGATAGTTTTTATAAATTTCATATAGTTATGTCGTTTCATAACAAAATCTACTGTAAAAAATCAAAGATTAATCTTGAAAAGCGGAGCGGGCGTTGCCTGATAGTATTCTATAAAAAACATGTTGCAGGACACTTAGATAATTCTTTTTCATCGGTTTATGTTTGCGCTATCTAACTTATTAAAATGCACTCCAATCGATTTTTCGCCAGAGATTGTAATGGAATGAAATTATTTTGCACGTGCCTATAAACGAACTATAAATAATACTTATTCTATACTCCAGAGTAGAGATGGGAATGGTCGGAAAAAACCCGGAAAAATTGGGAAAAAAACCGGTTTTTTTCCGAAGGCTTATTTTTCAATTTTTTCCGAGCTGGAAAAATTGAAATTTCATTTATGAAATAATATAGTGAAAATTTTGTAATAGCTACATTCTCATACTTTTTATTTTATTTATTTTTATGTTGAGTGTCTCACATGAAAATTTAAATGTGGGTAATCTGATCTCTGAGCAGAAATCTGTTTGAGAAGACTTGAAAGGATCCTTCACATTTTTTTCTTGTTTGAAACACAAGACCCTTTGCAAAATTTCTCTTGAAAATAGACATTTCAGAAAAAGTTTAATCAACAAATTGAATCTTTCGTAACTGCACTGATTAAAGAAAAAAAAATCTCATGTCATACAGCAGCTGAATCTGATTAAGTTGCATATATGTATGTAAATAATTTTATTAAAAATTTCTAAATAGGAACCTAAATATAGTAATAATTTCTTATTCAAACATTCTGAATATATTTTGTACAAGTATATACAAAAAGTTCACAATTTCACAAAAACTTGATTACATGAAAAAAATCTAGATATGTAATTAAATGCAACTTCTCTTTTTAAAAATTAATTCATGTGTAAAATTATTGCAATAATATGCTGATTAATGGAAATGATAAAATTAAAAATTCAACATAAAATTTTGTATGCATTTATTACTTTAATCTACCTTTTCAAGAAGTAAGTATTGAATTCGTGAAAAATTTGACTTCCAGTTTTTGGTGCATTTAAACGTTTTAGAAGGTCCTGAACACGTTTTGATGGTTTTCGGAAAATATCTGCCACTCTGTATGTGACAAATTTTATGGGCATGGGCACTCTATCTCAAGAACTGATGCACATAATTTCACAAAACTTTAGATTCAGTTACACCTTGATATAAACTCGAGATGTTTAGTTATTAGTGTATATCGCCAAACCGATGGTGCTGCTATGCTGCAATATTCGTAATTTCCACAATAGTTCTATCTCAAACTAATGTATGTATTTTTATAAAATTTCAGATTAAGTTAATCTTTGACATAGCTTCGTGCTCATTACTTTTTGGTGTAAATTGCTCAACAGATGACGCTGCTATACTGCATTATTATAGATTATCGCAATAGCTTTACCTCAAGGACGATTTTTTTAAAAAATCAAACTACAGCTTCTGACAGTTTCTGATATATATTAATGTTGTTTAGTTTTTGGTGTAAATTGTCCTATAGGTGGCACTACTATGCTGCATTTTTCAAGATTTCGTTATAGCTGATTAATTGAATTTTTTCTCAAGGTGTTGAATCTAAAATTGACCTCCATTTTACCTCCATAATGTACAGTAATGTTGCAAAAACATGGGCAGTTTGCATTAGAAAAGTAGAACTGCAATGAAACAAAAAAAACCCATATTTTATTACAAGTAACTATGTTCCAAATTATACTTTCCCTCTTGATTAAACTTTGAATTTTTGTAGTTTTCTAAAGCGCAGTAGAAGTTTATCTCTGTATGTAACTGCTTTTGTTAATTCCTCAAATAGTGAGCATTTTCTATTAGTAGTGTTCTGTTTTCATAACTTTTGAGTTCCACTCTTAGAAATATAAAATTACCATGTGGAAACATTATTGAATATGGTTTCTTATTCAAGAATAGAATACCAGATTTCAGGGTAAAAAGAAAAAAAATTACATTTAATTAAATTTAAATATATGTATATATATATATATATATATATATATATATATATATATATATATATATATATATATATATATATATATATATATATATATATATATATATATATATATATATATATATATATATGGTTTCAGTGAGTAAAAATCTAACAGTCAATAAATCTTATGCTATTTTTTAGTTGCAGACCTGAGTAAGGCAAAGCAAAACTTAGTTTTGTTTGAATTTAGGTTATAAAACTAAATCAAAACTTTTTTGAGTTGAGATTGGAAAGCTATACCAAAACTAAACATATTTTATAAAGGAAATAAAATTATAATTTTAAGAAAAAAGTAATAATATAAAAATATACATTTTTTAAACAAACAATGGAATCTTTGAATACTGATATTCATAATAATGACAAAACTGCAATAATTTCTTTAAACTAGTATCATTTACTTAAAAACTATACTTATGTAAATGGAATGCATAATTTATTTCATTCCAAACTGCAGATATATTGGCTCAGGTTTTTACATTAGGTCAATTGGTAGTTAAACATGTAACTGAAAAATCATTTCAACAGAGATATGATATAACAAACAATAGCATTTAATAAAAATTCTTAGGCTGTTGAAAAAAAAACTTTTTAAAAGTTTTTTTTGCTACTTTCTTTTTATTTTGTAATATAAAGTGAAAATAATTTTCATTTAATACATATAAATGGGCAAAAAATGTTTATTATTTAATATTCTCTAAGAAAATATAATTTATTTGGGAGAAACAGTCATGAAAAATTAATTTTTCCAATTTTTCCGTTTTCTTTCCGAAAAAAACCGGTAAAAAACCGGTTTTTTTCTGCCACTTATATTTTTCCGGAAAATTTACATCTCTGCTCCAGAGAAATCATGTTTAAGACCCCGTCAATGATTCACATCAATCTCATAATGTTTTTAATATTGTAAAGTCAATAAAATGCACCGTAAAGGATTTTCAAATCTTTTGCATGTGCTTGTAAACAAACTATAAATGCTACATACTTCGTTTTCAATAGTGAACAATTTATACTAAACCTCAATAACAAATAAGATGTACATGACAAGAGTTGCGTCATGAAAAGACTGCAAGATAGACAAACAGCTCGAATTCATAGTCATTTATTAATTCATGGTGGAAAATACTACTTTTCTGTGCTCCGGTAGAGATATCATTCTGAACCAGCAGATACAACTGTTTTGATTACTATTTCTTTTACACATTTTTAACTATTTACAACACAGTTGAAAAGTGTGTATGGATTCTGTTTGTACATGCTCTAACCGACATAAATATTATACTCGGATTGACAAATAACTGATATATCTTATTGCAGTTTACCACAGCATATTCGGTATTGAAAATTAAGTGTTTAATATTTATAGTTTGTTTACAGGAGCATTCAAAAGAATTCCGTAACACTGTGGTATATTGAGGGAAATAATTTGCAAAGTATAATGACACCTACCTAAAACGACCACTGTTCCAATAAAAAGTTGTCACTCCGAGGGGTGGTCTCTTAATGGAGGTCATGGTTAAATTTAGATTTTAATTGTTGAAAAAAAGGTAACAATGTTACCAAAGTTTATTTTTCTCATTAGGGAGAAAACATAAAAAATTCAAGTTTCAAAAGAAAAGTTAATTACATAAGTTAATCACCGCAGAGTTTAAAAAATGAATAAAATGAAGTTTGCTTTGATTTTACGATTTTATCTTCTGTAATTTTTCTTTCTAAATCTTTTCAAAGCTCAGTAAACGTATGCAATTTTTTGACGGGAACAAATAATGACGATTTCTTTATTTTATCTATTTCTCTGGGAGTTTCCTGGTAGAATTTGGCAAGAAAGTTTATTGACCGGCATTCATAATTTGTCATCATAGTTAAAATCATTGCTAAAAAAAGCATAAGGGTCATTTTCAAATTTCGCTTACATATGCTGTCCCAGAGTAAAATGAAGAAAATTCAAACATAAATTAATAATTAAAATTTGATTTAAACTATGAAAAATTTAAAAAATCAATAAAAAATTTTGAGATCTAAATCTTTAAAATTTTGATTTTAAGCAAAAATGCCTGTCCCATTCCAAATTTTATCTTTTTAACTGTTTTTTTTTTTTTTTTTTTTTTTTAATTTGAACTAACTTTTTTTAAATAAAAAGTTTAATTATTTTAAATATGAACTTTTAGTGTTCTATATTAATGAAAAAAATTATTTACAAAATATATTTTTTTAAAGAAATTACCAGAAATCTTTTGTCTCTCACTTTTTGTCAAGTCCGTTACCGTGTGATTATTTTAATCAAAGTAGGTTTCGAATGCTGCCTAAAGTTAGTAGAAAATATTCGGCGATATTGTTAAACTATTCACGCAACTACTGCTTTCCATTTTTTTACTCTTCACTTGTTAAGCAATGTAATAGTGGCAATAATAAGCTTTTATCAAGGTTGGTAATTTTTTTTTTCACTGTCAAGTTTGTTACCGTAAATTTTAATATTAAAATAATGATTTTTGCAATTTTTTAATTAAATATTGTTTACTAAATAGTTTCAGAAGTATGTGTATTATTACCTAAGTTAGAAATTATACAAGCTAGTTCATTTCTAATAGTTTTATTTGAAATGTTAAGTCCGTTACTTGTCAAGTCCGTTACTTGTCAAGTCCGTTGCCATGAAAAGTAATCGAATGGTGAAAATGGCCCATAAAAGAAAATATACACTTAAAAGTTTCCGGAATACAAAAAGAAAAAAAATTCTGAACTTAGTTTAGAAGTTTGGTGAATAATGCGTTCTCCGGAATCATTAAAAATAAATAAAAAATCTTTTTCAAGCAAGTTGGAAAAACGGAATTTGTTTTATTTTCTTCAAACAAATTGGTCGCTCACGGAGGGAGTTCAACTGGGATGGTCTCTGAATGGAGGTAAAATTAGTATTGAGCCTATGAGAATAAATTTCTTTCTGTGTAAAAATTCAGGGAAGTGGTTGCACAAAGAGATTTCACTATATTTTAATGATTTTTCAAACATATTGAAACTGTTATACATCACCGGAGTGCAATACAAAAATTTACTATAGAATATGGTGTGCATGGCATTTATCATTTATTTACAGGAGCACAACAAAACAACTGGGTTGGAGTACTGTCTAAGATCAATATATGTTTTAAGTTCGTTTTAAATTATGGTATGCATTTTTAAATTTAATCAGTTTTTTTCATATTATTTGGCACGTATGAATTCCATAGATCAAGGCTGTCCAACGCGGCGCCCTTAGAAGATTTTTTGGCACCCCTTTGAAGATTTCCTGTTATTAAACTTTTCGGAAGTAAAATTTTGTTATAAAAAATAGTTTATTTAAAATCATTAATATTTCATCAAAGATATTTTTAAAACTTGCGAAAACGCCGGAAAAACATTTTGAAAATTAAAAACCATACATATTTTCACGATTTGAAGTTGTTGTTTGTAAACTACAATTACAATGATTAAATCTTGTAATAACTGGAAATAGCCTCTTTTTAAAAGTTAAGAAGTAGCGGAAAAATAAACGTTTTTCACCTTCCCTCCTGCCCTCATGTGCATGAAAATTTAGCTTTTGTCTTTTTGCTGTTGCCACACTGCCCCACTGACTATTTCATACGAATGATAAAGGGTCTTAATTTTTATTTTTTTTTTACTTATAAATGTTAAGTTTTTTTTTAAATTTACTTAGAAAAAATAATAAAACAGTGCAGAATAATTTTCATCTGTGAAAAAACTTCCAGACTACCTCTCTGGTATTGCCCAAATGGATTGGCCACTATTGTGCCTGTCTTAGTTTTTGTACTTTTTATAAAACTAAATTCTCGCCTTCAAAATAAATCGAAGCATATTTTTACATCTTAAAGAAACCTTGAGATATATCTGATTTCAATGGTTTTTTCTTCTTCTTTTTCATTTTCTTTTTTTCCTTGTTATTATAAGCGCGATTGAAGTTTCTTGTATGTTATTCTACAGACATTCGAGACAGACTTCTCATAGAAAAAACATAATTTGAAGTTATGCATGCAACTCCACAAACCGAAGAGACCTTTTGCCTACCGCTCTAAATTCAGAAAAATACATAATTTGAAGTTACACATGTAACTTTACAACCGTAGGGACCTTTTGCTTACCGCTCTAAAATTCATTTGCATTATGTTAAGTCGTGCCTTGTATAATACTGTGCGATAGTATTGGCGCATGTTTTCAGTCATGTGGAATAATGGCGCCCATCATTGAGTGTCAAGAGCTGAGGTGCGCCCCTGCTTACTTAAAGGTTGAACAGCCCTGCCATAGATCATGTGTAGAGCTGCTCAAAAGAATTAAAGTACATTTCTGATTACTGACGTAAATTGTTGAAGGTGAATTTTCAACTGTGTTATCGTTCACGAAATGAAATAAACTCTTCGATACTACGCAGTATATATACAAATCTATGAATCATATACAGGACTACTGAAAAGAATATATTCGGATATTTTTCTTACTAAAGATGATAACTGCTAAAATTTATGTTTTAAAGTGTGCTGTACGTTTTCCATATTGTTTATTTAAACATCCCCTTTCACCTTATTAAACGGTGCAGTTTTATTACAGTATTCTGAATGTGTTGAAAAAGTCTCATGTCCTATAATTAATTTTTTTTTTTTATTCATTTGTTTATTTTTATTATTATTATTATTATTTATATATATATATATATATATATATATTTCATGTTGAGGTTTGAAATATTTTGCACAGCGCATGAGATTAAAAGGATTTTCTGTTAATATTGCTTTTATAATTTGATAAATTTAATACATTTAAAATAAACTTTGCTTCTTAATTACTGATACATGTTTCTCTGTTTAAATTGTATTCGTGTGTATCATATGTAGCAAGAGAGAGCCACGGCTCCCTAGAATGTGAAATTTAAATATGTAATTGCCTTTGAGTCTTCTTTTTTTTTGGGGGGGGGGGGGGGGCATATATTCTTTCAAAATTATTTAAGTGAATTAAACTAGTTAAACATCAAAAGGAAATGGGACCGTCCACCCGCGTTCCCCACTGCTTTCCGTGATTTTTTTTTTTTTTTTTTTTTTTAACGTTTGTATGTATTTGAAAATAGTTTAAAAGGAATGTTCCAAAACGCAACCCAAGACGTAGACTGCAGACACACCTGCTCAAAAACAGCGTCCCTCCTTGTATTTCGCTCTGTCGGTTCTCATTTTTGTAATCACGTGATGAATCTTTTATTTTAAATGTATTCTTTAAATTCGTTACAATACTTGTCACTGTTTCCCATCTGCGCAGTAATTTTTCATAAGCGAAGAAATCCGAACCTCAGGGTTGTTGACAGGACGCCTCATCGCACAAAGTGTTGTATGACGGATTGGTGCGAACGGAGTAATCTTATCTTCAGGCTACTTAGTTCTATGACGAGCCGTCCTCGTGGCACTTTCTTGAAAAAAATTGCAGAATACACTGCACTTGAAAGCAAATGCCAATAGTTATGGCAGACATTTCTTTTTTTTGTCTGTAGATAATTATTATGCAATATGTTAGCTAATCTTTTCTCGTTCTATCTTTTTGTAGCATCTATCACGTTTGCTGATTTTTTATGGGTTCACATTTTCACCTTATTAGCAGGTTGTTGGATATTTAAAGATATTTCAAAAAAATAATAATAATAATAACGATTTGGCAAAAATAGTTGTTGTTCTCGGTAGAGAATTGGGAAATCTAAAGTATATTTGAATTTTTTTATTGGTTGAATTTCGCAACTTATTTAATTTTATTCGTTTCCTGATTGATCCTAGTTTAACCCTTTCCGGCGCAAGCAAATTCTATTAGTAAAATGAGAAATTGTCGATTGACACCGGAATTTATAAAGGACTTGTCTAGGTATTACAAATTCCTTAATTTAAGCTTTCATTGTAAAAGCAAAATTATATTAAAATATTACTGGTGCCGTTTGCAAGTTTGGAATTAAAATTAGGTATTGCCGGCCCGGAAACACTGCGCAAGAAAGGGTTAATGTCCTAAATGAAATACTGTTGCCAAGATCACGAAAAGAGTAATAAAAACTTAAAAAAAATAATAATTTAAAAACAAATTGTGATAGAGATTTCAAACAAATTTTCAGTAAAAAGTGCATTTTTTTGTCTACGCAACAGTGTAAAAATTTTAAATGGGCGATATTTGAATGTTTAAAAATTTGTAACTCCGAAAATTGTAAAGCTGAAATTTAATTTAAAATTTGTTTGTGATGGGTCTTGGAATAATAATGTTTAATCCATGTCGTACGTAATATGAGGCATTCAGAAGTCAGTCTGATTAACTCGATCAAATAAAAATGCACATTTTAAATAGTTAAGTTGTCTATCTTTAATCTACTTTTTTTTTTTTAATCATTGGTCTAGGAATATTAAGGTTTAATGCTCGATGTACGTAATATATGACTCGTTATAATCATTCTAAAAATGATGTTTATTGTAATTATTAATTTAAATATAGAACTTATTTATAAGTCTTTAAAATTGAGTTTTTTGAAATATCATTTTCCAAAAAGTCGTTGTAATTAGTTGAATTACATTTTTTTTGCAAAATTTGGCAAAAAAAAAAAAAAAAAAAATCCTAAAATTTACAAAAATATTTATACGCTTTTGAAACCATTTCTGGCACAGTGGTCCTATTCCCAGGCACACTTAATTTTAACTCCAAACTTGCAAATGGCACCAAGAATATTTTAATAAAATTTTACTTTTACAATACGGGTTTAAACTGAGAAATTCTTAATTTATATAAAAAAAAGTCGTTTCTAAATTCCAGTGTCAGTCAATAATGTCTCCTTTTACGAACAGAGTTTGCCTGTGGAGGAAAATGTTACGTCTGGATTCATAATTTCGCAATATATAGGAATCTTTTAAAAGATACAGAACATGTTTTTATTATACCTGACAGTGCTACAATTACAATTACACTGTAAAAAAAATATATGAACGCTTCTTCACGTAAAAATATATAATATTGTCCTGTTCGAAAATATGCAATAATGTCTTCTGAGTAACCCATGATTCCGAAATGCGTTCTTTATCTTTAGAAATCCCATTAATCAATATCTTTTCAAAATTTTTAAAAAAAAAGTTTTTTTTTTTTGTTGTTGCTTCAGATTTTTTTTAAATGTTTTAATTATTATTATTATTATTATTATTATTATTATTATTATTATTAATTGATTTTCTCAAGTCGAAACAGTGGTTTTTAGGATGCTATCAGTTCTCAATTAAATATTTTTAATTGCATAATTGAATTTATGTATGCAAGAGTAACAAAAAAATATTAATTTCAATGTAAATATTAATTCGATAAATTTATCCTGCTTTTCGATAAAAATATTTATTAAACATGAAAATGTTTCCTCCAAAATTATAGCATCCATATTCCAAGTTTAAGAAATCTGGTAATTCACTATAAAAATTACTTTAAACATTTCCGAAAACCAATGACAGCAATAGGAGCTTTGTTTTTGCATATACTTCTTTAAATTTCGAAACCATATTAGTCAGAGTTTTCTGAAGATAAATATCGAATTTTCGGAATTGCGTATAACTCGGAGGAGGTTATTTTATATTTTCCTTTGTGGTCAGATTATATTTTCCTAAAATGAGAAGCGTTTGTAATTTTTCGCAATGTGTAATGATCACTTTATATTGGTTGTCCCAAAAACGACTGATGGAATTTAAAATTCAATAATAACTTTCAAACGGTGACAGATATTAAAAAAATTCTTTCAAGAAAGTAATGTATAATGTAAGGACTCTTACTATGAGTCTTGCTATTAGTTCAAATTTCGGACAATAGATACCGCTGAAAGCGTCTGGCGCTCGTTCCAGATCAAATTTTGATACTTCTGGATCTATTCAATACATTTTAATCTCCTTTTTTCGCATGGGAGAAGAAAGATGACGAAAAATCGAGCCTGGATTTAGCGGTTATTGATTTCAGTGCCATCAATCGCTTCTATTTTTAACTAAAACTGGGAATCACAGCACAAAAACTCTTGACTTCATAGCATAATTTTTTGACATAACCCTCCTGCAAGATTTTTTTTTAAATATCTGTCACCGTTTACAAGTTATTGAATTTTAAAATCCATCAGTCATTTTTGGAACACCCAATATATGAAACTATACAACAGAAAGCATATAAAAATAAACTTAAATCAAAGAAAGTGAAAAGCAATGGAGAATTTTTTTACATGTGAGAATGCGCAAAAATGATTTGTTACTCCTATCATTGGGATAAATTTTCAAGGATAGTAATTAAAGTTTGGCTTAAAAAGCACATACATTTCTTGTGATATCATGTAATGTTTTACAACAGAATTCCAGTTTTTTCATAATAGTTATTAAATAAAAAGAAGTGTTTAGCCCTTCCTAATTAGCTTAAAATCCCTATTTACATTTTAAAATCTTGACAACTCTTAAACTATATATATATTTAATTTTTGATCTCCCATACAATATTTTTAATACATTTTGTTTCGGTTTTTTGCTGGAAAAAAGTCTAAAAAACTTACTTTTTAAGCATCATAGTTTATTGTTTATAGATAAAACTCATTACAAGGCTGAACTGTAAATGGCAACCAGAGGAAATTTTTAATGAATCCATTGTTGTCTCAAATTTTAAATTTACTGTACTAGTTAAAAGCATTTTAAACCCTTTTTTCTTCATAAAAAATGAAAATTTTGGAGATGGTACTTTTGAAATGTTCAAATTTAAAATTGAATATGATTTTCAAAATTATTTCATTTACTTAACATTTATAATGTTACTTATCATTTGAAAAGCTATGAAAAATTCTTTAAATTGACATCTCTGCGAACTGAATATTTTAATTAAGGAAACTACAACTGGATTTTTAAGTATCCAATATAAACATTTTTGGTAGATTTTTGGCAACTTTACGAAGCTGTAATTCTTGAACAGATTTATATATTTAAATACTATTTTATATTTTTCGTAGTCTACGTGAATGCAAACTCCCTATCAATTTTCATCAAATAGTGAGAAATAGTGAGGTAAAATCACTGTGTTTACTTGACATGATTTGACACCAAAATTATCATTGTTGATATCACAGAATTTACAGTTAAAACTCAATATGTCTTATAAAATACATTTTGGTGTGCTCTTAATTTACATATAAATAAAATTTTCAAAATTAAATTGAAGTAACGCCTAGATTTATTTGTTAGATGTATTAAAATTAATGTGGATAGTATTTGATCAAATGTTTATATCAAGAACAACTTCTTCATTGAAATTAAATGTGAATGAAAATGGAAAATTTTAAGAAACTTTTAATGGTTTACACCGATGTTGTACATGATCTTGTTGTCCAAACAAATTGAAATTTTGATTTTTTTTTTATATGTTTAAGTACACATAGTGTGTTCAGCAGTTTGTTTTTTAAAAAATCTAAAAAAAAAACCACCCTAGACTAGAGTCACCGCAAAGTCTTTTCCTGGTTGTAAAAACATGTTGCGCTAAACTATAATTAGAACTTAGACATGTGAAATTTTTGGAAATGGTAGCTATAATAAATGAGGTTCTTATCAATACTAATTTACTTAGTAAACTTCTACCAACTCCTAAAAAGCCACATCGATATATACTAATATCCTGTGTTTATGCTTTTGAAGCCTTTTCTTTGCACCATTTTTTTTAAAGCTTCAAGGAGAGATGACTAAGGACTGATTATCAAAGACAGCCACACTAGTTCGTGATGTTAAAACTTTTAAAACCTGAGTTAGTTACTCAAACAAACATATATTGTGTTAAACTTTACAAAGAAAATGTTAAAAAAACAGATATAATGAACTGCAAAATTAATTTGGCATTTACTGGACTACAAAAGCGTTGATTTTACTACAGTAATTGGTAGTCAAAAAAGCTTAGTTACTACAGTTATAATTTCCTTACATCTTATATGTATATTATTTTTCACGTAACTGAATTTTTTCGTTATATTTTTGTAATCAAGGAAAGACTTTATTACTCGTTCTGTCATCCCATACAGCTCAGGACATACAGTCGAGACTCTCTATAACGAAACTCCATTCAGCAAATTTCTCTATACTAGCGAGCTACGCCCGCTAGCTGGGCCACTTTTTCCAAACGAACCTCGGTATTAAGCAGTATATAATAAGCAAAAACTTCATTTAATAAGCAAGTCTTGGTGTTCGAATCCTCAAGCACAAAAAAAAGTAAATTAAAGAGCCATGGTCCCGTTAAAAATATGCGATTTCTCACTGTGGGCCACGTGCACTTGAAAAAAAAAAAGATTGTGGATCAGAGCTATGGTCGCTTCGCGCCCATAGTCCCATTAAAAATATTTGGTTTGCACGGTGGGCACTACGCGCCCATAAGACATTTTTTCGTATTTTTTAGTTCATCAGAAGCAGATTTTTACGCAGATTCTGAATATGTAATCAGTTTTTTTCTACTTTAAAAACTGTCTGCATGATGGTTTAAGAAAAAACGCGCAAAAAAAAAAGTTTCGATAGTCCTGTTTTATTTTTAAGTTCAATATTTTAGCGAAAACTACGGTAAATATTCTACGGCAAGTCAAAAAAATTGATGCGGAAAAAAACGCAATTAGCGCAGGTAGAAAAAGTGGTTTTCGGCTGTTTCTTCTTTTAGCCAAATGGGAAAAATTCATGTCCTTCACCGCAAGGTGGCACAGTGTTCTGCTTCGGAGCTCCGTTTGGGAATTGAGATATTTTTCGTTCCGATTCCCAAGGGGTTTTTAATTCATAACTTTTTTAATTTTGGTCCCACGGTCTCGAAAATGCCCGAAATGACTTCCCCGGAATTTTTCCAATCGAAAGACACCTCTAGCGACTTCCAACTCGCCCGCGTTGCGAACTGTAATCGGCTTCAAGCAGACAGACAGACAGAGGTGCACGGATTTTATTAGTATAGACTAGCGAGCTACGCCCGCTAGCTGGGCCACTTTTTCCAAACGAACCTCGGTATTAAGCAGTATATAATAAGCAAAAAAATTCATTTAATAAGCAAGTCTTGGTGTTCGAATCCTCAAGCACAAAAAAAAGTAAATTAAAGAGCTATGGTCCCGTTAAAAATATGTGATTTCGCACTGTGGGCCACGTGCACTTGAAAAAAAAAGATTGTGGATCGGCGCTATGGTCGCTTCGCGCCCATAGTCCCGTTAAAAATATTTGGTTTTGCACGGTGGGTACTACGCGCCCATAAGACATTTTTCCGTATTTTTTAGTTCATCAGAAGCAGATTTTTACGCAGATTCTGAATATGTAATCAGTTTTTTTCTACTTTAAAAACTGTCTGCATGATGGTTTAAGAAAAAAACGCGCAAAAAAAAGTTTCGATAGTCCTGTTTTATTTCTAAGTTCAATATTTTAGCGAAAACTACGGTAAATATTCTACGGCAAGTCAAAAAAGTTGATGCGGGAAAAAACGCAATTAGCGCCGGTAGAAATGGAGGTTTTCGGCTGTTTCTTCTTTTAGCCAAAGGGGAAAAATTCATTCCGTCACCGCAAGGTGGCGCAGTGTTCTACTTCGGAGCTCCGTTTGGGAATTGAGATATTTTTCGTTCCGATTCCCAAGGGGTTTTTAATTCATAACTTTTTTAATTTCGAAAATGCCCGAAATGACTTCCCCGGAATTTTTCCAATCGAAAGACACCTCTCGCGACTTCCAACTCGCCCGCGTTGTGAACTATAATCGGCTTCAAGCAGACAGACAGACAGAGGCGCACGGATTTTATTAGTATAGATAACGAATTTTCACTAGGAACGGTCAATTTTTCATTGATTACATTACAAATAATCTCCATATAACGAATTTTTTCGGAAATGTTCCTTCTTATTTTTCTGAAAAAGCTTCAATTTATTTGTGAAATTCATTTTCCTGCGATGATTTCTGGTATGTGTTTCATAGCTGCATATCTACTGTCCTATCCATGTCCAAAACCGGCATTCATCCCAACCCCCTAAAAACAAACTTCTTAACAAAATATCTATCGGATTCTTTCGTTGTCTCACCTGGCTTTGTTTCAAAGATGAGTATACGTTTTTGGAAATTTTTGTTGCTCCCCAGAAATAAGGCGAATTTTCGCGCGTTTGAATGAACTAGATTTACTTTTTTATTAAAATATTTTTTTGATATGTTACTTAGAAAATAACCCGTACAAACGCTGAATAAGCGTTAATTTTCTGTTTCGAAACAGTTTAAATATATATATATATATATATATATATATCAAATTGATGTTTAGCGTTAAACATTTCAAAACCTTAATCAAACAACTGAAACATTTTTTAAAAACTTTACTTATAAAATGTAAATTTTTTCGCCATTCTCTATTCAACGAACTTTTCTATATAACGAATTTTTTGACTGAACCACGGATTTCGTTATATAGAGACTCGACTGTATATAATGTACATTTATTTTATTGCGAGTTTATTTTTACTCATATTTATTTATTTATTTATTTATTTATTTTTCTGTTTCAGAAAAGAATTCTTTGGGCATGTCTCGTAATGCTGCAAGAGAAAGGTACAGGGTGAAAAGTCTCCGTAATGCATTCCAGAGTTTACAAAAATGCCTCCCATCAGTTCCACCGAACACAAAGCTTTCCAAACTAGATGTTCTCATTCTAGCCACAACATACATTTCACATCTTAGTAGAATTTTAAGTGAAGATGACCTTTCTCACGTAAGTTACAAAATGTTTTCATTTATGTAGAAGTTTTGTTTTTTTATGCTTGTAAAAAATAAAAAAATAAATAAAAATCATTTGGGGAAAATGTTTCTTCTTACGGATGGGATTAATTTAGATTCTTCTCTCTCTCGCTGTATCTAACAGACATAACGCATGAAACACTTATTTACATTATTATATATGTGTTTTAAATATCTGCTAATTTATTTTTTATCTTTTGGTAATTTGTAAGCATGGAGACTGATTTCTGGTAAAAAGATTTCCAGATTGCAATTCAATTTTCTTTTTTTTCGAAAACAATCTAAAATAAATAAAATAAAATAAAATAACAAATTGTAATTTAACAAATTAAAACGATTATTTGGAAAATGATATTTTTTAAGACTCAAATTTTAAAGACTTATAAATAAATTCTATATTTAAATTAATAATAATATTAAACACCAGTTTTAGGATGATTATAACGAGTCATTTTACGTACGCCATGCATTAAACATTAATATTCCTAGACCAAGGATAAAAAAACAGTAGATAAAAGATAAACAACATTAACTGTTTAAAATGTGCATTTTTATTGGATGAAGTAAATCAGACTGACTTCTGAACGCCTCATATTACGTACGACATGGATTAAACATTAATATTCCTGAATCCATCACAAACAAATTTTAAATGAAATTTCAGTTTTACAATTTTCGGAACTGCAAAATTTTGAACTTCTAAATATCGCACATTTTTAATTTTTACACCATTGCGTGGAGAAAAATAATACACTTTTTAATGAAATTTGTTCGAAATCTGTATCACAATTTGTTGTTACATTATTATTTTTTTTAAGTTTTTATTACTCTTTTTTGTCATTGTGGCAACAAAAGTATTCCATTTTTGGACATTAAACTTGGACCAATTAGGAAACGAATAAAATTAAATAAGTTGCGGAATTGAACCAATCAAAATACCATATACTTTAGATCTGCCAATTCTCTACCGAGAACAACAGCTATTTTTTTCCAAACAGTTAAAAATATATTTTGAAATAAATTTCTATATATATATATACGAATTTTAACCTATTAATTTTGTGACACAAATAAATCTTTTAAGTTTCAAATACACAAATACAAAATTATAACTTATTACGTTAAATTGTTTTGACTTATGTTTTAAGAGGGTCCAGGACACATTTCAAAATTACTTTTATTTATTGAGTTACTAGCTGACCCGCCCAGCGTTGCCTGGGTCCGTATTAACAATATTAATCGAACTTGAAATTTGTATGATTTTATATTAATTCGAAACATGTAGAAATGCATTGTCTGAAATTCGTGGCCACTGACTGTGTGAAAAATCGGTTTAAAAAACAGCTAATGTTAAGCTCTAAAAATATTCAAAATGAGCGATGAGAAACGCGGGAGGGAATATGTATCCAACGACTGCGTGATTTTCGTGTTAAAGTGTTGATATTTATCAAAAATCACTGTTAAGTCACGTAACTAATTATTTTTTTTTCACATAGAAATCCCAAGTGAAATATTTTGAATTTCAAACTAATTATATCGCTCTTAAATCCGACTATACCATGAATGAAATTGATACTCGCTGGTAACTAAAATGTTGGTATGTAATTATAATTTCAGAGCCATTTAACAAAAGTAAGTGTTATTTTTATTCAAATCATGCGTAATGTTCACTCTATGGATAAATTCCTAACCGTAAACTTTTGTACCGTAACCATAACCTGCCTGTAACATAACTTTGACTTAACAATACCTTACCATAAATTAAATATAACATAAACGTAACCTAGCCTTCACTTTATTGTATCATATCCTTATTCCAACCGTAACGTAAATGCAATTTCACTTTAACCTAACTTTAACTTAACCGTAACCTAACTGTAACCTAACGGGAAATTAAATATAATCAAAGACTTACCGTAATGTAATTGCAATCTAAATGTTACCAAACCATATATTCGTTTCATGTCCATGGAAATTATTTTGTCTTGTTTGGATCTGGTTATGATTCATTAGAACATTTTTGTCTTTTCAGATTTCGTTCGGTTCAGATTTTAGGTATTTTTTGATATTGAGTTTTAATGTTCGGATCGTATTCATGTCCATGGAAATTATTTTGAATTGCTCGTATACAGTTATGGTTCTTTGGAATATTTTTGTCGGGAACAAATTTGTTTCAATTCAGATTTTGGCTTTTTCTTCAAATGGAATTTTTGGGTTCGGGTTTTCTTGCATGTTCACGGAAATTATGCTGCCTTGTTCGAATAAGAATATGCTTCACTGGAATATTTTTTTCAAGTTCAGATTTGGTTCAGTTCAGATTTCGGGATTTTTTCAAAGAAATTTTTTAGGTTCAGATTCGGTTCATGTGAATGGAAATTTTTGTCTTATTCAGATCCGGTTACGATTCTTTGGAATATTTTTTATCAGGTTCTGGTTTGTTTCGATTCAAATTTCAGGTATTTTTTCAAATAGAATTTTTAGGTTCCGATCTCGTTCATGTCCATGGAAATAACTTTGTCATACTCGAATCCAGTTATGATTCTTTCGAATATTTTGGTCGAATTTAGATGTGGTTTGTATCAAATTTCAGTTTTTTTCAAATCGAATTTTTTAGGTTCGAGTTGGGTTTATGTCCATAGAAATTATTTTGTTTTGCTTGGATTGTGTTATAGTTATTTGGAATATTTTTGTCAAGTCCAGATTTGGTTCAATTCAGATTTCGGCTTTTTCTTCAAATGGAATTTTTGGGTTCGGGTTTTCTTGCGTGTTCACGGAAATTATGCTGCCTTCACTGGAATATTTTTTTCAAGTTCAGATTTGGTTCAGTTCAGATTTCGGGATTTTTTCAAAGAAATTTTTTAGGTTCAGATTCGGTTCATGTGAATGGAAATTTTTGTCTTATTCAGATCCGGTTACGATTCTTTGGAATATTTTTTATCAGGTTCTGGTTTGGTTCGATTCAAATTTCAGGTATTTTTTCAAATAGAATTTTTAGGTTCGGATCTCGTTCATGTCCACGGAAATTACTTTGTCATACTCGAATCCAGTTATGATTCTTTCGAATATTTTGGTCGAATTTAGATATGGTTTGGGTCAAATTTCAGTTTTTTTCAAATCGAATTTTTTAGGTTCGAGTTGGGTTTATGTCCATAGAAATTATTTCGTCTTGCTTGGATTGGGTTATAGTTATTTGGAATATTTTTGTCAGGTCCAGATTTGGTTCAATTCAGATTTCGGGTTTTTTCTTCAAATATAACTGTTGAGTTCGGGTCTTCTTGCATATTCACGGAAATAATTCTGTCATTTTCGAATAAGGACATGCTTCACTGGAATATTTTTGCCAAGTTCAGATTTCGTTCAGTTCGCGATTTTTTCAAAGAAATTTTTTGGGTTCGGATTGTGTTCATGTCCATGGAAATATTTTATATTGTTTGGATCCGGTTGCGTTTCTTTGAAATGGAAGATTTGTCAGATTCAGATTTTGTTCGATTCAAATTTCAGGTATTTTTTTAATGGGAGTTTTAGGTTCGTATCGGGTTCATGTCCACGGAAATTATTTTGTCTTACTCGAATCTGGTTATGGTTCTTTCGAATACTTTGGTCAGATTTAAATGTGGTTTGGGTCAAAGTTCAGGATTTTTCAAACGGAGTTTTTTAGGTTTGAGTCGGGTTTATGACCATGGAAAATATTTTGTCTTGTTGGGATCGGGTTATAGTTCTCTGGAATATTTTTATCGGTTTCAGATTTCGTTCGAGTCATATTTCGGGTTTTTTTTAAAGAAAATATTTAGGTTCGGGTCAGGTTTCATGCCCACGAAAATTATTTTTCCTTGTTTGAATTGGGTTATGCTTCACTTGAACATTTTTGCGGGATTCAGATTTGGTTCGGGTCAGTTATCAAATTCATAGTTTCTTCCAAGCAGAATTTTTAGGTCAGGGTCGGGTTTATACTCACGGAAATTTTGTGTATCACGGATCGGAGTGTGGTCTGTTTTTTTTTTCTGGTTGGGATCGGGTTATGTTTAAATTAGTCTGAACATTAAGGTTATAATAAATTTTGCTACTATTGTTTTTATGGCTATTTCTGATAGATAATTTACTTTGCTATTTGATAATTTATTATGATGAATGAATCATTTTTTGATACAAACAATTGTACGCCAAACAGCTATTTCATTTTTGTTTTAAAAACAAATTAAAGCCATATTACAATTT
This sequence comes from Maratus speculifer, assembly GCA_964019185.1. Lineage (NCBI taxonomy): Eukaryota > Metazoa > Arthropoda > Arachnida > Araneae > Salticidae > Maratus > Maratus speculifer. The sequence goes on from OZ025289.1 coordinate 302,333,766, forward strand.
TAAATCGAATAGAACACATTTAAATTTAATCAATGATTAAAAAAATAAACTCATAGAAAAGTGTTGTGTAATGTTTTTTACTGCAACACAGCTAATGGCTCATACATTCTAATGTTCGCAATGCCAAAAATATGCGTACAACCATATAGTAAAAAGAAATTAATAGAGTGGCAGTACAATGTCTTGGGGTGACATAAAAAATGTAACTCTAAAATCCGCTACATTAAGTCCAAATAAGCACCATGTGCTTTGAAACTCCGATCAATTCAAAGTGGTTTAAACTAGTATTTCTTTGTTTTTGTTTTTTACCTTTTAAACTGTTATTGAATAGATGACTAAAATTTCGTTTAAAAAATAACGTTTTGTGCCATTATTGCCTGCAATACACGATCAGAATGCATGAAAGATACAATTAGATCAATCATAGGCAAGAATTATTTGATTATTTTTATCATATGACTTTGAAATATCAATATAGAAGCATCATTTAAGACTTTGCTTGAAAAATCAACATTCTTTCGTTAATGTCTTAAAATCGTCTGCATTCTGAAATCTAGATTTTAGATTAATATTATTATTTAAGTGTTCATGCATGATTTTAAAAGAATCTTTTCATCACTATATTTTATATATTGACATGGAATTATTAATATGTTGTTAAATCATAAACATTTTTCATCTACGTTATAAAATATTAAAAATTTCTGAAAAAAAAAAGAGAAAACTTTTAGTAATACAATTTTTTACTTCAAATCATATGTTTTCAATATTTTATTTAATTTTGTTTTGACATTTAATTATTTTTAATTTTCCAATTTCAATTATTTTAAAAGCAAACATTTATTTTAATAAATAACATAATAGAAAAAACCATTTAAAAAAATTACTATTTCTTCGTAAAATATGCTTCAGCTGTAATTCATTTCTTCCAATTCGTCTTATTAATACAAAATTCCTTCCTCGTGCTTTATTTTGAGACATTAAAATTTCAGCGATAAATGGTTTCATATTGCAAACCTTTTTTTTCGGTTTACTTCGCCACAACCTATCTTTTTCCTCCATGGCGTACAGCAGCTGTGAAAAAAAAAAAAAAATCCTCATTTAAACTGATAGTTTGCCAGTCTATGAATTTTTAAGGTCTGTCCCAGTTTTTTAAATTATTTCTGCGAAAATTTTATGCAACCAACCAACCATAAGAGAATGAAAGGGAAAAAAAAGCTAAAAAAAAGCGGTTTTTTATGAGAGTGAGGTTTGGAATTTAATTAATTACTCAGTTAATAAATAGAATTTTGAAATTCTGAGCATCAGGTGCATCAGGAGAGATATTGGGCTACTCTCAGAAAAATTTTGAGCTTCGTACGTACCGTAGTTTTCGCTAACTATCGCAGACACACACACACACACACACACAGAGCGATTTGTTATTTTATTAATATAGATAATATTGAAATTTTTTATGATGGTTAACCATATTATTTGTAAACAAAATCACATGATAAACTTCTCAAAATTAAAAAGTAATATACAGGGTGATTCCAATTTTTTTTTTTTTTTTTTTTTTACAATGAAAGAGGGGTGATAGTACACATCAAGACAAACAATATTAAATAGGAGACCAAGGGTCCAAAACGTTAAATTATAAAGATAAATTTCAAAAAATGCCGATAGAGGGCGCTTTAGACTTTGAAGTAACGAACAACTATTTTTTGCCGGTATTTTTTGCATCTCATTAAATGTTTTCGGAAGCTTAGACTTAAATTTTGAGCTTAAAATCTGAAAGTGGGAGTGTAGTCCAGTCATTTTAGCACCTTTTTTTGCAAATAGCGGAAAAAATTAGAACAAAGCTGGATTTTTGCATTGGTGCTAGTTAGGGTATGTAGATTAACATACTAAAAGTCCCCATCGATCCGATGTGAGCTTTCGCCTCCAGGGGGCGCTAAAGAGCTTGAAAATCGGTTTTCTGTGAATATCTCGCGAACAATGGCATCTAGACAAAAAAGTTCATTACAAAAATGTAGATAATTTAATTTCCTACAAAAAGTGTCATTAACATTTTTTTGTCACACCAACCGTTCCCTGCCAAAAATTAAGATAAAACAAACATTATTGAAAAAGAATGTGCAAGCACAAACATAACGCGGCGAAGAGGCAGAACAAATACTAAACAACTTTTGATTCCCCCCCCCCCCCTGATCTCTCCCTCATTGTTTGTATGGCGTTTTCGCGCACTTGCGCAATACGTCACCTGAGAATAATAAGGTTCTATCTGTGTTTTTGAAAAAATCGACTTATCGATATAGAAATGTTCTATTTGTATCTATGAAGGCATTTCTGGATTAAAATAATGTCGTAATATAATTGTAATATTATATGTAAATTATATATAACATCATTTTGATGCAAAAATGCCTTCGTAGATACAAATAGAGTCTTTCTATATAGATAAGTCAATATTTTCAAAAACACAGATAGAACTTTATTATTCTCAGGTGACGAATAGTCATTGCCCAATACCCTATCTCTCTTTGCATTTGTCGAAATGTACCACGTGCAAGTACTTTTCAATATTTTATTTTTATTTGGTGTTCATTTCGCTAGTATGAAATGACCCTAATTTATTAAACGAAGTATTTATTCTTTTTTAAGATTTTAGGAAGGGAATAATTTTATTTTCAACGCATGTTGTAGAAAGTTTTAAATTATTTATGACAGTTTAAAATGACTCTTTCTTAATTGCTGATTCTGACCGAAAAATGGAGATTGACAAAATAGTTTATCTTGCATAAGATGAGGACTGGGTTTTGAAAGATTTTGTAAAAACAGAAAAAAGGGTCTGAAGTCGCTTGTGACAGCAAGTTTGGAAATAGATGACCATAAGTGGAAAATATTTGAAGAAATGGCTAAAAACAATAATGAATTTACAGTTCATTCAACGAGTAAGAAAAATTATTCACGAAAGAATTCTATTAAATCATACAATAAATCTATTGCCGAAAAACGATCAACATCCACACAAATTAATCATCCATTGAAGGAAAAATTGAGAAATGACAGTCCGTTGTTTGAATTTAAGGGAAAATGTTTGTTATTTCTGATACATTAGACGAAGATTTTTTACAGAAGGAAAAAAGAAAGCTCTAAAGTATCGCGGAAAAGAATTTTTTTAATCTAATCATTAAAATAAGACACGTCTCATATCTATGCTTATGGAGAAATTTATGGAGAATGGTTTCGAAGCGAAACAAGTAGAAGATGATGCAGATACACTAATTGTTAACACAGTTATTGAAGTAGCAAAGTCTGGTGCGCTTGCTGCTGTTGTTGGCGATGATGTTGACTTGATCGTATTGTTGACAGTTTTAGCACCTCCAGAGATAGAGATACTTTTTATTAAGTCTGGAAGAGGACGAATTGTTACCACCCTATATTCATCGCACAGTTTTAACAATGATGCTTTTCTAAAAGGTCATATATTATTCCTGCATGCTTTTTCAGTTTGTGACTCGACATCAGCAATGTTTGGGAAAGGTAAAATGTCGTTAGCAAAATTTTTGAAGAAGGAAGAAGATCATAACGTACAAGCTGCCAGCATTTTTAAAAGTGATCAAGTATCTTAATTTGAAGTTTCCGAGGCTGTAAAAACTATTTTTCTTGCTTTATACGGTAGTAAAGCAGAAATTTCTCTGAAAAAGTACCGTTATGTATGTTTCAAGAAAAGAGTTGCTGTTGGTAAAAAAAAGGCCTTTTATCGTTGCCGCCTGCCGAAGATGCAGCTAGATTGTACAGTTTACATATTTATCATCAAGTACAATACTGATTGAGCAATAAACTACTTCCTGAGAACTGGGGCTGGCAAAATGCACCTAATTTGTTTCCAATTCTTGCTATCTTACCGCCTGCACCAAAAGATATTATTGAATCTATTTTTTATACTTGTTCCAAAGGATGTGGAAAAGCATGTGGATGCCGAAAAATTGGATTGAAATGTTCTGATATTTCATAAATTGCTGCGGAGTTTCATTTCATAATGCAAGTAAAATTGAATTTGAAGACGAGGAAAATATTGACAGTATCCTGCCCACTGCAAGGGAGGAGGGAAGCGCTACTTCTGTATTCAGTGATGATATCGAAAGGCAAACAAAAAGTACTGAAAGCAGTACAGCAACAAAAGAAATAAATACAGATAATTATGAATCTGAATCGAGTGTAGAAATTGAAGCTGTGCAAAGAATTACTAATGCGGTTAAACGACTTAAATTGGATTAAGCCAGTCACTATAAGTGGAATATGCCTACGGGGAAAACCAAAAAAAGAAAAAAAGAAAAAGTACTAAGTGTTTTACTTCAAAGGTGGTGTAGAAATAGGCGTAAATGTATATTATATATTCACTTTCCCCTTTCAAAGGTGAGAATTATAGATCTGTTTATTTTTTTTTTTTTTTTTAAATAGCAGCAGATTTTTTGAATTTTTATAATTTTACTTTCAAATATGGTCACGTTTTTATATTTTTGACAGGGAAGGGTTAATGTGACAAACAAATATTAATGACACTTTTTATAGAAAATTAAATTATCTACAACTTTGTAAGTCACCTTTTTTCTCTAAATGCCATTGTTCGTGAGATATTCACAAAAAACTGATTTTCAAGCTCTTTAGCGCCCCCTGGTGGCGAAAGCTCACATCGGATCGATGGGGACTTTTAGTATGTTTAACTACATAACCTAACTAGCACCTATGCAAAAATCTAGCTTTGTTCTAATTTTTTCCCCTATTTTTGCTAAAATGACTGGGCTAGTGGTTAAGTAGCACAAACTGAACTGTGTTCAGAGGGTTCAAATTTCAAATAATTATAAAAAACGGAAAAACTGGTTCATTGATTTGCGGTTTTTACTAAAACTGTTCTTTATGTCGGTATTTTCTTAAAAATAAATTATAAAGATAAATATTAAAAAATGTCGATAGAGGGCGCTTTAGACTTTGGAGTAACGAACAACTATTTTTTGCCGTTACTTTTTTCATCTCATTAAATGTTTTCGGAAGCTTAGACTTAAACTTAAATTTTGAGCTCAAAATCTGAATAGTAGGGAGTAGTTAAGTAGCACAAAATGAACTGTGTTTAAGGGGGGTGTTCAAATTTAAAATAATTATAGAAAATAGAAAAATTTGTCTATTTGTTTGCGGTTTAAAATAAAACTATTCTTTAAGTCAGTATCTTCTTGAAAATAAATTTTAAAGATAAATTAAGAAAAAAAATTCCATTAGAGGTCGCCTTAAACTTCAGAGTAACCAATAATTAATTTTAACCATTATTTTTTTTTTCTAATTAAATGCTTGCAAAAAATTATTAAATGTTTTCGGAAGCTTAGATTTAAACTTAAATTTTGAACTCAAAATCTGAATAATTAGGAGTAATTAAGTAGCACAAATTGAAGTGTCTTCAGGAGTGGAAATTTAACCTCCCCCCTCCACGAACACAATTCAATTTTTCGCTACTTAAACATTTCCAACGATTCAGAATTTGAGCCTAAAATTTAATTTTATGCATTTGAAAGCATTTAATGAGATTAAAAAATAACAGTTAAAAATAGTTGTACGCTACTCCAAAGTCTAAGGCGCCCTCTATCGGCATTTTGTGAAATTTATCGTTAAAATTTACTTTCAAAAAATGCTCATTTAAAAATTAGTTTTAGCGAAAACCGCAAATGAATCGACCAGTTTTTCCGTTTTTTATAATCATTTAAAATTTGAACCCTCTGAACACAGTTCAGTTTGTCTACTTAGCCACTCCCAACTATTCAGATTTTGAGCTCAAAATTTAAGTTTAAGTCTGAGCTCACGAAAGCATTTAATAAGATGCAAAAAATACCGGCAAAAAATAGTTGTTCGTTACTCCAAAGTCTAAAGCGCCATCTATCGGCATTTTTTGAAATTTATCTTTATTATTTAATTTCAAGAAAATGCCGACATAAAGCATAATTTTAGTGAAAACCGCAAATCAATCGACCGATTTTTCCGTTTTTTATGTTTATTTTAAATTTTGGTCCCTAAACTTTAATGGCGGCTATCTCCTTTGGAAAACGTTTTGGACCCTTGGTCTCCCATTTATTATTGTTTGTCTTTATGTGTACTATCACCCCTCTTTTATTGTAAAAAAAATTTAGAATCACCCTGTATAAATATATATTTAACGGGACAATTTAAAATCGTTATAACTCGAAATGTTACTGGTAGAATTTAAATTTGTTTTAATTTAAATAAACAGAAATGTATAAGCTTTAATTCTGATTCAGTATTTTTTAAATACTGATTGAAATAAAAATTAAAATTTTTTAAAGAAAAAGTTGAAAAAATTAATGTAAAGTTTCTAAAAGAAAAAAAAATCATATTTTTAAAAGTAATTATTTCTTTTAAATATGCTAGATCAAAATTAAAGTAAAACAATTGAAAAAGACATGTTCCAAATTTGAACCATTTATTTTTATAAGTTCCGGACTTATAACAATTTAGATAGGAGAAACGGTGATAAAACCCATCATGAAAAAACGCATTTTCGCAATAAATTGTTTCTGTAACAACCATTGCTATAAAACTAGATTTTGAAAACAAAGCAATACGAAAGAAGTAATATTTCGTGTTCCAATTAACACAGAAACATAGTTTCGTACTTTTCGGTTAGACGATCGCCAGTGTTATATATACACACATGCATATGTATATATACAGATATATACATGTGTGTATATATATGTATATAGATTATATGTATATATGACACTGGTGTACGACTAACCAAAAATATCCATGGTTTAAACGTCATTTTAAGCAAAAAAATATATATATTGCTTTTTTTTTTTTTTTTTTTTTTTTTTTTTTTTTATAGAAAATTTGTGTTTTTGACCCCCTTAAAAAACTTCTCGCTTATCACTTTGTTTTGTAAGAACTACAAATGAATTAAAACGTTAAGAGTTCCAAGCTTTGAACTTTTATAATTCCTTAATTGTTTGACCGAATGACTTAAAGATTCATTTAATATTAAAAACTGTATTCAGAGTTTCTTTTCTTATTTGATTGCATTTGAGAACAACAAATATTTATGGTGCCCAATTTTATCTCACCTTCCTTATAATATTAATATATTTTTTTTTAATTACAGATGAAAAACATGTTTTGTTAACCTAGAATTTTATTCAATATTTTATTATTGTAAATTTTTGTTTATTATTCTATTTAGGAAAATTACTTTTCAACGAATGACTTCTTTCAAATCGAGTCTCCAAATCCTTTCCCAGTTCCAGAGCCAGAACCTAGGAGTCCTAATTGGGAAAAGAGCTATTTACATCCTGTAAAAGTAAATATCAAATATATTACAACTACACAAGTCGTATTTTATAAGTATTTTATGGAAATATATTCTGGTGTAGTAGAAATATATATGGTCGGATTCATAAGTAATGAGCCTCACTTTATTTTGACGCTAGCATAATCGGCGCGCGCATTTGTTGCTAGGGACCATGGTGGGAGGCGTTGACTTATATATTGACATATAAAGGCCGAAAAAAAAGTGTCGCGCGCAAGCGGATGTCTCGAAGATTCATCACGATAACGCACACAGCCACACCTCCTTCATAGTGAGCGCTTACCTGGCTCAGCTGAACGTTCCAATTGTCCCACAACTTCCCTATAGTCCGGACTTGTCGCCCCCTGACTTCATGTTACTGCTCTTAAAATCAGAGCTGAAAGGTAAACGCTTCAACTCGATAGAGGACATCCAAGAAAATATCAAGACAGCCTTTGAAGTCATCCCGGAACAGGCCTTCGTGGACGCCTTCGAGTCATGGAAATGCCGCCTACAAAAGTGTATTGATCAAGGAGATACCAGTTTTGAAGAGTAATAGGCAATTGTACCAATTTGCTCAATAAATCTGTCCCTTTGAACAATGGCTCATTACTTATGAATCCGACCATGTAACTAGTAAATTTCGGCAATTCGTTTGTTTATTAATGGATACCGTATTTAATCGTTTAATTTGCACCCCCACGTATTTTACGAATCTCTTACTTTTGAAAGAAAATTTGGGTAAAAAATAAGAAGTACTCAATTTTCGCATCAAAATTCTAAGAAAAAATGAGGTAATGAAAATGCTTGTATCCTCACAATTTTTATTTTTAAATATTAATTTAGAATATTATGAAGTCTATTTAGAATAAAATTATTTTCTCCCAATTCCTCCCCAAGATCTCTTTTCTTCAACTATTGCACAGTTGTGTGCAGATGATATATTATAACTGATAAAGAATATCATATTCTTAAATAAAACAGTACAAAAATAGACAAATGGAAGAGAATTTGAAGTAAATAAAACACTTTAGATTAGAGTAAAATAGTACGGTCGGCTAAGAAAAAATAATTAAAAGTTAATTTTGTGGACGCTAATATCGGAAATGATCTCATAGTATATATAATGTGTTTCATACTTCAAAGAGCAAAAGTTTTTTTTTTTCATATTTTATTTAAAAATGTTCCAGAAACTACTATCTTATTAAATTATAAAGTTTCTCGAAATATTCTAGAAGTAATGCAAAATGATTCATAACTTATGCTTAATGGATATTTTTTCTTTCCTGTTTACTATCCGTTTTGGTAAAGTCAAAAATTAGACTACTGTCTACAAATCTTTATATTTTCTAGTTCCAATTTGCCCTTTGTTTCGAAGTAGAGTCTTCTCTTCACCTTTTATTTGACATGCCCTTCTGATGATCAAAAAATATAGTTAAAAAATGGTTCGATGAAATATTGTATAAAAAATGATGTTACTAACTATAATATAATGTAACAAATGAGATGTGCTCACTGTAGGGGGTAAGATGTTGAAAACATGCCGGGTTTTTTTTTCGTTTACCAATATTTGTTTTCTATTTATCAGCTCATTGTGTATTTCAAAGTCATCACAAAGACATATTATGACATTAATGTTAAAGTGATTTGTTTACTTGTAAATAATTAACACTTATTTTTTTTTTTTTTTTTTTTTTTTTTTTTTTTGGCAGGTTTGTGTAAAATGGAGAGCCAAAAAGTTATCAAAAACTTACCAGAAGAGTTATAATTGGCTTTGTACGCTTTTTGAGTTTCAAAAGAGTAATAACGCAATAGTTGTATAAACAATAATAGTATAAACATTTGCAATGATTATCTAAGTACGTTAAACGTTTATAAATGGCAAATGTGGTTTTCTAAGTTCAGATCCGGTAATTTTGATCTTTGCTACCCACAACGATCAGGAAGACCGAAAACTTTAGGCAACTCACACACTAAGGAGACACATAAAACATGCCGCTGGATTTTTTTTTTTGGGGGGGGGGGACTGGTTTAAAACAGGTTTAAATCCACTTCCTCCTTTGTTTCGTTCGATTTTTCTACGATGTCACGCTTCATTTTCCCCTGTCGTCTCAGTGTGTGATGTGCCGACCAGGGGTGCAATCATAAAAATAACAGAGGATATAAGCTCAAGGCAGAGGGTATATCCTAGAGTATGTATACTATAGCTTTCTTGAGAAACAGAGGGTGTATGGTGTTCCTTTAAAAAATCCAGAACGTATACGGCGTATACCCCAGTATACCCTCCACTATATCTCTGGTGCCGAAAGTGATGTGAAGGCGGAAGTGAAAACAAATCCGTGTCAGACAAACGAGGAACTGTCAGTCACGCTTAACAAACTTGGTCGTCCATTCTGAACATTTTCAGCAAATTGGTAAAGTTAGCAAAATAGATGTTTGAGTCCCTCACAACTTGTCCGAAGAAAATAAAGCTAACTGACTCCGACTCAACAGATGCAATTTATTGCTTCAACAGCATGTGGCGGCCATCTTGCTCGGTCAGTAAAACGAGTTTCTCGCAGGAAGCGATCGAGCTAGCCTTTTGCTCGGCACATAAGACGCTCGCTTACTGACCGTGAGTTCTCCAGTTACCCTGCCAGGGCACATCACCTGCATTGGTGACCTCGGATAAACGAACACATTTCACCACCTTCGCTCTAGTCCAACAGATGGCAGCACTGAAAACACCCCCAGCATCCAAAGCCTGCGAAACATTCGCAGCACGAAAGCCTCTGTAACGCTCAGAGCACACGACCAAAGCCTGTGTAACGCTCACAGCAAGCAAATGCCTGCCACGCTGCACATCATCGAGGAGTCACACGTGCAATCGGCGGCAGCACGACAACGATGGCCGCCACAGTACTCCACCCCCAGTGAGAAGAACGTCGCGTTGACGTTGGACGAGCGATATGCACTCGTGTTGCACTGGCGCGTGCCAGAGTGATGCATTGTCGTTGTCGTGCTGCCGCCGATTGCACGTGTGACTCCTCGATGATGTGCAGCGTGGCAGGCATTTGCTTGCTGTGAGCGTTACACAGGCTTTGGTCGTGTGCTCTGAGCGTTACAGAGGCTTTCGTGCTGCGAATGTTTCGCAGGCTTTGGATGCTGGGGGTGTTTTCAGTGCTGCCATCGGGTGGAGTACTGTGGCGGCCATCTTGCGCGGTCAGTAAAACGAGTTTCTCGCAGGAAGCGATCGAGCTAGCCTTTTGCTCAGCACATAAGACGCTCGCTTACTGACCGTGGGTTCTCCAGTTCGAACCTTGCCTGGGCACATCATCTGCAAGCACAATACAAAAGTTTTTTTTTTTTTTTTTTTTTTTTTTTTTTTTTTATCATCGGAGATGAAAAATGGGTCCTCATGATAATACAAAACGCAAATGGCAGAGGTTCTTTCTTAATGAATCACTACGAAACCAGGCTTACATCTCGAAAAGGTGCATTTGTGTGTTTGATGGAGTATTAGCAGAATCGCTTGTTTTAAAGTGTCGCTGAAACACGCTGTTGAAATGACCTGCATAAACTGTGAATACAGCGCTTTACTGTAAACAATTTATTCTAGTAAATCAATCATAAATTCAAAAGTGGCCTGCCATTGTCAACAAGAAAGATGTTTTTCTGCAAGGTTATAATGTCAGACCGCACTGTGCTGGAAAAAAATAATGAATTGGGGTAGGAGGTACTGTCTCATCCACCATACTCGCCCAACAATGCGCAGTTGGATTTTCCTTTATTCCGATCGCTATAATGCTTCTACGTGAAAAAAAAAATTTGGATAATATCTAAAATCCTTTTCCAGCTTTTTTCTCAATAATTGTTTTCTATTATCCATCATTCAAAATTTGGAAAGAAGATGGCAAAAGGTTGTTGATAACGAAGATGTTTACATTATTGATTAGAATAAAAACTTGTTAAAACGTATTTGTTTGAATTTAAAGTAAAAAAGACATTACTTTACGGTTATTAATTCTTAATTGCTCCTGCTTTCAAAGTGGTAATATGTCTAGCTTGTGCCTTATGAAGAAAGATAACGTTCTTTTAAAACGCTTTATACGTATGTTACTGTTACTTATTTCAGGGGTACTTTAAAAAGTTTTTAACTTACATAAACAGATATACTGAAAGTATAGTGGCAATTCTCATTGTAATTCGGTATTGCAACTTCGATGAAATTTCAAAAATTACTGAGCTTGCTAAATGGCAAGTTCTAAAAAGACAAAAATATCGTAAAACACAGGTCTGTTATACAATGGTTCTCATTGGAAATATATCGTAACCTTAAGAGCATCTTTATACACAAATTTATCGTTCAAGATTATGTTGTTTTAGACCGTTGTAATTCACCGAATTCTATCTTTATTAAAATGGATATTCACTTATTAAAACGTATAAATTTCGATAAATTAATTGTATTTTTATTACATTTTTAGCTCATATGCTATCAAAGCCAAATAGCTAATGCACCTGCAGGTTCAGTATGTATTTTTGTATGTAAGTGCGTGCATAATGCAATAACTCTTGATAGAAATATCCGATTTGCTACAAATCTTGTAAATAGGTTCATTCTGATAAGGCGTTTTCCTGATTAGATTTGAATGTTCATTGGTTAAGTATAAAGAGGGAAAGCAGGAGCTAACCCTTCTTTAATTTATTTACCGTTTTGCTCAGAAAGAGTGCTATTTACTGAATGATAAACATAGATCAGAGTATAATATACAATTAGCGTGAATTTCTTTTGTGCTCAATGCTATCAGTTTAAGGCTACACACACACAAAGGTTTCAGTTCAACTAAGGCGGCGCTTTTTATATCCGCACGCAGCGCGTTTGATTTTAACAAGTTTTCCCTTTCAACTTCAATCCAAGTGTAGGAAAGGAATCTTTTCCTTCAGTAGGGTTTAAGATAGTGATCTCCCCTGACCATTGTATCGCCCTCGTTTTGTTTTGTCAGTAAACCGCAAGTGGGGAGTAAACAAAAGGGAGTTCCAGGAATTCAATTCAACTTCAGAGTAGTTGTGTCTGTCTAAAGCTTAACTGGGCACTTTTCTTTTTTATTATAGTATCTTTATTTTAATGAACAAAGACTTATTTCCTGTTTCCTTTTACAGAAATGGCCTATGAGATCCCGACTTTATGCTGGTGTTGAAGACAAAGATACGACAGGGAAAGATTATATTCTAAATTCTAGTTTTCAGCGAAGACAGTGGTTCTGAAGATATGTATATTGATACTCAAAATAGTTCTCAAAAACCCATCAGATTATCCGTCCTTTCATTATTCTATCTCAAGCATCCATCTTTCTTAAGAAAAACTGCTGGAACGAATGTCTAAGAAAAGTTATCTGTTTAATTCAAGCACCGTTATTTAAATCGACTTAATTAGGAGTGTATTAATCACTCGTATTTCTGATAATTTTAACTATGCAAAATAAATAAATAAATAATGAATATTTGCAAACGACCTTCAAATCGTGCCTTCACGTGAGCTCCCATTTATTGAAAATGTAATAGGCAACAATTGCAACAGTTGTATTCATTTTCGTACTAATCAGGCAGTGGGTTTAGTTACCTAAGACCATTTTTTAAAGAATGCATTTTTTGAACAGAGAAAAGCATTTCCTTTTTAACTCGCTTTAATTATTCTGTTAAATATTTTTATTGCTCACGACCATCTTATGTTGATACAAGTGGATATGTCCTCAGAATGTGACTTAATTCATAAATTTTCTTTTAATTAAAGAAGTAAAAATAGCTACGTGATTTTTATTGGTTGATAAAAGTATGTGACGTCGCATTTTATGAGGGAGGAAAAGGCAAAATATATCCATTTAATCAATTTAAAATTCCTATTAACATGGCTATTTATATTCAGTTTCAGGGTACTTAAGCATTATTTTTCGGAGACACATAATTTAAGGAAAGTATTGTAATTGTGATGTATGTATGCGTGTGAATGAATAAGGTAGCGTCCAAACGCTGTCGGTTTGCATGGTAAGTATATTATTTTCACCAGTCGCAAGAACTACATTCGCTTGCGGAAAAATCGATTAATTGCTTAGTACATCAAAATCTAAACCCTTTTAAACTCTTTATTGAACATTTTGTGACACACTACATAAGCACAGCGGGTAATGTAACGGGGTAACTGTTTCGAAAGGAACTCCCCAAGGAAATGCACAGTAATACTTGTATATACACGAATGCACACATACACGCCTGCGCCAAAATTTTCACCCAACTTTTTGCGATAAATGACGAAATATTGCCAAATTTGATATCATCGCCAAAAGCAATGTCAAATTGACCAAAATCAAATTTAAGAATTTAAAGAAATCCCTTTATAATCGCAATTATTACAATAAGCATGTGTTGCCTAGCACAGGCGAACCTGTAGCTGAGGGTTCTCCGTAATCAAGTCTATAAACAGTTACCGTATCTTAGCGAGCGTAGTTTGGCGCAAAATTAATTATAATAGTATAATTAAGCTATAATTCTAATTAACATACAATTGAAATTAATTGTTGTCAGGATTGTTCATGCTATCATTGTCTATGGATGCATTACGGAAGATTAACTTTATAATTGCAATATTTTAGTAATATAAATTCCATGCTTTGCATTGCATGTTTTTCGATCACTTTTCAATTATCTGCTAACCGTATGAGAAGTATTTTATAAAGTGTTCGGAAAGTCAAGTGCAATCACGCCAGATTTTTTAAAATTTAAATTTACATGTTATTTTTGTACATAAATCTAGTATTTTGATGTGGTTCTAAGCAAGACAAATATTTAATTATTTAATGTATATATTTATATTTCTGTGTACATATGTATGTGTAGAAATTTTCTTTTGTGAATTCATAAATTTTATTATTTGAAAAAATGATTGCTTACAACATGCAGAATATCTGTATATTCCATACATTGTCATTCCAAAGGGATCAAAACTGCACATTTTTTATTTCAATTTCACATTTTGTAACTAAATATGTATTTTTTAATTTAATAAAACGTTTATGAAATTTCCTAGCTTCAGATATTTTATTTTTATTAAAATTTTTGTCACAATTTTTAAAATGTGGTAACGTATTTAATTTAAAACAAGTGAAAAATACATTGATTAAAAGAAACCATTTATTGCACATGCACGATTTCGTCAAAAACACATTTACCTAATCTTTAATGTCCACACAACTTATGGATATGGATCTTATAGAACTTATGGATAATAAAAATAGCATGTTTGCACTCCTTGTGATTACATTCAGTAAATAGTGCCTTGTTTCACACATCTTTTGCCACGAATGGAAAATACATTGATTAAAAAAAACCTTTACAGAACATGCATGATTTCTTCAAAAACACATTTACTTATTCGTTGATACCCATACAAGTTATAAATCAATCAAATAAAAAATGGCATCTTTGCATTCCTTATTTCCTGATTACACTCTGAAAAAAAGCTTCTAAGTATTTTAGAATCTCAAAAAAAAAAAAAAAAATGTTGTATATAAGTTGACAGTAGTCAACAAATTGAAAGTAATGCGTGAAAATAGTTCTAAAATTACAAAATGAACAAAAAAAGATCTCATTTTTTAAATTAGAAAATACAAAGATTTCTCTGTTTGTCATGATAAAATACAAAAGAGTCGTTTCTGTAACCCTTTCCGGCACGGGCAAATGCTATTAGCAAAATGAGAAATTATTGATTAACACCGGAATTCACAAACGAATTTTTTAGATATTTTGGAACCCCAAATTTAAACTTTTATTGTAAAGGCAAAATTTTACTATAATATTATTGGTGCCGTTTGCAAGTTTGGAATTAAAATTAAGTATCCCAGACTGGGCACAGTGTGCCGGAAAGGGTTAAAGACTAATTCTGCATCAGAATTTAAAATTAATACTAGTATTTAATAATATTTAAATAAGAAAGATGTTTACGTTACAGCTTATTATTATATTTCTTTAACATTCCATGATTTATATTTTTGGGGTAAAAAATGAAGCCGCTAAAATACAGAGACAAGATTGAATCATTCTGAAAGCATATATTCTGATTCTGCTGTTTTTTTAATCATTTGGTCTCAGTTTATTATACTGTTAGCCATTAAAATGCTAACACACTAGGAAGGAATGCATATGAGTTAATTATACTTATTGAACAAATACAGCGTGTCCCACAAAAATAAAGCCACGGTGATTTTGTGTCGTAATTGGACAGGAAACAAACCAATAAGAACGAAACAAATATAATAAGAAAATTTATATACAAATACATATTTACAATGAGTAACTCACTCCCTGCCCCATTTGGTCAAGAAAAAAATTAATGTATAGAAAAAGAGGGGATAAAAGTGTCCGTCGAAATAACGCCATTTCTGTTAATATCCAATATATCAGCCATGCTTATGTATGACTTGGAATATCCGATGCAGTATACCATTTACCAATCTCTCGATGTCAAAGGCATCAATTATATTCCAGGTTTCAATTATGACGGCCTTTAGTTCTGCCACAGACTTGAGCTGTATACCATTGGCATTTAAAGTTCTACTCAGGATACCCCACACATTTTCTTTGGGATTGAGATGAAAGTTCAGGTCAGACCATTCATAATATGTCCCCATTTATCCAAAAAACATTTCCTGGGGAGGATTTTGCATAGGTTACAGGGACGTTTTCCTGCTGGAAAATCCAACTTAGGCCACCAATTCTCACTGCAATTGGCAATAACTGAATTTCGGTAATCGGTGGTAATCGGTCGCTTACATGCGATTTGAGGGAAAAGTCAGGTTAAGTTTACACCAAAGCCGAAGCCTCCAAATACTATTAATGGGCCTCCACCGTGCTGATTTTTGGCGAAAATTTCCTCTCATTTCCTCATGACATGTCAACAGAAAGCAAGGCTGTCTGAACCATCCAAACTATTTTTTTCACATTTGAGAATATAACAATATACCACTGGTCTTTTGAAGATATTTGGCCCCATCGGCTCTGCTTTGCTTGTTTCAACATAAGCTGGTAGGTGGAGGTTTATTAATGGCATTTGGGGGTTTCGACTATAGTGGTAAAATAAACTTGGCTCTGCACTCAGAACGCATTTAGGCTACATATTATGAATAAATGCTAAAAACCTATTTATTACTGATTGCAGTGAAAATTGGAGGCCTAAGTCGGATTTATGCGTCAGGTATCCTCAATAGGCCTGTATGTGCCAATGGACGACAGTTTAAGTCTGTGAAAGAACTGTTAGACAACATCATTGAAGCCCATGATAGTACTGATGCTACTGTATTCCAGATATTGGTACATGATATGCCACATGGTATATTGCATATCATACATAAACATTGCGGATATATTGGCTATTAACAGTAGTGGCTTTTTTTCGGTGGAACACTTTGTTCCCCCTTTCTTTTATACATTCATTTTTTCCTGCGCAAGTGGGGCAAAAAGTGAATTACTCCTTGTAAATATGTATTAGTATATAAATGTTCTTATCATATTTGTTTCGTTCTCATTTGTTTGTTTCCCGGCCAATTACGGTACAAAATCACGGTGATTTTATTTCGTGCAGAATATTTTAACACTGCTTCTCCTTTGTCCAATAAACAATCTTTTTTGAAGGATACATACCTAGAGAGGTGTGGCTTTTGCCATTCCTGGATATCCATTAAAACAGCCTATAGAAGCGCTGCTCGCAGCTTTCGGTACCGAAAAATATTCCATTTAGGGGCCGTCCATAAATGATGGCATGTGTTTTTTCCATATTTTTACTCTCCTTCTCCTTCCCCTTTTGTCACAACGTGTCACGCTTCAGTTTACCCCCTCCCCTCCCTATTGTCACATATCACGCTATAGTAGGTGAACATATACTTGCATTAGAAAGTATAAAATCTTAGAAATATATTTTTAAAATTTTAAAAAATTGGGTTTTTTTACTGTTTTTTTTTTATTAAAATTTCATGCTTACGCCAGACAGCGTACACTCAATTCAAATAAATATATTTCAATTTCTTTATGCTGCACACATCTATTGCATTTATCTGTGCACTGAACTAGAAGTTTTACAATATCTTCAAAAATAACCAAAAAAATTCAAAATATGTAAAAAAGAACATTTTTTAGTAAAAATTACCATTTTTCCATATTCGAGTGCCTATAAAATAATTAATTTATCACATATAGCTTAGATCCCACTTCAGAGCATAGTAAATGATATGAAAAGCATTCTTACAAAGTTTCACAGAAATATCTTTAAAACTTTTTATGTAATGAGGTTTATCGCACATGGAAATAACGAAAAAATTGATTTTTCAGAAATCGCATTTAAAGATTTCTTTTTAGGTAAAAAACTACAATATTTAATTTTTATGCTTAAAATGCACCACATTTATATTCTAACCCTTCCTTAACTTTTTTTAACCATTTTTAACTTCTTAGTAGCTTTTTCTGTTTTCCTGGTAAGTTTTGCTGTGTACATCGAATGATGATTTGAATTTTTTATTCCTAGCAAAATATCATGCTTACGCAAAACAGATTACACTCAATTCAAATAAATATGTTTCAAATTCCTTTATGCTGCACACTTCTATTACACTTGCAATTTTACAATAACTTCAAAAATAACCAAAAAATTTCAAAATATGCAAAAAAGTACATTTTTTAGTAAAAATTACCATTTTATCACATTCGAGTGCCTATAAAATAATTAATTTATCACATATAGCTTAAATCCTAGTTCAGAGCATAGTGAGTGATAGTGAAAACATATTTACCAAATTTCATTGAAATATCTTTAGAATTTTTTATGAAATGAAGCTTATCGAACATAGAAAAAACGAAAAAATACATTTTCTAGAAATCACATAGATATATTTTCTTGTAAAAATCTAATATATTTATTTTATACACTTAAAATGCACCACATTTATATTCTAACCCATTCTTAACTTCATATTTAACCATAAGAAAATGACACAAACTCATCGTTATCATATAAATACAAAATTAATCTAGAAGTATTAATTAAGGTTTATTAGTGTTTTTATAAGTTCAATTTAAGTTAACTTAAGAAAATCAAGTTAACTTAAATTCAAGTTAACTTAAATTCAAGTTAACTTAAGAAAATCATAAGAGTAAAAACGGCCTATAGAGGCGCTGCTAACAGCCTTCGGTATTAAAAAATCGTCCCTTTAATTTCCCTTTAACTAATGCAAAAATTGTTAACTATAGCGTTCAAAAGGATGCTATTTTAACACCCCAGATTTTGTAATGTAATGCGGACGCCAATTACTACTTTAAAATGTAGCAAAAGAAGTAAATTAAGCTCTTCAGCACTAATAATTTATTTAACGATAAAACCTTTTACCATTTTCCATAAAAATATTCACAACATTAAAAAAGTACAATTTCTTTTCATGTTACATCATATACAAAAAGTGTCACTAGAATTAAAGGTGAGAGGACAAAAGATAAAAATAAACAAACATGGACAATGGAATTAACATCCTCTCCCCCTTTGATTACATATTATAATCAAAACTTTACACTAAATAAGTACATTTACATAAGCATTATAAATCATGTCTTTTTGGAATCTTTATCATTTTGCCAGATCTCGTCTTTTTAATTTTGACTCGTCTGTCGTCTTTTGGAGGATCAACCTGGTTTTCATTCAAAGTTGTTTTAGGAAGAATATTTTCAGTATAATCAATCGATAACATCTCGAAAGGGTAGATTCTTTGAATCATGGGCCGAATCATCTGTGAATGAGATGTTTGTAATTTCAAAAGACGAACTTTTCCATCTTGGGCACGAATGAGGTCTGTAACTCATCCTAGTTGCCACTTAATCCTTTTCTTGTTATCCATACTCCCACCGAAACAATATCTCCTACCGCAATTGAACGTTGAACTCATTTACTATTCGGTCGTCGTATAAGAAGACCCAAATATACTAATCTAAATCCTTTTGTAGCTCATGTATATATTTAAGTCTTCGAGTGAGAGAACTTTCCTCAACCGCATCAACGTCTCGTAAACGACATTAATAAATATGTTTCAGAAACATGTCCGGTGATATGGATTTTATGGACTCCTTCTCTTACATGTAAGTTAATGGTCGCGAATTTATAATGTTTTCACGGTCAGCCAATATAGTTATCATTTTTTCACAGTTCAAACAGGCTTGTCCTAAAAATTTTTAATAGATCTTTCATCAATCTAATGAGCCTCTTAGTAGAAATACTTTTTACTTTCGAAATGAATTCGAATCTTGATTAATAATAATGAAGAAACATACATATACAATTGGAGGTAAGGGAATTTTGAGACTTAACCTCTTTCAGGTACTTTTCTTTTTAATCCAAAGCTGTTCTTTATAGATGAATGATATCCGTTAATTTGCACATTTCGTCGCACTGTTACGATTTTGATATCAGTTATTCAATTACTGATGGCATTGCTTGAAATAAATACATATTAGTATTATGAATTGTGGAGAAAACTGTATTATTTCGAAGAAACACGGAGAGTGAGAATTGTCCTCCTTCTTTATTCAAAAACAACATCACAACAAAATGAAAAAATGCAGATTTTACACATTTTCTTTTTCTATATAAAAAACATAAAAATGTGTTAATGTTTATCAGTTTATTTATTGTTTGAATTATTGAATGACAGTTATTATAGTTCTCGGTAAAACCGCGACATATTTCACAATTCGATATTCTAATAAATTCACTAAATTGTATGTTCTTTGGCATATATTGTAAATTACCTCTACGTTGAGCAATAGAAGATGAAATTAACGTAATTTATGATCACTTATCTGTCATTGTTCACATCTCAATTGAATTTATTTTTAAGTTAATGATTAAAGTTATCTGAAAAAGATATATCACCTCATTTATACTGTCAAAATAATGATTTTGCAAGCAAGGAAATTACTAATTTTATTTATTGTTTATTCAAATCCATCACCTCTCTAATTAACAGCTCCACCAAGCAGCCGTTGGAGGGTTAAATTTCCATGTGATAGAATTTATTGCTCCATGCTGCAGTATGCGGTTCCAGTTCAATATTTTTTAAAAAGTGTATATACCAACAAAATTGGAACCGTTGTCGCAATATATAATAAAACATCTTTTTTCTGCGCGATACAAATCTTCTCAAAGCCACCAAAAATGCCTCTAGAAGCTGAAGTCATAAGCTCGAAATGCACATCTCTGAAAATTGCACATGTAAATAAGACAACCCAAACTTCTGTTTATTTTTAAGAAACAGAGAACCAGCTAGATCAATACCGATAACTTGAAATATTGCTGTATCTTTCACTCGATTTTATTGGAAGAAAACTGTACTTTATTATTCATAGATGGCGATGTGTGTCCATAAACTCTTCGGCATTGTGATGTTTAACCGTAACTGATTACATCAAGAAGCTGTAACTTGTGCTAAACGTAACGTAATAAATTCTTTAATCTCACTTGATATGATTTTATTATAGATTTTAGGACCCAGTC
Organism: Maratus speculifer; assembly: GCA_964019185.1. Classification (NCBI taxonomy): domain Eukaryota; kingdom Metazoa; phylum Arthropoda; class Arachnida; order Araneae; family Salticidae; genus Maratus; species Maratus speculifer. The sequence goes on from OZ025289.1 coordinate 302,354,663, forward strand.
ACGTAGGCGGCCTGAAGTGAGATTTGTTTTCCGGAAGAATTAGCTAAGTTTTAAATTAAAACTTGTACGTACGTTTTGATTTGAATTCTACGACGATAGTTCAGTCTAACAAAGCAAGCGCTTTTGTGAACTGTTTTCTGGACTTTGTTGTTGATTTTCCTAGTCAAAATGGAAGGTGACTAAGTGAAAATAGAAAAGCTAGTAGACTCAAATAATTGGTCACAATGGAAACTTCAAGTACATACCATTTTAGATGCTCGCGATGCATTAAAATTAATTGATGGAACGCATGTGCAACCGACAGCCGGAGGTGCTAATTACGATACCGAATTGAAAAAATGGAAGAAAGCCAACAAAATGGCAAAAGAGATTTTAGCGACAAGGGTAGATAAAAAGCCCTTATCCTTAATTATGAACTGTTAAAGTGCTAGAGAAATGTGGGTGAAGTTATTGGATGTGTATGAGCAACGATCAGCGGACTCTGTTTATTTACTAGAAACTCAATTCCGTGAGTATCGCTACGTTACTGGTGATGATATAGCTACACATATCAGTAAAATTGAATTTTCGCTTGACGTTTATGCGAACTAGGAGAACCAGTATCCGATTCATTAGTATTACAACTATTATGAATATATTACCTTCACAGTATCACCATTTTCATAGTGCTTGGGACTCAACATCATTGGATGACCGGACGCTGTCGAAATTAACATCTAGACTGATGATTGAAGAAACTAGATTAAGTATTGCTCATGTGAATATAAATCGTGAATCAGTTTCGTTAATGAATAAATGTAAACCAAATCATTTTTCCAAAATCAGAAATGCTGAAAATGTTCATTTCAAGAATGAAAAAGGCAGATAGGACAGAAGAAAATCTAAATTAAGATGCTGGACATGTGAAGGGCCACATCTGAGGTGCAATTATGCCAAAAAATCAACAAAATAATAGAGATTTTGATAAGAAAAATGAAGATGCTCAAGGTTTTGCTTTTGTAAACACATTTAACTCAGATAAATCAGGAAGATCAAAATGGATAATTGACTATGGTTGTACTCAGCATATGTGTTGGAAACCTGAATTTTTTACGACATATAAAGAATTAGAAGAAAAAATTATATTTGAACTTGGTGATGGCAGAAAAATATTAGCCAAAGGTAATATGAGAATTCGTTCAAATCTAGATGGGAAAGAACACCATTTTATGGTGTTATGTATGTTCCTGAAATGAAAGCAAATTTATTTTCTGTAAGATCAGCCGCAGAAAAAGTTTTCAAACAAATCATCGAAGGACATAAGTGGAAATTTATGAAAAACAATAAGCTTATTGTTGAAGAAAATTGTTATGGAGATATGTACTTCTTGGATATAGATACTCTGGAAAATAAAGAAACCAATCTTATGGTAAGAAATCATAAAGAACATTCTCTTCAAGTATATGGCATGAAAGACTTGGTCATCAGAGTAAAAATCATGTTAAAGAATTGCTGAAAATGAAAGGAATTGAAATATCACAAGCTGATGAGACAGAATATTGTGATGGTTGTGCAACTGGAAAATTTCAGAGAGCTAATTTTAGAGAAATGCCAAAAGCCACTAAAGCAGGAGAGCTAATCGTTAGTGTTGTCTACGGTCCAATGTAAGAACCATAATTTCAAGGTTTTAAATATTTTGTTACATTCAAGGATGATTATACCCAGTTCCGTAAAGTTTACTTCATCTATACTAATATTATAAAGAGGAAAGATTTGATTGTTTGTTTGTTTGAATTGAATAGGCTCCGAAACTACTTGACGGTTTTGAAAAATTCTTTCCCCGTTGGAAAGCTACACTATTTCCGGTGAACATAGGCTAACTTTTAATTGATTTATTCAAATATTTTCCTTAATAATTCAAAATTTCATTATTTTTCATACAGAATCAATTAAAATTTTTCCGATAAAAAATAACCATTTTCTTTCCCGTTGCCAAAAAAATCAAAATATGGAAAATAATTTCTCCTCGGCAATTAATTTTTAGTTGAACAGTATCCACGTGAAAAATTAAAATAAAAAAAATTCAAAGGAAAATAAATATGACGTCATTTATTATATTATCGGAAGTTTTGTTTGCACAGATATCATATACACACCGAGGTAACTAATGGACACTAAATTAATGTTATTTTGTCTGGCATGGCAACCCGACTATTGTTATTTAATTATTAATAAAATGTTTTTTTATTTCCTTTCTCTTCTTTAAAATTATGTAAACTGTTTTGTTCTATACTTATTATTTAAATACTAATTGTTATTATTTTTTAAATAATAGAAAATAATTTAAATATATATATGAAACTGGTATTCGAAAACGATTTTTCCGCCAAATTAGTCAAAAATTATCGATCATATAATTATCGATCTTTTAGATCATAAATCCGATTACAGAAAATTAGTCAGATTATTTAATTAGAAGTTATTAAATTTATGTTTTTTTTTATTATGAAACAGACGAAGAAAAGAAAATTTACTATTGCTGCCCGACTGGAGAATTAACCTTGATGTTATTTTAAAAAACTATCGAAATGGCGAATTTTTAATTATTTGTTTACGTTTCTTTGTTTATATTATTGCAAACATTTTTCCACTTTTATACACGCATCACCTTGGCGTGATTTTTTTTATGATGCCAATTTGGAGAACACTGCGTTTTCAAATACCAATTACTCTTATTTATTTTCTATTATTTTAAAAAGGAAATAATAATAATAAACTAAGTCAATAAATAATTATGGAACAAAACAATTTATATAATTTTAAAAGAGAAAAGAAAAAAAAGGCACTCCGGGAGTGCCGACAGAAGTGAAAACTTGAACAATTATGTGTGTATTTTTTTAGTCGTCTGGACATATTTTATTGTGCAGAAAATACTTTTAAATGAAGTGTTTTTTATTCATTATTATAAACTACTGCTACAAAAATTATATTACAATTTTCATTTAATGCGCTATTGTACATGAAAAATAATGCATATTATTTTACATACAAAAATAGCAATCTATTGCTTAAAACATAAATTTACAAATGCATGAAATATGAAATATCGTCAGTTGGTATTCTTTGAAATAAATACCCATAAAACTTATGAATTTTCATCCCCATTTCAACAATTCTTCCATCATCATCATCATCATTATTATCATTATATTCTAGATTTGATATTATAGGTTTATGGTAACTAAAATATATAGCAAACAATTTTGATTCAATTCTATTTAAATATCTTGTAATGACTGCATCAATTGTAATTTTTTATCTCTCTGTGCTAAGATTGCGATGGTTGGTCATTGTTAAATCAAATTTTCTATTTAAAAATTCAATTAATTGTAGATTTTCATCATCCACAAAGTTGATGTTGAAATCCCTACTCAAAATCATCAGCAAATCATCAAATCTCTTTCCAATTCTATCTTGAAGTAATGCAGAAGCCTTTTTAGAACAAATAAATAAATTTTCATACAAAAATTCTCATTTGCACTTAAAGACTTATCCGGTGAAATATAAATGGCAACCAATACAATTAGTTTTTCATTTTCAGAGTGGCAACAACAAACACATATATCACAGATATCAAAAACATTACTACTAAACATACTGGTGTACCTCACATGCACATTCATATGAATTGTGGAAATATATGTCCATTACATCAAACAACCTTTTATAAATAGCTACTCCTGCTGCTGGACGACCGTATCTTCTGAAACAAATTGAATAGTAATCAAACAATATAAGTTGTTAAACTTTAAATACAATTTTTTAAAAAATGGTTGGAAAGTGCAGCATAATGGATGCACAATATCATGATTTTTCTTTCTTAACTTTTTATTCCATCTGGTAACAGTATATTTTGTTAAACTTTAAATACAATTAAAATTTTTAAAAATGGTTTTGAAATGTAGCATAATTGATGTGCAATGTCATGTTTTTTCTTTCTTAACTTTTTATTCCATTTGGTATCAATTTATGTTGTTACTATTTAAATACAATCAAAAATTTAAAAAAAAGAGAGAAAAATGGTTGGAAAGTGCAATGTAATCAATGCGCGATGTCATACTTTTTCTTTCTTAACATTTTATTCCCTCTGATAACAGTATAAGTTGTTAAGGTTTAAATACAATTACAATTTTTAAAATTGGTTGGAAAGTACTGCATAATCAATGTACAATATCATGTCTTTTCTTTCTTATCATTTTATTCCATTTGATAACAATATAAGTTGTTAAACTTTAAAAACAATTGAAAATATATATATAAAAAAAAAGGTTTAAAAGTGCAGCATAATCGATGTGCAATATCATGTTTTTCTTTCTTAACTTTTCATACCATTTGGTATCAATTTATGTTGTTACTATTTAAATACAATCAAAAATTAAAAAAACTGAAAAAAGTGGTTGGAAAGTGCAGCATAATTGATGCACAATGTCATATTTTTTCTTTCTTAGCATTTTATTCCTTCTGGTAACAGTATATGTTGTTAAACTTTAAATACAATTATAATTTTAAAAATTGGTTGAAAAGTGTAGTATAATCGATGAGCAATGTCATGTCTTTTCTTTCTTAACTTTTTATTCAATTTGATAACAATGTAAGTTGTTAAACTTTAAATACAATTGAAAATTTAAGGAATTGAAAAAAATGGTTAGAAAGTGCAGCATAATTGATGTGCAATGTCATGTTTTTTCTTTCTTAACTTTTTATTCCATTTGGTATCAATTTATGTTGTTATTATTTAAATACAATAAAAAATGAAATTTTTAAAAATGGTTTTGAAATGTAGCATAATTGATGTGCAATGTCATGTTTTTTCTTTCTTAACTTTTTATTCCATTTGGTATCAATTTATGTTGTTACTATTTAAATACAATCAAAAATTAAAAAAAAAAGAGAGAGAGAAATGGTTGGAAAGTGCAATGTAATCAATGCGCGATGTCATACTTTTTCTTTCTTAACATTTTATTCCCTCTGGTAACAGTATAAGTTGTTAAGGTTTAAATACAATTACAATTTTTAAAATTGGTTGGAAAGTACTGCATAATCAATGTACAATATCATGTCTTTTCTTTCTTATCATTTTATTCCATTTGATAACAATATAAGTTGTTAAACTTTAAAAACAATTGAAAATATATATATAAAAAAAAGGTTTAAAAGTGCAGCATAATCGATGTGCAATGTCATGTTTTTCTTTCTTAACTTTTCATACCATTTGGTATCAATTTATGTTGCTACTATTTAAATACAATCAAAAATTAAAAAAACTGAAAAAAGTGGTTGGAAAGTGCAGCATAATTGATGCACAATGTCATATTTTTTCTTTCTTAACATTTTATTCCTTCTGGTAACAGTATATGTTGTTAAACTTTAAATACAATTATAATTTTAAAAATTGGTTGAAAAGTGTAGTATGATCGATGAGAAATGTCATGTCTTTTCTTTCTTAACTTTTTATTCAATTTGATAACAATGTAAGTTGTTAAACTTTAAATACAATTGAAAATTTAAGGAATTGAAAAAAATGGTAGGAAAGTGCAGCATAATTGATGTGCAATGTCATGTTTTTTCTTTCTTAACTTTTTATTCCATTTGGTATCAATTTATGTTGTTATGATTTAAATACAATAAAAAAAATGAAAAAAAGTAGTTGGAAACTGCAGCATAATCAATGCACAATGTCATATTTTTCTTTCATAACGTTTTATTCCATCTATTAACAGTATAAGTTGTTAAACTTAAATACAATTATAACTTAAAAAAACACAAACGGACATTCGCGCAAGCGCCCTGTGCCGCCTAAACGGAGGCAGCACACCCAGGCACGGTAGAAAGAGTGGGAGATACTAGTTCCTCTCCCTTCCCCTCGATCTTACGCTTTTTCGATCAGCATCACGTGACCCTGACGCGAGTTTGGAAGTTTTTACCCATACAAAAAGTGCTCAGCGCCGCTAAAGAAGTTTTCACTTCAAAAATAATGAAATAATTTACTCAAAAATAATCAACTATTACCGGATTTCCACGTGAGGCATAAAATCGCAATTTGCTGCAATCGCGCCAACGGGATCCATAGATGACACCTGCCCTACATATTATTGGCAATATTATTGTTTATACAATTTGTTTATATAATTTGGTAATACTTGATAATCCCATCGACCATTTGACATTAAATTTGTTATACGTAATTGTTACTTCATCAACCAATTTTAATTCGATGTTTATTTGTATTTCTATTAACATTTTAATAATTTATTGATTCTTTGGTTATTTAAAATAAAAATTATGTCCATTTGTATAATTTGGCGAAATTGATCGACAGAATAATCAAGTAGTCGAACAAAAAACTATCGTCAAGCTATAACATTAAATGCCAATAATGGGTGATCGTAAATTTCACATTTATTTGAGGACAAACATGAAATAAGTCTGGTACATTTGTAACAATATCGTTTCTAGCACTTCTAATGTTTGACACTAAAAATCATAATGGAATCGATTACAGAAGGTAGAAAGATTTTATTAGATGCAAACTAAAGATTTATTTTTCTACAAAATTTAGTCATCAAGATTATTCTGATTTAACGGCTACATGTTAGCAACTGTTTTATAAAAGGAAGAGGCAGTGAAACTGATGTAATTTTAATGTTATTCAAATAATACAGCTTTAAAACATACTTTTTATGCTTCATTGTTCTACTAAATATATAAGTGAAACACCCTTCTTCGTCTGCCACCCCCACGGAGGGCATCCTTTCCTTAGGGCCTATATCCCACGTGTAGATAAATGGCCGTCATAAATACAAACAAACAAAAACTTTTCTTTATCTGTCAATAATTCTTTACATTTTTTACTCTATGTATTCTTGCTGGAACAAATTAAGGTAGATAGGAAACTACAGTAGACCTACTAGAAGAGCACGTTTATTAAAAAATGTAACATGAAATGACATTGTATGTAGGCTACCAGAACTACACATAGTGCAAGTTCAGATGTCGGGATTTTAAGAACTAAGAAATGATAATGTACAATCCGAAAGTTAATAGAGTTTGATAATCAATCTCACTAATCATTGCAATGCCCTCTAATGTAATAGTGTGATGACTCGAGAACATTTTGATTCCTGTTGTCATAACGGTCTCATGTTCATACGAAACTCTACTATAAATGATAAAATAAAAGATATGGTGCTTAATTGCCCAAATTTTCGCCAAGACTTACAATAGTACAATATTGCAATGGCGTTGGCATGATTTTCAGCAATACGGAAGAGCATTCCAGGGTGGTCTATACTGCTTTAAAATAAAATTTTTAAATCACCATTTTTTTTTTTTTTGAGTCAAGGTTTGTTTGGAAATATGGACCAGCGAAGCGGGCATAGCCTGCTAGTGCAATATAAGAGTGAAGTGAAAGATAAATTGCAACAGTAATTAGCTTATATTCAAACTCAAACTGGAAATACAGTTAAGCAGTGATGCCAGATAATGGAGGAGAGTATAAAAATCAAGATTTCATAGATTGCCTGAATAAAAATGGAATCAAAATTGGACGATCACCTGCATATGCACCTCAACAAAATGGACGTGCTAAACGTGAAACTAGAACATTTCTAGAAATGGCAAGAACAATGTAATTGACAAAGGGATTGCCAAAACGCTTCTAGGCTGAAGCATTGATCTGTTCTGTATATATCTTAAATCGTACTGATAAAAGTCGTGAGAAAAGTAAGACATCTTATGAAGCATGTTATGGAAGGGAATATTCATTGAAGCACCTGAGAATTTTCGGAAGTCAATGCGTTATCCAAGTTCCTAAGCGGACAAGAAGTTTGGTAGAACAAGTGTGAGTGGAATCTTTGTGGGATATGAAGAAGTTACTGAAAATTATAGAGTATATACAGATGAAAATAAAATTGAAATAAGAAGAGATGTTGAATTTCATGAAATTTCAGTGCCTAATACATTGATAGATTGGAGCCAGGGAGAGCAACAGGTGGAACTGATAGAAAAGGAAGACCAAGTTGATAAGTTGATCAATAAGAACAACAACCAGTGAAGTACCAGTTGAGAGATCGAGCAAGAATACAACCCAGTATACGCTATTCCCATTTGTGTCAAAAGGTAATCGAACCCCAGTCATATCAGGAAGCTATGAAAATACCAGAGAAACAAAAATGGATTGAAGCTATGGAAGATTAAATGTATTCTCATCAATAGAATGGCACTTGGGAACTCGTGAAACCTGTTAATCCCATAAAACCATTGATTGCCAAATGGGTTTTTCGTCTCAAAAGAAATGCAAATGATGAAGTTGAACGCTTTCTTAAACTTCCCACTGCCGCGACCGGATATATCCGTTCACTAGGCTGCAGGTTTCACTGCAGTTGAAGATTTATTTAAATTAATATAACTCTACAAATATAATCCAGTTTTAAGAAATTAAGCTATAATTGATACTTTCAAGGCTTATAAGCATATGCGTAACAAAAATTTCATACCATGATCGAAAATCCCTCTTTTATTAACATTTAAAATAAATTGCAGAGAAAAAAACATTACAATTTTGCCCTTTTGCTCGGGGGTCAGAGAGTTAAGGCAAGTTTGGTGATTAGAGGATTTGAGCAGCAGTATGGCGTGAACTATGAAGAGACTTTTAGTCCTGTTATAAGATATGATACTGTACGTTTTCTATTTTGGTTTATTTCATTTAAAAAATAAAAATAGCTCAATTTGATTGCTAGACTGCATTTTTAAATGGAACATTGAATGAATTGACATACATGGAGCAACCAGAAAGTTATAATGATAGGTCTGGAAGTATTTGCAAATTGAATCGAAGTTTGTATGGCCTATTTGTAAGGCACCTAGATGCTGGAACCAAAGGTTAACTGATTTTTTAACAAATGCTGGATTCAGAGTTAGTAGTTACTATCCTTGTGCATATCTGAAAAATGTTGGTGAAAATCTAGTCATAATTGCTGTATATGTTGATGACGGGCTGATTGCTGCTACTAATAATGAAGATATCCAGACACTTCTTAGACAGTTGCAAACTGAATTTGAAATCACAATTTGTGAAGATGTCAAACAATTTCTTGGTTTCCAGATTGAATTAATGAAAGATAAAATAAGAATTCATCAGACAGCTTATCCTAAGAGAACTCTCTCAATGTTTGAAATGAGTAAACCTGCTAAAGTGCCAGTAGATAAAAGTTCCTTGGATATCCTGTATCATGAAACCGGAGTAGATTCTGAACATCCTATTGCATCAGCTATTGGAAGATTAATCTATTTAGTTGTTGTTTCAAGGCCAGATTTGGCATATGCAGTTGGAAAAGCTGCACAGTGGATGCCAACTCCTACTGTTGGTTCATGGAAATTTATCAAGCATATTTTGAGGCATCTGAAAGGCACGTTAAACATGGGAATCCACTGCAATGGCTTAACATATGGTTATGCCAATGTGTTTTTTGATGCTGACTACGCTGGTGACGTGCAAACCAGAACACCAATCCAAGAACAAAATCCACAACAAGATACATTTCTACTATAGGTGACGGTGCAATTACTTGGAGTAGTCAACGTCAAGGATGTGTGGCACTTTCTACGGCAGAGTAGGAATACATGGCTGAATCAACTGCATCCAAAGAGCTGGTCTGGTTGACCAATTTGATAAGTGAATTCCAACCTGGAATAAATGGGCGTCTGTTTGCTGATAATCAAAGTGCGATTTGGTTAGCTATAATCCGACTAACTACAGGCGCACCAAACACATAGGTATTAAATTCCATCACATAAGAGAATTAGTGGAAGAGAAGAAAATTTTAATCGAGTATGTGGACACTGTGAACCAAGTAGCCAATATGATGACCAATCCTATGGCTCATTTGCGTTTAAAAGAACTAAGTGTTAATATTGGACTCTCATAATACTGTTAATTATTAATATTTCAGAAAAAGTCCAGTTTTAGGGAGAATGTTGGAAGGAAACTTTACTTTGTTATTCATAGATGGCGCTGTGTGTCCATAAACTCTTCGGTATTGTCATGTTTAACCGTAACTGGCAACATCAATGTGTGTAAGAAGCTGTAACTTGTGCTAAACGTACCGTAATAAATTTTTCTTTCCTTTAATCTCATTTGATATGATTTTATAATAGATTTTAGGGCAGAGAAACTGAAGATGATTCTAAATTCTTCGAATTAAAGCTTTTACAGATGGCGCATTTTGGTAAACAAAGCTCGCGGTTCTTCTTCCATTCAAAATACAGTATTTTTCTCTAAGCAAGTTTAAAAGAATCTGAGGACCTGCATGACAATTTTTGCGGTGATAATGTAATATTAATCGTCTGACAATGTCATGATCTGAAAGCATAACTATGTGTGAGGAAATCCAAATTGTCTTGTCTGTACATAATTTTAGTCATTGCACGTATTATGTATTGGTCATCCTTAAACGTCTCCGAAGTTTTCAATCTCCTCTCACTTTCATGCGAAAAACCTTCTTTTTGTATTATTCAAATTACCTTCGTTTCTTCTCTCTTAAATTCTTGACTTGTTAATTCTCCTTTGATCTGTTCCTTTGGATTACAAGAATTATATCTAGAACGAAGTATCCAAACAACAAGACGTACGATTTTCTCATAACTGGAAAAATATCAATTCACTTTTAGCCATAAGAGACTAAAAGTGCTATTACGCGTAAAAATTACAAGTGACAAAATCGCCTGCGTTATTTCGTTTTCTAAGTATTTCATTGGCTGTTCGAGAAACGGCTTTACCATTATCCGAATTTCCAAGCATTTGATTGACTGTTAGGGGCGACTCGCTCCGTTCTGGGAGTCAAAGACACTCCGATATAAGAGAATCATTCTCTTTCCGATCGACTCCCCTGGAGCAATAGGATAACATGGAGACGCCCGAAATTTAAAACGACTTTGACCCCTCATGTAATAGCACTTTTAGAATTAGTAATAAACTTTTCCAATGTTTGCTTTGTTTGAACACTAACAACGACATTGTCAACATTAAAGCTTCTTAGCAATTGCTGTTTAAGATTGGTATCGTATTCTTCATCGTTTTTAATGTGATATTCTATGACGGAAGCGAGGAGAAAAGGAAAACTTTTAACTCCAAATACAGCTCTAGTATGTCGAAACATTCTAATATTTCTTTCTTCTGGGCAGGGCCGGTGACAGGTTTCATGGGCCCCTGGGCAGGCAAGAATTACGGGCCCCTATAAGAAAATGTACGGAAATCTGCTGTTTATACGAATCATTGTATAATCGAATCAAAGATTTTTTTTTTTAATTTAAGAACATAATGTTTATAGCAGTTTATTTGAATGAACGCTATTCCTTTTAATTAAATCAGGCTCAGATTTACAGACAATTTTAATTATTAAAATTTGATCAAAATTTGTCATAAAATAATTTTTGCGGGGTAATTCTGAAATTTTTCACTTTATCAACTTGACAACCTTGATGTTTAAGACACGAAATATTTGCAAGCGAAAAGAGTTGATTTCAATCAGTTATTAAAAAATTAAGAAACGTACCCCTCCACCATAAATGTGATGTATCTTTCGTTATTCAAACCACCACTTAACTACTCGATTAACTAGCATATTAAAATATATCAAATAATAATTGTGCATTTGAAATGAATGTAAAATTAACTAATTACATTCATTAACTAATAATAAATTTTATTTAAAAATTCCACAGAATTCAAAGAATTTAGAATATTTTAAAACTTTTTCTGCTCATTTCATCATTTCAAATTTCAATTTTTTTCGATTTATCAGGATTAGAAAATTATCATTATTGAATAGAGATAGTAGCAAAACTAATTTTTGTAACAAAATAATACTCAATGAAAGACTTGTGTTCTTAATAGGATGCTGACCATGAACGATAATAATAATTTCACCCAGTGTTGCATTCAGAGGGTGGCCTGACGCTCCTGGGGGGAATCTCCCCGGAGCAATAAAATACCCCCCCCCCTCACACACACGGAAAATTTGAAATTTTACGTTTTCAATGGTCAAAAAGCACAGTTTCCTCCCCGGAACTCTGTGGTGTGCCCGCGGAGCCACTGAAGTCCCTCTTAGAGAAAAGTGTCTGAATTCAACATTGAATGTCTCTGTGACATAGCAATTGCGTTCATAATTGTTTCAGAATATTTAAAATTTCGTGTAAGAAAAATTTGCTGAGAAATACCAGTATCGAAATTGAACGGAGTAGGTATTGTGAATATGAGATCAGGGCGGCAGTAACTATAAATTAGCATGTGGGCTTGAATTTGATTGAAATATTTTGAACAACGTATCATTTTATCAAAGAAAATCCATAGGTATGTTTAATCTTCATTCTGGAATTTTTACGTCTATTTGCGTTTTAAAATTTTGAGTCTGAATTGAACAGAAAAAAAAAAAAGAACTGCAAAAAAAACGCATTTAATACAATTTATAATGGAAGAGGGGAGAATAAACTGTCTCTAGGTAGGGACTGTGTTTTCATTATTGTGGTTTTGGATCTTTTTTTTTCTTTTGTTTCACATTTAGAAATATGTGTTCACAATTATTACACTTCAATTTTTGTGCATAGCAGCTAACACGACCACTAACATTTGATTTTTCACTAGGCACAGCAGGTACAGGACTAAAGCAGGGCTGTAAAAAAGTCTTCTGAGTCCTCCCCTCCCCCGCTCCTAAAAAAAAGTATTTTTTGACCACCCCCGTAAGATTTTGGAGAAATATCTACATTTAATTTCCCATTTGAGCTCCATTTTATACCCAACAGCACCATTAGATTTTTCTTACTTGATTTTTCCAAAACAAACTTCAAATGGAACGAATTTGTAGTTGGGCTAAACCGCTTTCGACAACTTACATCCATTTGGGTTATGTCTGCTCCGATGCAAAACTTGAATTATTCTAATTTTTTATTTCGACACATATTAAATTTAAATTTTGAACATTTCGTTCACATTGCAACAGGAACAAATTTGATATTCGTACAACTTGAAGAATAAAAAGTAAATTTGCTTCATATAGATTTTATGCTCTCTGTTAATGATTTTTTTATACGTAATATGTGACAGTTTCCCTATTTATGGAATATTTTATTGTATAATATCCATGACTTAAATATCATTCTTTATTTTCTTTATTTTAATGAGATGAGTGTAAATTGCTAATATTGAATTTTTTTAGGGGATAGTATATTAATTATAACATTGAAAATATATTCATTTACTTCAAAATTTTAATAAATTTAATCAATGATTTTTTGTCTGACAGTCCTGGATTTTCCTTCCAGCGACAAAGATACTGGAATTTGATATTGTAGCATAGACATTAGCATCCTAACCTACAATCTGTATTAAAATGTATAGGTAGCCGATACTCGACTATTTATACCTTATAATACATTGTTTTATAATTGCCACATACCTCTCTGTTAGTGGGTAAGTATGGAACGCATTTTAAAATTTGCAATTTCTTTAATTACATATTTTTTTTTATTATGTTTCTACATTGTTCAAGGACACTGGAAAATGTTTATCTTGTATTCTATAAACCAAAATTTCTGTTTTTGGGCGAAAAAAAAAGTTGATTTTCTAAGAAGTGTCCCATTCCTCCCTACTCTCTCCTATATGTATGTACAGATTTACTAATTCAAAGGAAAAAAAGAAATAGGTGTCGTTTTTATATTTTTACGATTTTCTAAAGTTTAAAATTGTCATTCAAGTTGACAGGATAAAAAATTGAAAAGAAAAAAATACCTTCCGAAAGAATGTATCTTTCTGTGAGCAATGAAGACGATTGGTCCTAATAGATAATAATAAAGACAAATAGATGTAAAGAGTTTTTCTTTGTCTGTAAAGATGTTTTTCTGTCCACGACAAAATTTGACAGGAAGGATAAGAGGTTTTTGGGTTTTTTTATTCATTTTTTTTTATTTAATTTTTTATGTATTTTTTTAGTGTAATTTATGTAATTTTTTTAGCATTTTTTCATTTTTGAGCTTTTTGTCCTCATATTCATAAAAGGAATCCATTTTCAATCCATCTTTCCATTTAAGCCGATTACATAGATGCCAACGTCTCTTAATTATTCAGGAGTCTGATCAGAGATGAACATATTTCACCCGTAAATTTTATTAAACCAAAATTTTTAAAATGAATCCAAAAATGTGCCTCATAGGAAGAAACACATTTTCTTACATTTATTTTCCGGTTTCAACATCCAAATCTTGCATCAGACTCTAGGAAAATTCAGAAATGTTGGCATTTATGCGAATATAGTAAATATAGTCTTTTGCAGTTTTTGAATATTTCACGAATTTTTTTTCACGAACTTTAGCTTTTTTATTTTGACGCGATTTTTCGGCTTTAGTAATCGGAATCAGGTTTCAGTCTTTTGGCCCGAAGTACCAAATTTTGACCTCAGAGATTTTTTAATTTTTCGAAAACTTTTTATGCGATTTTAAGCATTTTTTCTTGTTTCGAAGACCCTTGTGTTTAGAAGAGATTTTTCTTCATATCTAAAAAAAATTTTGACTTTTAAATAGAAAATTTCTAGAAATTTTGATCTCTGATTCGCGATTTTTTCTTGTTATGAAAGAAAAAAGTTCAGTTTTTAATAGTGATATATATATATATAATGCAGCACAGTTGGCGGAACACACCTGTGATTTGATATGAGGAAAATTCATCTTTACATTTAAGGATGTTAGATAATTTTTACATCAGTGCGTGTCTGTAAAAAAAAAATTAAAAAAAAAAACCTTTAATTCTCTGATTTTTTTTTAAAACTTAGTTTCAATCTTTTATCTCAATATAATAAATTTGGCCCTTTGCGGCGTTTCATTCGCGGTTTTTTGGCATCCCTAAAAGAAATCAGGTTTCTGTCTTTTATCTCTCTCTAAAAATATATCGTTTGCAATTTCTCAATTTTACTCGAACCGTTTTTGAGATTTTTGATGATTTTCGTCTTCTGAAGTAATTTTTTTAACATTCTGATTGTATAGTTTTGGCTCAATATAGCCAATTTTTAAATATTTGCCTAATTTTTTGTGTAAAATTAATCCTTTTTTCCGCGTTTTGCGGAGGTTTTGGCATTTTTTTTTTTCTGAAAACGAATATCTAGTAGATTTTGTTAATGTCATATTTAAACTGAAGTGAAAAAATATCGAAATGGTTCCTTTAGCAACGTGAACGACGATGCAAAAAATTTTCACTTTTATTAAGAGACTATAACTATTATCGAAAGAAAAATTTCAAGATCAGAGGAGGGGATATCATAAACGGGTTTACGCTGTGAAAAGCAGTGGGGCCCTCAAAATAAATAAATAAATAAATAAATAATAAAAGAACTGGGAGGGAGGATTTAATCTGCAAAGCATGCATTGCTCTACAGGTAGATTAAATAATTACAGAATATCTTTCATGTATAGTTATCATTATTATCATTAGTAATTTAATAAGACAAGGTAAGTGAAACGTTGAAAAAGAAATAAGTCGAACATAAGGGGATGGACGACAAATGCAATGCACACAGATACCTGCTTATTAAGGCTCTCAGTGAGATTAAAAAGCGTACTTTGCAAAAAAAAAGACGAGTTTTGAATCTTGGATTTCATTTTCTCTTCACTTTTAATAGGAGATTAGAAAAAGGCAATTTAAAAAGTATTTAGAGCCTGCCAAATGTCTTTCATCTGGACACCTTTAAAATAAATGGCAGCTATAAAAAGAAAAGACATGTTTGTTTTGATTGAATGAAGCAATATAAGGAAGTTTTTGAACTTTAGTGAAACCCAAAACAAGATTAAAAAAAAAAAAAAAAAATTCTAAACATTTGAACAAAAAAAAGAAAAAAAAAATAGGCCTAAAAGTTTTGAATCTTGGGCTCCAATTTTTCCTCACTTTTAGAAAGAGCCCTAAAAAGTGAATTTAAAAAGAATTTATTTCATCTGGACGCCTTTAAAAAAAGAATGCTGGCTATAGAAAGAAAAAACATATCTGTTTTGGATTTAAAAAAAAAAAAAAAAAAGTAGTAGTATTAAGGAGAATTGAAACTTATTGAGGCCAATAAACAAACTAAAGAGTACATTTAAAAAACCTTTGAATAATAAAAATGAGGATAAAAAGATGACCTTGAGTTTCATCTTTTCCTCACTTTTGTAGAGATCCCTAAAAAGACAATTAAAAAGAATTTAGAGTCCACAAAATTTCTTTCTTCTTGGCAACTTTAAAAAAGAGTGGTTGTTGTTGGAAGAATGCGCATATCCAGTATTGAATTCAGGAAGGTCCAAACAGAGCTGACTACCGCACATGCCAACTAGACCATGATCTCGGGCCCACTGCTGATGGGGGTCCCAAATTGAGAAAATAATTTAGAAAAAAGTCTTAAAATTGCAGTTCTGCAATTATTTTCTTAAAAATCAAAATATATTTTGGTTAACATTGTAACCGTATCGTAATATCTAACAATAACTTCATTCCCTATGCTCTCTTCCTCACCCCCCTGAAAAAAAAAAAAAAAAAGAAAAGAAAATACAGCATCTATTTTGCGTGAGCGGTCCCCTAAAATCTTGGGCCCTGGCTTTAATCAGGCACTGCTCCCTAAATCCATATATTAAATTATAAAATATTTACTATTTTTTTCCAAATTTTAACTCATCTATAAGTTGAAGTTGTTAAATTCATCTTAAAGTAATACATAAGCTGCTAAAGTTGCATAAACAATTTTCTTCTGTACTTAAAAAAAAGGTACTTAATTTAGAAATGATTCAGCTAAGAGTTTTCTTCTATTTAAAAACCAAGGTGCAAAAATATTGTTTATTAAATACAATACACATATGACTGAACGTGAGTTCTATTTGAATAATGTGACAACGATTTGAATGGGGCCCCCTAATTTATCTTTGCCCAGGGCCCCAATCAGTGATGTTCGGGGCCTGCTCTTTTCAGCTTAGGACCTTATACAGCTTTATCATCCCCTATCGCCCACTGTGCAAGTCCTTGTTACACGCACAATAACGTTTTAGCCAAAGTAATTATTGAACCTACAGCCTGGTACCAATATAATGCCCAGTAAGGTATCAGGTTGCAAGGAGACATAGGACGCACTGAACTCTTTTTTGCCTAAAGGCATAACCACGGTAGACGGCGATCTAAGAAGACAGGAAGTTCACTAATATTTGTAATACGATAAGCCATTTCACAGTACTATTATAGTACTATTAGTGGGAAGTTCCCTGTATCGTTGTTGGAAGTTTTCTAAATTACAATTCTGCGAAATGTTTTTCAGCTGGTAAAAGAAAAAAGTATGAACAAGTTAAGATTTGGAACATTATGAAATCCCGGTATTTTTTCCATCCGAAACCGGGCCCCCTTTGGTCTCGGGCCCCTGGGCAGTTGTCCCCTGTGTCCCCCCCTCTCACCGGCCCTGCTTCTGGGTCTCTCAACCACAAAAAACGAAAATAGTCTCGATCTTCCTTAACGAACTACTATTTGTAAAAATGTTTTTGATATCAGCTACAACACCAAATTACTTTTTTCTAAATCGGAATTAGGAATTACGGAATTAATTCAAAATGATTTGGGCCACAATGCAAACATTGATTCAAAGATGAGTGATTTTGTATTCTTACTGATGCGTCAAACACTGGACGAATGGAGGTTGTGCTGCTTTCCGATACCACTGACCTATGAGGTAAATAGTTTCCATAAAGATTCGTTTCAGACTGTGGAATTTCCTCAATAATTTTGTTATCAAGACACACTAAAATCACGTTTTCAAACTTTTTATAAAGGTTATCGGAAAGCAACTTGTTCGTAACATTAATTAATCTTTTCACGGCTAAACTTGGGTTATCAGGTAAAGGTGGAGTGTCTTCTGACCACGGCAAAGAAACTTTATATCAATTATTTTCATTCATTCTTACTGTCTGTAAAAAATGCTCTTGAACCTGGCAATTAATCTCCATTTTAGATTGTTTTTCAATCGGATCATGTATTCCAAGTAAATCCAATTTCTATAAATCGGCAATCTCTGCTTCCTTTACGAATATAGACATAACTGTTGAAGCAAAATTTTCTTTAGGCTCATTATCTTGTGGCACTTCCCATTAAGGTCCAATTAAAATATGCTTCTAATTCAACTAATCCCGACGAGAGTATTTCTCTACGACTTGTCAGTAATTTTCCCAGTACATCGGCTCCAATCAATACTTGAATAGATTCAGGAGTCTTACCAACATCCGTCAAAGTGATGCCTTTTATTGATAATTCTTTAAACCAGGATCCTTTTTCTACAGGTATAACATTTTCACATATAATGTCTTGATCTAAAACTTCAAAATTACATCTAAAATTTTCCTTTAAATCACTTAATCTTACTTAGTAGTAATGATGATTATAATCCTCTGTTGTAACTTCGCCAATGCGCAACTTTTTCTTCTCGAAGCGGTAAATAATCCACTTTTTCGGCTAGTTGTTTTAAAATATCGATCTTTGAGAATCAGAATCTAAAATTAGACGAACATCTTTCTTCTTGTTGTTAAAAAGGATTTTTTCTTTGGGTGACTGAAGAAATACTTTAGGATTTCAGTTAAAATTAGCCATATTTATTTCTTTTCCAGACGATTTGTCTTCCTCTTTCTTTTCGTTTGGCTTGTTTTTATCAAACATTTGAAGCGTCAAGACCCATGTCTTTTATCGCAAAAGATTCACTACAATATAACTTTGCACTGCTTCGTTGTGTGACCCGTTGCCAAACATAAAAACAACATCATTACCTTTTAGTAAAATCTTCTTTTTATTAAAAGCGCCGGAAAGCATTTTGAACTCAGATGTCTTCCATTACAAAAAACGCAATTTTTTCTTAACCCTCTAAGTGGTTGGCCCGTAATATTCCGTACACTAAGCTCCAGGTTTCACTGCAATGTAAGCAATGTTTAAGATATTATAATTCTATAAATTTAATGAATTTTCAAAGCATTGAAGACTCTGAAGGATTACATTTATATTCCTAAATAACATTTTTTATGTATCTGGCTTTGAAGAAGTTCTTAAGAGGGTAGCAGCAGTTGGTAAATGCTTAGTAGTATTATTGTAACCTTTATTTTTTCTAAAGCTCGCATCATCTTTTTTAGCCAAACCAAAATCTGCCGCTGCCAAATTCTTTCATCGCCTTCAACTTTAGATTTGAGAAGCATCATTAAATTATCCGGACGTTCTTTTCCATCAGAACTAACAGGGTTCATATTGGCTCGACTCCACGCTTTCGAAAATTCAGCCGTAAAAGAGATTGTACCATTGGATATAATATTGAAGTACCTTTTATCCATTGTGACTCCTAGTCTAGGCTATTTTCACTAATTCCAAATGATGATTTAATTCCAGCTTTCTTAGCTCTATTTCTTGATTCAACTTTTCCTTTTCTAACTTCTTAGCCTCGTTTTCTTTTTGTTTTTGTCTGGGACAAAAGCAGGATCTTGTTAGCATTCTTCACCATTGAAAAATAATTTGTTTTAGAATTCCGATGATATAATCTTGATGAAGTGTTTCCCCAATCTCTTCGGCTACGAACTTTAAATCAGCCTTTTTAAAATTTTTCACGGCTTGAAATATTTTGCTTGAATAAATTTTATAAACTATCCTGTTACGAAATTACCAAAAGGTTAACTAAAGCGTTCAAAAGGATGTTATTTTAATACTCCAGCTTTCGGAATATAATGCGGAAGCCAATTACCACTTTAAAATCTATATAATAAAGGCCAAACGTATCTGTGCGTAACGCATACATCATGTTTTGAATGGCAACGCTTTCCGATGAAATTTCGCTTTCGCAATTTTCGCTATTGCAAATTTTTTCACTTCTGGACATAGCACGTTTTCAATCTTTATACTACCGTATAGAGAAAAAAATGCTCTTTTAAATGCAGTTTGTTAGAAAACTGTATCTCAATTTGTTTTTGAGTTATTAATTTTTTCTGTAGTTTTTAGTTCAATTTCTCTAATAGTGGCAACTTGAGTATCGCATTTATGTAAGAAATAAAGGAAAATAGCCATAGAGGAAAAAAAAAAAGAATAGAGATGCAGTTTGGTGGCTGGAGGTGACACCAAATTTTTTTTCATTATTTTAGAGAAAAAATGATGTTAAAGAATTCGGTCTCTGCTCCACGTGATTGTTTTGTTTGGGCCGAATAAGAGACTTAAATTGGTAGAATAACGCCCATTCAAATCGCTTTAATTGCATACTGCATCTCCATCTATCTCTTTTCTCCATGGAAAATAACAGATCACTGTATATTTTAGTTGCCATTTTTTCATAGCAACTGAAAAAAATAGCAATTAAAAACCTGTTATGACAAAATATTATCGGTTATAAAACCCGGTGAATGTTGTTCGTTTTATTTCGTTTTTAACCATCAATTTAATGACTTTTAGTTCGTTGTAAACTTACTTTATAAAAGATACCATCAATTAACCTGTACAAAAATGTATTTTAAAGAATATCTGTGTGTCATATTTTCTTAGTTGGTTTTAAAAACTGAAAGAACGCAATTTTATTCGTTACTTCTAGGTTATCACGTCGACCAATTTCGCCAAATTATACAAATCGCCCAATAGCCAAATTATACATGTTGACATAATTTTTATTTTAAATAACGAAAAAACAAATAATTAGAAGAACATTAATAAAAATATTAATAAAAAGTCGAAATAAAAATCACTTAATGACATTTTAAACACGTGAATCGCATTTAATGTCATTGAATGTGACATTCACGATCATCCATTATTGGCATTTAATCTTATAGTTTGGCGATAGTTTTTTAGTCGACGGGATAACCTAGAAATACCTTTTTATTCTTTGTCTAATAACTTCTATCTTGCATCTAATACTGAAGTATCGATAATTTTCAAAGCTTTATCTGATTACATAATTATTATGTTTCATATAAAATTGCTGTTTGGATTTAGTTGGCAGTTTAAAAAGCATATTACGTCGGAAAATTTTATTACTCTTTTCAACTTAAAATTTTAAAAAAGTTTTTCACCTTCACTCTGTGACCCGGGAATCCCGGGTTGGATGTACTAGTGTAGATAAAAGAAGTAAATTAACCTCTTCAGCACCAATAATTCTTCTAACGGTAAAACCTTTTACCCTTTTCCATAAAAATATACAAAACATTAAAAAACTACAATTTTTTTCACGTTACATCATATACAAAAAGTGTCACGAGAATTAAAGGTAAAAAGACAAAAAAAAAAAAAAAAAAAAAAAACATGGACAACGGATTTAGCAAAAATGCCATTGAAATAATTCTTCATTGTAAGTGCAATTAAAAGTTTTAGATATTCAAATTCGGATAATTTTTACTTTGCTGTATAAGGCAGAATACAAATGTCACAGGAAATCAGAAATTGCGCAAAAGACTAATCACCCTGCACAAAATAAAAATGCATAGAATCCAAGAACAAGAAGGAAATTTCTGCAAAGGGGTAAAACGCAAACTATTTTGCAATTAAATATTTCTTTTTTAAAATAGAAATAGAAAGTATACAATGACTTATTTATTTTAGAGAAAATTCTTTTGCATGCTTTTATAAATATGCATAATCAAGTATAATAACAAAACTGGATTGCAGCTTGCCTTTAACTAATTTTCCATTCAAAAACAAACGAGCTACACTGCAAAAAATATGACTATTTTGCTGCATCGTCACTCCCCTGCTTTTATAGAATATCACTCTTTTAGCCAATGAGAATACTCCCTGATAGCCTGAAATAGTCGTTTTCTATAAAATCAGGGCTACACTAGATACCGGGCTTGCTCATTCCTTATCACGACGTCACAAAAGGTGGCTGGCCGCTATCTGTGATTGGTAAAAACAGGGCTCAAAGTGACGCACCCATCGTTTTGTACCAATCACTGGACGTCATTCAGCCACCTTTTGTGACATCATGAAAGGAATGAGCAAGCCCGATATCTAGTGTTGCCTTGATAAAAGTAATGGAATGACGATGCAGCAAAATAGTTATATTTTTTACAGTGAATATTAAATGAACAAAGGTATATTTAATTCAAAATTAATCAGAAATACTCTACTAAACAACCGAGTATAATCAATGAAGCAAGTAATTAATTTTAAGAAACAAATACTTTTATTCTTTGTACTGTTACTTTTCAATAAAATAATTTTGAGAACAGTACATTATATCATTATCGCAGCACATTATATCCTCAATATAAGGAAAGGGCAGCTGATGTCACTGTGGGCAAAATTACTGTGGATCCACAGTAATTTTCTGCCCGTGTTTAAGACTCCTACTGTACACAAGAAGTCAAGGCAAACTGATTGGTCTACGATTGGTCTGATTTTTCGGCGATTAAAAGCTCTGTTGTATGATTGGTCAACGTGGACATGATGATGATTCCTGTAATGATCGTTAAAGCAAAAATGTAATTGGTTGTTTGGTTGAAGGAAGCGTTTGTTTGTAAACATGTCCTTTCCTTATTACTCGAAACGATAGTCCATAAACGAACTATATGAGGCCTCCGTCGCCGAGTGGTCAAAATACCACGAAGCTAATCACCTTCGAGCGTAGGAGGCTAGGAGTTCAAATCCCACTAGCTCCATTGCACACATTCTTTGTGTGGAGTTCCCTGTTGTATATCTCTTGTGTTATAAAATTTCTTTGTGCTATCTCGTTCCTGTAACATTGACGATGACTTATAAGCAGGCATCATGTCAAGCACACAAGTCAGATGTATGTTGTTCAATAAACAATATATGAACTACATAAATGGGCCTCCGTGGCTGAGTGGTTAAGACATCGCGCCGCTGATCGTGAGGTTGTGGGTTCGAATCCCACTGGCTCCATTGCACACACTCTTTGTGTGGAGCTCCTGGTTGTACTTCTCTTGTGTTGTAATATTTCCTTATGTGCTATCTCTTCCCTGTATATTGACGATGGCTTATAAGCAGGCTTCATGTCGAGCACACAAGTCAGATGTATGTTGTTCTATAAACAAACAAACAAACTACATAAATATAAGCAGGCTTCATGTCGAGCACACAAGTCAGATGTATGTTGTTCAATAAAAACTACATAAATATTGTTTCAATATTAATAAAATGCATCTGAATGATTACCAAAGACAGATAGATATTATATGCTTCTACAAAATGAAAATACACTAATAAAATCTACCATTTTCTTTCAATCATAAAAAATAGATTCTGCTGTATGCAAAAAAGAGCATTTCGAAATAAAAATAACTATGCAAAGTGAAAATTTAATTTTAAATGCTACATTTATTCACCGCCATTATTTGGCAAAATATTCTTTTCTGATTGGCTTCGCTTAGGTAGTTTGTGCTGTGGTTTAAACACGAATCATGTAAGTGAAATCGCATGGCAATAATTAAATTGTTTTTTTGTTTAAAAGAACTTTGGACAATAGACATTATTTCATGACTCCATGTATTAGGTTTTTTATTCCAGACGTTTGGATATGTATGTTTTTTTTTTTCTATATATGTGCTGTGATGTGACCGTCTAATAAATGTTTTCTGTATTTAGAAGAAGTTATATTTATCGTGAAAAATATTATAATTTTATCTAAATATTACGTAAATAATAACATTTTGGTAGAAGAGCGGTGGTTTTAGAGAAAATGTTTGTGTTTTAAGTACAGAAATAAATAAAATAAAAATATGAATTGAGTTGAATTAGGCCTAATGGAAGAAAATAATTTCTCCGATTGGAATAACCGCCAATAGGATAAATTTAAGAGGTAAGAATTTTATACGCACTTAAAATATTCAGGAAGATAAAGTATTTTAACTATGTCTGAGTCAAATTTGTTTGGAATTCCTAGAATAGAACCCCTAACAAGTAAAAATTATACGTTATGGAGTATGAGGGTTGAAGCATTAATTAAGTCGAAGCATTTATTTGATGTTATCGAAAATGATGAACCGATAATAAATGAAAAGGATCCCGCTAGTTTAAAAGTGCATAAAACATGGTTAGAGAAAAATGATGAAGTATATGGTATAATTATATTAACGTTGTCAGCAGAACAAACAATGGCAGTTAGAGGAGTTAAGAAAGCTAAAAGAATTGTGGGAACTACTTAAAAAGCGTTATGCAGGAATTGAGAATCAAAGAAAAATTCAATTAAAAATTAATTTGGCGAGAATAGAAAAAAATGAAAGGGAAACAATTGAAGAATATTTAATAAGAGCTCAAGGTATCGCAAACGAAATATTAGAATTGGGTACAGAAATTGATGAAAGCGAATTAATAGGATTTATTATAGAAGGACTCCCAAAGAAATATAGTGAAGTAACAACTGCGATATCGTCAAACCCAAATATTACTTACGAAGTGATGCGAGAAACTTTATTGAGATATGAAAGAAAATATGATAGATTTCACGAAAGCGATTTTAAAGCATTTAGGGCTAATGAAAAGAAAAGAATTTATTGCTTCGCGTGCGAAAAGCCAAATCATGTAGCGCGGAATTGTTATAATAAATCGAATATGACACACTCGCGAAATAATAGAGAATATTTACCAAACAAAAATTTTCAAAATTTTTCTAGTAATAAAGTTAAAGCATTTCAGGATATGAGAGAATATTCACCAAACAATAAGAATTTTAACAAGAATAATAATGTTTCAAACAAGAAAATAAAGGAATATACATGTTTTACAAATGAACATGCATTGCACTCAGATGAATTTCATAAAAATGAGTGTAAAGAATCTGAAAATAATAGGGAAATAACCTGGATGTTAGATTCAGCTTGCACTTCGCATATGACGCACAGAGAAGATATCGTTGTAGAAAGAAAACCTGAAGATGTAGAAATTGCAACTGCTGAGAACGAGCGATCAATACAAGCAAAATATCGCGGAGATGTTCATGTTACTGCTTGTGATCAGAAATTTGGCGAATCAAATATTAAACTTACAGATGTTCTTTGTGTACCTAATTTAAGAGAAAATTTGATGTCAGTTCCAAGTTTAGTCAGAAAAGGAAAATATGTGATATTTAATAATGAAGGAGCAGCCATTTATGAAAAGAACACAGGCGAATTAATTGCTCAAGGAACTTTTGAAGATAATACATTTAAAATAAATTTAGCTTTACGAGAAATAATTGAAGATAGAAACGAATCTTGTTTACAAACAAATGAATCTAAGAAAGAATTATGGCATAGAAGACTTGGGCATATAAATTATGCATACTTGCAAAGAATGTCAAGAGAAAATCTTGTAAGGGGATTAGAAGAGATAGATGGTAAAGAAACAAAATGCGAAATATGTATTCAAGGAAAATTAACGAGAACGCCATTTAATCAAGTGAATGAAGGAACAACACGTATTTTAGAGCGGCTACATGTTGATTTATGTGGACCAATGACAGTACACTCATTAGGAGGAAATAAATACATGTTAATGGTAGTAGATGAATATAGTAGAAGATATTTTGTAGATTTTTTAAGAAGTAAAGATGAAGCAAAAGAAAGAATTATAAATATAATAGAGAGAAGAGAAAATGAAACCGGCAAGAAAGTAAAAGCAGTGAGATCAGATAACGGGGGAGAATTTACTAACGAACAGCTCATGAATTATTATAAAAGAAAGGGTATTAAGAATGAAAGAACAACAATTCATAGTCCTCAAAGTAACGGGATTGCTGAAAGAGCTAATCGTACAATTATTAATACAGCAAGAACATTGCTGATAGAAGCAAAGCTACCTTTATCTTTTTGGGCCGAAGCAGTGTCAACAGCAGTTTACATACATAATGTTACTCCAACGGCTACAAGAAAGAAAACACCATTAGAATTATGGTCAAGTAATAAGCCTACAGTAAAATATATGAAAGTATTTGGATGTAAAGCTTTTTATCGCAACGATGACATCAATAGAAAGAAATTTGATGTAAGAGCAAAACCTGCAGTATTTATCGGATATTCAAGAGATCGTCGAGCATACAGATTATATGACTTAAAGGAAAAGAGAATACGTGAAAGCAGAGATGTTGTGTTTATAGAAGAAAAAATGGGATATGAAGATATAGTAAATAAAGAGGAAATGACTGATGAATTTGAATACATCAATATTATCAGTAATAAGAATATAATAGATGAACAAGAGAACAATTCCGATGAAAATGATGAAGAATTAAATCAGGGAAAAGAAACAATTAGGTTGACAAATGATACGAATGTTCCTGAGACAGAGGAAAATGAAATAAATAATATAATTAGTGAAAATGAAGAACGACAAGAAAAAGAAAGTAATCAAAATAAGTTTTCTGGAGAACCTAGAAGATCATCACGAATTAGGAAACCGAATCCAAAGTATTTAGCAAATCTAGTGCACGAGGAAGTTCCAAAGAATTACAAAGATGTATTAAATTCTAAAAATAAAGATAAATGGATAGAAGCAATCAAAAAGGAATTGCATTCGTTAGAAGAACACAAAACATGGAAAATTGTTGACAAACCAAAAGATGTGAAAGCACTGAGAAGCAAATGGATTTTTAATGTAAAAGAAAGCGGTGAAGATATAAAATATAAAGCTAGGTTAGTAGCAGACGGATCAAGACTTAAATTTGGAACAAATTATCAAGAATCGTACAGTCCAGTAATGAAAACTGAATCATTTAGAACTTTATTGGCAGTCGCAGCAATGAAAGGCTACAAAACTAGATTTTTCGACGTAGAAACAGCTTATCTGAATGCAGATCTAGAAACTGCTGTTTATATGAATCCACCTGAAGGCCTACAAATTGAAGGAGGGAAGATATTACTCGTGACAGGAAATTTATATGGATTGCCTGAAGCAGGAAGATGCTGGTATGAAAAATTGGTTAAAATATTTGATAAGATTGGATTAAAACCATGCAAAGCAGACCCTTGTGTATTTGTCAATAAAAAAGATAATGAATTTATTACAGTTATAATTTATGTAGATGATGGGATAGTCGTTAGTGAATCCGAAGATTTGATAAATAAATTCATACAACAATTGAATAAAGAAGCGAAAATTAAAGAGCAGAAGAAAAATATCAAATTCCTTGGTATTGATATTGAAGAAAATAACGGAGAATTTTTATTAGGGCAAACTAAATATGCAGAAAAGATCTTAGAAAGATTTGATATGGAAAATTGTAAAAGTGTGAAAACTCCTGGTGTACTCGGTATAAATTTAGATGAATATGAAGGTGAAAATAAAATTGATGAAACACTATATCAAGAAATGCTTGGAAGTATAGGATATCTAGTAAGAGGAACAAGGCCAGATTTAGCTTTTACTTTAAGTAATTTGTCTCAATATGCAAAAGATCCTAGAGAAATTCATTTACAGGCAGTGAAGAGAGTTTTGCGTTATATCCAAGGCACAAAAAACTACAAACTTCGAATTAAAGGTAAAAAGGGTCAATTATCACTTTGTTCAGATGCTAGCTGGTGTACTACACAAGATTCAAAATCATTTGGTGGATATATCGTAAAAATAGGAGAATCTTTAATTGGATGGAAAAGTAATAAGCAGAAACTGGTTGCGCTTTCAACAATGGAATCTGGGCTTTTAAGTTTGTGTGATGCAGTTTGTGAAGGAAAATGGCTAATGGGTCTCTTGGAAGAATTAAATCAAGAAGAAATGGTAAAGCGTCCAATAGAAATTAGTACTGATAGTCAGTCCATAATTGATTGGATCAAAAACCCAAGAGTAAATAATCGTAACATACATATCAATAGAAAATATCATTTTGTGAAAGATGAAAGAGCTAAAGGAGAAATTGAAACAAAATATGTAAATTCATCTGAACTGGAGGCAGATATAATGACTAAGAATTTGAGTTATGATGTCATGAAAAAACATATTACAAACCTGGGCATTGTTGAGGATTATTGACATGCGAAAGGAGGGATTTGTAAGTGAAATCGCATGGCAATAATTAAATTGTTTTTTTGTTTAAAAGAACTTTGGACAATAGACATTATTTCATGTATTAGGTTTTTTATTCCAGACGTTTGGATATGTATGTTTTTTTTTCTATATATGTGCTGTGATGTGACCGTCTAATAAATGTTTTCTGTATTTAGAAGAAGTTATATTTATCGTGAAAAATATTATAATTTTATCTAAATATTACGTAAATAATAACAAATCAAACCTAAAAAATTACGTTTTAACGACCTGAAATATTGTGCTTAGGTCAAAAGTTGGAAAAGTTAGACCTTGGATAGATCAGTGAAAAAGCACCTTTAGGTTAATGTCGAGGCTAACGAGAAAGACAGGCTACCGCGGTGCATTCCACATATCTTTTTTTTACAGACCGCGCTGGAGTAACGTGATGCTCGAATACATCAATGCGAATAGAGCAATTCGTCATTCTAGTGGTCTGTCAAAATGAAAATACACTAATAAAACCTACCATTTTCTTTCATTCATAAAAAATAGATTCTGCTGTATGCAAAAAAGAGCATTTCGAAATAAAAATTACTATGCATAGAGAAAATTTAATTTTAATTGCTACATTTATTCACCGCCATTATTTGGCAAAATACTCTTTTCTGATTGTCTTCGCTTAGGTAGTTTGTGCTGTGGTTTGAACACGAATCAAACCTAAAAAATTACGTTCTAACGACCTGAAATATTGTGCTTAGGTCAAAAGTTGGAAAAGTTAGACCTTGGATAGATCAGTGAAAAAGCACCTTTAGGTTAATGTCGAGGCTAACGAGAAAGACAGGCTACCGCGGTGCATTCCACGTATCTTTTTTTTACAGACCGCGCTGGAGTAACGTGATGCTCGAATACATCAATGCGAATAGAGCACTACGTCATTTTAGTGGTCTGTAAAAAAAGATACTTGGGATGCACCGCGGTAGCCTGCCTTTAACTTTAGCCTCGGATAAGGTATTGTGTAGCTAAGGTTTTTTTAGGTCGTTAAAGCTGTGTTTACACTATGCGGTCTATCAGGTCTACAAGCTCTGCCAGCTCCAAGGACCGTCACATTACGGCATAAGAACTTGGCTTGCGCATGCGTATATTTGCAGTTTGGGGAAAGGGGGAACGGTCGTGTTTGTTTGTTTACATTCGCGTTCGTATCAAAACGTAAGTGTCAGTATTATTTGAATGGCAATTTCTTTTGCTAAGGCATTAATTACCTATAAATTAATAAAAATAAAACTTTTTAAATGGATAATTGCACGCAAGGGAAGCAAGGAAAAGGAATTATCGTTTCCTGAATTTAAAAAATCTGATTAGCTATGGCCTTATTTTTCTTTTACTAAGAAAATAAAAGAAAATATTCTTTTTAAACAATTTAAAATAAGGAAACACTGAAAAAAAAACTAAACTATTTTTTTTTTGGGGGGGGGGGGGGGGGGGAGTACAATCCCGGTTTTCCACAAAATAAAATTTACTTTTATAATTCCTTTTTGTATTAAGTTTCAAAAATGATTTAAAATGAGGATTTAGGAAGGCTGAGACAACCTCTAATAAAAGAGATAACTGCTTCAATTCTTCGTTTAAAAAATGGCAATAGTAGCTTACTTTTGTATTCTCAATTGTTATATGTGTAGATTGATTTTTATGTTGACATGTTGCTACAATGTGAAACGAAAGCTAATCTGATTAATTACCCATAGTAAACTTAATCGAAGATATAATCAGAAATCAGATTACCACTCATTTCATATTGCAGGAGTATATGATGTTGCTTTAGCAATACCACTATCTGGTGCAACCCATCTCATTATTTACATTATTGTTATCTGTGACACTAGTTTCTCGGCTATAAATCCTTAAAATGACAAGAAGATAAGATAAAGAATTAATTACTTTAACACAATCATTGTAAACCCCCGCTGCTTTATAAATGATATTACAGAATTTCTTTAGTACATGTAACTGAAAATATTTCATTTCTCAAACAATATACTGGTTTAAAAAAAAAAAAAAAAAAAAAAAAAAATGTAGTATGTAATAAAATTTTATTTTTGCATAGTTTGAAAATAAAACTTTTAATTTATAGATAATGGATGCTAATTTCAGAAGAGTAAGATGATAAAACAATAAAACTTGATGATAAAACAATATTTTAAAATGGAAACCTAGACTATCGCTCATGAAAATTAGATCTACAATGATTGCATGAAAATGATGCCATTTTCTACACAGATTTAGTTGTGATCAGTCCTGAAGGTTTTTTTTTTTTTTTTTTTTTTTTTTTTTTTTTTTTTTTTAGTAAAATAGCTAATAATCCCTTTAAGACCTGATGAGAAGAAGTATCCTTTGCATTTATAAATAAATCTAGTCAAGCCATCTGAAAATAAAGCATGTCATACTACCACCATTATCTGTTGATTAAAAAAATATACTTTACTCTTTCTGCAAACCAAAATGATTGTTCGATAGAGGTTTTTATTATTATTATTACATACAACTGTACCATATGACCCAGAAGCAAAATTTAAATATCACACGACTGTTTACATCACTTGCTTTATCGCAGAATTATTTATGTTTAAAAATATTATTTTTCTATTCTTTTTTGTTATAATAAAGGGGGGGGGCTTTCAGATAATATATAAACTGATTTTGTAAAAATTCTTTTGGATAGGACTGAGATGTAGACATCACTGATAAATATGCTTATGTTAATCCTCAATTTCTGGAGAATATCACATGAGCAATGGTGGATCCAAGGGGGGAGGTAACAGGGGTAATGACACCCCCCCTCTCTGAATAGCAGAAATATTCTAAAAATTTCTTTAAATATACCTTAAATTGTTATCCCCCCCCCCCCCCCCGCTCAATAATGAGAATATTTCTAATACTTTAAAATCTACTCAAATCAAAATTAGATCATTTTTGACACATTTATGAAAGTATTTTTAATTTCAAGAAATTTGCAAGTGCACTCATTCAGGAACTATGTGATTAAAAAGTATTTACCATTTTTAAATAAGAGCTGATTTTTAAATAAAAGCTTTAAATAAATTCCATGAAATTTGGCATTTTAAACTGCTAATTGCTTTCTCATGCAACATTTCTGTGGCTTCAAATCATAAAATTTATGTAAAAAGCTTCTTAACAACATTTATTAATAATTTTTTGTATTTATAAGAAATGTTTCAATTTCTTGATGTCTGAATGAAATCTGTAAATTATATATTATTAGGAATACTAATGCAAATTTCATTTATTCACGAATGAAAATGAATTAGATAAAGTATCAGAAAAATCATCACTTTCATTTTAAGAATAATTTTCAATATAATAATTGATCATGAAGTGATGTGATCCCCCACCTTTTAAAGAAAAAGTGTCATGACCCATCCCCCCTTTTGAATTGAGGGCTGGATACGCTCTTGCATAAAATAAATGAATGTTTTACCATAATTTTTTTTATTATTCCCTTTAACTGAATATTCCACTCTGCATAAATATAAATAACATTTTGCTTTATCATTTTATGCTTCAGAAAAATGCATCCACAGTTTACTTCTCTTTCTTCCTGTAATAAAACAAATGAATCAACGAGCACATACATGGTTCGTATGGATACCATTATTTTCCATGTGAAATATCAGTATTTATTTATTTTTTTTTTTTTTTCAATTAATAAAATAGATCTAGTTCAAATGAACAAAATTTTGTTTGATTTAAGAAGAGATTTTCTACAAGAAAATACTGGTACAAAAAAAATTTTCGGTGTGAAATTGAAGGATTCGTACTAATCCTGCAATATGAATTCCAAATCATTTGAGATTCAATAATGCTTACAAATAGAATTCTATGCATACACTGATAGGGAAACAAGTGATGCCAAATTGTCTGAATTCAAGGACAATTTTGAATCTTTTATCTCATTGGACCGCCTGGTTGCATTCATGAATACACAAATACACAGAGCGTTTGGAGTTATTTTCATTTTGTTTTTTAGCTGCATATATACACGGTAATGTCTAACAAATCGCATTTCTAAGTAACAATTTGGCATTTTGTATCTTAGGGAATACCCGTTACTTAGTAACAAATATATGTAGTCAGCAACAGCTCTAATAACTAATATTTACATGGAAATCTCGGTTATTTACAAGAGTTGGAGCAGTGGCATAGCTTAGATGAGTGACATATGACATGTATAAATGCTGTCACCCCCCTCCCCCTTAAAGAAAAAAAGGGGAAAATCTGGCATATTTTTGGGGTTTCGTTCATCTAACAAAACCCTATTCGTCCATGTCCTGTGTCTGTCTGTCACAGAGTCCATACACAAAAACCATATTAGTCAGTGAGTTCAAATTTTGTGTACTTATAGCTGATTACCTCTTGTCACACAACAAATCATAAAATTTTGAGAAAGACTATTATTTTAATTTAAATATTATTTTTAATATCATCAGTTCATTTTTTTTTTTTGTTTGTTTTACTCTTCTAATTGTTGCCACACAAGTTTAAATAAATATATATATATTTTACTCTACTTTTAAAAGAAATTGAATACTTCTGTTGCCACAGTTACAAAATTGGTATTTAAAACTACAAAAAAATTAATGTCTCAAAAATAAACTGAGATACAGCGTTTAAACAAATTGCATTTAAAAGTACATTTTTTTCCCTTATATAATGGTATAAAAATTTAAAAAGTGTGATATTTAGAAACCAAATTTGCAGTAGTGTAACTTTCAGATTAGAAATTTCATTTCTTCTAATCATTGCATGCAAGTTTAAATAAATTATGTCTTTAACATAAATTAAGGGGGCTCAGGGGTTGAAAACTTTTCAAAGAATCAATTTCTTTTTATGATCTAGTTTGATTATTCAATTAATTCTTAACTCAATGCAAAAAGCCGCATAAAAATATTTGCATTTTTAACGGAGTTATAAGCATTTATGTATTAACACTCTCATAGCCACACCCATATAATTTCAACTTTAAGTCACGTTTTCTCAAAACTTCACTTTTGAAAACTAACAGCAAGATTAAATAAAAACTGTTTGATGGAATGGCTTCATTTTTTTTTTTTTTTTTTTTTTTTTTTTTTTTTTTTTTTTTTTTTTGCATGAGTATAACATCATTATCTATAGAATGAATTAATATAGTTTAGATAGTTTATTATTTTGAGCATTTTTAATGAAAAAAAAATTGTATTTTTTAAAAGTTTTTTCAATTTTCAAATTTGAGAGTTTTTGAAGTGAAAACTTCTTTAGCGGCGCTGAGCATTTTTTGTATGGGTAAAAACTTCCAAACTCGCGTCAGGGTCACGTGATGCTGATCGAAAAAGCGTAAGATCGAGGGGAAGGGAGAGGAACTAGTATCTCCCACTCTTTCTACCGTGCCTGGGTGTGCTGCTCCGTTTAGGCGGCACAGGGCGCTTGCGCGAATGTCCGTGTGTGTTTTTTTAAGTTATAATTGTATTTAAGTTTAACAACTTATACTGTTAATAGATGGAATAAAACGTTATGAAAGAAAAAGTATGACATTGTGCATTGATTATGCTGCAGTTTCCAACTACTTTTTTTCATTTTTTTTATTGTATTTAAATAATAACAACATAAATTGATACCAAATGGAATAAAAAGTTAAGAAAGAAAAAACATGACATTGCACATCAATTATGCTGCACTTTCCAACCATTTTTTCAATTCCTTAAATTTTCAATTGTATTTAAAGTTTAACAACTTACATTGTTATCAAATTGAATAAAAAGTCAAGAAAGAAAAGACATGACATTGCTCATCGATTATACTACACTTTTCAACCAATTTTTAAAATTATAATTGTATTTAAAGTTTAACAACATATACTGTTACCAGAAGGAATAAAATGTTAAGAAAGAAAAAATATGACATTGTGCACCAATTATGCTGCACTTTCCAACCACTTTTTTCAGTTTTTTTAATTTTTGATTGTATTTAAATAGTAACAACATAAATTGATACCAAATGGTATAAAAAGTTAAGAAAGAAAAACATGACATTGCACATCGATTATGCTGCACTTTTAAACCTTTTATATATATTTTCAATTGTTTTTAAAGTTTAACAACTTATATTGTTATCAAATGGAATAAAATGATAAGAAAGAAAAGACATGATATTGTACATTAATTATGCAGTACTTTCCAACCAATTTTAAAAATTGTAATTGTATTTAAACCTTAACAACTTATACTGTTACCAGAGGGAATAAAATGTTAAGAAAGAAAAAGTATGACATCGCGTATTGATTACATTGCACTTTCCAACCATTTTTCTCTCTTTTTTTTAAAAAAATTTTTGATTGTATTTAAATAGTAACAACATAAATTGATACCAAATGGAATAAAAAGTTAAGAAAGAAAAAACATATCATTGCACATCAATTATGCTACATTTCAAAACCATTTTTAAAAATTTTATTTTTTATTGTATTTAAATAATAACAACATAAATTGATACCAAATGGAATAAAAAGTTAAGAAAGAAAAAACATGACATTGCACATCAATTATGCTGCACTTTCTAACCATTTTTTTCAATTCCTTAAATTTTCAAATGTATTTAAAGTTTAACAACTTACATTGTTATCAAATTGAATAAAAAGTTAAGAAAGAAAAGACATGACATTGCTCATCGATTATACTACACTTTTCAACCAATTTTTAAAATTATAATTGTATTTAAAGTTTAAGAACATATACTGTTACCAGAAGGAATAAAATGTTAAGAAAGAAAAAATATGACATTGTGCATCAATTATGCTGCACTTTCCAACCACTTTTTTCAGTTTTTTAAATTTTTGATTGTATTTAAATAGTAACAACATAAATTGATACCAAATGGTATAAAAAGTTAAGAAAGAAAAACATGACATTGCACATCGATTATGCTGCACTTTTAAACCTTTTTTTTTATATATATATTTTTTCAATTGTTTTTAAAGTTTAACAACTTATATTGTTATCAAATGGAATAAAATGATAAGAAAGAAAAGACATGATATTGTACATTGATTGTGCAGTACTTTCCAACCAATTTTAAAAATTGTAATTGTATTTAAACCTTAACAACTTATACTGTTACCAGAGGGAATAAAATGTTGAGAAAGAAAAAGTATGACATCGCGCATTGATTACATTGCACTTTCCAACCATTTTTATCTCTTTTTTTTTAAATTTTTGATTGTATTTAAATAGTAACAACATAAATTGATACCAAATGGAATAAAAAGTTAAGAAAGAAAAAACATGACATTGCACATCAATTATGCTACATTTCAAAACCATTTTTAAAAATTTTAATTGTATTTAAAGTTTAACAAAATATACTGTTACCAGATGGAATAAAAAGTTAAAAAAGAAAAATCATGATATTGTGCATCGATTATGCTGCACTTTCCAACCATTTTTTAAAAAATTGTATTTAAAGTTTAACAACTTATATTGTTTGATTACTATTCAATTTGTTGCAAGTTTCAGAAGATACGGTCGTCCAGCAGCAGGAGTAGCTATTTATAAAAGGTTGTTTGATGTAATGGGAATATATTTCCACAATTCATGTGAATGTGCATGTGAGGTACACCAGTATGTTTAGTAGTAATGTTTTTGATATCTGTGATATATGTGTTTGTTGTTGCCACTCTGAAAATGAAAAACTAATTGTATTGGTTGTCATTTATATTTCACCGGATAAGTCTTTAAGTGCAAATGAGAATTTTTGTATGAAAATTTATTTATTTGTTTTAAAGAGGCTTCTGCATTACTTCAAGATAGAATTGGAAAGAGATTTGATGATTTGCCGATGATTTTGAGTAGGGATTTCAACATCAACTTTGTGGATGATGAAAATCTACAATTAATTGAATTTTTAAATAGAAAATTTGATTTAACAATGACCAACCATCGCAATCTTAGCACAGAGAGATAAAAAATTACAATTGATGCAGTCATTACAAGATATTTAAATAGAATTGAATCAAAATTGTTTGCTATATATTTTAGTTACCATAAACCTATAATATCAAATCTAGAATATAATGATAATAATGATGATGATGATGATGGAAGAATTGTTGAAATGGGGATGAAAATTCATAAGTTTTATGGGTATTTATTTCAAAGAATACCAACTGACGATATTTCATATTTCATGCATTTGTAAATTTATGTTTTAAGCAATAGATTGCAATTTTTGTATGTAAAATAATATGCATTATTTTTCATGTACAATAGCGCATTAAATGAAAATTGTAATATAATTTTTGTAGCAGTAGTTTATAATAATGAATAAAAAACACTTCATTTAAAAGTATTTTCTGCACAATAAAATATGTCCAGACGACTAAAAAAATACACACATAATTGTTCAAGTTTTCACTTCTGTCGGCACTCCCGGAGTGCCTTTTTTTTTTCATAATGTTTTTGAGTTATAGTTATATCCTTAATTCATTCTATCGAGTAAAGTTTTCGGATCATTTTAAAGCAAAAATTAGGTTTTTATGTCAATTCAACGTTAAGATATCTTGGTGTTGGTGATATAACACATAATTTTTTTTTCTGAAAATTGTGTTACATAAATTTTGCTATATTTCTTATTATATTACATTGAAGTACCTCATTTTATAAAACTACAAACATACCTTTAAAATATCAGAAAGTTTAAATTAATTACATTGAATACTTCTGTTTTTATATGGACGCGAAGCGAGAGCTCTGTTTACATGTTTTTCCATATCGATCAACCCCTGAGACCCCTTAATAAATTAAATAGATCATGCAAAAAACGTGCTTTAATTCATCATATTTTGATATGAAATGAAATTTTTTTAAATTAAATTATTCATTTAAATTACTAGCCACCTCTGGTGACCAGTTTGGTTTCCCTTAAACTTATACTAAGCTTTGAATATTTTACTTTCACTCATAATTTTATTTACTTGCACACCTTTACTAAATCTGCATATTCTGATAGAGAAATCAACAAATCTATGTGATCAAGGCAGCATTTAGGAGAATACTTCAAAATTCTTTTCTGGTTGGTATGATTGGCAAAGAAATCCCAAAATAGCACTAAAAATCAGCTTTTTGTTTGTTAAGTTAACGAAAAAGTAATTTGAAGGGGATATTAGACGAAACCCTCTATGCAATCACACTTAAACGTAGAATTGCACTTAACTTATACTTTTCAATTGCAATTCTACCTTTTGACAAATAAAATTTCAACATTTGTTTGAAAACTTTTAAGAGCTTCATATTAACAAAGTAATAATATTTTCAATATAAATTTCATTTTATTTCAGAATTCTTTTAGAAAATCTTATAAGATTATCTATCTATATTTTTGCAAACAAAGATTGGTTGTCACCCCTTAGAGTGTGACACCCGGGGCAGACTGCCCCCCTCCCCCCGCCAGCTATGTCATTGAGTTGGAATGTAGCCAAAATAAACAAACAATATTCAACATGTTAAAAGTGTTAAAAATGAGATTATTTTCTCATTTTATGTCTTAGTCATTTTGTTATTAAAAATAAAATAATTCAAAACAATTCTTGCATCTAAGTTTACTCATAAACAAAACAACTAAATACTTGAAACTTTATTTATGATAAAAATATATAGTCAAATGAAAACAACAAAATATTTAATAAATTTCATTTATTTGAAAGTACGAGTTACAGTAACATAATATGTATATTTTTAAATATTATTACATAACAAAATTTAATACTGAATACAATGATTACTACATATAACAAATAAAATAACATTCATATGCATTATAATGGTTTACAATGACGACACAATGGTTTGCAGTAAACTTTATTGATCTGCATTTTATTCTGAAAAAAAAAAAAAGGCACTCCGGGAGTGCCGACAGAAGTGAAAACTTGAACAATTATGTGTGTATTTTTTTAGTCGTCTGGACATATTTTATTGTGCAGAAAATACTTTTTTTATTCATTATTATAAACTACTGCTACAAAAATTATATTACAATTTTCATTTAATGCGCTATTGTACATGAAAAATAATGCATATTATTTTACATACAAAAATTGCAATCTATTGCTTAAAACATAAATTTACAAATGCATGAAATATGAAATATCGTCAGTTGGTATTCTTTGAAATAAATACCCATAAAACTTATAAATTTTCATCCCCATTTCAACAATTCTTCCATCATCATCATCATCATTATTATCATTATATTCTAGATTTGATATTATAGGTTTATGGTAACTAAAATATATAGCAAACAATTTTGATTCAATTCTATTTAAATATCTTGTAATGACTGCATCAATTATAATTTTTTATCTCTCTGTGCTAAGATTGCGATGGTTGGTCATTGTTAAATCAAATTTTCTATTTAAAAATTCAATTAATTGTAGATTTTCATCATCCACAAAGTTGATGTTGAAATCCCTACTCAAAATCATCGGCAAATCATCAAATCTCTTTCCAATTCTATCTTGAAGTAATGCAGAAGCCTCTTTAGAACAAATAAATAAATTTTCATACAAAAATTCTCATTTGCACTTAAAGACTTACCCGGTGAAATATAAATGGCAACCAATACAATTAGTTTTTCATTTTCAGAGTGGCAACAACAAACACATATATCACTGATATCAAAAACATTACTACTAAACATACTGGTGTATCTCACATGCACATTCATATGAATTGTGGAAATATATGCCCATTACATCAAACAACCTTTTATAAATAGCTACTCCTGCTGCTGGAAGACCGTATCTTCTGAAACTTGCAACAAATTGAATAGTAATCAAACAATATAAGTTGTTAAACTTTAAATACAATTTTTTAAAAAATGGTTGGAAAGTGCAGCATAATCGATGCACAATATCATGATTTTTCTTTCTTAACTTTTTATTCCATCTGGTAACAGTATATTTTGTTAAACTTTAAATACAATTAAAATTTTTAAAAATGGTTTTGAAATGTAGCATAATTGATGTGCAATGTCATGTTTTTTCTTTCTTAACTTTTTATTCCATTTGGTATCAATTTATGTTGTTACTATTTAAATACAATCAAAAATTTTAAAAAAAAGAGAGAAAAATGGTTGGAAAGTGCAATGTAATCAATGCGCGATGACATACTTTTTCTTTCTTAACATTTTATTCCCTCTGGTAACAGTATAAGTTGTTAAGGTTTAAATACAATTACAATTTTTAAAATTGGTTGGAAAGTACTGCATAATCAATGTACAATATCATGTCTTTTCTTTCTTATCATTTTATTCCATTTGATAACAATATAAGTTGTTAAACTGTAAAAACAATTGAAAATATATATATAAAAAAAAGGGTTTAAAAGTGCAGCATAATCGATGTGCAATGTCATGTTTTTCTTTCTTAACTTTTTATACCATTTGGTATCAATTTATGTTGTTACTATTTAAATACAATCAAAAATTAAAAAAACTGAAAAAAGTGGTTGGAAAGTGCAGCATAATTGGTGCACAATGTCATATTTTTTCTTTCTTAACATTTTATTCCTTCTGGTAACAGTATATGTTGTTAAACTTTAAATACAATTATAATTTTAAAAATTGGTTGAAAAGTGTAGTATAATCGATGAGCAATGTCATGTCTTTTCTTTCTTAACTTTTTATTCAATTTGATAACAATGTAAGTTGTTAAACTTTAAATACAATTGAAAATTTAAGGAATTGAAAAAAATGGTTGGAAAGTGCAGCGTAATTGATGTGCAATGTCATGTTTTTTCTTTCTTAACTTTTTATTCCATTTGGTATCAATTTATGTTATTATTTAAATACAATAAAAAAAATGAAAAAAAGTAGTTGGAAACTGCAGCATAATCAATGCACAATGTCATACTTTTTCTTTCATAACGTTTTATTCCATCTATTAACAGTATAAGTTGTTAAACTTAAATACAATTATAACTTAAAAAAACACACACGGACATTCGCGCAAGCGCCCTGTGCCGCCTAAACGGAGCAGCACACTCAGGCACGGTAGAAAGAGTGGGAGATACTAGTTCCACTCCCTTCCCCTCGATCTTACGCTTTTTCGATCAGCATCACGTGACCCTGACGTGAGTTTGGAAGTTTTTACCCATACAAAAAGTGCTCAGCGCCGCTAAAGAAGTTTTCACTTCAAAAAAAAGCATTTGCAAAAATTGAATAAAAATAAACTGTAACTAGCTAAATTGTGAACTATTAAGGCAGTTTTTAAGAAGAGGGATAATCAATAAATAATTTTCAGTTGGATATAATAAAGTAACGAATAGTACATCAAAACAAAACAAAGACACATTTCTTGACATACTTAAAAAAAGAAAAAAAATAGTCTATTAACTGAAATAAACTTCTATGATAAAAACAGATTTGAAAATATCAATTATGCTAGTAGTTTGCACTTCTGTTTTTTAAAAAGAAATCTTATTGTTTACACATCAAAATTTCTAAAAACATTACAATTAATGTATTTTAGATTATTAGTAAGAAGTTAGAATTGAGTACAATTTGGAAGTCAAAATTTGTAGTAAATATAAACAAGTCAAAAATTACATATCAAACGTAGCAAAAGAATTGCATTTGTAACATAACTACTTTATAAATATTTAGATATTGGTGAAATAGATGTTGCTTTTTCTTATATAAAAAAAAAAAAAAAAAAAAAAAAAAAAATACCGAATACAAAACTTATTACAATTATACACATTAAATTCAATAATGCAGAAGTAATATGACTCCATCTTAAATAGGATGTAATCACCATGGTCACCTAGAATCATTACCTATCTTGAGATGTCATTGGATGAATTATGTTCGACAGGATTTAGTAGAATAAAGAAAACTTTCATTAATATCCTTTTAAGTACAGATTTGATCTTCATAAACTTTAAAATGACATGAGAAAATTCTGCATTGATTATACAAATTAAAATTTGAAACCATTCAATTGAGTAGTTTTTGAGCTGTTATATGCAGACAGAAAGACGAACCAGATGACGATTGATGGTGTTACCTATTTATTTAAATACAAATGCATCTAAAACAATTTAAATTTTTTTTTTTTTTTTTTTGGGGGGGGGGGGGGGGGAGGGAGAAGAAATAAAATAACATTTAACTTCAAACTCATTAGAAATGGCACTAATATATTTTACATGCAATATATCTCATCATATCGCATATGCTAGGAAGCAACAAAATAATAATATGAAGACTAGAAAAAAAAGAAAGACAGATGTAAATATCTAACAACAAAACATTGCAACATTTATTATTTGCAAACTAAATATTAAAACAATGGCTTTTCAAAATTATTTCCATTTTAGTACTTTAGAATTTTTTTTTTTTTTTTTTTTTTTTTTAATTATTGCATAGGTTTTCTGGGGTTGATGTCTAACCAAATATCTTTACTTTTTTCTTTTTAAAAGTTTTATTTTCCTTTTGAGAACACCTTTAATTTGTGCAAAAATTCTTAAAATGAAATTTTCTTCTGAAAAAGTGCACTTGAAATCAAAAGACTAAAACAATAACCAATTAGATATTGACCTCAAATATCCAATGCAAAACAGAGAAAAAAAATAATAAAATATTTAAATGCAAATGGGTAATTTGTAAAGAAAGTTGTCAATGGTTTAATATTATTTTGCAAGCATATTAAACACTTGAGAGTTATATAATAAATAAACAAACTAAAAATTTCAAACCGAAGACCAAAATAAAATTATTTACTTATAAATTATGTCTCATTTTATAATTTATGTATAATATTAAAAATTTAATTTAAAATATGGTACTTTTCTATAACCCAAGTACAGATAAATCAACAAATATCATCTTTATCATCATTTGCATTCCATTATTTAATTTTAAATAATTCACCCATTTCATTATAAAAGATATATTACAAAATACATGCCATCAAAATATTGTTTCTAATTTGTACCTGTGGGGGAAAAAAGTTGTTATTGGAAAGATTTGCACATGACTAACATAAAAGTACCAAAAATTACCTAAAGTTAAATGTAAATATTAAATAGCTTAACTAGTATGAGTAATAGTTGGTGTAGAATAATTTAAATTGGAAAAAATATGAAAATACTACCCACAATTGAAAGCCTTAAATAAAGTGCACTACATTACATACTATT
This sequence comes from Maratus speculifer, assembly GCA_964019185.1. Lineage (NCBI taxonomy): Eukaryota > Metazoa > Arthropoda > Arachnida > Araneae > Salticidae > Maratus > Maratus speculifer. Next base: position 302,396,891 of record OZ025289.1, read on the forward strand.
TATAAAGGTTTTTAAGTGTTGTGGGAGAGAATACAACTATTTGCAATATGACAGATGTAAATTTCCCATTTTTGGGTAAAAAAAAAAAAAAAAAAAACCCAAAATGGAAAGTTTACATCTATTATAATTAATTTACCGATTGAATAATCTTGTTTAAAATTAATCTAATATTTGCAATATGTTTTAGTAATAAACATATTCCATGCTGGCGCTTTCATTTTTTTTTTTTTTTTTTTTGTAATGAACTTTAAAGATTTCAGTAGATTTAGAAGAATCGTTTCAAATTATAGCATTTTAGACCTTTAAAAGTATTAATTCAAATTTTGGGAGTTAGTGAATAGAAGGATCATCCCATTGTTACATATCTTATAATTAAGCAATTTATAGCAATAATTTCAGTAATATAACACACAAAAAATATTCAAATGTAAATTTGGATAAAAATTGTATTTCTTATGGTAACTTGCATTATTTTTTCAGTTATGTTAGTTATAATAAATATAACTGCCAGGTGCGAGAAAAAACACTAAAATTAGATAATTTTCATCTAAATTTATCATTGAATGGTTTAATGAACGAATCATGCCAATTTTACATTTTGAATATTATTTTAATTTTATAATACTAAAATTAGTGAAATAAACTATTCTAAATGTAAAACAAGTTACCATGGAATGACCTAGTACAGGGTCGGCAAACCTATGGCATGCGGTCAATTATTTTTGGCACGACATAGATTTAATTTCTCAAATCAAAAGATATTAAAATATCTGAAATAGTGAAGTTGTATGAAATGTATAAATTTTGACTAGCTAGGTTTGTCTGAATTCGATTAGTTCAATTGATGACCATTGCCATACAGACTGAAGAAAAACTATAATAATAACAACTCGATATTCAATTCTATATCAATATTGAATCAAAAAATTTCAGTTTATGAGATTGTCGAAAAGGAAAAGGAAACATTCACTATAAGCAAAAAGTATGACGATAAAATTGGAATTTGATTACTTATTTATCATCTAACATGGAATAACAGAAATAGTACTTTTAATTTACATTATAAAATATAATACCAAATATTATGCATATTTTTAATTAAAAAATTAAGACATTTTGATTAAATAACTTTGTTGACATGTCAAAATCACAAAGTATATTTTTGGAAAAAACTGGCACACAGATGTGAAAAGGTTCACCATCCCTGACCTAGTAAATTACAGACAATGTTAATGCAAACAATATCAAATAATTTTATTTCAAACTTGGAGCTCTTAAAATATTAATTATAATGTTGACACATTTTATAATCTTCATAATATTTCTTTCTAATACATTCTGGATTACTTTAATATTAAATAAAATATATTATTACACATGCAGTTTAATAATGATAAACAAATGAAATTACAACCTTGATAATATCATAGTCATAGATATATTTTAGATTATTTCAATAGTAGTATTAAAGAAAAAAAATATATAGATAGATTCATAATCATTAAGCTAATATTAAATTATAATTTATAATTAGACATGGCTCCACTTCATAATGTTTCTTAGTAAAAGTAGATATGCTACATAATACATTGCCATCGAAATAATGTTTCTAATTTGTACCTTGTGTGAAAAAAATCTGTTATTGGAAAGATTGGTAAATGTCTGAGATAAAAGTACCACAAATTTTCTAAAGTTAAATATAAGTATTGAATACCTTAAACAGTATGAGTAAAACCAGTGTAGAATAATTTAAATTGAAATAATATGAGAATGCTTTCCACATTGAAAGCCTTAACCCTTTCTGGCATACTGTGCCCAATGCAGGATACCTAATTTTAATTCCAAATGGCACCAGTAATATTTTAATAAAATTTTGTTTTTACAATGAAATCTTAAATTAAGGGATTCTTAATTTCTAAAAAAATTGTTTTTAAATTCCATCGATTGTCACTAATTTCTTATTCTACTAACAGAAATTGCCCATGCCGGAAAGGGTTAAATAAAGTGTACTATATTATATACTACAATAATTTCTTAACAATCGTTATGGTTAGTTTCCTGATAATGTCTGCAAATGTCAATGTCATAAGTGTGAGTATCTTTCTGTACATATAAAGGGGTTAAATTCTAATCTTTTATTTATTTTTTTAATAATAGAAAAGACCAATTGAAGTTAAAAAATATATTTATTAAGCATAATACATTAAAATTACATGCTTTAAATAAATTTGGATAATTATAAGCATTTAGTATAAAAATTATTTGCTAGTGTATGACAGAAAATTTAGTGATGTGCTATTGTTTGACAGAACAGATCTTATGTTTATAAATTTTCATCTAAAGAAAACTAATGGTTTCTTTTTCTATTTTAAATTTAAGACACTTTACCCATGAAGAATCACATTCCATGGCATTCTCAACAAGTTGTTGCTGATGTTTTACAATCTCCTCGGCAATTTTTGTAGAAGATATGTCACCTGCAATAAAAATTTGAAATTTTAGTAAATTGAAAAAAATCTGTACAAAAAAATAAAGGAAATTACTAATCTATATTTTATCTACAAACAAGGACTAAAGCTCTTGCAATGTGCAGTAATATGGCAGGTTATGCAGTACATAAGTGTTTAGTGTCACATAGTTGTTCTTAGAATCGGAAAAACAACTTACTTTGTAAAAATATATTTTATGAAACAAAATCTGCGAATAACCATGTTCAATCTTCACAAATGTTGAAATGTTCCACATTTTTTGCTTCGCAATTAATAAAAACATGTAAATGTTAAAAGAGTACTGTATATTTTAAAAAAAAAATAATAATAATAAAGAGTGTTTGGGTGGAGAGAACAATACAACACCACAAATGTGTAATATGTTTTAATAATAAACATTTTCCATGCTAGCAAATTTAAAAGCATGGTTTCCAATTTATTAAATTTTTTTGTAATAAACTTTAAAGATTTCAGTGACCTAGAAATTTAGAAGACTCATTTGAAATTATAGCAATTTAGGACTGGAAATGTATTAATTCCAATTTTGGGAGTTACTGAATAATAGGGTCATTACACTGTAACGTACATTATATTCAGTACAGTTTGTTTACAGCAATAATTTCAGTAATATAACACTAAAAAATATTCAAATAAAAGTTGACATGATTTATTAAACATATTCAAGTATCAATTTGAATAAAAATATAGTAACTTACTTTTTTTTTTTTTTTTTTTTTTTTTTTTTTTTTAACAGAAATGTTAGTGGTAATAAATTTGTCAGTTCAATGAAAAAACACTAAAAGTAGGTAATTTTCATCTAAATTTATCTTTGAATAGATTTAATTAACGAATATGTCAATTTTACATTTTGAACACCATTTTAGTTTTATATTACTAAAATTACCGATATAAACTGCTCTAAATGTAACACAAGTTATGATGGAATGACCCAGTATAGGACAAACATTGACTGGATAAAACAAACAATATCACTTAATTTTATTTTCAAACTCACAGCTCTTTAAATATTAATTACAATGTTGACACATTTATTACTTCTATAATGTTTACTAATACATGGATTATTTTAACATTAATAAATATAAAATACATTATTTTTATTCCATGTGCAATTTAATAATTATAAGTAAATAAATTTACAACCTTGATTATATCCAGGGTTGGGTTTTTGACGTCAAAAAGGGGTTTTTGACATGACGACGGTTTAAACCGGATTAAACCGTCAAAAACCTGTCGAAAACCCATAGAGTTACAATCTGCTGTGATGCACTAGAGTTTGTTGTTAAATTTTAAAATTAGCAACAGTTGCCATACATTATGCTGAAATTTAATTATATTGTAGGTAATTAGCAGGTCTTTAAATATTTCTAATTAATAAAAATTAAGGTAAAAATGATAAATTTCAAATCTCAGAAATTTATCTTGAAATGGGTATGCAGAAATATTTGCACAAAAATTATGTTTAAATATCTTGTTTATTTATTATTATTTTAATATTTAAAAAAATCTAAAATTATGTAATATGCATTTTGTTATAGTTAGTATTTATAAGTGTTAACAAGTTAAGTGTTATAAATGCAGGATTTTCAAAAGTGTAAAACTTGATACGTGTGTTTAATTTTTTTTTTAATGCTATACACATTATATACAGAAGCGTGTAAAGAGAAAATTGTGACAGGGGCAAAGTTAGAATTTGGTGCCTCTCTACCCAACTTTTTCTTGTGACAGGCCAAAAAATAACATTTGTAGTATAAATTTGGATAGTGCCCCCTAAATTTCCGTGCACGGGGCAACTGCCCCCCCCCCTTCTCACAGAGCTGATTATATACGTAATATCTAGTAGGTTAATTTGAATTTAAATATAATGCACATAATTTATTATATGTATGATTATTACACATTATAAACCATTTTTATCTCTACTCCCCCTCCCAATCCCGCCCCACAACACACTAATGGTATTAAGAATATAAATAATGCTTATTTTGAAAGCAAGGTAAGACGAGAAGTAATTATTCAACAACTGAATACTTAGGATATTTAACAAAATTGTATAGCATTCAGTAAAGAAAAAAAATAATAATAATAAATAAAAAATAAACTATTTGTATAAGCTAATTTTTCAGCATAGTGAATAAAAAGGCTGATTATTGAAAATAGATACTCAGATGTTTTTTATTATCTTTACGTTAGTTATAAATTCAAAAAATGACTGATGATTTAGAATTCAGAATTACTGATTTTTCAGAAAAACTAACTAACAATTGTAAAAGTCAAAACAGAAAAAATCTACAAAATACTTCTAAAACACAAAGTATTATGTAGTTTTTTTTTTAATCTTATAAAATACATAATTTAAAAAATAAAACATTCATTAAATATTTTCAATTAATTTGATTACATAATCTAAATCAATTCAAATGAAATTATCAAAGTAGAAATTTAGTTCAATAATGCAATTCATTTACATTACGTAGCATACGGTAGCACATAACCAGTTTTCAACAATTTTCTGTTCCTAATCAATTACGGAACTTGTCTAATCTTTTATATTATTTTAAACTATACACTAAGTTTGGTTGTAAATAAATTTCTTCATAATATAATATCCCTGCATATTTTGAATAACACGTTAAAATTTAATAAATAATATTACAAAAGATAAGTTTTCTAAAGTCTGAAATTTTGTTTACTATTCAAAATATGTTTTTCAAAAATTTAAATTTATTTTTTCTACAACATATTTAGAAACATTTTCCTTATTAAAAGCAAATAAATTTTACTTATTAAATATAAATATAGGTAGATATATATATATGTAAGGAAATATTTATTTACATATAAATATAGGTTTTTGACAGTTTTAGACATTTTTGACAAGGAGGTTTTTGACATGACGGTTTAAACCATGGTTAAAACCGTCAAAAACTGTCGCATGTCAAAAACTTGCCAACCCTGATTATATCATTAATATATTATACATTTTAGATTATTTCAATGGTAGAAATAAAGTAAAATATATATATATATATATACATATATACAGGGTGTCCAGCAAATAACACCCTGATTTCAAAATTAAGCTGTAAAAATCTTATACAGAAATTTAAAACAGTGAATATTTTGAAAAAATTGCGTTCTGATTGCATAGAATGCTTTGATTTGACATTTTTCTTGTTTTAGATTGCATGCAGAGAAATAATTTTTCCGCTTACAGTGCAATATTTTAAAGATTTTTCGAAGTAAATTTTTAGAATTTCGAAATTTCAAAAATTTAAATTTAAAAAAAACTATGAAATATGGCACTTTAAGCCGAAAAACACATTCTCTGGCAGCAATATAAAGTAAGAAAAATGTCAAATCAAAGCATTCTTTGCAATCAGAACACAATCTTTTCAAAATATTTACCGTTTGAAACTTTTGTATAAGATTTTTACACTTACCTGATAAACAAACCGTTTACTGCATAATTCTATTGATCTTTGTTTTTGAGAAATTTAATTTTGAAATCAGGTTGTTATTTGCTGGACACCCTGTATATACAGCTTCATAGTTATCAAGCTGATATTAAATTATAACTTACAATTAAACATGAGCATTTTATTTTAAATAACAAAAGGACAAATAAATTAATAAAACATTAATAAGAATACAAATAAAACTTCATATTAAAAATAAATTGATGGCATAATGAACACATGATACATGTTTAATGTTACATAAATGTGACATTTTTTATCATCATAATTAGCATTTAACCTTTTAGTTTATCTGTACCTTTTTAGTCGACAAAATAATGAAGTAGTACCAAATAATATAAAAAAGAGATATTGTTACTTTAAAATAGTTATCTAATGAAATAATGCTTCACTAATCCAAAACAAAGAATGGCTTTTGCTAGTTTATATATAAAATAAAAATGTAATTTAAAATATGGTAATTTTCTATTAACTGGGTACAGATGATAAATCAACAAATATTGTTCCTTTATCATCATTTGCATTTCATTATTTTAATATAAATAATTCACCCATTTCATTATAAAAAATATATTAAAAAATACATGCCATCAAAATATTGTTTCTAATTTGTACCTTGTGGGGGAAAAAGCTGTTATTGGAAAGATTTGCACATGATTAACATAAAAGTACCAAAAATTCTCTGAAGTTAAATGTAAATATTAAATAACTTAACTAGTATGAGTAATAGTTAGTTTGAAATATTTTAAATTAAAAAAAAATATGAGAATGCTATTCACAATTGAAAGCCTTAAATAAAGTGCACTGTATTATATACTATTTATAAAGATAATTTAGAAAAAAGAAAAAAAAAAGTGTTGTGGGAGAGAATACAATTATTTGTAATATGTTTTACTAATAAACATTTTCCATGCTGGCAAATTTCAAAATATGGCTTCCATTTATTTATTTGTTTTGTAATGAACTTTAAGTATTTCAGTAAATCAAAAATTTAGACGAATCATTTCAAATTATAACATTTTAGGATTGGAAAAATATTAATTTAAATTTTAGGAGTTATTGAATAGTAGGATCATTCCATTGTAACATATCTTATAACTAAGACAATTTACAGCAATAATTTCAATAATATAGCACCAAAAAATATTCAAATGAATATTGACATGACAATTTTACATTTTGAATGTTATTTTAGTTTTATACTACTAAAATTAGTGAAATAAACTGTTCTAAATATAACACAAGTTGCCATGGAATGACCTTGTAAATTACAAACAATGTTAATGCAATAACAAACAATATCAAATAATATTATTTCAAACTCAGCTCTCAAAATATTAATTATAATGTTGAAACATTTATAATCTTCATAATGATGCTTTTGGATTATTTTATTTGGACATTTTGGATTATTTTAACATTAAAATATATTAAATCAAATATATTATTACACATGCAAATTAATAATGATAAATTACAACCTTGATAATATCATAGTCATAGATACATGTTAGATTATTTCAATAGTAGTAATATTAAAGAAAATAAATATATGTATAGACTTATAATCATTAAGCTGATATTAAATAAAAAATCTTGGTTGAAACTTAAAGATACTCGATCATAATTACTGTATCAACAATTGACACAGCTTTCACTGATTTTTTACAGATGATTTATTTTTTGCGAAAAAGGATTTTACATAAAATGATATTAATAAACAGAAAACAGTGTAGTTTTGATAAAAAAATACTTACAAGCATCATACTTACAAATATTGCAGAAGATTCATATTTTAAAAGCAAGAGTAAGATCAACTAATAGTCAACGACAGGCATTCGCATAATAATAGGTGAAAAGCATCCCATTGAAAGCATTCTGTAATTTAAATTTTAAAAAAGGCTATAATATTCATAATAAACCAATAAAACCAACATAAACAATATAGTATGCATTTCAAAATCTCCCTTTTTTATGAAACAGAAAATCTATTAAAAAAGTACATACTTACAGTCAGTCATACCAATTAACTTGACTAATAGATTACACTAACAGTAGTTCCTGATTGACTATCTGAGGACAAAACAACAAAAGTAGCATATTTCTACTTTCTTCCAGAAGCTTACAGATGGTAGTTTTTTTTTTAATACAACTACACACCTGTGATCTTCTTAAAAGCGACAAATTCAGTGGAAAACATGCATCCATAACAGCGCCAGCAAATTCATCAGACACACATTTCTATGTAATATTTACAAATTAGTTTTTAACTCTTCCTGAAAATACATACATTAATTTATGAATTTTTACAACTCATGCCATTAGTTATTCTGAAAGGTGGGGCATACGAAAATTCAAGTTGTACTTTTTACAGTTAATATACTACTACTGAATAGCATGTTTTAAAAATTAAAAAAATAAATAAATAAATAAACATCTTAGAATTTAAAAAAAAAGGGGGGGGGGTTTATTAGTTAGTACTGAAAATAAAAACAAAAATTGTTTATTAACAAACAGATTTGTTCATTTTAGCAAAAGTTAAATCTTATAATTGCAGTTTTATTCTACTGTTTGTTTTGTTTTTTTAAGGGGAGGGGGGACGACAGGGAATAAGAAACTACACGCAATGTACAATTCAAATTCTTCGCAATATTTTAGATATAACAATAGTGTGGATTCACTTTAAAATTTAACACTGATGAATAACAATGCAAGTCACAAATTGAGTTTGTTATGATCAGTCAAATATATAACAGCAATAGAAAAACTGGAAAGTTCATTAAAAACCAATTCTATAGATAAAAGTTTGTTGATAGTTTTAGGGTAAAGTTAAAAATTGCTATTACTAGAAATGCATTAAATAGAATAACTTCAAAGAAATATCTGAAAGAAATCGAAGTATTTATTCATAAAAAAGGCATTTCTGTACACTATGATAAAATGACGGCCATGTTATTTTAATCTATATTAAAATACTAGCAATTTGTTTTCTAAATTCATGTACTTGAAACCAGGTTCAGAGAATAATATTATGCAGGGATGCCGCTAGACTGGAAAAATCCTGGGTCTCTAGGACCCAGAACTTCTAAAATTCTGGGTCCCTTTTTTACAAAAGCGGGTCCCACTAATATGTCATATTTTTAGACGCAAAAATTGAACTTGTTCATATGCAAAAGAAAAATTAAATGCAATAATTATTGTTTTAATAATAATGTTTAAATAATTAAAGCCAATATTAATTTTTTAAACTATAAAGAGAAATTTACTTTAAAAAAAAATAATAAATGTGCAAGATACAAATTAAATTGTAAAATAATGCTTATTTGAGTGTAGAAGATAACAAGTATCGCTATTATTCGCATTGCTTTTAAAAAGGGCAAAACTGATTTATTGAAAAAGAGATTTTTCTTGAAAAAAAAAGAATATTTTGAGTAAAGGGGTACTGTAATTTTTGTTTAATGAATATGGGTGTTTTCAGAAATTACATTCTCTCAGAAAGACTTGGAGACAAAAATAGATTGTGAAGCAGGAAAATCTGTTCTTGGAGCAGCAAAAAAATAATTTGGAAGCAGGAATGTTAGCTTTTCGAACAGAAAAAATCTATCCTGGCATTAACTTTTTTTTGTGACCCTTTGACGAAAATTGCATTTTAAAGCGATCATTTGACGAAATTTGCCGTTTTTTCGCGATTTTTTGACGAAATTTGCCATTTTTTGCATTTTTTGATGAAAGTTACTGTTTTCTTAAGATTTTTTTGATGCAAATTGCCATTTTTCGTGAATTTTGTGACAAAATTTGCCGTTTTGCCGGGATTTTTTGGATGAATTTTGTGGTTTTTATACGATTTTCGACGAATTTTGCCGTTTTTTCGTGATTTTTTTGACGAAAGTTACTGTTTTAAGATTTTTATTGATGAAAATTGCGATTTTTTCGCGAATCTTGTGACAAAATTTGCTATTTTGTCGCGATTTTTGGACGAAATTTGTCGTTTTTTCGCGATTTTTTGAGGAAATCTGCCGTTTTTTCACGATTTTTTGAAGAAAGTTACTGTTTTATCAAGATTTCCTGATGAAAATTGCCATTTTTTGCGAATTTTCTGATAAAATTTGCCGTTTTGTCGCGTTTTTTGGACGAAATTTGTCGGGTTTTTTCGTGATTTTTGAGGAAATCTGTCGTTTTTTACGGATTTTGTAACAAAATTAGCCATTTTTTCGCGAATCTTTTGACGAAATGTGCCGGAAATTATTCGTTATTTCGCGATTTTTTAATGAAATTCACCTTTTTCGACAAAAATTACGCGTCCCGCGGGACGCGTAAGCTCTATTTTTTTGCGTCCCATCGCCGAATTTTTGCGTATTTTACGCGCTATAGCGCGTCCACGGCATCCCTGATTATGCGTTATTCAGAAATAAATAACGCAGTTAACATTTAAAAAACAAATTAGTAACGTAGTATACAAGTACAAGAATATATAAATTAAAGTATTTAAGAATAAATAACTTTATAAAGAGTCTGTTAATATAAAAAGTGGGATGACTAACAAATGAATTTTAGTAGCGTAATATGTAACAGCTATATATCATATCGTAATTTACGATTGTATAGCTTTGTAAAATAAAGTTTTACAGTTATGAAACAATGTCGTGAAAAATTAAAAACATCTGAAAAACTTTACGTACCTTTAATTTGTAAATTCCTAAAATTATAAGCTTCCGTCTGCTTCTTCAAATTCGCTCCAGCTTTTAAAATGGCGGAATAAACAACTATTGAAGAACGCTGATTGGTTGGGTCTAGTACTTTAAAGCCATGGTCTAGAGCACAAAGACCGTGCCTCGGAGACCTCGCAGACCCTCATAAACCAAGGACCGGGAGACCTCGCGGAGCTTGTAGACCTGATAATCCATAGTGTAGAATGATCAGTGAAAAAGCACCTGCCAACATCACAAAAATTTAAGGTTTCGAGCACAAAATAGAAACAGGAGAATCTATTAGGTTTAGATTCCCCGATTTCCCCTATAAATAGATTCCCCTATTTCCCTTTTCTGCCCCATACGGCCAAAACCATCCTCCGGACGTCCTATGCGGTCCTACACAGATCCGGGAGATCCTATAACCATCAAATCCTGTAAACATCAGATTAAGACGTCCGGAGGACACCAGAATCCGGATGAACCATCCACACATGCTTATCGTGGATGGTTGTTCCGGATTCTGGTGTCCTCCGGACGTCTTAATCAGACGTTTACAGGATTTGATGGTTACGTATCTTCGAAGCGGCGAAATTACCAGTGCGCATGCGCCAGAAATGTCAACTGTCGCGATGTTTATTAATGGATTCTTGGATCGAATTTCAATTAAAATTTTACTCTAAGGGATCTATCTGGATATATCTTTACTAAAGGTAAGTAAATTTTCAAATATTAACCTTTTTAGAATGAATTCTTGAGATTTGTACCAAAATATAAGGATTTTTTTTATAATCTAATACCGTGAGGCGGGCAGCATTCATAGAAAACACATAAAAAGTTATAGGCATTTTTCATGTAAATATTCGTAAGATAAAATGTGTTATAATCATAAAACAAACCTTTGTTCATTATATTTTACATAAATTAAAACCAATAGTGTTATTTTTAAAGATAGGTCATTTTGTGATTCACCAAAACATTACATTGTTTACATTTATTTAACATCTGTAAAAATCAAATTTTTTACAATCGCTGCTAAGTGTGTTAGTGAAGCTTCTCTTGAAAAAAATATTTTTTTAATAAAATATAGGAAAATCTATGTCTAAAGTTGAAGCCAAATATTTGCATCTGTTTAATAATAAATGGATACTTTTCTGGTAAGCCAGGTATCAGTGTTACACATATATGTATATATATACATATCTGTGTATAAATATAACTCTTGGCGCTTGGCCTAAAAAGTACAAATAAATGTTTTTGAATAATGTATTAATGTTGCTTTATTTGTTTGTTTAATTTATTTGAAGTATTCTTTCCTGTATTCATTTTCTGTCTGCAGTAAACATGATGCTTGGTAAAAGAATTTTTTCTAATTTTTGCTCCATCCCAATTATTTTGTTCTGCAAATGTACGTGATCTCTGAGTCAAAATTAGCCTTTTTTGCTAGTTTCAGCCTGGAGCAAACATTAATTTCGACACCCTGCCCCTCACATGCAATAAAAGTTATGGATCGTAGGTACATTATTAAAAAAAAAATCTTTAAAAAACAATTAATGATAATTAAAATGCTAGCAGGAAATATAGCGTTAAGAGTCTTCATTAGTCATGCAAAGAAACTGGATTATTTTATTTTATTTTTATTTATTTATTTATTTTTTATGCTTTAGAATAGTTCAGATTGAATTCCAACCAGGTTAGAATTTTCTTTTTCAAATTTTGGTTGTAGATTTATTTTTTAATAAAAAGTCACTTCTATTTTCACAAATTTGAAAAGAACAATCCCCAAGTTTTAACATTAGCTTGTGGGTTTCTTTAGTACTTGGTATATGTACGTGTATACACATATGCACACAATTTTGCATGAAAAGACAAAACCTTCGTTTGGTATTGGTGTCTCCCTTTGCCTTTCACTCTGGCTTCCGGGCAGTGTTCTCGCTGTCACTCGCCATTGCGCTAAATTGCAACCAAATTCTTCATTTGGCGAGTAAACAAGCGATTAGATTCGCCAAATTACTAGTACTTAGTTTTTGCTTTTTCTTTCTTTCCTTTTATTTATTTTTTATTTTATTTTATTTATTTATTTATTTATTGTTTTTTTTTTTGGCGTGTAAAAGTTTAATATTTTTAATTTTTTTAATATATTTATGTAACATATTTTTAATATTTGTAGCAAATAGTTGAAATTAGATTATTAACAATCGTTGTCACAGTTAATAAGAACTTAGGTTATTTTAGAAGATATTGAAAAAAACGGGTACATTAAAGGATTAAAGATTTTTTTTTTCCGCTACACAGCGAATCTATTTCGCTTGTACTTTTTTCATTTGGCAAGTGTTTTTTATTTTTTATTAGCCAAATTACTAACATTGGTGAAATGTCTGCGAGAACACTGCTTCCGGGGCACATGTCCCCCTTTACTTCCCTAGTTTCGGCACTGCATGATCTTAATACTAAAAATAAATAATACAATGTTTCAAACACATGGCATTCTTAGTGTGATTATTTTATTTAGAAACTTGCAAGAGTTTCTTTAAATACCGTATTTTCAGGTGTATAGTCCGCGGCTTATACAAGAAAAAAACCTCCCAAAAAGCTGCTGCGGCTTATACACGCTGCGGGTTATACAAAGTTGGTAGGGGGCTCAAATTCTGATTGTGCCCGAGTACAATTTTCTTTTCCTCCGAAAATCATTTTGAATTGTAAGAAAATGCGCTTTTAGAGCAAGAAAAACACAATTTTGAAGCAGGAAAATGAGTTTTTAGTACAAAAATGTTCACTTCTGGAATTAACTTTTTTTTGTGCTACTTTGACAAAATTTGCATTTTCTGCGATCTTTTGACAAAATCTGCCATTTTTTCGGGATATTTTGACGAATTTTGCATTTTTTTTTTTTTTTTTTTTTTTTTTTGCAAAATTTGCCGTTTTTGTGATTTTTATGACAGAATTTTCCGTTTTATTGCAATTTGTGGACGAAATTTGTCGTTTCGTGAACTTTTGGTGCAATTTTCCGTCTTTCGCGAATCATATTACAAAATTTTCCGTTTTATCATGATTATCGATGAAATATATCATTTTTTCACGATCTTTTGAGGATATCTGCCACTTTTTCAGGATCTTGTACAAAATTAGCCATTTTTTTGCCAATCTTGCCGAAAATTAGTCGTTATTTTGCGATTTTTTAACGAAACTTGCCGTTTTTTCGCGATTTGTTGATGTAATTTCGTGTCCCCTGGGACGCATAAGAACTATTTTTTTGCGTTCCATCGCCGATTTTTTGCGCTATAGCACGTTCGTATTATTGCTGAAGAGCTGCATTTTTTTCAAATGTGGGGCAAGAAGGGAGCTATTTTTTTAATGTACAACCAGAGGGGCACTAGTTTTTGGATGAGGGGCAAGAGGGGCGCTAATTTTTAAACTAAAGGGCAGGAGGGGCAGAGTGCCCCCCTGAAACCCTCTGGGGGAAACTCTGCTATACTAAGTGATAGGCAAGTAAATATTCCTATATTTAGTATATTCATACTTAAACAGAAATTCCTTACTGTTGCAAATTTGACTTAAATGAAATTTAAAGCCACTTTTTTGTTTCTAAACTTTGTACATTGCTTAATAAAGATTAAATTTTATTTTTCTAAAAACTAATTGCTTATCTGTGATTTATAAAGCTAAATATATTAAAAAATTTTAATATGTGTGTTTATATTTTCAATTTATTTAAAAATAATTTTAAAAACCTGATTTAAATCAATGACTTAAAAAATCCATTGATTTTAATCATGATTAAAACCAATTATGTTGATTTAAATCAACAAACTCTATGGAATAATGGAGAAGGTACCTTAATTTCTTTGAATTTACTTAGGTCAAATGTAAAAATAATAGAAGCTCTTCTTGATGCCTCATTTTTTTTTTTTTTATTGTAAAGCATTTAAGTTAAATAATTCTGAATATTTCTTACTTTCTTGGCCACAATGTCTTGAAGGTATTTTCGAAACTCAGATGAAAATAATATTTATTTTATGAAGTAATATTTATAAATACTGACATTTATTGGTTTTGTTTTAATGCAAAAGATATTCAGCTGTATAGATGTAAAGTAAAACTGCAAAAAATTCGAAGGCCTATCGTTGTAACATTGCTTATTTGCTCCATCCAAATATTTTATGATGTTTGTTGATGCTTAAGACTGTTTGTTCTCAACAAGCACAAAATTTTGTGCACATTTACAAATTCATTTTTCAACAGAAAAATATAAAATTGAAATACCTGATTATGGGAGCAATTTAGAATTGAAATGTGTTTTCTATTTTTTGATCAATAAATTATTTTTTGGTTTATAAGCATTTTTGATCATGTGGCATGGTATTTTTCTGCTTTCGTCGAGAAATTCAATTCAAAATAATTTTCATAGTATTTCTTCAAACATCTATTGCATTGTCAAAATTATTATGTCATATGACTGTCATAATGAAATTTGTTGCAACAGTATAAAAGTATAAAATAGAGCCCCTTTTCATATTAATGAATAAAAATTCAAAGCCTGTGTGATGACAGGCATACAAATAAACTATTTTCAATCAAAATTGGAAAAAAAAAAGAAAGAAAGAAAGAAAGAAAACAAAATATACATCCTCTGGGAGACTAAGTGAAGCACAAGAAATTTGACTGTGTGATATATATCAATGCTATTTGAATTTTGCTATATATATTCACTTTTAAATATTTTTGCATATATTTATTTTGATTTATGTAGTGAGATTAGTTACTTTTATTCTAGCCATGTGCAAATTTTGCTCACAGCATTCTTTCTTGCCTTTTATTTTTCACATATTGGTATTTATGTAAAAGAATGTAAGTGTTATGTATTTTATACGAAATAAGTGAATGGCCATGGTTCTTGCTATCACTCGCCATTGTGCCAAATTGCGACTAAATTCTTCATTTGGCGAGTAAACAAGCGCTTAGATTTGCAAATTCGTAGTACTCAATTTTTGTTTTTTCTTTCTTTTCTTTTTCATTTTTCATACACATGCCTATACAAATATTTTTAATATATTTGTATCAAATACTTGAAATTAGATTAATAACAATCCTTGTCGCAGTTATAAAAACTTAGGATATTTTAGAACGTATTGAAAAAAGGGAATACATTAAAGATAATTTTTTTTTTTTTAGCGCTACACGGTAAATCTATTTTGCTAATACTTTTTTCATTTGGCGGATGTTTTTTATTTCTAATTAGCCAAATTATTAACGTTGGTCAAATGTCAGCGAGAACACTGTGAATGGCTATATTTAAAATAAATGAAATCAGAATATTTGGCAATTTATCATCTGTGTCTGACTACCATAAAACTACTAAAGATTGTTAAAAAATTATTAAATTTTGCATTTTCTTTTACTCAAAAATTGAAACTTTCCTTATTTCCTTTTATACATTTTTTTAAAAAACTTTTGCAGTCATAATGATATTTACTCTGAATTTTAATTAGGTTTATTTATTTTTTATTTTATTTATTTATTATTGTTATTATTAATATTTTTTTTCAGGTGCTGTCAAGGAAAAAAAGTACATATCGGGGGAGCATATTGAAGAAGTATTAAAGACATAATTATGCCATGTAAAAGAATGCAAATGTTATGTAAAAAAAAAAAAAAAAAAAAATCTGAAAATGTAAATTAAAGTTTATCAAATAATAAATGTATTTATTGTTGTTATTTTATTTTGATGTTTTTCCCCTTAACATCGGTTCCAAATGCATATGTTTTAGAAATTGAATTTTTTAAAACTCTAAATTGATGCATTTTATAGCAACGAGTAAAGTATTTGTGTTATTATTTAGAAATATTACATTCATATTGGAATAAAAGATGTAAATAGATTTAGTTGCAATTTTGTTATGGATTTAAAAAAAAAAAAAAAAAAAAAAAAAAAAAAAACATTTGGCATATTAAAAAAGGATTTTACTATATGTTTCATGTGCTTAATATCAAACTTTTCATACATTTACTATAAAAATTAAAGAATTCAATGGAATCGCATACATAGAAAAACTAAATTGAATAAATATATAACTTAATTTAAACAAAAACTTATTGCAATCTAAAATACAACTATGAAGAACAAAACAAGTTGTCAGGTAAGAAGTGTTAAATATCATGAAATCTGATAGAGTAAATATTATCAAATTCTTATGATCCTGTGTTTTTATAATTGAAGCTATTAAAATTTAAAGAGAAGGGAAAATGTTCTTAAATCTATCTAAAAATACAAGTTTGTTTAACGAACTTTAATAATTCATTGTGTAATTGCTTTTGTATTTAACCTTCCGTCTACCAGACAAAACACCCATTTATCTACGGCAACACCTAATTTTAATTCCAAACTTGCAAACGGCACCAGTAATATTTTAATATAATTTTGCTTTTACAATGAAAGCTTAAATTAAGGAATTTGTAATATCTAGACAAGTCCTTTATAAATTCCGGTGTCAATCGACAATTTCTCATTTTACCATTGACACCAGAAATATTGCAGTCGGGTCCGATGGACCCGTCTGGTAGACGGAAGGTTAAGAGATATCATGAATTTTTTTTAATTTTCCTATCATGTATATTAAAAATTCCAAAATTTATGCTATCTTAGTGGCAATTGATCATCATAAGTTTCTTAAAGTATTAAGTTAAAAATTTTGGTTTAAGGTAAATAATATAAATAATTGATTGACAGAAATTTTTAGTAGCAAATAATCAGCAAAATGGTTACCTACATATTCTTTTTAAATGTATTTCTCAGAATTTCAATTTATACAAGTGTAAGTAAAAAAAAAAAAATACAAAGAATATTTGTTATTTGTGAATGAAGTATTTTCTTTCTGAGTTTTCATTTTTTAAGAGATATAGTAAGAAATTACTTTTACTTTTTTTTTTTTAATCTCTTTCATTTTTATAACATGTCTAATCAAGAAAAGAGAGAGAGAATTAATAAAATTATGGAAAATAAGTTTAAAAAAAAATCCAATAATTAATTTTAGAATTTTGTTAATATTTGATTTTAGTGCATACTCAATTTTTTCTTTTTAAGTAAAAACTTCTTGCATATTCACAATTTCATTTTTGAAATGAAATACAAAAATTTTCACCTTTTACATTGTGTATTTATATAGAAAAAAAGAATGTTGAAATCTGAAATGTGTATGATATTAACCGAAAAGTATAAAGTAAATTCAGTATGTTATATCAGATAATCAACAAAGAGTCCTACCCAGTTATATCTCATTCATTATATACTACTTATTAGATTATAAGTAGTATTAAAGGATGTTTGAGAGCAGAAATAATATATTTCACTTGAATTAGATTAGTATTTTTCTAGAGTTCATTTTTAATGCTTATTTTAAAATTAATATTTTTATTGTAATTTATTCATAAAGAATTATTATATGTTTGCGATAAACAACAGCAAACAATTATATAAAAAGAAATCTATTAAAAAACGTTTTAATAAAAAAAATAATAAGAAGGATTTATAATTAAATAGAGGGGAAGTGCTGTTGTCCCATCTGTTCTTTCCAAATGGTGCTCCGATTTTTATTGATTTTATCTTGCACATTGGTGTTCTATTTACACATTGGTTATCTAAGAAGTTCTATTAAAAATATATATATATATATTCTGGGTATTGTCCCGGCTACCAATTTTTTTTAATTAAAATGTTGCATTATACCCTTCCTCCTGTGCAAGATAAAATAAAAATCATAAAATCATGTAGAAATGAAGCCTGGAGCAATTTGCATCTTCCTCATCTTTTTTTTTTTTTTTTTTTTAAATCCTTATCTTATTTATTATTATATTCCTTTCTTAATGATTATATTTGCTGTTGTTTTTAGTAAACATAACTCCTAATGAATAAATCACAATAAAAATATTCATTTAAAAGTAAGCATTCAAAATGAATGCTAGAAAATTACTAATCTCTTTCAATGTTTTGCATCATTTTATGCCGGAGAAGCAGAGGATACACAATTCTATTCATTTTACCTAGTCCTATGAGCGTCCTACCGCATCCTATAAACGTCGAAAAATGACGTCCGGAGGACGGGAGTAGGTGTCGCTTTTTGCTCTCCTCCGGACGTCCGCCGGATAACTATCGGATATTATAGGATGTCCGCCGGACGGGGCTATATCCTGAATAAGACGCTTATCGTAAGTCCGCAGGACGAGTTTGTGCCGTATGGGGCTCTTCTATAAAATAAAGGGTTTTTCTTGTTCTCGACACCTTATCCCATACGGCCAAAACCATCCTCCGGACGTCCTACGCGGTCCTACACAGATCCGGGAGATCCTATAATCATCAAATCCTGTAAACAGCAGATTAAGACGTCCGGAGGACACCAGAATCCGGAAGAAGTAATCCTATAACCATCGAATCCTGTAAACGTCAGATTAAGACGTCCGGAGGACACCAGAATCCGGATGAGCAATCCACGATGAGCAGTACAGTATCTTCGGAACAGCGAAATTACCAATGCGCATGCGTCATAAATGTCAACATTCGCGATGTTGTATTAATGGATTATTGGATGGAATTTCAAATAAAATTTTACTCTAAAGGATCTGAATATGTCTATACTAAAGGTAAGTAAACTTTCAAATATTAACCTTTTAGAATGAATTCTTGAGATTTGTACCAAAATATAACGATTTTTTTATAATCTAATACCATGAAACAGACAACTTTCATATAAAACATATAAACAGTTATAGCAATTTTTCATGTAAATATTCGTAATAATAATGCGGTATAATCCTAAAACAAACCTTCATTTATTATATTTTTAAAGAAATTATAAGAAATAGTATTATTTTTAAAGGTAGATCAATATGTGTCTGACCAAAACATTATTTACGATCGATTGTTTGGACACTAATGTATTAGTTTAAAAATACATTAAGCATTCGTTTTGTTAAGGAGAAGCAAATAAAAATATTAAAAAGTCTTAAATTCAATTTTTAAATCAATTTAACCATTAAATTTATTTGTCTTTTAAAAATCTAATAAAAATATTCATAAAATATCTTTTTATTCCAGGAATAACTTGCTTATAAAATTAATTTTGTAAAATAAGGGTTTACAAATTTAATAATTCTACATGTGGCCCAATGGCAAAAGCTCCAATTGCTGGCTCTGTGTAACACTAGCAGTTTCAATTTATCTTTATTTATACATAATCGTTTTTAAATTGCTTTTTTTTTTGGAGGGGGGAGGGAAGGCAGGAGATATTCAGTGAAATACATACCCCTGAAAAAAAAGATAAAATACACTGTTATAACTGTTCATTTAAAAAACATGTTGCAGTTGCTTTTTTTTTTATGTATTTAAAAACGTTTGCATTTTCTAAGAAAAGATTTTTAGACTAGCCTATTTCATCCGCATATTTTCCGTTTTAGATGACAGTAACCTTGACTATGTTCTTTCTAAATCATTTTTTAAAAATGCAGAGCCCTGCCTTTATTTTAATAGAGTGAGTTGTACCCCTGTTTGCTTCTAAATATTTCATAAAACTCTTCAACAAATCGCAATATTTCAAAATTTGTATGCCTTAGAGCTTGCAAAAAATTATAGAACTTATTTCTTTAGAAAAACAGGTTATTCAGTCATTGTAATCCAATTGCATTTTGTCAATTTTTAATCCATAAAATCATTTAATGTTTATCTTTCTATATTTACCATGCGTAAAAATCACATTTTTTACAATCGCTGCTAAGTGTGTTAGTGAAGCTTCTCTTGAAAGAAATAATTCTTCAATAAAATATAGGAAACAATATCTAAAGTTGAAGCATAATATTGCTGCAAATATTTGCATCTGTTTAATAATAAATGCAGTTGGTGCAGCCAAAGGGGTGGTTTTGGGGTTAAAACTCCTCCCAGAGCTAAGAAAGATCGCTATAATTGCTGCTTATATGAATCAAAACCAAACTTAATATTTAAATGTTTCGGCACATTTTGGAATCTGCCACTTTATTGATTCAGATTTTATTTAATAAAATGATTCAATTAATTGGCGAAAATTATAGTTAAAACTGTGAAAGTGCATATTACATGAATCAGTTAAGTAAAAATTGGTTATTTGAACTAAGTCGCTTTTCTTAGACGCATTATGCTAAAAAAAATTATGGTTTCCTGCCACACAGATGCTCTTTCAGTTTAAGTATTATACAGTGAATATTCTAATTAGTAGATACTGATTCTATTAACCGGCTATTCAAATAATTGGCAATCACCTTTATCAGAAACTCAAAACCCCTCCCTAGAGCCGAATTCTGACTGTGCCACTGAATAAATGCATACTTTTCAGTTAAGCCGGGTACCAGTGTTACACATATATGTATATACAATGTGTGTGTAAATATAACTCTGATGCTTGGCCTAAAAACAGGATTCATACTCATCAGGAGAATATAGGATTCCTGGGAAAATCAGGAGATGAATTTTAGGTTGTAAAAATCAGTGGGATCTCAGGGGATAATACAAAAAAATTCCCAAACCTGGGAAATTTTGCCAAAATGACAGTCTTTTCTGGGAAATTGGGGGCAATTGTTACTGTTCACATGCTTTAATATCATATCATATGTAATATTGAAATATTGTTAATTGTTGATACGGAAAAATTGTACATCCCGAAAAATACATCATTGGATTCTCAGGGGATTTTTTCTTGGAAGATGAGTATGAATCCTGAAAAAGTACAAATAAATGTATTTGAATCATGCATTAATGTTGCTTTATTTGTTTGCTTAATCTATTTAAAGTATTCTTTCAGCCTTCCATTCCATGTATTTTGTTAGTTTTGCAAATGTATGTGATCTCAGGGTCAAAACTAACCTTTTTTGCTCGTTTCGGCCTGGAGCAAACTTTAATTTTGACACCCTGCCCCTCACACCCAATTAAAGTTATCAATCATAGGCACACTATTCAAAAAAAAAAAAAAAAATCTTTAAAAAACAATTAATAAAAATTAAAATGCTAGCAAGAAATATGTAAACAATGCTCACAAAGTATTAAGATTAGCTTGAGCGTTAAGAGTCTTCATTAGTCATGCGAAGAAACTGGACAACAAATGTTAGGCCTATGAGAACATTCTTTTTAGAATTTCTGTTTTGCATATCAGTAGTTTTAAATGTTTTTTATTGCTTTAGAATAGTTGAAATGGAATTCTAACCAGGTTAGTGTTTTCTTTTTCAAATTTTGGTTGCAGATTTATTTTTTAATAAAGCCACTTCTATTTTCACAAATTTAAAAAGAACAATCCCAAAGTTTTAACATTATCATGTGGGTTTCTTTTGTACTCGATATATACGTACATGTATATATATCTACATATATTTTTGTATGAAAAGACAAAATCTTCATTCGGTTCTCTCTTTGCCTTTCGCTCTGACTTCCGAGACATATGTCCTCTCTTTACTTCCCTAGTTTCGGCACTGCATGATCTTAAAACAAACAAAAAAAAAATAATTCAATGTTTCAAAGACATGGCATTTTTATTGTGATTATTTTGTTTAGAAACTTGCAGGAGTTTCTTTAAATACTGTACTAAATAATAGGCAAGTAAATATTCCTATATTTAGTATATTCGTGCTTAAATAGAAATTCCTTACTTTTGCAAATTTGACTTAAGGGTGTATTTTGATTCAAACTGCTTTTTTTCCGATTTGTTTTGAATTCACTTTTGCTCTCAAATGCACCAAACTCACAGATTCTCTTATTTAGACACTACTCAAGGTGCTGTGATTGTCGATTCTTTGATAAGTGCACAAAATATTTTTTAAAAAAAGCAATCAAAAACGGCAATTTGAACCAATTTTTCCGTAGTGGGAGATCTGGGAGCTGGGAGTGAAAAAAAGGGTCTTCCTGAAAAGTTAATTGCTCATAAATCAAATTCTAATTTATTGAGCGTAAAAAGACATCACAAGGCACCTTATACGTCTCTTCGAAAATCCCCTCAACAAATTTCATGTTTCTACTTTAAAAAAATGCGTCTGAAATTGTATCGGAAAATTTCGAGCTGCTGAAGGTGGAAAAGCGTTTTTTGGAATACACCCTTAAATGAAATTTAAAGCCAGTTTTTTTTTTTTTTTTCTAAACTTTGTACATTATTACTTAATAAAGATTAAATATTGTTTTTCTAAAAACTAATTGCTTATCTGTGTTATAAAAAACTAAATATATTAAAAAGCTTTAATGTGTTTGTTTATATTTTCAATTTATTTAAAAATGATTTTTAAAAATCTGATTTAAATCAATGACTTAAAAAAATCCATTGATTTAAATCATGATTAAAACCAATTATGTTGATTTAAAGCAACAAACCCTGTGGAATAATGGAGAAAGTACCTTAATTTCTTTGAATTTACTTAGGTCAAATGTAAAAATAATGGAAGCTCTTCTTGATGCCACATGTGATCATTTATATTAAATTTTATTTAATTGATTTATGTAGCTTCAATTATTTTATTTATTATTTTTTAGGCACAAATTGTAGAATCCGTAAAGTCCCAGCATGGATAAATGAAAGTATATATGGATAAATCCTGCAACTATCCAGCAGTCAAAGCTCAGTTCTAAATACAATTTTGAAATTGGTAAGTTTTCTTTAAATATTTCTAAATAAGACATCATAATAAAATAATAAATTCTTACTAAAGCTATGCATATGTGTATCTTCCTGTTATATATTCTTTAATCATATTTAATTTATATTAATTCATACATTCTTTAAAGTATCCAAGTAAGGATAATTAAAGGCAAGTCCATGAGTTTTCTGTCATAGAAATAAATGGAACTTCTTGTTTTAAAAATGAAAATACATGTGCAAAATTATTACAATAATGGCAATTACACTTCTAATTTTCAATTGATTATTAGATTACTTGAATTAATAATCAGATGCAAGTAAAATTAAAAAATAGAATTTAAAGGAATATAATTTATAGGAATCCTTTGGGTACAAAAATTTTTCTGTTTCTTCTGCATAAAAATTGAAAACATCTAAAGTACAACTAAATATGTTTCCATTTCAAAAACTAGATGTTGTCATCAAATTATACAATTGTTTCAAGCAATGCATTTGTCAAATTGGCCACATATGACACTTTTTTCTGCAAAGATTCCATTATCAGCGTATTAGAAATAGAATTCTTGGTAACTGGTTTTATGTATAACTGGTTTCCGGATAAATGGTTCCATACTGTATATATTATGCTTTCAGTCGTAGTGTCAGTTTGGAAACTGATTCCAGACAAACAATTGCTATGTTGTATTTTCAGTTTTGTTTGTATATTATAGCTATATCTTAAAATTAAGTGTTTTAATATTTTATACGTGGTGGTAACATTTTCTGTGATTTATATTTATCCTCTTCAGACCTGAGCATAAAATAATTCTACAAATATACATTTATTGCTTTTGCATAATCGAAATGACACTATAGATGCCAGAAAGAGTCATTTTTGTGAAATCAGTACTTTAGGGGACTAGTAATTTAGATTTACAAATATGGATATAAAAGTACTAATCCCCTTAAAACATCAGTTTAACTATCAGCAACATAAATTGATGCAATAACAAAATTAAGGTCTTTAAACAAGTAAATATTCAGCAAATCCTCAATTTTTTTAATTGTAAAGCATTTAAGTTAAATAATCCTGAATATTTCTTACTTTCTTGGTCACAATGTCTTGAAGGTATTTTCGAAACTCGGATGAAAATAATATTTATTTTATGAAGCAATATTCATCAGTGCTGACATTTATTGGTTTTGTTTTAATGCAAAAAATAATTAGCTGTATAGATGTAAAGTAAAAATGCAAAAAATTTGAACAGTTTAGTTTTATGATGAAAAAAATGGAGGTACACATTTGTGTATCTCAGGTCTGAAGAGGTTAAGAAAAATTGAAACACATCAAATGTTGTTTGAAGTTAATTTCTAACCAAAATATTTATACTGACATTAGACTAAAAGAGTCTTTTATAAAGAGGAGGGAGAGAAAAGATAATATAATTATTACCAATTTTTATAAAATGAAAGATTTACAAATAATATGTACAATAATGTATTCCTTTAAAATTGTGTCATTTATGAACAGTGACACCTCGATTATCCGAGCAATTTAGGACTGCCAATACCTCAGATATTAGAAATCTTGTTTAATAGAAATTTTGCATTATTTAACATCTTGTAGAATAACAAATGAAAGAACATTTTTTAATGAATAACAGTAAATATATATAAAATTATGTTTCACAGCTCAACAAATTTAAAAAGGAAATCAATTACTTGCAATAAATTAATGGCAAATTGAAAAAAAAGTTAACTATACTTATGCTAAACATTAAAAGATGCATTTTCAAAAATGAGACAAAAATCTTAATATGTATCCATACTAGGGATGCACCGAATATTCGGTATCTATTCGGTCAATTCGGCCATGTTACCGAATATTTGGTTAGGCCGAATATGAAACTTCGGCCTGCCGAATATTCGGTATGGCCGGATATCAAAGTATTCGGCCGAATCCGAATTCCTAACTTATAACAATTATTATTATTAAACAACTTATAATTTGAAACAATATAAAAAATTATTGAAAGTAAAAATCAAAATTAAAACAAAAGGATAGTACAAAACAGTCCTTTTAACTTTACTGTGCCAAAACTATTATGTCTGTACTGTTTATTATGTCATATAATGTTGAAATTATTATGTCATATGATTGGTCATAATGAAATTTGTTGCAAGAGTATAAAATAGAGCCCCTTTTCATACATAATGAATAAAAATTCGAAGCCTGTGTGATGACAGGCATACAAATAAACTATTTTCAATTAAAAAAAAAAAAAATTGGAAAGAAAACAAAATGTACGTCCTCTGGGAGACTAAGTGAAGCACAAGAAATTTGATTGTGTGATATATATCAGTGCTATTTGAATTTTGCTATTTATATTCACTTTTAAATATTTTTGCATATATTTATTTTGATTTATGTAGTGAGATTAGTTACTTTTATTCTAGCCATGTGCAAATTTTGCTCACAGCATTCTTTCTTGCCTTTTATTTTTCACATATTGGTATTTATGTAAAAGAATGTAAGTGTTATGTATTTTATACGAAATAAGAGAATGGCCATGGTTCTCGCTATCACTCACCATTATGCCAAATTGCAACTAAATTCTTCATTTGGCGCATAAACAAGCACTTAGATTTGTCAAATTCGTAGTACTCAATTTTTGCCTTTTCTTTCTTTTCTTTTTCATTTTTCATACACATGCATATACAAATATTTTTAATATATTTGTATCGAATACTCGAAATTTGATTAATAACAATCATTGTCGCAGTTATAACAAAATTAGGATATTTTAGAACTTATTGAAAAAAGGGAATACATTAAAGATAAATTTTTTTTTACCGCTATACGGTGAATCTATTTTGCTAATACTTTTTTCATTTGGCGAATGTTTTTTATTTCTAATTAGCCGAATTATTAACGTTGGTCAAATGTCAGCGAGAACATTGTGAATGGCTATATTTAAAATAAAGGAAATCAGAATGGGCTGGTTATCAGAATATTTGGCAATTTATCATCTGTGTCTGACTACCATAAAACTACTAAAGATTGTTAAAAAATTATTAAATTTTGCATTTTCTTTTACTCAAAAATTGAAACTTTCCTTATTTCCTTTTATACATTTTTTTTAAACTTTTGCAGTCATAATGATATTTTACTCTGAATTTTAATTAGGTTTATTTATTTTTTATTTTATTTATTATTATTATTATTATTTTCAGGTGCTGTCAAGGAAAAAAGTACATATCAGGGGAGCATATTGAAGAAGTATTAAAGACATAATTATGCCATGTAAAAGAATGCAAATGTTATGTAAAAAAAAAAAAAAAAAAAAAAAAAAAAAAAAAATCCGAAAATGTAAATTAAAGTTTATCAATAATAAATGTATTTATTGTTGTTATTTTATTTTGATGTTTTCTCCCTTAACATTGTTTCCAAATGCACATTTTTTAGAAATTGAATTTTTTTAAACTTTAAATTGATGCATTTTATAGCAATGGGTAATGTATTTGTGTTATTATTTAGAAATATTACATCCATATTGGAATAAAAGATGTAAATAGATTTAGTTGCAGTTTTGTTATGAATTTTGAAAAAAAAAAAAAAAGAAAAAACATTATTGGCAAATTAAAAAAGGATTTTACTATATGTTTCATGTGCTTAATATCAAACTTTTCCTACATTTACTATAAAAATTAAAGAATTCAATGGAATTGCATACATAGAAAAACTAAATTGAATAAATATGTAACTTAATTGAAACAAAAACTTATTGCAATCTAAAATACAACTATGAAGAACAAAACAAGTTGTCAGGTAAGAAGTGTTAAATATCATGAAATCTGATAGAGTAAGTATTATCAAATTCTTATGATCCTGTGTTTTTTATAATTGAAGCTATTAAAATTTAAAGAGAAGGGAAAATGTTCTTAAATCTATCTAAAAATACAAGTATGTTTAACGAACTTTAATAATTGATTGTGTAATTGCTTTTGTATTTAAGAAATGATATCATGATTTTTTTTTTTTTTCCTATCATGTATATTAAAAATTCCAAAATTTATGCTATCTTAGTGGCAATTGATCATCATAAGTTTCTTAAAGTATTAAGTTAAAGATTTTGGTTTAAGGTAAATAATATAAATAATTGATTGACAGAAATTTTTAGTAGCAAATATTCAGCAAAATGGTTACCTACATATATTTTTTTAAATGTATTTCTCAGAATTTCAATTTATAGAAGTGTAAGTAAGTTAAAAAAAATACAAAGAATATTTGTTATTTGTGAATGAAGTATTTTCTTTCTGAGTTTTCATTTTTTTAGGCATATAGTAAGAAATTACTTTTACCTTTTTTTTTTTTTTTTTTTTTTTTTTTTTATCTCTTTCATTTTTATAACATGCCTAATCAAGAAAAGAGAGAGAGAGAGAATTAATAAAATTACGGAAAATAAGTAAAAAAAAAAAAAAAAAAAAAAAAAAAAAAAAAAAAAAAAAAATCCAATAATTTTAGAATTTTGTTAATATTTGATTTAGTGCATACTCAATTTTTTCTTTTTAAGTAAAAACTTCTTGCATATTCACAATCTCATTTTTGAAATGAAATACAAAAATTTTCACATTGTACATTGTGTATTTACATAGAAAAAAAGAATATTGAAATCTGAAATGTGTATGATATTAACCGAAAAGTATAAAGTAAATTCAATATGTTATATCAGATAATCAACAAAGAATCCTACCCAGTTATATCTCATTCATTATATACTACTTATTAGTTTTTATTAAAGGATGTTTGAGAACAGAAATAATATATTTCACTTGAAATAGATTAGTATTTTTCTAGAGTTCATTTTTAATGCTTATTTTAAAATTAATATTTTTATTGTAACTTATTCATAAAGAATTATTATATGTTTGTGAAAAACAACAGCAAACAATTATATAAAAAGAAATCTAATAAAAAATGTTTTAATAAAAAAAAAAGAATGATTTATAATTAAATAGAGGGGAAGCGCTGTTGCCCCATCTGTTCTTTCCAAAAGGTGCTCTGATTTTAATTAATTTTTTCTTGCACAGTGGTGTTCTATTTACACATTGGCTATCTAAACATTTCTATTTAAAAAAAGCCATTATCTGGGTAATTGTCCAGGCTACCAGTATCTTTTAATTAATATGTTGCATTATACCCTCCTTCCTGTATGAGATAAAATAAATAAAAATCAGAAAATCATGCAGAAATGAAACGTGGAGCAATTTGCATCTTCATCCTCTTTTTTTTTTTCTTTTTAAATCTTTATCTTATTATTTTATTATTATATTCTTTTCTTAATGGTTATATTTGCTGTTGTTTTTACCAAACATAACTCCTAATGAATAAATCACAATCAAAATATTAATTTAAAAGTAAGCATTCAAAATGAATGCTAGAAAATTACTAATCTCCTTCAATTTTATGCCGGACAAGCAGAGGGTGCATAATTCTATTCATTTTACCTAGTCCTATGAGCGTCCTACCGCATCCTATAAACGTCGAAAAATGACGTCCGGAGGACGGGAGTAGGTGCGCTTTTTGCTCTCCTCCGGACGTCCGCCGGATAACTATCGGATATTATAAGATGTCCGCCGGACGGGGCTATATCCTGAATAAGACGCTTATCGTAAGTCCGCAGGACGAGTTTGTGCCGTATGGGATGTTTTTGTCCTGTCGGTTCTTGGACTACTGTAACACCCACACTGTAAAAAATATGACTATTTTGCTGCATCATCACTCCACCGCTTTTATAGAAAACGACTACTTCAGGCTATCATGGAGCATTCTCATTGGCCAAAAGAGTAATATTCTATAAGAGCGGGAAAGTGATGATGCAGCAAAATAGTCATATTTTTGGCAGTGCAGTTTGAGGTTCAGTGCTCATGAAAACAGTTCTCTGCTCCATGTTCATGATGCTCATCATTCGCATGCAACAAAGTATCACTTAAACTTTTATTTATCCACGATGAAACACACTCCATATTTTGTCTCCTCAGCGAGGGCTTTGAACAGAGCAAGTGGTGAACAACTAAACTCTAAGATCAGGAAATTTAAATATTTGTAAACAGTTTTTGCAGTGAGGTGTCATCCGGTCGATGAAATTTAATCCATTTAATTTGTTGTAATTTTTAACAAAATGCTAATAAATGGATTTGATGATGTTTTACACTTTGGAATGATATTGTCAATATCTGTACGTTGGGCTGTTTCGCGTTTTCCTTATTCTGGTAATATATGTAATTGATGTTAATCTGTAATTGGATTTAGTTTTTCTTTTTGTGCTGATCATGTTAATTCTTTTATTTCAATATTAAATAAAATAGTTTATTATAGATCAATTCCTTATGATGAATCCTCTTTTATTATTATTGCGTTCATCCTTTAAAATTATTTTTAAAGATTTCTTAAGACGAAATTAATAGGTATTTTTAACTGGCACTTTAACATTTGTTATTCCTGTTTGCCTTGCACAGTATTTCTTTCCTGTATTTAATCATCTAAATGTAGTTTATAAAGTAAGCATTAAATTATTTATTGCTTTTAAAATTTGCTTTTTGCCTAAAAATGATACATGTCGAAATTTCTATTAAGTGAAATTTCATTGTCATATTGTATATTAGAATGTATTATTATCTAAAAAGATGTCATAAAATGTCCTTCTATTACCACTTTGAAAAAAATTATTCAGAAGGGGATAGTAAATAACGATAAGTTGTGTATTTTTAAAGCTGCACTTGTTTATTATTTTATGAATTAAATATATATATATAAAAAAAAAAGATTTATTAATTTCACATGATTTTTTTAAAATTTTATTTTAAAGAGAAAAAAAATTAAAATGTACTATATACCAAGTTTTTAAATAAAAAGCAACTTTTCCAAATATTGTACATTACTAAATTTATCATTTAACAAAATCAATACTTATTTCGGTACTTATGTATTAATGCCACCGCAGCAGAAGTTTTGCTAATGCGTCAATAAAGAGCGACACGTAGGTATCTTTTGGATTCTGTGTTGCCTTGTTGTTTGCTGATTTTTGACGCCATTTTTTAGTGCGTTAGTGCTTTTTTTTTTGCTCATTTTTTGATGCCATTATTTTTGTGTGCATGCGAACAAGATTGCTCTTTATTGGCGCATTAGTGCAACTTCTGCTGCGGTGGCATTAATACGTAAGTACCCTTATTTCTTTTAAAATGCGTTTTGACTACTGATTGTCGAAATTTATTTTGACCAAATCATTTGAAACTGGGTTTTTCTACAGTTAAAATCACACCTGGCTAAATCAATTTAAGCTTGTTATCTGAAATTAATACAAAACTGACTGCAAAAGTAATATAAGCCTGATTGCTCCACATTTCAGAAGCAAGCTAGCCACTTTTTCTCAGTATTATTTTTGGAAAAGAGTTGTGTAAAGTTTAGTAAAATTAAATATATACCATTAATCTGTCCTATCCAATCAAACAACCTCCCCTAACTCTATAAAAATATTAAAAAAAAAAAAAAAAAAAAATCCCTAGAAATCGCCCCCCTCTTCCACCTTTGAGATCTCTGAAAAAACATCTGCAAAATACATCTCAGAACTGCAAAAAAAAAAAAAAAAAAAAAAAAAAAAAGAAATTTTATCTAATGATCGCTGAAAAAATTTGAATTTCATCAAAGAACAAGCGGGGGGGATGCTTATTTCTTAAAATGATCGGCAAAAGTTCATGAATTTCATCGAAAGATCGACAAAAAATTGGAAATTTCATCAAAAGATCATAGGAAAAAACACAAAATATGTCATCTCTAAAAAAAAATACTACCAGAGGATCGCTGATAAATCATGAATCTCTTGGAAGATAGCCCAAAAACGCACTTTTGTCAATAGATTGCTGGAAAAAAATTTGATTATAATACCAGATTCACAAAGAAAAGGTTTGTCAAAAGGTTTAGATAAAAAATGCGAATGTGATCAAAAGATTATGGTAAAAATGCAAATTAAGTGAAATGATCACAGAAAAATGCAAATTTGTTCAAAAGATCATGAAAAAATGTGAATTTCATCAAAAGATTGCAAAAAAAGGTTAACTCCATTAAAAAATCTAAAAAAAAATGAATTTTGCAATTAAAAAAAATTGCTAATTTTGTTTAAAAAAATAACCGAAAAAACACAAATTTCATTAAAGAATCTCAAAAAATGACTATTTCATCAAAGAATCGTGAAAGAAATGTGTGGAAAAATGTAAATCTCATAAAAAGATTGCAGTAAAAATGTAATTTTCGTTAACAAATCACAAAAACAAAAAAAAAATCAAATTTTGTCAAAAATTGATCAAAAAAACCCCACAAATTTTGTCAAAAATTGTGAAAAATTCTGTAAATTTCATCAAATATCCCCCCCCCCCCAAAAAAAAAAAAAAAAATCAAAACAAATGTTTTGAAAAAATAGCAATTGAAACAATGCAAATTTCGTTGAAGAATTGCAAGAAAAAAAAAAATTTCATCAAAAGATCATGAAAGAAATGTGTGGAAAATGTAAATTTCATCAAAAGATTGCAGAAAAAATGTAATTCTCATTAAAAATTCACACACACAAAAAAAAAAAATTGCAAATTTTGTCAAATATTGATTTAAAAAAACCCACAAATTTTGTCAAGCATCACGAAAAACTCTGCTAATTTCATAAAATAACACGATAAAACACTGCAAATATCCCAGGGAAAAAAAAAAAAAAATTGCAAATTTTGTGAAAACACAGAATAATCCCATGTAAGCACCCCTCTAATTTTTTTTTTTTTGGGGGGGGGGGGGAGGGTTAACGTTATTTTATGTAATCAAATCATTTAAAAACTGAACTGGATGATTTTTTTTCTCAAAACACATCGAAATACTTTATGTGCAAATGATAGTCAGTCTAAAACTCTGGGATAAACAAACTAGTATAGTGGTTACTTTCAAAATTAAAATCATTTTATCAGCATTCCAAAAAGAAAATCAGAGTTTCCCCCAGGTTTAAAAAGGGGCAGGGTGCTACTGTTCTGAAAAAGGCATCTTTTTACATTCTTCAGGGCACTTTTTTGATTTTTAAGGGCACTTTTATAAGTTGAATTCAGAATCTAACAATTCAAAAAATCGTGAAAAAAAAAAAAAGAAATTTGTCAAAAAATTGAGAAAAAAAAATTGAGCAAAAAGAAAAAAAAAAGATTTTGTTAAAATATCGCAAAAAAACCAGCAGATTTTGCTAAAAAATCATGAAAAAACGACGAATTTTGTGAAAGATTGTGAAACAATGGCAAAATTTGCTGAAAAAATCACAAAAAAAAAACAGCCGATTTTGTTAAAAGATTGTTAAGGGCTAAGCTTGATTTATTAAGAAAGACATTTTTTTTTTTTTAAATAAAGAATACTTTTGTTGAATAAAGGGTTCTGTTTGTTTCATAAAAGGGTGCTTTCAGAATTCATATTTAGAAAGTTTAGCACAGTCAAAAAAAGATTGTGAACAGGAAAGAGGGGGGGGGGAGGAGGAGGTTGCCACCAGGCCCGTAGCCAGGATTTTCTTTCGGGAGGGGCTCAATTTTGGAATTTTTTCTATTCCTACAAAAGTAATTTGAATAATATTCAGTAAAAAGTTTCAAATAATCTAGGCTTATCCTAATGTGTGTTTCTACATAGGATACTTGTTAACTATGTCAAATATTGTTACTTCATTTTTAATTTTTTCAATGTCTGTTGTAATTTTTAATTTTTAAGAGCACTTCCAGTTTCTAAACCGATTTGGGAACCAGAGAGTTTTTAGGAAAAATTTTCTGCAAAACTTAAAAAGCACAAACTAACAATGTTTGAGATGAGTCTCAAGTAGGGGAGAAGAGGGCACATTTGAACTGGGGGCATCTTTGAACACTAAATATTTTCCTTCAAATAAATTATTTTCTAAAAATGTCTATAGCAATACATTACTATTGCTTCAGTGCAATAAATATAAAAAGCTCATCCATTTTGTATGCACAATACTGTCTAAGCAAGATATATATTTTTCTCCCTCTTGAATCTAAACTTAAGAAAATAAAGTTGTAAGATTTTTGTTCAAAATTTTGTATCCCTAAAATTTTGATTTATTGTTCAACGCTCAAATAAAAATGTAATCTTTAGTTTATGTATGTAATCTTTTTTTTCAAATTCATCAGCCGAATTGAGTAAACCGTTGTAATGTTGAACTCCATGTGATGGGGCACCATTGAACATCCAAAACTATGAAGTAAAGAGTTGTTGATGCACCTAAATGTTATTATTTTTAGAATTTTTTCTATGTAAAAAGAGGTTAATTAAGAATATCAAAGAACATGAACTTATACTGTTAACAATCCTGCTTTACTTCAAACATGTATTACAATCTCTGGATGTATTAGCAATAGGAAGTTTCAAACCTAAATTGATGGTGGCATTCATTTATTTGATAATTGCAAAATCTGGATACACAATAATGATTCATGGTTTAGAAGGTTTGTCTAACAAAGCCTGTACTCTTTCCCAAACTACGGAATTACTAGTACTTTCGTACTAGATAAAACGGAATTTAAGCAAACTTTTTATGAAAAAGTCTGAATGAAGAATTTTAATTTTCCAGAAGCATCAGATATCATATTGGTGTATTACAAGGATATACTTTATATTATTAGGATCATACTTTATATTATTACGATATTTTTAAATGTTTTCTCAAACAAATGTAACTGGAGAGATATTCTGTGTTGTTTCAACAATGATTTTCGATATCAACTTTGATGGATTAAATTTTATCAGTATTACTTTATATTCCTGAAACCTATGCAGCGTTTTATGAAAACTCTCAATATTTTCATATTTTACTCATTTGTTCAAAGGTGTCCCTTACTTGTTCAAAAATATCCCTACATGGGACAGGTTTGAACAGAAATATTTCAGCTTTTTAAATCCTCACAATTTTTTTATTTATATGGAAAACTTTTAATTTCTGGTTCATATGATGAAGAAATGCACTGTTTTTGTTATGTAATACTTAAAACGCAAAAAATATAATTCAAATAAGAAATGTACTGATTTTTAAAAAAATTGTTCAAATGTGCTCCCCTCCCCCCTATCCTATGAAAAACGTTGTAAAATATTGAAATGCAAACAA
This sequence comes from Maratus speculifer, assembly GCA_964019185.1. Taxonomy (NCBI): domain Eukaryota; kingdom Metazoa; phylum Arthropoda; class Arachnida; order Araneae; family Salticidae; genus Maratus; species Maratus speculifer. The sequence continues at coordinate 302,431,365 of OZ025289.1, forward strand.
ATAATATGTATTAATTTAAAACACAGGATTAATGTTAACGTGCGAGAATCTGACATTACGAGTGAGAGGTCTTGAAACTATTGATCCATAAATAAAATAAATTACATGCATTATTTTTTTGAAAAAAATTAATTGCTACAGCCATATGTAATCATAAAAATTATGTCTGTATTTCCCATTCTCTGAGTATAATAATTATAAATGACAATCGTGGTAAAATAAATTTACTAGCAGTGTTAAAGTCAGGCACTTTTTTCCAGGAGGGATTTTTGGGGCTCCGGGGGGGGGGACATTATAGCATTCCCGGGGAAGGAAATTGTACTTTTTGACGATTGAAAATAAAATGACAAATTTTCCAGGATGGGACATCTCATATCTCCAGGGGTGGGGGAATGTCCCCTTCCCGGGCAACCCCCTGAATTCAACACTGTTTACTAGTGCAACAGAAACAATCATCATAATTTCTTCTTAGCCATGATGCTGATTGACTTATGAAGAGATTCTGTAATTTCCCAAAGAATGGAAATCATGGAAAAACTACTCAGTCTGTCATCGACCATAACGCTTCGATTTAATTATTTTCTTTTCCGAAAAATATTTTTCAGCACTGACTTTTGTTACTCGGCTTTCAACTGTCAGCAAGTGTTTGATTTTATCGTAACAAGGTACGAAAAAATTCTTCTCTTTGTGATATCTGCATTTTGTTATTTTTTATTATTATTAATGTTTAATCCATGACCTCAGAGTTTCCCCCAGAGGGTTTCAGGAGGGCGCTCCGCCCCTCCTGCCCTTTAGTTTAAAAAATAGCGCTCCTCTTGCCCCTCATCCAGAAACTAGCGCCCTTCTTGCCCCTCATCAAGAAACTAGCGCCCTTCTTGCCCCTCATCAAGAAACTAGCGCCCTTCTTGCCCTACATTTGAAAAAATGCAGCCTTTCAGCGATGCGCTATTACGCAAAAAATAAAAGCCAAAAATTGCAAAAACAGGGAAATTTCGCTAAAAAAAATCAAGAAATAACGACTATTTTTAGCAAGATTCACGAAAAAAATGGCTAATTTCGTTACAAAATTCTGAAAAAATGGCAGATTTCCTCAAAAAATCGTGAAAAAAACGACAAATTTCGTCCAAAAATCATGATAAAATGGAAAATTTTGTCAAACGATTCGTGGAAAACGGGAAATGTCGCCAAAAAAATCATGAAAAATGGCAACTTTTGTCAAATAATCGCTATAAAACGGTAGATTTCGGCAAATAATTTGAAAAAAAAAAAAAAAAAAAAAAAGCAAATTTCGTCGAAAAATCGCAATAAAACGGAAAATGCTGTCAAAGAATTTGAAAAAAAAACGACAAATTTCGAGAAAAATCGCAAAATATCCCGAAAAAATGGCAAATTTCATCAAAAGATCGCAAAAAAAATGCAAATTTTGTCAAATGTTAATATTAGAAAAAAAGTTAATACCAGAAGTGAATTTTTCTGTTCGAAAAACTAATTTTCCTGCTTCAAAATTGTGTTTTAGTGTTACCTTTTCACGAACTTTGGCATTTTTTGTCATCTTTTAACAAAATCGGTCTTTTTTGCAATCTTTTCACGAAATTTGTCGTTTTTTCGCGATCTTTTGACAAAATCTGCTGTTTTTTGTGATCTTTTAACAAAATTTTCCCTTTTTTAATTTTTTTTTCTCGATTCTTTAACAAAATTTCTGTATTTCCACGATTTTTTGAACCTCTAGATTCAAGATTCAACTCTATAAAAGTGCCCTGAAGAATGTAAAAAGTGCCCTTTTGAGAACAATAGCGCCTTGCCCCTTTTTAAACCTGGGGGAAACTCTGATGACCTAATATATGATTCTGTGATTACGTATACCACGTTTTGATCATCTTGAAAACTATATTGTATTGTTTGCCAACGAAAAAATACAGTTATTTGCTGTTTTCCCTTTACTTTCAACAGAAATGGAATATGTCTGTTGCCATGATGATAACAAAGTATTAAAAACTACAAAAAAATTAATAACTCAAAAACAAATTGCGATATAGCTTTCAAACAAATTGCATTCAAAAGTAAATTTTTTTCCCTTACACAATCGCATAAAAATTTAAAAAGTTCGATGCTCAAAAGTTTAAAAATTTCCAGTAGCAAAAAATTGCAAAACTGAAATTTCATTTAAAATTTGAAAGTGTTGCCATTCGCAAAATGACGTACGCGTTATGCACAGATACGTTTGGCCTTTATAATATAGATACGTCACATTACAGTACTAAAACTTTTAAAACCTCTGTGTTGGTGTCAACATTAGCAATTTGTTTGCACCCTAATTCATGTTCAGCTTTCACTTGCTACATTGACACTTTATCCTGAAAATATTGCATCGGATTCTCCAATTTGCTTGCTTTTTCCAGGGAAGCACATCCTGGAAGATGTAACTGGAAATCTCTTAGAATGTTTTCATTCGAAATGAATCAATAATTTAAATTTTGAATAAGACTTTCTAGATGGAGAAATAAGACCGTGATGTTGTAATACTTGTTAGTGGATGTAATTTGAGGCTCTGTACCTGTTGCCTGTCTAAATGCAGTCTTGGGATCTTTATTTCAGTTTGGAAGATGTCTTCCCGAAGATTTGATGTACAATAAAATATCACAAAAGATTTCTACTTCATTTTTCTGCATATTTATGTAAAACAATTAAGCATCTTTAGCATGGGTTACAGTCAATATTATATCACAATTTTTTTTTTTTTTTTTTTTTTTTGAAGAACTTACTATTACTGTCAGACAGAAAACCTTCTGAGAAACAAACAAGATTATGAGAAAATGATTCCACTCCCTGACTGACAAAAAAACTCCAGTTGTTGAAGAAATCTTCCATGTGTTTTTCGAAATATTTTCTGAGCTAATGCAAATGTATTTAAGTAGCTCAACAAAAGTCAATATGCTTTCATGCCTCTCGATAAAATTCGTATCACAAATGCTGAAAAGTTATATTCTTTTGTTTTCTAGAATATATGATGCAATTGCTCCTTGAAGCACTAAATTTGCCTTCAGGTGATTTTTAAAAACTTTTGTCGCTGCTTTAACAAGTCCATGCATGATACTTTCGAATGAAGGCAATCAGCAAGTTGTTGCATAAGGCAAGATTTAACCAATGGCTTTCACAGAGGACGTATCTAATTTTTAGATATTCTGGAGAATTCTAGAATGAACCCAGCTAACATGACCAAACTTATTGCCTACTTTGTCATACGCCTATGCGACACATTTATACATGCCAAGACATAGTTCATCACAATGTTGCAAAATTACTTTTCTTGAATTTTTGAGACATTTATTGAAACAACACATGTAAAAAATTTCCGAATTATTGGGTTTTGTGAATTTTTTAATAGTTCACATATCTAACACAAATGGGCTGTTCTGCACTTGAAAGTCCATAGTTTCAACATCAATTAAGCTAAAAACAGATCGCAATTTATATTTTGATAATTAATACTTCGTTAACTCTATCCTAGAATATTTGATTTCATTCTGAGTTTCTGGGGTGAAATAAATAGCATTTCTAAGGATATTTATAATGTCTCGTTTCAATTCATTCGCTCCAGACTTTTCTCAAAACTTAAAAGAACTCTTAACTAGTCTTTTTTATACCAATTTCTCTAAAGTTCGTCATTGTGGTCAGTGGCTATTTTATTCTGCACGAAAAAGGATTGTTTCAAGTATTAGTTCAAGGTCTTCTCTAATTTCTTCTTTTCTTGGAGCTCTTTGAAAACTCAACAATGAAATAATTCTGTTTCTATTTTCCTGAAATCTAAAAAATCTAAAATCTAAAGTTTGTTTGTTAAAATAGCATAAGGTATGTGATAATCTAATTGTATATGTTTTAAGAAAAACATTTAGCCTTTTTCCAATGACTGAAACATGTAGAAAATAATCTTCCTAATTTTTTGTGATCTTTCTTATGGCATATGCGTATTATACTTAATTTTTTTTAGTCAAATTAATAAGAAATTACACTTGATCGAATTTTACTGCGCATAAAGACAGTAAAAATTACTTTATAAAAAGAATTTATATTTTTAGTGTTACATACCTATTAAAAAAACAATATATCCAAATAACCGATATAATGAAGGTATTGTAACTGTAATTCAATAAATGGATATTTTTACAGCTAAAAATGCAATTGTTTTTAATTTAATGGAAGATAGAAACAAACAAAACTTATTTTTTTAACATACAGATAATTTTGTATTTTCAAAGTTTCGGGAGGGGCTTCAGCCCCCTTAGCCCCCTCCCTGGCTACGTGCCTGGTTGCCACGGGTGTGGAAATTTAGGGGGTGCCAAATTTATACTACAAATGTCATTTTTGGGCTATCACAAGAAAAAGTTGGAAGGGAAGGAGGGTGGGCTCATATTCTAATTATGTCCCGGGTGCAATTTTCTCTTCACACGCCTTGATTGTGAAGCAGGAAAATCTGCTTTTTGAGCATTAAAAACGCAATTTTGAAGCAAGAAAATGAGTTTTTAGAACAGAAAAATTCTTTTACATATTGCATTAATTTTTTTTGTGTGTGTATCTCTTTGACAAAATTTGCATTTTTCACGATCTTTTGACAAAATTTGCTGTCTTTTCGGAAAATTTTGAGTTTTTTCGCAAATCTTTTGACAGAATTTTCTGTTTTATTATGATTTTCGGACAAAATTTGCCGTTTTTCCACAAATCTTTTGACAAAATCTGACGTTTTATCGCGATTTTTTGACGAAAACTGCCATTTTTCATGAATTTTTTGACAAAATTTTCTGTTTTATCGCGATTTTTGGACGAAATTTGTCTTTTTTTTTACGGTCTTTCAAAGAAATCTGCCGTTTTTACAAGATTTTGTGACGAAATTAGCCATTCCTTTGCGAATTTTGTCAGGAATTAGTCGTTATTTTGGGATTTCTTAGTGAAATTTGACTGCTTTTTGATGAAATTACACATTTTTTGGGACGCGTGAGAGCTATCTGTTGCGTTCCGTCACCGATTTTTTACGTAATTTATGCATTATAACGCATCCGCATCATTGCTGAAGGGCTGTGTCTTTTCAAATGTGGGGCAAGAAGGACGCTATTTTTTTGAACGAGCAACAAGAGGGGTGCTTGATTTTCGATAAATTTAGAAATGGGTTCAGGGGCTTTTTTGGGAGAAAAAAAATCATAACATCGTCAATTCTCAAGATATCAAATCCAAATAAATTTTGCATGAATGATCTCAACATTATCTAAAACTATTTACAAGTTTTTGATAGGACTTTTTCTTACCGATAAAAAAAAAATTAAAAACAAAAAAGGGGGTGAAAAAAGACAAAAACCCATAACTTCATCAATCTTAACTACCAAATCCAATTAAATTTATTTTATATCTTCTCAATAATATCTACAACTTTTATATTAAGAAGTTTTTCATAAGACCAATTCGTGTAACAAAAATGAAGTTGAAGGAAAAAAACCTCTAATCCAAACTGCTTACATTCTGACTCGTTTTTAAATTCAGTTTTTATTTTAAACGCATCCAAATGGCAGATCCTCTTATTTAAGAACTATATTGTGATGCATTGGCCAGTTTTTTGATAATGGCAGAATATATTTCAAAAAAAGGCTGACAAAAAGGGTATTTTGAACAGAATTTTCCGAAGTGATGGTGATTGAAAATTTGAGGAATTATTCAAATAACAAATTGTGTTTTTTATGACTCATTTTTAAATCCAATTTATCTATCAAACGTATCCAATTTACATGTCCTCTTATTTAGGAACTGTATAATATGATGCATTTGTCGATTTTTTGATAAAGACAGAATATATTTCCAAAATGGCTGCCAAAAAGGGTATTTTGAGCAGAATTTCGAGACGTTATCGTGATTGAAAATTTGAGGAAGCATTCAAAAAACAAATTGCATTTTTTCTGACTCATTTTTAAATTTAGTTTTGCTCTCAAACGCATCCAATTGACAAGTTCTCTTATTTAGGAGCTGTATAATGTTCCGTATTGGTCAGTTTTTTGATAAAGGCTGAATATATTTTTTAAAAAGTGGGCACATAGCGCAAAATTTCCCGAAGCCATCATGATTAAGAATTGAGGTTGTATTCAAAATTGGTTATTTTATAACTCATTTTTAAATTAAATTTTGCTCTCAAACTCATTCAATTTACAGTCTTTTGTTATTTAAGAAGTATATAATGTGTCGTATTAGTCGATTTTTTAATAAGTCTGAATATATTTCAAAATATGCTGTCAAAATGGGCATTTGATCTGAATTTAGCTTAAGATGATTCTGATAAAAACAGTCCTTACAGAAAAATTAAATTAAAAATTTTTCAAAAGAGGGCAAATAAAGTTGTTAAACTGGGTTTATCTGTAATCAAATTTTAACTTTTGTTGTTTAAATGAGCACTCTTCGAAATTTACCTCCGCCTATAGGCCAAGCCGACAGGGATTTTTTTCCATAGTTAAAATCTCCCTGGGCTAAATGAATTCATGTGTGATTTGAAACAAATATGGAACTATCAGAAGCAAGCTAGCCATTTATCCCAAAATTATTTTTTGGAATATTCACACAAAGTTTTAAATATGTAATCAATTTAAAAATATTTTAATATTTATGGTAAATGTTTATTTTTAAAAATTCTCAAGCTGTTTAATTTTAAAGTAATGCACATTAAAAATAATACTCTGCAAAATAATGGCAAGTGGGTTATTCTCTGAAATAGTGCAAAAAGTGTTTCCCAGCCATATAAATGCTCTAAATTTCATTTTATTTTTATTTATTTATACTTTTATTAGAAGATCTAAAGTTTGTTTATTAGGGGCAGGGCGTAAAATTTAAAAATAAACAAATTTAATATTTAAAAATGTAAGATATATCATGCAAATGTCATTCCCTCACCTCTCCCCTACCCATACTACCATACTTTACTGCCTGATTTTTTCCATTCAGTAATAAAAATAATTAAAAACACCCTAAGCAAAATAAAGTTCTTAATTGGTACCTTACAAAAAATAATAAAAATATTATTTTTTACTATAATTATGTAGTCTATGCAATCAATTATATGTCTCTCCATGTTAGACCATCATTCCCTCACACCTTGCTATTATTGCAAATATCCTATCACTAAAGATGAGCAGCAGTCTAGCATTCTTCACAGAGAGGAAGCTAATTTGAGTACTTGTCAGTCCAGAAACATAAATTGATGGTATAAGTTTTTGTTAATTTTCTAGAAATTTTTTCAATCAGAAAATCGGGGAGTATTTTTATTAGCAGTCATTCCCTCACACAGAATGCTAAATTTTTAGCAATTTTCAAAATTTTTAATTTTATCATACATTATATATTATGTATTCTTCTTTAAGGAATCACTTTGGTTTTTTCCATAATTTTGCATTTTTCATGACAATTAGTAAAAACATCTTAATTTCATCATTCCCTCACTCGTCATTCCCTCACATTTATTGTTATGAGTTAATGATAAAGTGAATGGGGAATATGTACTTTTGTTTAAAATTTTATAACGATTTCTGCTGCTATTAAAATCTTCAACAATTGACCAATTACTAGCAATTTATCCAATTTTTATGAAAATTTACCTATGTAACATTCAAGTCAGACTGCTTGGTCAAATTTGCAGTATTGTAGAGAATAACCCAAGTATTGTAGTGAAAGTCATTGAGATTGATAATGAAGATAAGTGTTATACTAATTTGACAAGCTCTTCCAAATGGTTAACTGAACAAAATAAATTTTTATTTCTTTTGCCAATCAAACTGAGTTTTGGCCACTGAATAATCAATCAGAGTTGTGCAGTAGTATATATAGCCAATGCTGACCATTACACAGTGTGTTACCAATGGCTCCAAACACTGCAATAGAATCCAACACAACACATTGGTGAGGCAGTTTCAGATGATTGTTTAAAAAATGTAAACAAAAATGACCAGAATTCTGCAAAATTCTAAAATCCGCACAACCTCTGGTCCCAAGCTGTGCTGATTTGAGGGAGTCTACTGTATCTTTATTTTTTTCTTCTGTTACAGGTGCTGGAAAACCACCTATGTATGGTGATTATGAAGCTCAAAGACATTGGATGGAAATAACATACAATCTTCCTGTCTCAGAATGGTGAATATTGTTTAAAAAAAATTAAATCTACAGTTGTAATTATTATTTCTTAGAGTTATTCATAAATGCTATTAAATTTTTATTGCATATTTTGTGACATGTAGGGGAGATATGATAAAAAAATTTTAAAAAGTTTTTTATAACCCTTATAAATTTTTTTTTCAACAAATTTTTCATGTTTTTTTATAAAGTGACCTTTTATTTATTAATTAAAAGTTACTGAATTTAAAAAATAATTTATCAAAAAATATATCCCAGTTAATTTAAATCATTACTATTATATTAAATGTCACGATTATGGGGAGGATTGATACACTTGCAAAGGAGATTTGATACATTGTTAGGTAACTTGAAAAAAAAAAAAAAAAAAAGTACAAGCAATTCAATTTATGTTATAATTTTTTTATGACAAATCTTGAAATAGTTTAATAAAATTTAAAGAAAAATGGCATATTTTTGTTTCAGAAATGTTTATTATAAAAAAATTTAAACAATTCTATGACACACTTTTTAGAAAATAAATAATGAAAAAATCCATAACAATGTTGTTGCAAGGAAACAATACAGTGAATATTACTGATTTGTAAACAATTTAACATAAGTTTAATACATTTAAACTAGGGATGGGACAAATAGTGATTAGGCCGAATACCGAATATTCGGCCAAATTTTAGGCCGAATACCAACTTTTTTTTTTTTTCCAATAAAGAAAATAAATTTTAATTACACATAAATACTTTTATAAATACAGTAGACTCCCTCAAATCCGCACAGCTTGGGACCAGAGGTTTTGCGGATTTTAGAATTTTGCGTATTTCTGGTCATTGCTTTGTTTACATTTTTTAAAAAGTAATTTGAATGTAATTAATAATAAAATCAAAAGTTTAATGAATGCTTACAATATGCTTAAATATTAAAATAAATAATAAACTAAGATAATAAAAATTTAGATAGTTTTTAAAATGATAAAGATACAAAAGCAAAGGTCAAATCAATAATCAATAATGTACAATTAAATATTCATTATAAAGATGAAATGTATTTTTCTAAATTATTCAATGAAACTTGCCTCATAAAGGTACAATATTAATTCACATCAAGATCATAAAATAATGAAGCTTTATTTCAGATTTAGCCAGACTTAAACTAAAAAAGCTTGATTAATACATAAATATGTATAGTAAGACTGTGATTACCAATGATATCAGCAATATCTTAATTTTTTCAGAAATAAATTATTCTTTCTTCATGAAAAAACATGAATTCAATAACCTTAACAAAAATTACAAATTAAAAAACATATGGCATTGATATAAAATTAAAAAAGTCAAAATTTGTACCTACATCTGAACTGAATGTTTCATTGTTTACATCCGTAAAATGTGTGCGGATTTTAGGAGTGCAGATTTGAGGGAGTCTACTGCACATCCAAAGTTATTCAGATAATATAATTTAAGAAATAGGAGCTCATTAATATTCATTACTCTTAATTGTGCTTTTAAAGGAATTTTTAAATTTGAAAAACTTATTTTAACACAAAAAAAATTATGAAATTGCATTATATTCTTTTATCCTAATGTACATCAAATTGATTTTCGGTAAGTCAGGATGGTAAGATATTTCCATTAAAATATGAAGCATATACTTCACTTACTATCAAAAGATACTTTTACCCTTTCTTCCATCCAAAATTAATAACATTCTTAATCTCTCTCTCTCTCAGAACTCACAAGGAGATATTTTCTGAAATAACCTTTAATGAAGTAAATTTGATCATTTAGACATTTAGAGTTTGTGTCCCTAATGATAAGCAAATTCGTAAGAATGAGACTGCTCTGAAATAAGTTGCCAAGCTTTAACTTACAAATTATGTTCAAGCAAAAGGTTATGCTTAAAGTAGAATGCGTGTGTTAACAAAATCTTTGACATTTGAATCGCCGCATACAATATTCAACTTCAATATTCCATTTATTCAATAAGCATTAAAAGAATACACAGAAATGGATAACAACATGAATGAAGGAAGATGTAAATTAAAAATATATATATAATAATGTTACATATTTAAGTCAGTAATTATGCAAATAATTATTTAAAAGTGGAAACTATAGAATAAAAAAAAATTGTTCAGTATTTAGAATTTGTTTAAATATTTATAAAACCATCTTCATAAAGCAAGTTGCGTCATCTAATGCATATCTGACACCAGTTCTGTTTTCAGATGTACCATTGTATTTTGAATAGTAATATTTGATATTTAAGTTTGAAAATGAATCTTCGTTAAATACACATAGTCAATAAATTTTTTTATTTCTTACTTTATAGGAAATAAGTTATGAATTTCATAAGAGCTTTTTTTATATGTGCATGGAATTTGCAGAATATTGATTTCATGGGATTTTAGAATATTGATTCCCCCCCCCCCCCCTATAAGTGTTTTTATATCTTGAATTGTAATATATCATTCTCTAATGAAGACATTTCCCATACAATTAAATCTCCAACTTGGGCAACATTTTCTAAAATATCACTAACTTTTATAGGAAACTAGCGGACCCGACAGACGTTGTCCTGTCACCGACAGACGGTGTCCTTCTTGGCACGGTCTCCAGAAAATCAAATAAATGTACGTAAATATGGTAATACACAGGATAAACACTACGATCTTAATTTAATTTCTTATTACAATTATGTAAGGAAATTATTTTTCACTCTTCAGTAATTTTTGAAGTCGGTTCAATTTTTGATAGAAAAGTTTTCTCTTTTTTCTCTTTTTAGTTAAAAGTTAACGATTGTCTGAAGTCGGTTAATCAAAATTATAATACAGGAAATATTATTGTAAAGCATACACGTTTGTCAGGAGTGGGGTTCGAACACACAATCTCTTTCTTCAAGAAACTGAGCTTAAATCTGGCATATTAGACCGCTCGGACATTCCGTCCGCATTCTATTCATCGAACTTATTCAACACTTTTAATTAGCAAAAAATCACTAACTATTAGCTTTTGCCTAATTACTAAAAAAGTACTGAATCAATTTCGAAGAAATGTGAATCTAAACCATTCTCGAATCCACTGGAACGCACACACAAAATTTCATTAAAATCGGTCTAGTCGTTTAGAAAGAGTTCAGTGACATACACACGCACAGAAGATTTTTATATGTAAAGATGAGCATTGAAAATTTCAGGTTTTTGCGCTGAAGACTTCGCCAAATTAGAAAAATGTGAAATATCTCACGAACTACTGGATTTAAACAAATTTGCTTAGTACCATTCGATTCAGAATGAAAAAATACACTAAAATATGTTATCAGTTAAAACATATCTACAAAAGCCGATTTTAAAGGAATTTTTTAAAAGTTCGTTCTTTTTTTTACCCTCCTTAGGGGGGGGGGGGGGGTATTTCCGAAAATCCCTTCTTAGCGGCACTCGATGTTATAAGAAGTATTTTTACCCGCAATTTTCAAGATTTTTGTTTCGGTAGATTTTTTCGTGCTGTGATTAATACGAAGTCCAGACTTTTTATTTATATATAGATAAGGATTCAAAATTTCAGGTTTTTGCGCCGAAGACATCGCCAAATTAGGAAAATGTGAATTATCTCACAAACTACTGGATTTAAACGAATTTGCTTAGTACCGTTCGATTCGGAATGAAAAAATGCACTAAAAGATGTTATCAGATGAAAAATGAGTTGTTATATATTGTTATAAGTTGAAATATAACTACAAAAGACGATTTTTAAGGAAATTTTTAAAAGTTCGTTCTTTTTTCTACTCATCTTAGGGGTGGAATTTTCGAAAATCCCTTTTTAGCGGTGCTCGATGTCATAAGAAGTATTTTTACCAAAATTTTCAAGATTTTTGGTTCGGTAGATGTTTTTGTGCTGTGATTAATACGAAATCCTGATTTTCTTTTATATATATAGCACTTTTAATTAGCGAAAAATCACTAACTATTAGTTTTTGCCTAATTACTAAAAAAGTACTGAATCAATTTCGATGAAATGTGAATCTAAACCATTCTCGAATCCACTGGAACACACACACAAAATTTCATTAAAATCGGTCCAGTCGTTTAGGAGAAGTTCAGTTACATACACACGCACAGAAGATTTTTATATATAAAGATACAGAAAAGCTGTATATTCTTTAGTATCTGAATAACTGTATATTTTGTAAGTAAGAATGAGAATGACTTCATGAATGAAGTAGCCAGTTTGGATTAGAGAAAAAAAAAAAAATTGCAAGAAATGAAATTTTTTATATCTTAAATTTATTTGACAAGATATCTTTCATTATTCGGCGAGATTTTAGCAATATTCAGCGAGATATCTTTAAATATTCGGCTACAGGTATTCGGTCAAGAAGCCTTCAATATTCTGCCAACTGAATATTCGGCAAAAGAGCCGAATACCGAATAGTGGCCGAATATTCGTCCCATCCCTAATTTAAACTTAACTAATAACTCTATTATTTTGATAAATAAAGTCAGGTAGATTTAATGTGTTTTCAGTTTTTGTGTCAAGTAGAAAACCGATGCATATTTAATTCACTGGTTTTGTGTAGATGATCAGAAAAAGATGTTGAGGGTAAAATAAATAAATAAATAAATAAGTATCATCAACACAATTAAGATCAAAATGATAAATTCCAGTCTTTTTAAAATCAGATAAAATAAAATGTTTGTAATATAATTGATTTTGGAAAAGCTTTACCAAATAATCCTGCTTATCAGTTTCATTAATTCTTGCTGAAAAACAATGATGGCTATTGCAGTCTCATATTAGTTTGCAACTTAAAAAAGTTATTAAATTCCAAATACACAAATGTTCATTTCTCCCCTTCATGCCTTATTGAATTTTCAATCACTTTGTGTAAATTGACATTCTGAATTTCTTCAAAATTGAGGGAAAATAAAAGCTGTAAGTTCTTCACTGCTAAAACCAGCTAATGATGGCTTCTGCAAATAAAAGAAGCCTATACATTTGTTAGAATAGCTGTTAATGCCATATAAAAAAAAATTCTGCTTATTTTAAATGTTTTTTTTTTTTTTTTTTTTTTTTTTTTTTTTTTTTACCAAAATGTGTGATGTTATGCTTTGTCTAACCCCTTTTCACACTCTTGTCACAATATCACAAACCCCCTCCCTCGCCTTCAAGCTTGACATGGCCCCCTAAGATTCTTTAAATTATTATATACAAAGATTTTACAATTTCAACATTCATTTACAACTATTTCAAAATATTTTTTTAGCAGAATGTTTGAATTTTGCTTTACTATTTTTATTACTATTAATATAAAATGTGGGATTTAATAATAAGTGTAACAACTTAACAGTTTTTTCATTTGCTCAAAATATATAATACATTCCATTTGGTCAATTAATTGAGTAATAATAAATTATTTGATGATTAATTAGTATACATATGCATATACATTTATGCGTAATGAGCACAGTAATAAACACATTGTCGTACAGGGAAAACACAGGAATTTTTTTTTCAAGATTAGAGTGGCAACCCTGTCATATGTGCATGTGATGGAAGAGCCGCCATTGCTTTTCCAATTTCTTTTTCGTGCTCTTATATATTTGAGTTTGAATATGTTCAAATACATGAAATTATAGATGAGAAATGTTTTTATGTATCTATTTGTAATTTTATATTTTGTGCATGTGTGTACTGTGTATAGTCAATGTAATTTGTAGTTTTGAATGAGTAAATCCTAATGCTATTAAATTAAGCACATTACATATTTTTTTATATCTATTTGATCCCCTGAATCTTCTGATTATTCTTAGAAAGCTAAACTTTTTCGCATTTATGTGTTATTTAAAAACATCAAAATGTTATAAGATTAATTTTGTGAGATAAAGCTAAGGGTTTACTGATTTTTAATTGTCATGAGGAAATAATGCAATGATAAATTTATGTATGCAATCTCTATTAAATGGTACTCCAACATATGTATCTCATTGGATATTTATTTATTTATATATCATAATAACATTTTTTTGGTGTTATAAATAGTAATTATTTTATTCTATTTTATTTTATTAATTTTTGCTTAAAATAATTTATTTATTGAATGAATTATTTTCTTTTTTACTTTATATTCATTTTATGTATATTTATATTTTTAGGTACCAGAATTCAACACAAAATAATCTGCAATATTGGGGATTGGATTATCCTCCATTAACTGCTTACCATAGTTTATTATGTGGATATTTGTAAGTTTGATTTTCTATCTTTATTATTTTAGTTGGTGTACAAGATATACCTAATTTAAATTACTTATATTATCTTCTTTCTTGTAGAGCTAATTGGATAAATCCTGCTTGGGTTAAATTACATAGCTCTAGAGGATATGAAAGTTATCATCATAAAATATTTATGCGCTCTACAGGCAAGTTCTTCTTAAAACTTTAATTTTTTAGGTTATTAGAAGTTTAAATGTCACATCCATTATTTTATAAAGATAGGGTGATTTGATTTTTGTCTAAAAATTTTTGGAGAATAAGCTTTTATTTAAATTATACTGCAGTGTATATTTTTTAAGCCATATATGCTTTAGTTGTAAAAAAAAAAAAATAAAAAAAAAAAAAATGTTAATCTCTTTATTACTATTGATGTAAAATGTCTGCAAATTCTCATACATATGTTTGTGTTAACCAGGTAGTTATAAAAGAAAAAAAAAAGTCGAGCTTTACTCAATACAAGATATAAATATCCTTTCAAAATCTAAATACAATTTATTTTCATTATATTTTCATTGATCTCAAAATCAAATAGATATGGCAGATAAAGTGATTATAATAAAATAAAGACCAGCATTTTTTAAATTCATTTATAAATTGGCATTAAAAAAAAAAAAAAATCTGTATTCTAATACATGAATTAAATTTACAAAATTCCAGTTAAAGTTTTTCAAGAAGCATAGTTTTCTTTTATACATATATATATATAAACGTTATGTTACTCTCTAATAACAGATGAAATCGGTAAAATTACAGTAGTTGTTTGTTAATTAGACTTTGATGCAATAGGAAAATGCACAAATTTTAATTAAGCACGAAAATATACTTTTCAACATTATTTTCAAGTAACCTTTACTTACATTTTAAAATCCAATCAGATTGCAACATATTTATGAAATAATTATCAATGGATTAAACACATAAGCAATGCATTTATTTATGCCATTGCATGCATACATTGTAATCTTTTTAATATATACATAAATAGGCTCCAAAAAATTTAATATGAAATATATAACATATATCAAAACAAATAAATTACTTAATAATATTCATATATATACAAATTTTCATTTAACACATACTTTCTGTGGTCATATTTCACCAATTTCTTTTAATAATGATTTAAAAACCTTACCATGACATGGAATGTATACAGATAAATTCTATCAGATACAACCCCAGATGACGTTGATCTATACCCAGGGTTGGGTTTCTTCCGGAAGAAACCTATTTCTTCCAGGACAGTGGAAGAAACTGGAAGAAATGGAAAAAATTGGAAGAAACTACCAGAACCAAAACAAATGCTCAAAGTTAAAGTATATTAACTATGTAAAAGAATTAAAGTATAATTACATGAAATCTAAATTGGAAAATTTAATTGTTAAAAATATTATTTTTGCAAAGATAAGTTATTTTTTTTAATAACAAACTTCAGGTTCAGCAGACATTTTCAGTTGATGGATTTTTACTACTGTAGAAGTTGGGAATTTTTATTATGGAATGGGTTATTTTATTAATTGCTCCATTTATTAAAAAGAAAGAAAAAGAAATGGGTGAAATGCAGTTTACTCTCCTTCGCCAAGGCGACTTTTTTTTTTTTTAGCGATAAATGTTTCAATATGGCAACTCCATACAGTACAAACACTTAAGCAGACATCTAAATTAAAAACTAAGGTTTAACTTAATTCATATTGTAATTTAACTAACTTTAACTTATCTCAATGTACATGTAATAAAATTATTGGCACTGTTTTCTTGTTTAAAACACTTCAGCTAAATTCTTTCTCGACAACATCTTAAAAAGCGTCTATTAGATTAGCATTATCATCTATTAGGTTATATAAGCAGAGAAAATTAAGAAATCTGACAAGCTTGGTATTGTCAAAAAAGTTACATTAAAAAAAAAAAAAAAAAAAAAAAAAAAAAAAAAAAAATGATTGGCCGAACATTAAACATACAGTGATATCAAGCTATAGAGAAAAGGCAATATGATTGAATAATCATTACAAATCTCTGCTTTGATTATCTGCTATTGTATTGATTATCTGCTAGGATTGGTCTGCTTTGACATCATATTGTTGTTTTATAATGTTAAATTTGCTTTAGTTTTTCGAATTTCAGTATATCTATACATATAATAAAACAGTAGGACCCGGTGTGTCTGTACATTGAAGATAATTGACAAAAATGGAGTCAGGGCGATAAAAGAAAACCAATGAAACACAAAAAAAATTTTTTTGAATTTTTTGTCTGTCTGTCTGTCTGTCTGTCTGTCTGTTTGTTCGAGGTTATCTTCGTAACTACTGAATGGATTTTTATGCGGTTTTCACTAATGAAGAATGCACACTCCCGGGCAGTGTATAGGCTTTGTTTCATCAAAATCGGACAACAGACAAAAAAGTAACAAAAAGAAACAAAAGAAACTATTAGGTGCGCTGCTCACGTTTTTTAGTACATAACGTTTTTTAGTACATATAAAATCCAATAGATGTCACTGTGCGATTTTAAAACGCGCTATCGTTATGTTTTCGCCAGTCTACTTAAGTATGAGAAAGTTTCAAGCTGGCTGTCGTTCCATGTGGTTTAGTCGGTAGAACGTCAGTGCGCCATACTGATGGCCCGGGTTCGATTCCCAGCATGGAATTTTTTTTCACTATGTTGGCATTAACGCCTATAAGCAATTAAAAGAATTTGAAATATTGTATTCAAGGCGAATTTTCTCTCTGGGAAAATTTCCTTGCATTAATATGTCAGTGTAATTTTTTTTTCGATTTAATTTTTTTTTTCGAAACTTTGTTTTTCTTAAAAAATTACAGTAAATATTTGATATTTCCCAACGTTTTTTGAATGATCGACTTGCTTTTTTTTTTTTTTAATGTATGTCTGAACCTTATCTAACTACTTCTTCAAGATTTCTTTAGATAAACCGACCAGCGTAGCGGGCGAAGGCCGCTAGTTATCAATATAACATTAAATCCTTTATTTATATGTAAATGAAATTGAAAAAATCATTGAACAAGCTAACTACAGTAATGGAATGAAAAACGAAAAATAACTGACAAAGATAACTTTGTTAATTATTTTAAATTCTGATAACATCTTAATTCATTTTTAGTTATTAAATAATAAAAATAAGCAAATTTCAATAAAAAATTAATAAATATTTAACAAATTATAGAAAAAACAAAGAAATTATATTTTTGTTTTAAAAAAGGGTAGAAATCTTTAAAAAATAATCTCCTAATTTTTTACCTTAAAAATAAATGACAAATCTGTATTGTGGGTCTCCATCTCTTTGATTTAAAGGAATTTATAGAATTTTCCAAGTTCCCAAGTAGTTCTAAGATATTTTCACAATATAGTTATCATATAGTAACACAATTAATTTTTTTTTTTTTTTTTAAGTTTAAATTCATATTATTTTTATATTTATATATAGATGCCATACTTTGCTTTTCTAAAATGTTTATTTTTCTTATCTTCTTCACTGATTATCTTTGATTTTACCAATTGATATACTTGATTTAATTCATTAAAAAAAATGTATTTCAGTATTTCTTTTCTTTTATTTATTTTTTTTTCTTTTAGTTTTGGCTTCAGACTTTATTTTTTATATTGCTGTAATTTGGTATTGGACTACTATATCTAGGCCCTATAAATTAAGAGATAAGGTAATTTTTCTTTTACAATTTTAAAAAACATATTAATTTTATTTAAAAAATATTTCATTAATTTTTCTGTTTGTTTTCCTTTTATTATTTTAATTTTTAAGCCTTCATTTCTGATTCTAAAGCATTTTTGTAATTTATGTTCTTGAGTCTGTATATTAAATAGGTTGGTCACAGACCTGAGAAATATCAAATAATTTTGTTGATTGAAATTATCATGACTTTTTTTTTCTATTATTTACGAATCTGCATAATTTAGGTAAAAAGAAATGAAAAATCATATCAGAATATGATTGATCCATAAATATTTTGATATTTTTCAGTGACTTATTGATATTTTTTCGCAGTTGGAAGATTGCCACACCATTTTCTATCTTGAATATAATTGCATGTTGGTTCTAGTATTGAATTAATTGTCTGAGCGAAGCGAAGTCTTATACTCAGAGTACGTAACAATATTAAAATTTAACAAAATTCTTTCGTCAAGCAAATCTTAAAAAGTACTTGTCGGATTTTGATTCTGTTTCTACCAATAGGTACCTATGAAGGTAATCTGGTAAATGCACCACCTACAAAAAATTAGTTCCAAATACAGTAGACTCCCTCAAATCCGCACAGCTTGGGACCAGAGGTTTTGCGGATTTTAGAATTTTGCGGATTTCTGGTCATTGCTTTGTTTACATTTTTTAAAAAGTTATTTGAATGTAATTAATAATGAAATCAAATGTATAATGAATGTTTAGAATATGCTAAAATATTAAAATAAAGTAATAAACTAAAATAATAAAATTTAGATAGTTTTTAAAATGATAAAAATACTAAAAGCAAAGGTCAAATTAATAATCAATAATGTACAATTAAATATTCATTACCATCATGATGAAATGTGTTTTTCCTAAATTATTCAATGAAACTTTCCTCATAAAGGTACATTACTAATTCACATTAAGATAAAAAAATAATGAAGCTTTATTTAAGGTTTAGCCAGGCTTAATAACTGAAAAAACTTGATTAATACATAAATGTATTTAGTAAGATTGTGATTACTAATGATATCAGCAATATCTTTATTTTTTCAAAAATAAATTATTCTTTCTTTATGAAAAGTCATAAATTCAATAATCTTAACAAAAATTACAAATTAAAAAATATATGGAATTGATATAAAACTAAACTAGTTGGATGTGTCAATCCCGAAACTTTCTTCTATCTCATAAGTACATTTTAATATTTAAAAAGAAAAAAAAAAACGTGGTGACCCCAGAGTTACCTATTATCGAATTTCCTCGAACATTTAACCTAGCCTAATGAGATTCTGGTATCCGAAAAGCCTAAAACGCAAAATTTAGTTAATATTCTGAGAAAATGAGCTTAGTAGTGCCTCATGTTGGGTAATTTATACTAAAACCTAATAAGCATCTATTGATGTCAAGACCTAACAGAATCTGAAATTTGATGGAATTTCGTCCATTAGTTCTTGAGATATAGTTATAACAAAAAATTTGCAAAACGTAGCACAGCAACACCATATCTTGGACAATTTATGCCAAAACGTAAAAAAGCGTCCAATTATGTTATGGTGTAAAAGAATCTGAAGTTTGATGAAATTCTGTGCATTGGTTCTTGAGATATAGCTAGTTTTAAAAAAAACATGTAAAATATAGCACGGCAGCACCATCAGTTGACGGATTTATAACAAAACGTATTCATCGTGTAATTATGTTATATGTCATTTTGTAACAAAATCTGAAGTTTGATGAAACTCTTTGCGTTGGTTGTTGAGATATAGCTATTGGAAAAATCGTTCAAAATGCAGCATAGCTACACTACCTGTTGCAAGGTTAATACCAAAATGTAATCAGCGTCTAATTATGTTATATATTGTAGTGTAAAACAAACTAAAATTTGATGAAGTTCTCTGCATTAGTTCTCGAGATATAGCTGTTGCAAAAATCGTGCAAAATGTAGCATAGCAGCGCCACCTATAGAGCAGTTCACACCAAAACCATATCAGCAGCTATGTATCTCAAGGTATCGCGGAATCTGAAGTTTGGTGAAAATCTGTGCACTAATATTGAGATATAGCTGTCATGAAAATCATGAAAAACGTGGCATATCAGCGCCACCTGCTGGCCAATTTACACCAAAACTTAATCAGCGTCTATGTATATCAAGGGGTCACAGAATGAAGTTTGGTGAAATTCTGTGCGTTAGTTCTTGAGATATAGCAATCTTGAAAATCATGAAAAACGTAGTATAGCAGCGCCACCTGCAGGCCAATTTTCACCAAAAACCAATAGGCACTAATTCATATCAAGGTCTAACTGAATATAAAATTTTATTAAATTTCGAGCATTAGTTCTTGAGATAGAGCGCCCACAAATTTTTTGTCACATACAGACAGACTCACAGACAGACGGACAGACTCACAGACAGACACACAGACTCACAGACAGACATTTTCTAAAAATAGTCAAAACGTGTTCAGGACCTTCTAAAACGTATAAATCTGTCGAAAACTGGAAGTCGAAAATTTTCATGAATCCAATACTTTCTTCTTGTAAAGATAGAAGAAAGTAAAAAGTCAAATTTTGCACCTACATCTGAATTGAATGTTTCGTTGTTTACATCCGTAAAATATGTGCAGATTTAATAGAGTTGTGGATTTTAGGAGTGCGGATTTGTGGGAGTCTACTGTAGTTTAAAAGTTATATTAAAAAAACTGATAAAAAAGCACAATTTATTTGCATACATCACAGAAGTTTGGTGTGCGTCATTTTTCACCGGCTGGATATTTTTGTAGAGAACCGAATCAGAGTGTATGGAGTAAATAGTAATTGTTTGAGCGAAGGGACGGCTAATACACATAGTACGTAATTCTTTCGGCAAGAAAATCTGAAAAAATACATGACGGATTTTGATTATACCAGAGGTACCTATGAGGGTAACCTACTGAATGCACCTACTCTCAAAAATTTGTTCCAAATAGTTTAAAAATTATATTAAAAAAACTGATAAAAAAGTATGATTTATTTGCATATGTCTCAGATGTTTCATGTATGTCACTTTTCATTGGCTGAATGTTTTTGTTACACTCCAGAATTTGAGCACATGGAGCAAAGAGAATACGCAAGCAATTTTTAATTAAATACAATAAAACATATTTAAATTTAAGAAACAAATTGGAAAAGAAATCTGTTTTATTATTATTATTATATTATTTATTTAAAAGAAAAAAGCCATAATACTTAGTGACTTAGTATTCGGGGTTTTACGATAATTTTTATAATAACATTTGGTAATCGCATCTTTTGCTTGGTATCTTATTTATTTCACGTGTGCAAATTAGGAAAAAATTCTTTCGTGTTTAAATAAAATACGAGTTTGACGTGAGTGCTTTAGATACTATTTTTAATCATAGATTATATTCTGTTATTTTGTTTACATAAATTACTTAATATTATTTCTCATTAAGCAACCTGTGTTCCCCGGCGATTATTGCTTTATTGCACGCATTTTATTATGGCTAAAATTTATGAAAACATATACATGACACAGATTTCGTACATGCACCAAGTTGATGCGATTGCAACAAAATGGTGATTTCATGTCTCACATGATAACCCGTTTTTATTTTGTTCCATCACTTTATTTAAAAAATAAACAATGGTGGAAGCAATAAATATACAATTATTAATAATAAACATAATAATAAATAGAATGAAAAGTATAAATATGACAAAAAATCATATTTGAGAAATATTCAAAACCTTTCACCGAGACAAAGTTTCTACCAATTTACGGGAGAAGAAATCGCTCCATGTAGTTCATATATTATATCCGTGCTATATTATACGTAAAAATAAGCATAAACGTTCATCAGGTTTATTTATGTAACTGTTGATATCTATTTGCAACAAATATCACTTTCTGAAGTTTCCACAGGACGAAGGTTTATAAAAACGCCAAGGTAAAGGTAATATTGGAAAAGTACCATGAAATTAGAGTAGGTATATCACATACGGATCGAGTTTGGGGCAAATTTGGCGAAAATCATTTTTGAATATGAGTTACAAATATATTTTTCAATTATTTTGTATTATTTTAAAAATAAAATAATAATAATTAAAAACACAATTGATAAATAAAGAAAGAAAAACTATTTATATAATTTGATAAAAAAAATGTAAACAATTTATTAATAAATAAACAATAATAGCCAGGTTATCAGGCCATGCAAAATAACGATATTTTCAGGGCTGCGGAGTCAGTGGGAAAAATGGCCGACTCCAACTCCGACTCCGACATTTTTAACGACTCCGACTCCAACTCCGACTCCGGAAATTTTAACGACTCCGACTCCTGGCTTCCTGGCTATCTAGTATACTAATGTTGATACTGGTTAAAGTTATGAGGGAACGAAAGAAAAATAAGGCAAAAAGTCATTATTTCGGTATTCAGTTCTTAGAGCTTTGGAAAAAAAAATATTTTTCGTTTTACAAATTCTTTAATTTTATGTACCACAAATCTGAAAAATTAAATTACCGAAATCTAAAAGAGATAACAAAACGGATATTTTACTATTTCGGATCCATGGTCTCGAAATGGGGAAATTTGTACAATTTTTATGTTAACTAGTGCTCTCCAGAGCAGAAAAATTTCAATGGAAAAGGAAAAAAATAGTCAGATGTGTTAATCTTAGAACTTTCTTCTATATCACACATCTTAATACTTCCTGAAAAATGCAGCATAGCAGCGCCACCTCTTATGTGATTTACACCAAAATCTAGTCAACAAGTTATATAAACTTCTAACTGAATTTGAAGTTTGGTGAAAATCAGTACATTAATTTCTGGGATAGGGCTATTGCTGAAATTTTAAAATTCTGCATAACAGTGCTACATGTTGAGTGATGTACATCAAAAACGAATCAGGATCAATTTCTATCAGATACTAACTGAATCTAAAGTTTAATGAGCATCCATGCATTAGTGATTGAGCCACAGCTATTTCAAAATCGTAAAAAAATCAGCATATCAGCTTTACCTGTAGGGCGATTTACACCAAACACTAAACTATACTAATCTAGATTACAAACTAATTAAATATAAGGTTTGGTGAAAATTCGAGCATTTGTTTTTGAGATAGCGCTGTTGCAATATCATGAACAATGCAGTATAGCAGCGCCACCTATTGAGCGATTTGCACCAAAAAATCTGCAGCACCTAATTATATCAAGGACTAACTGAATCTAATGTTTTATAAAATCCATGCATTAATTTTAAAGATATATCTACTGTGGAAACTGTGAATAATGCAGCATAGCAAATCCACCTGTCGAGTGATACACACCAAAAATTAATCAGATCCAGTTTCTGTCAAGGTCTAACAAAAACTAAAGTTTTGTGAAATTCCATTCGTTAGTTCTTGAGATAGAGCGCTCCAAAATTTTTGTCGCATGCAGACTGACGAAATGACAGACACTGACAGACATTTTCGAAAAACTATCAAATCATGTTCAGTTCAAGATCTTCTAAAACGAATACAAATCCAACGAATGCCGGAAATCGAAATTTTTCAAGAATCCAATACTTTATTCTTATAAAGATCGAAGAAAATAAAATTGAAGATGAAAATTTTATTAGTTCGCAAATAATCTGGGATCTACTAGAGCTTTTAATTAAAAACAGTTTTCATCTCCTGTGTACGCTGGGCAGTTTATTGGGATTCTTTAACTTGGGTAGTCCGACATAATCCAAAGATAATAATTAGAATTGTTTTTATGGATTTAAAATTACATTTTATTGGTTTAATTTCACTTCAAACTGTCTAAGAAAAAATCCGGAGTCGGAGTCGGGTTGTTTTTTATGACTCCGACTCCTTTTTCTCAAAAATGGGCCCGACTCCGACTCCGCAGCCTTGGATATTTTGGCAGCAATTATGCGAAAGCAGCGCCATGCAAAAGAGGGTGGGGGAGCAAAGAGGAGCAATCGACCTGGTCGCGGAAATTCATGGGGAGCCAAATTTGCACTACCAACGTCATTTTTGGCCTGTTACATAAAAAAGTTATGTGGGAGGGTGCCAAATTAAAACAGTTGCTTGGCGCAGTTTTCTCTTCGCATGCCCATGTGCGGAAAAATTCTATAATATTTTTTAGCATTTTCGCTTGCATTTTAAATTATTTATTTGACATTAAAGGAATCGATGTGATTTCAATATTCAGCTTTGGGTTTGAATTTTTAATACTTTCCAACAAAGTTGAAAATTGTTTATGTATTTGGTGTGTCTGTCTGTCTGTCCTCGCTCTAATACCTGTAAATATACGCTTATTTTAATGCAATTGGTAAAGCTTATTAAAGTCCCCTAAGCATGTTTTATATTGTATATGATGCATGTTAGATTAAAATTCCTTTAGAGGAGCACCCTAAAGAATTTGATTACATCTATATATATAAAAGAAAGTCTGAATTTCGTATTAATCACAGCACAAAAAAATCTGTCAAACCTAAAATCTTGAAAATTGGGGTAAAAATACTTCTGATAACATCGAGTGCCGCTAAGAAGGGATTTTCGAAAATTCCATCCCTAAGGGGGTTAAAAAAAAGGAACGAACTTTTAAAAAATTCCTTTAAAATCGGCTTTTGTAGTTACTTTTCAACTGATAACATATTTTAGTGTATTTTTTCATGCTGAATCGAATGGTACCAAGCAAATTCTTTTAAGTTCAGTAGTTCGCGAGATACTTCACATTTTCCTGATTTGGCGGTGTCTTCGGCGCAAAAACCTGAAAATTTTCAATCCTTATCTATATATCTAAAATAGTCTGAATTTCGTACTAATCACAGCACAAAAAAATCTGCCGAACCTAAAATCTTGAAAATTGGGGTAAAAATACTTCTGATAACATCGAGTGCCGCTAAGAAGGGATTTTCAAAAATTCCATCCCTAAGGGGGTTAAAACAAGGAACGAACTTTTAAAAAATTCCTTAAAAATCGGCTGTTATAGTTATTTTTCAACTGATAATATATTTTAGTGTACTTTTTCATGCTGAATCGAATGGTACCAAGCAAATCCTTCAAGTTCAGTAGTTCGCGAGATACTTCACATTTTCCTAATTTGGCGGTGTCTTCGGCGCAAAAACCTGAAATTTTCAATCCTTATCTATATATATAAAAGAAAGTCTGAATTTCGTATTATCTATATATATAAAAGAAAGTCTGAATTTCGTATTAATCACAGCACAAAAATATCTGCCGAACCTAAAATCTTGAAAATTGAGGTAAAAATACTTCTGATAACATCAAGTGCCGCTAAGAAGGGATTTTCGAAAATTCCATTCCTAAGGGGGTTAAAAAAAAGAACGAACTTTTAAAAAATTCCTTTAAAATCGGCTTTTGCAGTTACTTTACAACTGATAACATATTTTAGTGTATTTTTTCATGCTGAATCGAATGGTACCAAGCAAATTCTTTTAAGTTCAGTAGTTCGCGAGATACTATTTCCTGAGATCACATTTTCCTGATTTGGCGGTGTCTTCGGCGCAAAAACCTGAAATTTTCAATCCTTATCTGTATATATATAAAAGAAAGTCTGAATTTTGTATTAATCACAGCACAAAAAAATCTGCCGAACCTAAAATCTTGAAAATTGAGGTAAAAATACTTCTGATAACATTGAGTGCCGCTAAGAAGGGATTTTCAAAAATTCCACCCCTAAAAGGGTTAAAAAAAGAGGAACGAACTTTTAAAAAATTCCTTAAAAATCGGCTTTTGTAGTTATTTTTCAATGGATAACATATTTTAGTCTATTTTTTCATGCTGAATCGAATGGTACCAAGCAAATCCTTCAAGTTCAGTAGTTCGCAAGATACTTCACATTTTCCTGATTTGGCGGTGTCTTCGGTGCAAAAACCTGAAAATTTTCAATCCTTATCTATATATATAAAATAAAGTCTGAATTTCATATTAATCACAGCACAAAAAAATCTGCCAAACCTAAAATCTTGAAAATTGGGGTAAAAATACTTCTGATAACATCGAGTGCCGCTGAGAAGGGATTTTCGAAAATTCCATCCCTAAGAGGGTTAAAAAAAGGAATGAACTTTAAAAAAATTCCTTAAAAATCGGCTTTTGTAGTTATTTTTCAACTGATAATATATTTTAGTGTACTTTTTCATGCTGAATCGAATGGTACCAAGCAAATCCTTCAAGTTCAGTAGTTCGCGAGATACTTCACATTTTCCTGATTTGGCGGTGTCTTCAGCGCAAAAACCTGAAATTTTCAATCCTTATCTATATATATAAAAGAAAGTCTGGATTTCGTATTAATCACAGCACAAAAAAATCTATTGAACCTATAATTTTGAAAGAGATTTCTATAATCAGGTTAACAAGATTATGTAAGCTATATTTAATTATCTCAATATATATAAAACGGAAAGTGAAATTTCTTTGCGCTGCTTATAACTTAAGTTCTACAACATAGATTTTAATGGATTTTACATTGTTAGTTGGATAATTTTTCAGAAATTTTGTAACAAATGAAATATAGCATTCTACGTTGTTTAATTGAATACTTAGGAAATGTTTTTTATCAGATGAACCCAATTACAAAAGTTTGGTTTTATTTAAAAAGTTCTGCTGAATGAATTTTTATGTTATTAAAATTATTAACATGTTGAGCGCTACGTCATTCATTGGTGACTAACATTGAACTTTCTGTTTAGATGACTGATTTTTCACCGATGACAGACAATCTAAAGTACGATATAAAACTAAAAATTACTATGATGTAAAAATTTCGTTTGATTCAAAATTTCTTTTTGAAAAAATGACCAGCGTAGCGGGCGAAGGCTGCTAGTTATGATCTATGGGAAGAAATGTTTACAGAGTATTTTAATGACATTACCCTATTGAGATGGATTGAATCTGATATAAATCACCGAGTTTCACAACGATTACGTTAGAGCAGGATATTCATAGCATTTTTAATCCATTTATCGGGACACACAAAAGAAATCAGCTACAATGCTGTCTTTTAGTAACAATTGCTGAGATGAGTTTTCAATTTTGGCATGTGCTTTTAAATTTAACTATTTGTAATACGTTCGTAATTATATAAATACGTAGCATCTACAGTCGTTGACTGATCCGTCAGTATGTCCACATACAATAGCACAAAAACTACCCAACCGAATCGTTTGAAATTTTAAAAATATATTTGGTGCCGAATTTCGTTGAGTCATTTAAAAGTATTCCGTTACATTATGGCCGATGAGTTGAAATAATTCCAAGTGCTTTTTAATTATAACACCCGTAGAAACATAAAGAAATCGATTTGCATTTATGAAGGGCACTAGAATATAAATTTTGTAGAATATGCCACAGAAAGAATAGTTATTATTCATTTAGAGGGTACCATAAATGAATTCCAAAGCATAATGTTATGTGGACGGGGGGGGGGGGGGGGGGGGGGGGGGGGGGGGCATTATTTTTTTCCAATCAACAGATTTTTATTACAGAATCGTTTTCTCATTTGACATTACAGTCTTTTAAATACTGCTTGACCAGGTTCTAAAGACCTGTCTTGGCATACTGCCAAAATAATGGGCCTTTCTGAAGGTAGGGAAGCGTTAAGGGGAGACAAAATTTCTCTCTATTCCCCGTAAAAGCAATACTAGGGGAAATTCCTTTTTCATTGCTCGCAGTCCTATTATCAAGAATAGACTCGCCTCACTCAGACCTGTTTCTCACGTGACCGGTCTTTAATGCTTGGCTCAGCAGTAGTAATTTATTCAGGTAAAACTGCATAATAGAGTTCACTTTGGCGTATTAAGTCTGCATGTTTTGCTGAAAAAATGTGTTCAAATTTCTAAATCACTTGTGATGATACTTTGACAGCTCAAAGATTATGCAGACGAGATATTCAAATATTATGTCGTATCTTATACTGCAAATATTGCCAATTCCTTTTATTTAACGCATGCTAAAGCGAAATATTGCTCAACTCCTTGAGAATGGAATTGAAAAGAATACAAAACAGCGTATGTAGTGGCCAGCATGCATTACTTATTTAAATCCAATTGATCATATCTGGAACACATTCAAACAACGCATCGCATTCCTTTGTTGGCATTTTCGCAATTTTTATGTACCACTTTTAAAGAGAGCCTAAATTCTTATCGAGAACCTCATCGCATCAATAGAAATCAGATTTAGATATTATACTGTTATATATATTAACTATTCTGTATTAACTATTTAAGGGGTTCTCTCTTTCTTTTTAACCATCATTGTTTGTGCCATTTTTACGTACTAAAATGGGTGTGGAGTGTGTTTAACTTCTTGACGTAATTTCAAAGAGTTCAAATTCCGATACAAGATATTTTAATATTTTATTATGTGCATTATTTTTAATATATTGCGTATGTTCAATTTTATAACCACGCATGGCTGTTTTGCATAGTTTGCTTCCCTCTTTTTAAACCGTGTTCACGAATTTATATAGAATATTTTGTAATTCTATAGTTCAATTTGGTCATTTTCATCATTTGAACTTGTGGCAGTATATGGTCAATTAAAGGTAGCATCGAATTTCTTTTCTTAATTTCCAAATTTTTCTAAATTCCAATTCTAAAAATTTTTCCAATTTTTTTTTCTTTTACTTTTTGCAAGTTATTATTAAATCTATGTTCTCAGCAATATCGTTCAGACTAATCCCTCTGAGGGAAGTCCTAGTAAGATTGCCATTAGACCAAAATACCCCCTTTCCCTTCCAGATAATTTGGAAGTTTCTAAAATCATGTGCAAAAGCCATGGCAGAGGTTTATACGGTTTCCTTCACTCCAAAAGGGAAAGAAAAATAATTACTAAACAATATATTTTTTATTACACATTTTTGAACTGCTTCATTTAAATTTAAACAAAATTGTTTTATTAAATGCACTAATTTAAAATTTTCTTACAACCTTTAATGTAGTGCATTTCTGATAATCATACAATCAGAATCGAATTAGAGCTGATACTATGCCTATTTCCTTTCCTTATGCCCTTTTCCTATGTATATTTTCTTAAATTCTTCACTAATACACCTAAAAACTTTTATCAACAAAAAAGAAGATTATGAAGGAAAAAATAAAAAGAAAAGTATCACTATTTATAGCATTTTTGATTTTGATTATTTCAATGTTTAAGTGCATAATTTTATTACATATCTGTTAAATTCATTCATTTTTAAAATATTTATTTATGAAGTTTCAATTTCATTCAGTAATTAATGGTGAAATATTACATGTAAATAAACAAATGCTGAATTATTTACATTGTTTTAAATGCAAACATGCTATCTTACTGTAATTCGGTTACACATTAATGATCTATTTTAGTGAATGCAACTTAATTACATATACCTTTGTTTTAAACAATACACCACATTATGTGCATGTAATTGAGAATAGTTCCATAATATGATCCTTAGCTATTTGGCATGTTTTAGCGAGCATGGTTCAGCATATTTTTAATAGGCATCATTATAACTTAAAGCTTTTCAAGCACATTTTATTATTCATAATGTAGATAGGTAGACCACACATTTTTAAAGAGATTGAAAGCATCCTTTTTTGTAATTTGCAGAGATTTCCATAATTAGTGTTTATTTTTCTTTCTTTCTTTTTTACTTTCTTCTATCTTTACAAGAAGAAAACATTGGATTTATGAAAGTTTTAAAAATCCGATTTTCATCAGACTTACACATTTTAGGAATCAGAGAATCTAAAAAACATGTTTTTATAAACAGTTTGTCTGTTAATCAGAATGTCTGAAAGTGACAAAAATTTTGTAGGCACTCTATCTCAAAAACTAATGCACAGAATCTCCCAAATCTTTAAATTCTGTTAGACCTTGATATAAACTAGATCCGATTAGTTTTCGGTGTATATTGTTCAACAGGTGGTGCTGCTATGCTACATTATTTACAATTTCTACAATAGACCATATCGTCGGTACCATGTCAAACTATCCAATGTGCATTTTTCATATTTTGTGCCATTTAGTTTTATTATGCAAGATACGTACTATGCAAAATTGGCACGGCCCTAACTCGCTTAGAAACTTAGATAATGTCTGTGTCAAAGTATCCAATGTGCACTTTGTTCTAAAACGTCCCATGTCAAACTATCCAATGTGCGTATTCGATCGTCTGCCACAAAAATTGTAATATTTTTCCTTTTCTGATCATTTGTACCATGTCAAACTATCCAATATGAAAACAGCCACTTTTCGGGGTAGCAAAAAATTTTTGATATTGCTGATTTAAAATCAGCTCCAGACAGAAATAGGAAATTTGCTGTTTTTTATTCCATTTAAGTATGATGTCACTTTATTGTTCTTACTAGCAAAAATAAAATAAAATAAAATAAAAATAACTTTCATTAGTTTGAATTTTTTACTCATACTTATCTGATGATCATTGCTTCAAATTAGTATATCTGCCACATTCAATAGTTTTGGATTGTATAAAATTTGGTATTTGCGTATTCAATATTAATTTCTTTTAACAACTTAAAAAACGAATGTACTGTAAATTGATAAATAAAAACTTATTTTTAAACGTTATTTAAATTTTATAAAAAAAGAGATGAGAAAACAAAAAAATAACCCGCAAATAGAGAAATGGAGAATAACGGTAGAGTTTATTTTTTTTAAATTGTTATTTGAGTAGTAACCTTTGTCTTATTTAATCAATGAAATAGTTAAGCCAATGACTACGAAATTCCGAAGAGTAATAATGTTATTATTAACGATTATTATTATTTCGAAAGTGTAATCTTGCTTTATAGAATCGCTATAATATGAGTTGGAAAAAATGCCTTCAAAGAATATTTGGAAATCATACTGCATGATAAGCTCTTATTAGGAGCATTCGTAATTATATAAATACGTAGAGCTTATAATTATTGTTCATTCCGTCCGCCTGTCTATGTGTCTACATGTCCGTCCGCATATAAGAATGGAAAAACCTCCAAAACTGAATTTTTGGAAATTTAAAGTAAATAACAGTTGTATACTTTTGTTGCGACATTTCAAGTTTAAGTATGAAAATTGGATGCATAATTTAATTACAGGGACTGTCAAAAGTGTTCCATTGCATTACGGTCAATTAGAAAAAACAATTTGAAGTGGTTTTAATGTTACGCAGTTTCGAACATAAGACTGATATGCATTTATGAGCAACACGAAAATATACATTATATAGAATCTAAGGTGCAAAAAATATTTATTATTCATTTACAGGGCCACATAAAAGTTTTTCGTTACATAATAGTATAGGGGAAACATTGTTTGGAGCATAATTTAATTATGTTAAAATATTTCACCATATACTGAAATTGATATTCGTTGCTGAGGTTCACTACAAGTTACTTCCTGTATAATAGAAAGTGCAAAGTATTTACAGGGACACACGAAAGATTTCGGCTTCTGTGTACCCGAAGTACTGTACATTACAGATGATTGTGGAAGTACATTTTTATTTGTGATATGAGTTTTTAAATACAGGGATATGCAAAATAAGTCGAAAGAATTACTACATAAGAACGAAAATACATTTAAAAAAATGAATTATGGATTTTTACGCTTAACTACATATAGTATACTAATATAACTTTATATAACATAGATAAAATGTATAAAATGCCACGCAAAGAATTGGATAGGTAGCCGTCTATGGATGATCTCTGGAAGTTTGATTTTAGAAGTTTTAAAGTGTGTTTTGATCTTTATTAAATTTTAACTGAATAGTTACGTGCATATAAAGATAATACGTACAATTTAGGGCTGTACAAAAGTATCTTCTATCGATAATTTCTAAAAGGAAAATTTGAAACTATTATGTATTTGAAACATTTTTCAACATAGTTAAATAGTGTTTGTGAATTCCGTTTGTCTGTCCATGTGATTGTCTGTCTGTCTGCCGGAACTGGAACTTGCATTAGTATATTAATAGGATTGTCTCTGTAATTGATATATGTTATTAAGATTTGCAATGCCATGTTCGGTATCGGAAATAGAGTATGTAGCGTTCACGTTCACAGTTTATTTACAGAGGCAGTCAAAAAAGTATTCGATTACATTATGGTCTATGGGGAAATGTCTTAATTATTTAAATATGTAGCACCTCAAGTCGTCATTTGATCCATCCGTCTGTCTGTTTAAAACAGCATGAAAACAACCCAACCAAATGATTTGAAATTTCATATGTGTAATTGCTGCAGAATTTTGTCGAGTCATTTAACATTTTATGAAAATCGAGTCAAAACATAAAAATATATTAAGGTTTTCTTTACTATATTAAATCTTATCATTCATAATTAATTCAATGACATCCCATGATAGGGGATGATTCTAGGTTTTTATGGCGCCCTATTTAAGATGGAGACATATTATTTCTGTATTGCTGAATATATAGAACAAACAAACAAACCAATAAACTAACAAACTAACAGGCAGACAGGCAGGCAAACAGACAGACATACAAAAAAACTGACACACAAACAAACAAGCATACAGACAAACAAGCAAACAGCCAAACAGTAAAAAAAACCCGACAGCCGGACAGCCAGATACACAAACAAACAAACAGACACACAGACAGACAAACAAATAAACAAACAACACAGATAAACAAGCAAGCAAACAAACAAACAAACAAACAAACAGGCAGACAGACAGACAAATAAACAAGCAAATAGACAAACTGACAGTCAAACAATCAAACAAAAAGACAGACAAACAAACAGGCAAACCGACAGACAGAGAGACAGACTAACAGACAAACAGACAAACTAAAAAACAAGCAAACAGACGAACAGACAGACATACAAAAAAGCAGACAAACAAACAAACCGACAGACGGACAGACAGACAAAAAAAGACAAACAAACGAAGAAACAATCAGACAGACATATAGGCAGGTAAACAAATGAACAAACAAACAGACAGGCAGACAGACAGAAAAACAAACAAAAAACAGATAAACAAACTACAAACAGACAAACAAACAGGCAGACAGACAAACAAACCGACAGATGGATAAACAGACAGGCAAACAAAAAACCAGACAGGCAAACAAACAACCAGACAGACAAAGCAACAAACATACAAACATAAAAACAAACAGACATACAATCAAACAACCAAAAACGGCAAACAAACAGACAAACAAGAAAACAAACAGACAGACAAGCAAACAAACAAACCGACAGACGAGCAGACATACATAAGCAGACAAACAAACGAACAAACAGACATACAGACAAACAAACAAACCGACAAGCAAACAAACAGAAAAACATATAAACAAACAAACAGACAAACCGTCAGACGGACAAACAGACAAACAAACAAACCGGCAAACAAACAAGCAGACATACAGACAGACAAACAAACAAACACAAAAAACACACAGACCAACAAACAAACACAGATAGGCAAACAAGCAACCAGTCAAACAAATAAACAAACAAAAAACAGATAAACAAACAGTCAGAGAGACAGACAAACAGACAAACAAACCGACAGACAGACAAACACACAAACTAAAAGACGGACAGACAGCCAAACAAAAAATCAAACAGACAAATCGACAGACTGACAAACAAACAATCAAACCGACAAACAAACAAACAGACAGACAAGCAAACAAACAAATATACGTACATATGTTCGTATTTTTAAGGAAATGCTAGAGATCCATTTACATCTTATAAGTAATTACCGTGCTAAATTTCATGCTTGTAGTAGTCCCTTTAGTAACACAAAAATCGTATTTTCAGAATGTTTTTTTCTCCTGCATCTCCTTTGGATTTGTGGCATCGACATAAGATAAATCCTTATCTTTGATTCCGGGAGAACAGCATCCTTTTAGTACCTTTGCTTTTGAAATCGGTTCGGTAGTTCCAGAGATTACCACCAGCAGAAAAAAAAACGTTACCTTTTTATAATACAGAAATAGATTGTTCTATAAAATAATTCTTTTCCATGATCCAGAAATTAATTTATACATTCACACAATGTGTTACAGAACAAGTGTTAGTGCACTGAATAACAGCATATCAATTTCATTATGTTTGTTAAAATACACTAAATCACATCGTATTGAATGGAATGTAATGTGCTTATTTTGAGAGTGCCTGTAGATGACGTAATTCTATACATGCCATTTTGATCAAAACATGTATCATAGTAAATGATAAAACCATATAGAAATCCCATATCAATCTGAGTATGGTTACGAGAATTAGAAAAGAATGAGACAGCAGAGAAGCAAAACAAAGTCATTAACAATTTTTAATTACGGCCAAGCATTTTTAAAAAGTGCTACAACATTTTAATCATTTATCACGTGACAGAAACTTTTGAAATTATTGTATTAAAAGATCCTATAATGAATTATTCATTACATTCAAATTTTATTAAAAGTTAAAAATTCCAACTTTTTAAAAAAGAATTGAATAATTAGACTATTACTATTCAAAAATACTGGTAACAAACACCCCATCGATTCCGTTTATTAGTTAAGCTACGCTTAATATTCAATAAGTTGATAATTGCTTGTGAAGCGTAGCAAATGAGGTGGGTTCATACGATAATGAAGTTTTAAAAATATCAATCTCATAAAATTGTAAATAGTTAATTGCAATTAAAATGCGCACCAAACAATGTTCTCCCTATACCATTATGAAATGGAATACTTTTGTGTGGCCTTGTAAATCAAAAACAAATGTTCTTAGCACCACAGATTATGCAAAATGTATATTATAATATGTACTTTATAGATGCTTATCAATGTTATTATGTTCAAATGAGTGTAACACCAACAACATGCATTTGAAACATTTTCCCCCATTAACCGTAATGTAACGGAATACTTTTGATTGTCCCTGTAATTGATCTATGAATCCAGTTTTCATAAAATTCGAAATGACTCGACAAAACTATGCAATAATTATGTATTTTAACTTTCAAATGAATAAAATGCTTTTGAAACTTTTTTTCCCATTGACCGTAATGTAATGGAATACTTTGGTTGTCCCTGTAATTGATCTATGCATCCGATTTCGAAAAAAAAAATGAAATAACTTGACAAAATTATGTAATAATTATGTATTTTAAATTTCAAACAAGTAAAATGCATTTGAAACATTTTTCCCCATTGACCGTAATGTAATGGAATACTTTTGATTGTCCCTGGTAATTGATTTATGTATCCGATTTTCATAAAATTTGAAATAACTCGACAATATTATATAACAATTATGTATTTTAAATTTCAAACGAGTGAAATGCATTTGAAACACTTTTTGCCATTGACCGTAATGTAATGAAATACTTTTGACTGTCCCTGTAATTGATCTATGCATCCGATTTCCAAAAAACAAATTGAAATAACTCGACAAAATGATGTAATAATTATGTATTTTAAATTTCAAACGATTAAAATGCACTTGAAACTTTTTCCCCATTGACTGTAATGTAATGGAATATTTTTGATTGTCCCTGTAATTGATTTATGCATTCGATCTTCATAAAATTTGAACTAACTCGACAAAGTTATATAATAATTATGTATTTTAAATTTCAAATGATTCGGTTGGGTAGTTTTTGCGTTGCTATATACGGACGGCCAAACGGACGGACTGAACGACAACTATAGATGCTGCGTATTTACATAATTACGAAAGCACCTAAAAACAGGGCTGGGAAACTTCTCGAGTTTGCCTGCATCTTTGTTTAAAAAAATTTCCGTCTTTTCTTACAATTTGTAAAATTACATAGCGTCTAAAAACAAACTTTTTCTTTATTAATTCTCTGTATATTTGTTAATAAAATTATTAAAGAAAATTCCAAAATGTTTTAAATTCAATATGCTAATAACAAAATTTTTACAATATCGTATGTGGTATATTTGTTACCATGACGCAGTGAACCTGAGAAATTTACAAAGTCTAACTATCCAATACGCACATTCGATACTTTGAAACAGCGAAAATGGGAAAAGGACAAAATTTTTACCATGTCAAACTATCCAATGTGCGTATTGGATAGTTTGAAGCTGAAAAACTAGAGAGTAGCTAAAAACGTACAAATAATCATACCATTTCAAACTATCCAATGTGATTTTTAGACGAGAAAAATTATTCAAATGATTTATTTCGATAGCATGCTTAAATAGGATATAAAACAGCACCCGAAAAATGTAATAATTGTTTTCTGCTGT
The DNA here is from genome assembly GCA_964019185.1 of Maratus speculifer. Lineage (NCBI taxonomy): Eukaryota > Metazoa > Arthropoda > Arachnida > Araneae > Salticidae > Maratus > Maratus speculifer. The sequence goes on from OZ025289.1 coordinate 302,467,726, forward strand.
TTAGCGCTGATTTTGAATCCACAATTAAAACTGTTTTTTTGTTCTCCTGAAAAGTGGCTGTTTTCACATTGGATAGTTTGACATGGTACCGACGATATCTGAAGAACTAGTATGTGGATTTTCATAAAACTTTATATTTAGTTAGTACTTGATATACCATGGTGCTGATTATGTTTTGGTGCAAATCACTCAACTGGTAGCGCTGCCATGGTGCATTATTCCTGATTATCACAATAGCTCTTATTTCAAAACTAATGCACGAAATTTTCTAAAACATCAGATTCAGTTAGTCCCTGATATAGATTAGTGTTATCAAGTTTTTGTTGTAAATCGTCTTACAGATTGCACTACTTCGCTACATTTTTTACAATTTCACAATAAATGTATCTCAAAAACTAATGCATGGATTATCATCAAGCTTCAGATTCACTTAATACCTGAATAACAAGTTGGAAATTGTATGTGAAGTGTAGCAATGAGGTACATTCGTACAATAACGAAGTTCTAAAAATATTCAGATCTTACTGTTATAGTAGACAGTACTTCGGATACAGTTTAGTAGCCAAAATCTTTTGTGTGTCCCTGTAAATACTATCTGCTTTCTTTTATTCAGCAAATAACTTGTAGTATTCCTCAGCAACGTATATCAATCTCATAAAATGTTAAATAGCTAATTACAATTAAAACGTGCATCAAACAATGTTCTCCCTATACCATTATGTAATGGAATACTTTTCTGTGGCCTTGTAAAGCAATAACAAATTTTCTTTTTACCACAGATTGTGCAGAATGTATATTATACTATGTACTTCATAGATGCACGTACATTTTATTATGTTCGAATGAGTGTAACAACATTAAAATGCATTTGAAACTACTTTTCCCCATTAATCGTAATGTAACGGAATACTTTTTGGAATGTCCCATGTCTTCCATTGTTCAAAACAATGCCGTAGGCCATGAGTTGTCAACTTCTTCAATAACTCTGCTGTGTTTGCTTTTACATGTTCAGCAGGCTGTAAACATGGTCCTTGCAATGATGCACTTTACTTTTTTCAGAACAGGTAGATGTTACACAGTGTGAAGATAATCAAGCACGCTAATGCACTTATCTGCTAAAATCTGCTTCACAGATCGGAAATTGTGAGCAGACACATTGTCCTGATGTAGAATCCATGATTTGTTCATCTATGAATCCAGTCTTTTCTTCTTTACTCCTTTCCTCTGGCTTGAATTTCGACTTACTGATTTGTGCTTTTTACTGTTTTGGCGATCCAGAGATCTTCCAGCTCATCAATTGATGCTGTGCTTCCAGGTCATCCTAACATTCTGTTGACATTTTTTTTTTTTTTTTTTTTTTTTTTTTTAAATTTATATGAAATTTTAGGTTAATTCTCTGCTTCACTTTTATGTCAATCATTATCATCGCACTACAGTTGAACCTCATTAACATGAACCATGAACCTTAAGGGGAATCAAAATTTTGTTCATGTTAGCGGCAATTCATGTTATCAGTATCAACTCTTTTCATTTGTCTTTATAGGTGATTGTGAAAACAGTTCATGTTAAAAGTAATTCATGTTAAGCGTGTTAAAGTTAACGAGGTTTGACTGTATTAAGCAACAATGTCTTTACAACCAACACTTGAAAGTAATCTGAAGCAGACACAGAAATGAACCTGCAGATTTTTGTTTGGGAAGTATGGATGTCAATGTCATTCCGATTACAGCCTCGCCAGATACAGTTGCATTGTACAAGTTGCACATTCTCATTGTATAATTGCTATACTTTGTATTGAAATTGATACATATTTCTGAAGTTAATTACAGCAAGGTAATTAGTGTAGCATATGTTGAGCATATCATTTACAAGTATTTCAGTGTCCACACCAAATTATGCATTGAAAATTTTTTGAGAAAAAAAAAGTAAATTGCAGTCATGAAATTAGGTGTTATTTTCAAAATAAACATATATCTGCTCTTTAGTAGAATAAAATTAGAATCTTTTAACCTTGATATTGAAAATTTTATAATTTTAAGTAGTGATATTAATTACTCTATTGAAGAAGCAGTAAAGGCTTTGTGAAATATAAATGAATATAATATTTCTTATGCATTTTTAGTACTATGTTTTATTTCATAGAAATGATAATTTTGATAGCATTTTTGCCAAAAAATATAGTCATCACAAATACATTCTAAGGCTGCTTTATTTATTTCTTGTCATTATTTTGTATGAATTGTATTTATTTTCTCAATTAAAATATTTGCTGTTTAATTAAATAAAATTTTGTTATTTTTCTTATGGTAAATATTTCTTATTTACTAGGCTATAGCTGCAAGCTTGTGTCTTCTGTATCCAGGTTTGATTCTTATTGATCATGGTCATTTTCAGTATCCTTTTTATAAAAGTTTGACATCGTTTAAAAATGAATAAAAATATAATTTAATTATTTTTCTTTCTTTTTTTTAAATTTTTATATATTTTTTGTTTGTATAATGCATTTAGGGTCATTCCATATCAATTCAACCAGACCTTGTAACCCGACCCACAGGGATTTTGATGAAACTTTGTGTATACACTAATTCTATCATGAAATGATTCCATCAGAAATTTTTCCTTCCCAGACCTCATAGTTTGTGAGATATGGGGGTCCAGTTCTTGGGATTTTCTCAAATCGCACATTTCTGAGTCTATATTTTGAGATTGATGTTCCATCTTCAAAAAATTGTTTCTCTGGATCTAAAACATGAATCATCCTAAAAATATCACTGTAAGAATATAAAAAGATGCAGATTTTAATAAAAAATATTTAAAAAATTTACTTGTAATATTTAGGATAAAAAAAGTCAGCCAAAGTTGAGCGTTATGGTTATTTTTCCAAATTTTTGTGTCTTCACTTAAAAGGCTGCACACGAAAAGGCAAATGAAATTTCCAGTTTCTTTTTGTTTTAAATAAAAGTTTACACTTTGGGCTTTGGGCTTTCGATGTATGAAATAAAAATGATGTCTTTCGCATGGTTTATGCAAAAATTTTGGATGCTTTCCAATTAGCCGGCTGCTTGTTTTATTTTTACATACGTACATATGTATAGATCTATATAAATACAGATGTATTATACATGTACATATGTATGTATATATACAGTAGGGTGGGCCAAAAAAAACTTTTTTCCGATTTTCGATGATGGCGGGTGTGGAAAAGTGGCCACTGGTGGCACTCAGTTCACACAAAAAGTTTGAGGCTTTTCTTTACCTTGCCGCAAATGGCTTGAAAATTTGCAAAAATGCTGATTTTTGAACTTTTTTAGCTAAAAAGTTAAAAATGTTAAATTAAATTTATTTTGGTTGCATTTACTTGAAAAGGCATCTTTAACGTACCAAATGCTTAAATATGTTCTTATAATGCATTATTTAATTGCTAACTGTATTTTAAATTAGCCGATTTTCATAGCTTTTTCACGTATAACAGGCAAAAATTGTATTGGTTTGAATTGTTAGTTAAATTCTCTCTTATTTATGTTCCTTGGTCTTTAAATTTTTTCTATACATCAAAGGTCAAGTATTTGGGCAATGGACAGCAGTATAACTCAAAAACAAATCTGGAAGTTGAGAAGAGAGTGAAGCAGGACTCTAAGCGTGCGCAATGCCTCATCGTAATGTTCAGGGAGTGAAGGAGGATATAAAAGAGAATAGAAAATTGCGATAAGGGATTGTTGTTATTTTACCATGCTCAAAACCTGTGACATTTGTTCAGTGTGGATGTGAAACCTTATCCTCAAGAGATTCAGTACTTTTTCGATCGTTTGACGTACCATTACAGTGTTTTGTGCGTTTTATTACGAAAAGCTTAGAAATGGCTAGTATGAAGGTCTATGGCAATGTAAAAGACACACGACAGCATGAAAAATATCCTTTTTGGGGCACCATGCTTATTGAAAGACTTTCAATTGCCAACTTATACTGATATCATGCACCACTACTACTGATTGCGAAGCCACATGGGAGAAAATCGAGAAATCCAATATTAGTCAATAGATGATGTTATTAAAATGGTAGGTGGAAAAGTTACTGAAATCTGAATAAAAGCTTCCATACCAGTGTTTTCCCAATGATCAATTTACAAAAAAATTAAAAACTTTTAAAAGAAGTGTAGATTATTAGAGAAATCCTGTAATTGTATGGGCTGGAAAGTAACCTGTGAGGAATTCCTAAGAATTGCAGAAACCTTTCTGTTTGACATTGCAGCTTGTAAGACATAAACAATTGTAACTGCAGCATCCATATCGAGAGGAGAACTTCTTGATTGATCAAAAAACTGGTCTAAAAATGTTTATTGGAAATATTGATTTAAAAACAAGCAAAACTCTTGAAAAGAAAATATCGCGGAAAATGAAAAGGGATACAGTTTTAACGAGACTAGTGGTCTTTCAAGAAGTCCACCTCTTGTTGCGGTGGGAAAAGTGTGTGTATCGCTGTTTGGGAAAACACTGATATACACACTTTTATTCAGATTTCGATAACTTTTTCACTTACCATTTTAATAACATCATCTATTGACTAATATTGGATTTCTTGATTTTCTCCCATGTCGCTTCGCAACCAGTAGTAGTGGCGCATGATATCAGTATAAGTTGGCAATCGAAAGTCTTTCAATAAGCATGGTGCCCCAAAAAGGATACTTTTCATGCTGTCGCATGTCTTTTACATTGCCATGGACCTTCATACTAGCCATTTCTAAGCTCGTCGTAATAAAACACACAAAACACTGTAATGGTACGTCAAACAATCCAAAAAGTACTGAATCTCTCTAGGAAAAGGTTTCACGTCTACACTGAACAAATGTTGCAGGTTTTGAGCATAGTAAAATAATAACAATTCCTTATCGCAATTTCTCTTCTCTTTTATATCCTCCTTCACTCCCTGAACATTACGATGAGGCATTGCGCACGCTTAGAGTTCTGCTTCCCCCAATTCTCACCTTCCAGATTTGTTTTTGAGTTATACTGTTGTCTGTTGCCCAAATATATGACCTTTGACGCATAGAAAAAATTTAAAGACCAAGGAACATAAATAAAAGAGAATTTAACGAACGATTCAAACCAATACAATTTTTGCCTGTTATACGTGAAAAAGCTATGGAAATCCGCTAATTTAAAATACACTTAGCAATTAAATAATGCATTATCAGAACTTATTTAAGCATTTGGTATGTCAAAGATGCCTTTTCAAGTAAATATAACCAAAATAAATTTATTTTAACATTTTTAACTTTTTAGCCAAAAAAGTTCAAAAATCAGCATTTTTGCAGATTTTCAAGCCATTTGCGGCAGGGTAAAAAAAAGTCCAAAAAAATCTCAAATTTTTTGTGTGAACTGGGTGCAATCAGTGGCCACTTTTCCACACCCACCATCATCGAAAATCAAAAAAAGTTTGTTTTGGCCCGCCCTAATATACAGTATATTGATACATATATGTATAACACTGGTGCCTGTCTAACCGAAAAGTACCAAATTTTGCCTTGTTTTGAGAATCTGCACCAATTAAAAGGAAAAAAATCTGACTAAGTTTAGCTGTGGTACTTAAATAATTACTGGAATTTTTATGAGTTATTGAATTTAATGTTATTTGATACATGTTTTTTTATTTGCAAAGTAAAGTTTAGGCTTTATTTTTCTGATTTTAAAAAAAAATCTGACTGTAATATGTTTCCCTATTAAATTTAGGGAATGGTCCATATATTTCATTTCTTTATTTAATAATGGGCATTTTTTGCTAATCTAAAGAATCTCTTACTTTTATTTTCAAATTTCTCAAACTCAAAACAGATTTTTTTTTTTTTTTTTTTTTTTTTTTTACATAATAAAGTAAATAATTTTTTCTCCTCACATTTCCATTCTTTCTTTTGAATGCTTATATATTAATTGTTTGTGTTTAAAAAATGTTTGTGACGTTGTGTCGGGAAAAGAATGACCACATCCTTGTGATATCAGTGTAAAAAAAACCCTCACCCCTCGAAAATGGTGGAATGCAATAATGGACTGTCTGCTGGTGTTGGGGGGCTGGGGTTAAAGACATAAAAATGAGAAGACAGAGAGAGTTTGAATGTCCTTGGAAACGGTCATGTTTTTGACCAGCGGAGGATTTTGTTTTATTTACCTTTTTTTCTCTCTCAAATGGCTGATAGTTCAGGCCTAATTACTATTGTAAATATGTAAGATATTTTGTTTAATGTAAATTAAATAATTTGTTCTGTTAGAAGCATGTATCATTATCTGTTTCACTCATTATTATAATATCGGGAACCAAATGCACAGGATTTAACGGCCTGTGACAATGTTCAAAACCTTGTATTTCCTTTCCTTGGGTAATTTTAATCTGTTTAAATATTTATATTGGCAAGTTTAAATACACAAATTTTTAACAGAATTTAAATTTTTTTCTATAGTCTGAAAGATTTAATTGCACCTGCCTTATATAAACACCTTCTGATAAAGGCAGGGTAATGTTTGTTAGTGAAAGCAGATGTTTTGAAATCAATTTAATCAAATTATTGTCGTTCTGTTGTTTCTTATCATAGAAGAATGATCTAACTTTTACTGTGCTACTAAAAATATATTCTGATTTTTACATATTTTATAGTTTGTGATATGTATAAATATTTTTTTGCTTTATTCTTTTAATGGAGCGTGATATAAAACCTTCTACTAGTCTTCAGGCTTGCAGTATTGTAATATTAACTGGTTTAGAATGTCACAAAACTAGCTATACAAATAACAGAAAAATAGACTACTTCGATAATCTCTCTAATTCAGAAAAAGAACTTTTATTACTTAGGACTATAGCATTTACACTGGTGTCCAAAAGTTAAGCATAATTGGTAATTAAGTAATTATTTTTCAGTAATGAAAGAAATATGAATCGGAATGTGCTGAAACTCCAGGTGTGTAAACAAAATAGTATGCGTCACATATTTTCGCGAAGAGTTTTCCCCGAAATCGAACAGGGGACTGTCAACAAATTAAAAAAGAACGAAGATCTTTTGGATAACCCTAACAAAACTAATGTAGCAAAAGCGTTCAAACTGCACATTATGATTAATTGGCTTATTGTCATGTACTGTGTTAATTTTTACAAGGATAGCATATATACTCGTAGAGAAATTAAGGTTTTTATAAAAACAATCCTAAGTTTTTTGCTTATAATTTGCAGAGTTCTTAATATAAAATAATGTTCTTTTTTGAAAAAATGACAAACATCATTGTACACAATACCCTGTCATCAGAATAAAAAAATAATAAAAATTGTATGACAAATGAGCAGGTTTACTAAATAATTTTTTACTGCGCATGCATGAACGCTATTAAAATTTCATTTGCATATTATGTTAATTAAATGTATAGAGCAACTTTTGTGAAAGTCTCAAAAACATAGCTTAAAAGTTCTGAAAGTTATCGTTGATAGAATGAGATCAAAATCCTTTATTCCCTAAATGAAGCAAAAAGATGAGGGGCTGTATCCATATTCCATTGTTTAGTGCCTACACAATATTGCACGTACAACTATATTTAGGTAAAACCCCTGATTTCTTTGCTTCCTTTAGGAATAACGGATTTTGAGTGTATTCTGTAGGCGACCATTTTCAGAATTTTCAAGCTATGTTTTTGAAACTTTTACAGAAGTTGCTCTATACATTTAGCTAACGCAATATGCAAATGACATTTTGATATCATTGACGCATGCGCAATGAAAAATTATTTACTAAACATACTCATTTTTCATACAATTTTTATTATTTTTAAATTCTGATGACAGGGTATTGTGTACAATGATGTTTGTCATATTTTCAGAAAAGAACATTATTTTATAATAAGAACTCTGCAAATTATAAGCAAAAAACTTGGAAAAATTTAGGACTGTTTTTATAAAAACCTTAATTTCTCTACGAGTGTACATGCTATCCTTATAAAAATAAACACAGTACATTACAATAAGCCAATTAATCATAATGTGCAGTTTGAACACTTTTGCTATATTAGTTTTGACAGGGTTATCCAAAAGATCTTCATTCTTTTTCAATTTGTTGATGGTCCCCTGTTTGATTTCGGGGAAAACTCTTCGTGAAAATATATGACGCGTACTATTTTGTTTACACTCCTGGAGTTTCATCACATTTCGATTTACATTTCTTTCATTACTTAAAAATAATTACTTAATTACCAATTATGCTTAACTTTTGGACACCAGTGTATAAAACAAAAATTAAGTGAAAACCGTTTGATTAATATATGTGAGCATCACAGAAATTGTCTCTTAATGAAATACGAATTTTATCAATATAAAAGTGGAGATCCATTTAAGCGGCATAAAAAATAAGTGAAAAAAGCAATTAGGGCAGTTAATAGTTAGTTTCTTTCTTTAAACTTTATTTCAATAATTACCTTCATTCTAATATACCTTAATTAAATTTTGAATTTAAATACTACTTTGTTTTGTGAAATTTTAATGTTTGAAATTTTATTTCAGCTGTCTGTATTGCATACATTTAATTTCCTTAATCTTATGCTATATATAATTCTGTGAGTTTGGGCTTAAGTCTGTTAGCTGTTACATGCTTAATGACTGGCAAAGACTTGATTGGTGCCATATTTTTTACTCTTGCCTTGCATTACAAACAGATTGCCTTATACTACGCATTACCATTCTTTTTTTATCTGTTTGGCCGATGTTTGCAGTTACCATGGAAGAATGGGTAATTGTTATTTTAATTAAAATATTTAACCATAAAACTTTATTTTATCTGTTCATTTTTTAATCTTTTAAAAAGAGAAACAAGACAATTATAACATTAATCTTTTGGTAAATTTTAAAAGCATTTTGATATAAGAAGTCTGTTAAAAGAAATTACCTTAGAAATGTGTAGATGATGATTTTTTAAATATTTTGATAAATTAGGCTTGTTTAATCCTTTATACTCTGAAATATTAATTTATTTATAATATAGAGTAATGTAATATAAAGAAGGTGCTGCGTTGCCTTGAAATTGTTTCTAAAGAGAAATAACTTTTGTGTGTGTTGTGAACTTAGCTTGGATATGTGTGTCCGACAAAAAGTGTGAAATATTCAAATTGAGTTGTGATAATTAAAAGAAAAAATAGCATCAACTTTTTGATTAATTTGAAATAAGAACCAGCAAATACAATATATTTACAATTCTCTACAAGGCTATATGAGATTATATATCTATGTATAAATTGTGAAATAGATTCAACTTTAGATTTTTTTTCCTTTTGCTATTCAAGTTATTAAAACGTATTTATTTGTTTCTGAAAATTATTGAATTTTATTCTTAAGCATTATTTTAATTTTTTTTTTTTTTTTTTTTTTTTTTTTTTTTTTTTGCCTTACATGTTGAATAGAATTAAAAATTAGAATTCAACATGTTTTAAAATTGTTCCAAATTGAAAAATTTTGTAAATTATTTTTCTTGTTTTTTGTACTGTGGAAAGATCCATTCATGTATGAAAACACATTTTTTGTTAGAGCTGGCAGTACATGTGAACTTTTCCATGGACCATTTATAGTAAACAAAATCTGTTGTTGTTGCTAAACAGTGGAATTTAATGAAAAGTGTGTTGACTGTTGTTAGTTATGGCACTGCATGTCACACGTAGTATACATATTCCATTTTTATTTATTTTGAGTACAAGCGAGTCTGCCTTACAAAATAAACAGTAGAAGTTCTTTGGCTGTAAAGAACTTTCTAGCACTAACAGAAAGAATATTAATAAATTTCATACATATATATATTTCATAGAATGAGATTATATATCTAAATAAGCAATTTAAATAAAATACACCAAAAACAATTTTTTTCCATAGATTATAAATACAACAAATTTCTTTTTTTGTGTTTTACAAAGAAATTTTAATTCCATACACTTAAATTTCAAGTGAATTTTCTATAGTGACCTTCATTAACATATGAAAAGAGCATGTCAATCCAAATACATTTACACAAGTTGGACTGCAAACAAACAAACCAATTGATTAATATTTTTCAAGTATGTTCCCCTTTGCTCATCTTAGGGCTGCCATTTAAGTGCTTAATGATCCTGATTTGAGACAGTGTACATAAATGGTTAAATGATGGTGATACAATTTAGAAAACTGTAATTAATGAATGTCTATTAAAAGAGGAACCTGGTTTGACAGCTCTAAAATCACATTTGTGGCTACATTAAAGTTTGTTTACAATTAGTTCTGGTTAGGAAAAAAAAATTAACATTGATTAAATGGGAAAGAAAACAATGGATTTATTGACAATCGAAAGAAGTTGATGCAAATAACTAATTCATTTTGTGTTAAATTAGTCTTTTTTCCAATATCTGTAATCACTAATCACTGCATTTGTCCCCAATATTTATTTACTTGACTTGAAAAGACTGCATTTATTAAAAGATTTCAAAATGCAAAGCCATATTTATGTTATGCTATTTTTTTTTTTTTTTTAACAACAGGAAGAAACAAGTATAAAATGTTATAATTTCTAATTTTTTTGTAAAAATTGACTGTATTTTTATAAAACAGTAAAATTAATCATGAAAGCTATTGTTGTTCACTTACAATTCTAATTTTAATTGATTATATTTAAAGTTGAAGCTCTTATAACATTGTTTTTTCTACAAATTTACAGAAAATTAAAAAACAAAAAATTATTGTTATAGATTAAAGAAGTTTTTTAAATTGGCCTTTTTAGTCATCATTGCCAGTGCCATTTGTTGGATGCCATTTTTGAAAAATTATGAAACAGCAATGCAAGTTGTTCGAAGATTATTTCCATTTGCTAGAGGGTTATATGAAGTATGTATATTTTTATCAAACTATTTTCATTTTATATTGAATTGTATTTCTATTCAATATGGAATAATAAATTAAACATTTAACCCTATATGCTGTAATGGTGCTTTAAAGCAAGGCTGTAGAGTAGGGTGGGCCGAAAAAAACTTTTTTTCGATTTTCGATAATGGCGGGTGTGGAAAAGTGGCCACTGGTGGTCCTCAGTTCATACAAAAAATTTGAGATTTTTTGGATGTTTCCTTACCCTGCCGCAAACGGCTTGAAGTTTTGCCAAAATGCTCATTTTTGAACATTTTTCGAAAAAAATTAAAAAATGTTAAATAAAATTTATTTTGGTTGTATTTACTTGAAAAGGCATATTTAATGTACCAAATGTTTAAATAAGATCTGATCATGCATTATTTAATATCTATGTGTATTACAACTTAGCCTATTTTTATAGCTTTTTCGCGTATAACAGGCAAAAATTGTATTTTTTCAATCGATCGTTAGTTTCTCTCTTATTTATGCCCCTTGGACTTCTTTATACTTTTTCTATGTGTCAAAAGTCATATATTTGGGCAACAGACAGCAGTATACTTCAAAAACAAATCTGGAAGGTGAGAAGGGGTTGAAGCAGGACTCTAAGCGAGCACGATGACTCGTCGTAATGCTGATAGAGTGAAGGACGAAATAGATGAGAGCCAAAATGCGATGAAGGTTTCTTATTGTTTCTCCATGCTCAGTTACCTGCAACATTTGTTCAGTGTGAACGTGAAACCTTTTTCTAGTGAGATATAGTGGTTTTAGGATCGTTTAATGTTCCATTATAGTGTTTTGTGCGTTTTATTATGACGAGCTCAGAAATGTCTAATATGAAGGACTATGGTAATGTAACGACAAGCGATAGCGTGAAAAGTAGCCTTTAGGAGGCATCATGCATATTGAAAGTATTACAATTGCCAACTTATGCCGATAATCATGCACCACTACTACTGGTTGCTTCATCATTTATAAGTTGTGACGGCAGAGGATACGAATTTCGTCAATGATAAAAACAAAGTCAGAAGAGAGAAATAGAAACTTGGAAAGAAGATACAGGCAGAAAAAGTTCTTGAAAGAAGGAAAATTAAAAGCATATTTTTTGATGGTAGAAAGGATAAAAGTATATTCAGAGGAAAAAATCAACAAGCGGCACCGTCGAGAGAAAGGAGAAGAACACATCAGCGTGTTGTTTGAACCTGGTTAGGAATACTTGGGTCACTTGATACCTCTTTCCTGTCATGGAAAAGAAATAGCAAAATCATTATATAATCTTCCAAGTCACCACAAGTTAGAATTTTCTAAACTGACATCACTTGGGTGTGATGGCACCACTGTTAATACAGGATAACGCAATGATGTCATTGCCTTTCTTGAAAAAAAAAACAAACTAGAAAGAGCGCTGCAGCATTTGATATGTATTCTTCATACGAACGATATCCCACTTCGACATCTACTCTTTAAACTTGATGGTGAAACCACGGGACCTAAGATCTTTTCCAAATGAATCGATGCTAGTGTAATAGGGTGTGAAAAATTTACGCATCACTTTGTTCGAACCTATTGCTGTTTCCAGAGCCATTCATATTGCTTCCACATTTGTTTTTGTATACTGCTGTCCGTTGTCCAAATATATGACCTTTGACAAATAGAAAAAATATAAACAAGACCAAGGGACATAAATAAGAGAGAAACTAACCATCTATTGAAACAAATACAACTTTTGCCTGATATACGCGAAAAAGCTATAAAAATAGGTTAAGTTATAATACACATAGGTATTAAATAATGCATGATCAGATCTTATTTAAACATTTGGTACAGCAAATATGCCTTTTCAAGTAAATACAACCAAAATAAATTTAATTTAACATTTTTAAATTTTTTTGGAAAAAGTTAAAAAATGAGCATTTTTGCAAAACTTCAAGTCGTTTGCGGCAGGATAAGGAAATGTCCAAAAAATCTCAAATTTTTTGTATGAACTGAGTGCCACTAGTGGCCACTTTTCCACACCTGCCATTGTCGAAAATCGAAAAAAAGTTTTTATCGGCCCACCCTACTGTAGAGTCAGAGTAAGACTCATTTTTGACCAAAAAAGTTGGAGTCGCTAAAAAACAAGCCAAATCTGGCTTTCTTTCTTAGACACTTTGTCGGGCTATCCAAGTTAATGATTGGCAATATACTGTCCGGCATACACAGTAGATGAAAGCCTTTTTTTTCTTTAGTAGATCCCAATTTATTTCTAAATTAGTTAAATTTTCATCCTTTATTTATTTATTTTATTATTACTATTTATTTATTTTTTGCTTTCCATAAATTTTTTTTTTCTCTGGAGGATACGAATTAACATCAAAATTGTAAAGATTTCCCCTTTTCAAGCCCAGGGATCCGAACCAGTAAAAATTCGTTTTTGCTTTCTTTTTTAAATTGCAATAGCTAGATTTTTAGGGTTTTGTGGGATGCAAAATTGAACAATTAGTAAAGCATATTTTTTTTTTCAAAGTTTTAAGAATTAAATTAATAACAAAATTGTGAAATATTCACTTTTTTTTTTCATGGGCTCCCTCATAATTTGAGCCAACACCAACACTAGTGTGTTAGCCAACTTGGAGTCAAAGTCACAGTCATTAAAATTTCTGTAATTGGAGTGAGAGTTGGCCATTTTCCCCACCGACTTTGCAGCCCTGCTTTAAAGTACCATTAACGTAACTTGTTATAAAATTCACTTAATACATCAAATAGTAGTATTACATTTTCGAATGAGTTATAGGTACTTTACTTTACATATTCCAAAAGCATTATTTGTTGAACAAAGCAAAAATATTTTTAAATGGTTGATTTCTTTTTCATTTGCATCTCTTCAGCTCTCTTGACATTCAAAGATTGTGGGTGAAAAGTTTCAGTTCGGAATTATTCCTATATTTCTATTGTAAGAACATTATATTTGTACATTTCCTAAATCAATGAAATACAAAAAATAAATAAATAAAATAAAATAAAATATTTTAAATAAAACATTTGAGTGAGTGAAGTTATAAATATTGCACAAAATCCCTACAAATACAAATTTAATTAATTTTAATAGGCAAAATCCTTCTAAAATTTATTAAATGATTCTGTAAATCTTTTAATGTAGTTTAAAAAATTCACAAAAAATGCATTAAAAGAAAAAATTTCATGAATACATAATTTGGGACATAGAGTGGTAAACTCCTTCTTTAAGCAGAATTGATGAACTTATTCCTGAAGCAACTGAAAGAAGTAATTTTCTGTTAATTGGAATTGTGAATTTTTTTCCAAAGTTTTATTTAAGAAAAAGGAATTATGTGGATGATTCCTAATCTTATTCCAAAGATATATGTTTGTGAATTGAATTGATTTTCTAAACCTGCCCCTCATAAGTACAAGTATTCCTTTTCTTTCTTTTTAAAAATGTGATGACCGTAATAGTGCATTTATGCAGGATGCCAAACTGAGCATTCTCAAGATGTAAATTGTACAAATTATGTTTAAATTGTTTAATTTTGCTGTAGTTGAAATCTGTTTACCCCCTCTCCCAACTCCACACGTCTTTCAAAGATTAAATTTTTATAAAATAAGCAACTTTATAAATAAATAAGTAAATAAAATTGCATTTGTAATTTTTTTTTTTTTTTTTTTTAATAACATTCTATCAAAAAGTTCTTTTGATTTAGATTGAGGATTTTTTCTTCTGCAAATGGTATTTCTGAAAGAGATTTAAATTAAATTCTTAATTTTATTATGTATATGTGGAGTTTTATACAGTTACATTCTGGCTATTTGCTTGAATAAAATTCTTAATTACATTATTTGATAACTGTATTATTATTATTTTCTTTTCTTATAATAATAGAGTTCTGAGGATTTCCTGTAGTAGATATTTGTTTACATTTCATACTTTCTAAAATAATAACAATAATAATGAGTTCAGTATGGAAGGAATTAAAAACCTTTAATAATAATAGCAGTAACAAAATTTCAAATCAAAAGCAAATGGAATAGAACAAAACCATGAATGTTAAAGGACAAAAAAAGATTCCTCAGAAAATTTTATCTTTACGCTTATCTCTGGGTTTTGATATCACTAACCAGATACATTATTCTTCCTAAAATCTGCACAGCTTGGGATCAAAGGTTGTGCAGATTTTTGAATTTTGCTATTTTCTGGTTATTCATTTGATTATATTTTTAAAACAGTAATTTTAATGTAATTAATAATGCAATTTATTTAATAAAGAATGCTTACGATACAGTAAAATATTAAAATAAGTAATTTAATAAACTAAAATAATAATTTAGATAAATTTTTAGAATGATTAAAATATTAAAAGAAGATGTGAAATAAATAATCAATGATGTATTGTTAAATATTCATAATAAAGACGAGATGCATTTTTCTTAGATTATTCAATGAAACTTGCCTCACAAAGGTACACTACTCATTCACATCAAAATCATAAAATAATGAAGTTTATTTCAGGTTTAGCCAAACTCATAATAAATAAACTTTATTAATGCATAAATACATTTGGCAAAATTATTTGATTACCAGTGATATCTTGAATTTTTTCAGAAATTTATTCTTCCTTCATGAAAAAGCATAAATTCAGTAATATTAACAAAAATTACAAATTAAAATGCATATAGAATTGATATAAAATTAAAGTCAAATTTTGTCCCTACATCTGAATTGAAAATTTCATTGTTTACATCTGTAAATTATGCGTGGATTTTAGATTTGTGGATTTTAGGGTTGCTAGTTATTAGTTTGTCACTATAAATTCATAACTGAAGTTAAAAAAATACATAAAAATAAACCCTAAAGAGATTAATAAATCTTAATTTTTAATCTTTGAGTTTAGATTAAAATATGTGAAAATATTGTAAAAATTATCATATTTATTTATTTATAAAGTTAAGGTTTGAAATTTGGTTTTAAAAGTTTGATAATGATCATTTAAGTTGAAGGAGATAAATAATTTACAGCATTTAAATTATTTAGAAGGGGAAATGTTGCATTATATTTTAATCTGATGCTACATAGAGATAGCTGACTTTTTTTCTTTGGAATTATCTCTGCAATATCATGTATTATAATGTGAGTAATTAAACACTGAATGTTTTGTAAAGGATTCCCCCCCCCTTTTAATTTGACTTTTAAAATATACTTTAATGTTTTTTTGGTAGTTAATTTTACAAAATAATAGAGCACAATTCACCCTCTGGATAGACCACAAAAATACAATTCTGATAAAGTTCATTTAACTTTTTACTGTTATCTTTCCATTTTGTTACCTTTTATTGTATTTGTAATGTCCAATTTTAATAACAGATTTATAAAACATTTTTATGAAATAGTATTAATGTTTACTTTGATTTATATTCTTACCCTTCTTAGGATAAAGTTGCCAATGCTTGGTATGTTTTGTCCATCTTAATAAAATTCAAGAATATGTTTTCAACATCTACTTTGGCTGTTATTTGGTAAGTAATTATTTTTAAATTAAGTAATGAAATTCAAATTATTTTTGTTACTTTTCTATAAATTTAAGTACAATCAACTCCATCATCATAGACCGGTAATCTGGAATGCATAGTTGTATGTAAATAGGTAAGTTTATAATTAAAATTTTGAAGAAATTTAGTAATAGAAACTCCCTTTCTCTTTTTCCTTTTCACAGAAAGTTACTTTTATCTTTAGCTTAATAAAATTTTCAGCTAAACCTTGCTTATCTATGTTTTAAATCTAGCCTCCCTTTTTATTCCCATTACATTTATCATGTATTATCACTATCACTTTCTTGTTGTAATTCTTCTGTATTATTATTATTATTATTTTGATGTATAAAATAATATTCTGCTTCATTTAAAATAGTAGTACATTTCACATGCATATAGCTTGTTGTTCATTTGCATATACTATATAAAAATTACACTATTATCTATTTTTTCTGATATTCATTATATGTAGTTATTTTTCTTGGTTTGATTTCAAAAGTTATAATTCTTTAACAATTTTGGTCTAGAAAGAATAATTAAAACATTCCAGAGTTATTTATTCTTGTACAATGGTTATATCATGTTTTTATGTGGATTATTACAATTATTCTAAAATAGCTTTCTTTTCTCTCTCTCTCTCTCTCTCTCATTGGTGTTGCAGTAATATTATTCTATAATTTTAATAACTTATAATTAATTTTCCGTAAGCAAAACATAGCAATATATTTAAAAATAATTATAATATGTAATTTCTATTTAACTAACTAAAGTATCTAAATAGAAAAATATATTTAATAATTTTATTAGATTGAGGCAAATGCTTAAATTGAGTAAGAAAAAGGCAGGTGTTTTAATTTTAATAAATTTCAGATTATCTTTGGCATTTAACTGTGCACTCCAATCAAAATTGCCTAATTAATCCATATATATATGATTAATTTAGGCATTAGGCCAATTGAAAATATTGATTGCAGTAATCTACAACTTTAATAAACCATTTTCTATGTTATTTTGTGGTTGTAATTGAAATTCAAACACTTGAGCACAAAAAAACTAAATGTATTTATTATAGCTATTTTATTAGTGAAAAATTATTTGTAAATTATTTTTACTACATTTTATTTTTTTAATACAGAAGATTTTTTAAAGAACTTTAGATAAGTTATTTCGGATCTCAATTTTGTAACAGAATAAGTCTGACTAGGCCTGACTAAAATATTTTTGTGTCTGTAAATTTGTTGGTTGCTTTGGAAACTATGCAATTATTTGATGGTTCACAACAATTTTAAACACCATGCATCTTGGTTAATAAAAAATATAACTAATATAAAGGCACACAACTACCTGCAAATTGTTTTTCGTAAGCATATGTTTGAGTGTATTGTTGTAATGATAATATTTTTAAAATAATAACTTGTCTATAAAAATTTCAAATTTTTGTTTTTTATTTCTGGTTTTCAAACTGTAAAAAATTATGCTTTATAAAGTTTATGAAAAAGAAAAAATATTTTTGTAGTAGAAATCTTATTTCAAGGCTGTTTGGATTGAATGTTACAAAAAGTAATAGAAGATGGGTACATGAAAAAGGATGTTTTAAAATTGATGTTTTGCATTATTATATTTAATCTAAAAATACTGGCATTATTCACTGTAATTTTTTTCCAGAAATATTTTAAAAGCAATGTAGAAAATTTCATGCTTTAGTCACAGGCCACATGTGCCCTTGTGATATCTTCTAAATTGCTTTAAAATTGTTTCGTTTACTGATTTCCCCTTCAAATACAATTTCTTTCTATTGCAATCAAAGACAGATTAAGCTCTCCATTTAGAGAAAAAGGGAGGGTCATGGCTCATTTTTTTTTTTTTTTTTTTTTTTTTTTCCATGTGTGTGTGGTGGGGGTGGGGGATTATCTTAGCAAGCAATTTTTATATTTTACCCATATTCAAAATGGCTACTTATCTGATACTTTTGAGAAGTCATTTTCATTGATAAATACAAAAAAATTGCATTAATATTCGTAAAAATATAACATTTTCACATTTTATTCATATACTAAAAAACTGAAGAATTTTCCATTTTCTTATAAAGGCAAAGAATCATTCAGAAATTGAACATTTTTAGACAATTTTTAAAATTTGACAGTTGCAGAAATTTGTTGTCATAAGAGATCGATTCTGTCATTTAATGAAATTCAGTTTAAAACTCCACATTTTGCAGAGATTTCCCAAAAGATTCTTTATGTTTATTCAAAAATGGAAAGCGCTAATCAATCGCATTAAAATAAGTGCATTTGCAACTGTCTTGCATCTGAGATTAAATATGCCTTCATGGATACATCAGAAATGACCTACGTTGGATTTAAGTAGAGCTTTAAAAAGCTAGAAAAATTCTCATTTTTGAGCAAGGTGAAATTTCAAGGAATTTAATGTACATGTCAATTAAAAAATGTTCTTTAAAAATGCCCTTCATTCAAGAGAGGGATGGCGGCTCATGACCCCTGTGACCTCCCCCTTGGATCTACCAGTGATTGCAATATCTGAAATACCAGAACAATACAACAATAGATTTATAAAAGTTGCTTATAGATATTTATTTGTTTGATTTTTTTCTAGTTTTAGTTGTATATTATTATTATTATTTTAAGCAATTTATGTTATGCAAAAATGCATACTTTTTTAAATGGCTATTGACTGTTAATTAATGGCTATTGTCAATTGGGTTAATTCTTGTATGATTCTTCCTTCTTGTAACAATTTTATGTTAAATTTTTAATCATAAAAGGCTTCTTTGGCTTATATCAAAAATTCGTGAAATGTTAGCCAGCAATGAAAGAAGTAAAGAAAAATTTCATTTCATGTATAGTTAATTTTGAGAATCACGATACAAGCAATTAGATCAGAAGGTGGCAGCTCAGACAGTGGCGTAGCTCTGTTTTTTGGCGCCCGGGGCCAGCAAGAAATTTTGCGCCCCCACCCCAATATAGATATATAACAATTTCTCTCATTTTGGCGCCCCTAGGCCTCGGCGCCCGGGGCGGACGCCCTCCTTGCCCCCCCTTAGCTACGCCACTGAGCTCAGACAATCCCCTCAATGAGTTCATGGCTGAAATTCTAGAATTAGTTAAATCTTGATTTGCATATTGGAACGCAATCAGTCTGGCAAATCATATCTTGGTGAAAAACACCCTAAATAGAAGTTAACTTGAAAAAGAAACTTTATTTTAGAAGTTGATTCATAGATTTACCATTGTGTTTTCCTGCTCCTAGTCCTCCATATTTTCATACCTTTGGGTGCAGGAACACACAATGATAACCCTGCAACTCAACTTCTAAAATCAGGTTTCTTCTTCAGGTTAACTTCTATTTGAGGTGTCACCTGGATATTTCACCAAGATATGATTTGCCAGGCTGATTGTGTTTTAATATGCGAATTGAGTTCAAACGAATCTAGCATTTCAAGAACTTGATGAGGTGATTGTCTGTATTGCAACCTCCCAGCCTAAAAGCATGCATAGCTGCCAACTTTTACGCATTTTTTCTACCACTAAAATTTTACAAAGATTTTCTGTTTGTTTAATCACAAGATTTCAAAGATTAAACATGACAATATTTACTGAAAAATCCTAGTCTTCATCAGTTTATTATAAAACCCATCATTAAAATTTATATGTAGTAATTTATCTAATACAAAATAATTTGTGATGCACTCTTTTTTATAAATTAAACACAGTAAAGCTAAAAATCTAAACTGTATGTATTACAAAATCCTGAAACAAAAAATTTTCATTACCCCAGAAAAAAAAAAAAAAAAAATATGATTTTATGATAAAAAGTTGCATGTTTGCTAATATGAATCCATCTAAAACAATTTTTTTCCCTGGGCTCTGTTTTTGTGTTTGTGTGTTATTTAAATTCTTCAAATATGGTAGATTTTCTAGAATCAAATACTTTTTTTAGTAGGTACTTAATCAAAGTTGTATCAATTAAATAGCTATATTTGTTTGATATAATATTGTTCTATATAGATCTTAAGTTTTATGTTGTAATTTTAAATTTAGTGCCTTATGTACTTTTCTGGCTAATGTTCCATCATCATATCATTTACTGAAAAATCCTAGTCTTCATCAGTTTAGATTAGCTTTGGTGAGTATTCTTTCTGTAATTGATGATAGTTAATACAAAAACTTAAAGAAATAAAATGCTTTATTATACAACTTTTGTATACAACATAAATATATGTACATACAGTAGACTCCCTCAAATCTGCACTCCTAAAATCCGCAACTCTCTAAAATCCACACATATTTTACAGATGTAAACAATGAAACAGTCAGTTCAGATGTAGGTGCAAAATTTCACTTTTTTAGTTTTATATCAATTCCATACATTTTTTAATTTGTAATTTTTGTTAAGATTATTGAATTGATGTTTTTTCATGAAGAAAGAATAATATACTTCTGAAAAAATAAAGATATTGCTGATATCATTGGTAATCACAATATTACCACATATACGTATGTATTATAATCAAGCTTTTTTAGTTATTAAGTCTGGCTAAACCTGAAATAAAGCTTCATTATTTTATGATCCTGATGTGAATTAGTAATGTACTTTTATGAGGCAAGTTTCATTGAATAATTTAGAAAAAACACATTTCATATTTATAATGAATATTTAATTGTACATTAATGATTATAGACTTGACCTTTGCTTTTAGTATTTTAATCATTTTAAAAATTATCTAAATTTTTATTATTTTAGTTTATTACCTATAATAATATTTTAGTATATTGTAAGTATCAAATTATACTTTTGATTGCATTATTAAATACATTCAAATTACTGTTTAAAAATTGTAAACAAAGCAATGACCAGAAATCCGCAAAACCTCTGGTCCCAAGCTGTGCGGATTTGAGGGAGTCTACTGTATATCTAAAATATCTCCAACATTTAGATTCTTCCAATCTATTACATGAAAAAAAGAAAAGTTAATTACATGAAATATTAAGTCTTACAAAAGTTTTAAAGTGATCATTTTGCTAACTTCCAAAATCATCTAAAGATTGCAATATGGATCAAAACATTATTTAAAGTGTGAAACTCTCATATATTTAAGTTTTTTTATTACATATACAGTCGAGTCTCTCTACATCGAAACTCCATGCATCGAATTTCTCTATATAACAAATTTTTAATAGGAATGGTCCCCTTTCCTCATAATTACATTAAAAATAGTCTCCATATAGCAAAATATGTATCTCCATATAACGAATTTTTTTATAAAATATTTTTCAGTTTTTCAGTTTTAAAAAGACTTTGAAATTATATGGAATCAATTTTATATCATTTATTCTTAATTTATCGTTCTGTACTGAGTTTTTTTATATCCCTCCTTTACCTTGAATCAATTTTTGAACTATAAGTCCAACTAATTCATCCCCCCCTCCCTTCCCAAATATCTTTCAACATCCTTCTCGAAACTGTTAATTGAATTGTTACACATATAAGAGCAGGATCAGAAGGGTAATTGAGTCAGTGTTGATTTCAGGGGGGGGGGGGATGACCCGAAGTAAGAAATGAGATCCCCCCCCCCTGGAAGATTTGAGGTAGAGTATTTTTAATGGTAAAAAACCTCTCCCTCGGGAGCAACAGAAATCTCTCCCAGAGAAAAGAAGTATCAATATTTACCACATTCAACATTGATTAAAGTTTTAAGTAAATGAGATCAAAGATCATTCAGATGGTTAAATTAGAAAAATAAATTCTCCTATAATCAAAGACAACAAGTCAAATTATTAGTGATATTTGCTGGCAGAAAAATTCCTGAGAAGCCACCTGCATACCACGTGACTAGATGCGGTTCACAAAAAAGCGGGCGGGAAAAAAAGCGCCACAGACCGCTGTCGCCATTTAAGGTCCAAACACATTTCACCACTTCTTAAATTTCGGTGTTGGCTCGTTTGATGTGGCAACATGGTGTATTTGATCTTAATGAGTTTTGCAGGAAAGGGACGGTTGTCCGGCAAAAGGAAAATCTTTCCATCAAGTAGGGTGGATTGCTTATCTTCTGACCCTTTTGTTTGCTCCCTTATTTTCTATTATGGAGAAGCCGCAAATAGATCTAATACAAAAGGCTTCCCTACGTTTTTCAAGAATTCAGTTGAAGGAAAGAGTATTGCAGTCTGAATCCATCCTTAGAACACGATTTCATTATTTAAAATAAAGCTTGCAACCCTAAAAGTTAGAGCAAATGTTTATTGTTTCTAGCTTTCATTAGTGTGAAAGATTCATGAAATTTTATTTGTTTGAGTGCGTTTTTTACTGTTTCTGGGAAAATGCCTCCTAGTAAGTGTATAACTCTCAGTGATGAAATGAAGATTTTGAAAGAAAAATCAATAAGGGATTGAAAAAAAATGACGTTGCAAAACAGTTTGGGATTCCGGCAAGTACTCTGTCAACGTTCATAAAAAATAGAGAGTCAATTACTGAGCAGAATTCATATCTTAGTTCGACGCAAAAAAAAAAAAAAAAAAAAGAGGATGTGCTAATATGAGGACTTAGATGAAGCAATGTTTAAGTGGATTTTAAAGGGATAAGAGATCGGAATTTACCACTTTTGGGGCCAATGATTTTAGAAAAGTCTCTAGAATATGTTTCACCTCTTGGGCATTCTGTCTTCCAAGTCAGCATTGGTTGGTAAGAAAAATTCAAGAAGAGACATGGATTATCTCAGAAAACTATATGTGGTGAAAGTGCGGATGTTCCGGTGACAGAATGTGAGAACTGGAGTCTTAAGGTAGAAGAAATTCTAAAAAAATTTGCTCCTGAGAACATTTTCAATGCAGACGAAACAGGTCTCTTCTACAAGTGTCTCCCAAACAAGACTCTAGCCTTTAAAGAAGATAAATATTTTGGCGGCAAACAAAGCAAACAAAGGATTACTATTCTGTTGTGCGCAAACATGACAGGGAAAGAAAAATTAAAAATGCTCGTCATTGGGAAAAGTAAATCTCCTCAGTGTTTTAAAGGCGTGAAGTCCTTAGAAGTAGACTATGACTTCAATAATAAGGTGTGGATGACTACTGAAATTTTTGACAAATGGTTAAAAGAACTTGACCAGCAAATGAGAAAACAACACAGAAAAATTGCTTTGCTTATTGATAATTGTCCAGCTCACCCAAAAAACTGCGGAGAAAAACTGCAAAATGTTGAAGTTATTTTCTTACTAACCAATTGCACATCAAAACTGCAGCCCATGGACTTGGGAATAATAAAAAATCTAAAAGTGCATTATAAGAAAAGAATTCTTAAAGAATTAATAAAAGCTGCTGAAAAAAATGATTCCATCCACAACATCATTAATCTTAGAAAGTGTATTGCGGAACTTTATAAAGCTTGGAAGTTTGATGTAACTGAAAAAACAATTTACAATCGCTTCAAAAAGGCAGGCTTTTTTAAACTGAAGAATGATGTGGACTCTGAAAATGATGAAGACCTGACTTTAGTGGACTTAAAAGAGAAGTGGAAATTAATTAAGGAAAGCGGGATTGTTGAAGAAAATGTTACCGTCTCTCATTTTTTGGAAGTGGATGACAATTTCTGTATTGAGCAGTATCCTACTGATGCGGATATTTTAAGCAGCGTTATAAACAATGATTGTGAGAGTGACAATGAGCAGGAAAATGAACCACAAGAGATAAAGCCATCGCGGAGTGAAATGTTGAGTTCGTTTGACCTAATAAGGAGAGGACTTCAAATGGAAGAAAATGTTCCAGATACAATTTTTCATTCCTTGCTGAAATGTGAACATTTTTACGAGAGTGTAACAATTTTAAAATCAAAACAACGAAAAGTTACAGATTTTTCGTCTTGAAATAATGTAAGTTTCTTTATGTGATTCTTATTATGCTTTCAAATAAATGTCAGTTCTCTTTTTTGAAACTGTTTAGATAATTAAGGAATACAAAATATTTAGGTTTATATTTATAATTAAACATTTCAAATTCTTAATTAAACACCTCAAAACTAATATTTGTTCAAATTTCACACACTAAATACAATTTTTAACATCATTCTCTATACCTCAAATTTCTCTATATAACGAATTTTTTACTGGAACGGTGGATTTCGTTATATAGAGACTCGACTGTACATATATAATCATTAAAAAATAACTTTTTGAAATATTTTAATACAACAATCTTTGTTGTGATGAAAATTAAATTTTTATTTAGTGCCACTAAAATAAGAATAGATTGTTGATGAAATTTTGTAAAATGTTTGTAGGATTAAAAAGCAAAAAATGTGATTGTATCTTGTACATTGCATAGTTGAAATTAATAATTTAAGTAAGAATCCATATAGAGTTCTTTGAAAAAATATTGAGAAAGTAAAAGTAAAATGGATCTTACTTAAAGTGAGAAAGATAGTAAATTCTGTTGAGCTGGAATAAAGACACTTGAAAGCAGTTGATCAAAAGAAGTTGAGAAATAAATATATAATTACAATAATAGACTTTGTAAATATCACCATAAAATAAAAAATAAAGCAGGATGCATTTCAAGCTAAAACAATACAGCTCGTTATCAGCTGAAGGAAACTCGTGTCCATGAGGGCATGAGGTCAAAAAAGTTCTTTGACCTGAAATCAGTTCTTCTTTTACCTCATGCCCTTACGGATACATGTCCCCTTCAGCTGATGACGGGCTGTATTGTTTTAGCTCGAAATAGGTTCTGCTTTGTTTTTTATTTTATGGTGATATTTGCAAAGTCTGTTATTATAATTATCAATTATTGCCAGGGTATTTTGTGTTTTTTTTTGCAATAAATATTTAATTTGCTGTGCAACAAAAATTCTCATTAAACATACTAATTCCCAGGGGAAAAAATCTGAAGAAGATGATTCTAATTACTTTTATTGAAATAAATAAATAAATAAAACACTGAAATGACAATTAGTTGATTCTGGGCATAACACCATATGTAATACAATTATTCTAATTAAGACAACAAATTTAATCAGAGCCTAATGGCTCATTCTGATGCTGTATATATCCCTATCAGGTAAACTCCAATTGAAATTTTAACAAACTAACTTTAAATGTGAAGTAAATGAGAACCATAAAATTGAGATTGTAAAAGATTTTAATCAGTTAGCCAAAAATGGTGACTTTTTTAGATTGACAAATGAAAACATGCTATTGGGAAAATGTAATCGATCTACTCTTTTGCTTATGAAGAGGAGGAGAAAGCAAATAAGTAGGAATGACGTAACATGGCACTGAAAATAAACTATGTCCTCGGGCAATTGAGAAATGACATATGTTGAGAGGAGGGTTATATTTTACCAGCTTTGTTTTTAAAATTTTGTCTTTATCAATAGTAGTTTTGATTTGTGTGTTACTTAAACTACAAAAGAGTCTATTTTAAATTTTAAATTTATATTTAATTTTTTATCATAAAGTAAATTTCTGCATCAAAGAATCCAGATTCAAAGATTTCTCAATCTGTTGAAATTAAGTTATTTTCTTTAATTGATTGATCTAAAGTCCACCTATTGTGTAAATTAAACATGTATGTGTGTGTCTTCATTTTTACAGCTGATTAGTATTTTTGTTTCTTTTGTTACAGGTTAATAGTTCCTTAGCATTCTTCTTATTTTCATATCAAGTTCATGAAAAAAGTATCTTATTTCCCGCATTGTGAGTTACTTTATTATTATTTGAGACATGGCCAGTGTTCTCGCTGTCGCTCGCCATTTCGCCAAATTGCGACTAAATTCTTCATTTGGCGAGTAAACAAGCGATTAGATTCGCCAAATTGCTAGCGCTCAATTTTTTGCCTTTTCTTTCTTTTCTTTTCCGTTTTTCTTTCTTTTTTTTTTTTTTTTTTTTTCGTGTGTGTGTGTGTTGTTTATCAAGTTCAGTGCTCAACTGCGCCATACTGTGGAAACTATTTAAAGGTTTCTTAAGCTCTCGTTGCAAAACAATGAATTTAGCAGATACCATCGATTTCATCTATAAAAACGATATGCAACAACTTGATTTTTCAGATTCATTGTGTGTAATATCATAAAATTCTGAATTAATTTAGGAAGTTTTATTTCATATAACATTTTAATGAGTTAAATCGGTTTTAGAATTTTTTTCTTGATTTCGCAAGATATTTAGAATATATGTTTTTAATGTATTTGTAGCGAATAGTTGAATTTAGATTAAGAACAATCGTTGTCGCAGTTATAAAAACTTAGGTTATTTTAGAACATACTGAGAAAAAGAGGGGTACATAAAAGGATTAAAGATATTTTTTTCAGTGCTACACGGCGAATCTATTTGGCTAATATTTTTTTCATTTGGCGAATGTTTTTTATTTTTAATTAGCCAAATTACTAACGTTGGTCAAATGTCAGCGAGATCACTGGACATGGCTATCAAACATTTCTTTAAATATTCTGTGTGGAAAACATTGGATTATATATATATATATATATATATATCAAAAACTATACTAAAATATACAAAATTATTGAATTGAAATATAATTAAAATAATAATAGAAATAAAAAAATAAATTAATACATTGATATTAAAAAGATATATATTAAAAATAGGAAATTTTTAATTTGAAACAATGAAAGTATTTTGAATACTGTTTGAAAGAGTTCTAGGGTAACATGTGATCATTTACAAAAATCATTATAAAAGATAAATTGAGGTGTGAATACTTAAAATTAAAATATTTTCGTATTAAATGAAGTTCGTGTAATTAGAAAATCTGTCTGTATTGTTGATAAATTATGTTATAGTTTATATGAAAAAAGAAATGGTTCTAAGGAACAGACAGCCAACTTGGGGCTTACATATAATTAATTGATAATTGTATAATTAATTAATAATTATGTGATTAATTAATAATTGTATAATTAATTAATAATTGTATAATTTATTAGTAATTGTGTAAGTTTATTCATGTATTAATTACTTAAAAAAAAGTTTTGCTGAACATTTTCATTTTCGACTGAAAATAGAAAGATTACCGAAATTCAGTTATGGACTTAAAAACCAGTTTCAGTCAATCCTTCATATCAATATTTAAAAAAAGTAGTAGGAATTTTAAAAAATGTAATTCAAAATTAATTTTAATTATTTTATGCAGTTAAAAAAACTTGTTTCAAAATTCACTGTTAATTGAACATTGACATACAGTGAATTCATCATTTGAGCCATATTTCAAAAAATAAACAAAATTGTTGAAAACGTAAAATGTCCTCTTAATATAATTGGTCGCTTTAGATCAATTTTTCTTAACAAAAAAACTTTTTTATAAAATTGATATGTCTGTTATAAATATTGGTCAGAATATTTTTAAATCAGACTTATGACATCAGATAAATAATTCATAATATATGTTAAATATAAAATTGATATTGCAGTTTACCATTACTTATAATGTGAGACAAAAATATCTTGAAACTATTTTATACTCAATATTATTTTCTGAAAAAACAATTTTTTTTCTGTTATAAAAATAGTTTTTAGGATTTTTAAAGACAGTTTTCCTAGATATTTGCATGTAGTTAATTGAGTTTTGATATTAAACAAGCTGTAATTTAATTAAATATGTTTGTATCTAAATGTAGTAGCATTAGTAATAGTACAATAGCCATATTGAAAAGTTTTAATTTGTTCTGAAATTTTAAAAGCCATCTGAAATTTTATTTTAAAAAAATTATACTTATTAGTTCATTTTCAAAATTTTTATTTATATATAAATAGATCAGTTTTGTTGCTGTTAGAAGATCATCCATTAGCTTCTGTTTGGTTTGCTTGTATTTCAACCTTCAGGTAAATTGATGCTGTTAATTTTTATGTTTATTTGATAAAATTATTTAATTAATGTTAATCACTTCCTTTATATATATATATAAGATTCTTTATTTTGAAGACTAGATGATTTGGCACACAGGGAATGCTATTTATTAAGTTGAATATAAAAATATTTACATTAACAGTGCTAAATTTTCATTAATTTTTTAAGTTTGTAATTTTTAGTTTAGCATCAAAACAATTCAATATGAAATTAAAATTTTGTTAGAAGTTATTAAATTGTTAGCTGACAAAGTCTATGTAAAGAATTGATAATTAGCACTTTCCCTGGTTAATTATCATGTCAAATTTGGTTCTTATCCATCAAACTGAATAGTTAATGATTATGAACACACAAACAAGTGAATTCTTATTATAAAAAGAAATAATTGAACTTTTTGCTTTGGCATAGTTTTAGATGATGTTGCTTTTAACAAAATTTTTTATTTATTCATTTTTATGTTAAAAACAAATAATTATATCAGTATTTTTGTCACATTCAAAATTTGTTTGATTTAATCCACATTTTTATTGATTTATTCATTCTGTTGTGTTAACAGTATTGAAGAGAAAAAAGTTAGCTTTCAATAAAATTAGATTTATATGTATATAACATGTTTAAAATATTATAAGCATAAATTTAAACTTTTCTATTTATCTATCTGTTTTAAAATAATGCACATAAATAATATTAATATATATTAATTTCCTTATATATTTCAGTTTAGTTCCTCTATTAGCCAAAGATGGATTAGTCATCCCTTTTATTGCCTTAACAGTACTGTTTCTTGTTGGTGCTATTAGAGCTTATGAAGAGCTTTTACTGTCTTTCAAAACAAAACAGGATACCATTATTAGTATTCTTGTAAGTATGCTGTTTCATCTGTCTCTGTTTTTCTTTTATCTATGAATGTAACTGCTTTATTCATATCATATGTATGAGCCATTTTCAAATTTTGCTTACACATGCTGTCCTAGAGTAAAAAGTAGAAAATTCAAACATAAATTAATATTTAAAGTTTGATTTGAGCTATGCATAGCTAAAGAAGATTATATTGAACATTTCTAACATGAAAAATAAAAAAAAATCAATAAAATTTTTTTAGATAGTAATCTTTAAAATGTTGATTCTAAGCAAAAAAAAACCTGTCTCATTCCAAGTTTTGTGTTTTTAACTGTGTTTTTTTTTTAATTTGAGCTAACTTTTTTAAATAAAAAGGTTTTATTTTAAATATGAACTGTTAGTGTTCTATATTAATGAAAAAAATTATTACAGAAGATATTTTCTTTAAGAAATTAACAGAAATCTTTTGTCACTCATTTTTTGTCTATTTTAGTCGAATAGATTTCTAATTCTGCCTAAAGTTAGCAGCAAATATTTGGCGATATAGTGAAACTATTCACGCAACTACTACTTGCAATTTTTTACTTTTTAATTGTGAAGCAATGTAATAGTGGCAAGAATAAGATTTTATCAAGGTTGTTAATTTTTTTCACTGACAAGTCTGTTACCCTAAATTTTAATATTAAAATTATGATTTTTGCACTTTTGTAATTAAATATTGTTTACTAAATAGTTTCAGAAGATATGTGTATTATTATCTAAGTTAAAAATTATACAAGCTAGTTTATTTCTAATAGTTTTATTAAGAAATGTCAAGTCTGTTGCCATATTTGTAAACAATGAAATGTAAGCTGCTAAGTAAGTTTACTAAATAGTTTTAGAAGATATGTAAATTATTATCTAAGTTAAAAAATATACAAGCTAGTTCATTTAAATAGTTTTTTTTAGTTTTATTTGAAATGTCAAATCCATTACTTGTTAAGTCTATTACCATGAAATGTAAACGAATGGTAATGGCCTGTATATCTTTTATCTATGTTGAATAGAATCTTTTGAAATATTTTTGTTCCTTAATTATTTACATTTTAACTAATAAATAAATAAAAAAATAAAAATAAAGTAGTGTACATGTAATTTTGTTACTTGATATCTACAGTTTTTACCCTCAATAATTTAAATTTTTTTTTTTTTTCATTTGAGTGAACCACACAATAGATTTTGTCAACTGTTTAGCACGGAAATTATCACACTTTTATTAAGTCATTCATTTTATAGAAATACTTACCTGAGTTTTTATAGTATCAAAGTCCTCAAGCTCTTGCCTAGAAATATTTTTTATACACCTTTCAAAATTTAAATTCCATTAATATTTTAGATATAAGTTTTTAATTTGCTTTAGAAAATGGTACTTTATAACCTTTCTATTTAGAACAATATATATTTATAATCATTGCTGTAGTTACTATTTTTGTGTTATTTATATAAGATTTTTCTTTTTTTTTTCTTTTTACGCATGTTATATTATAACAGTAGGTCAGTATTTTTTATTTTTCAAAAAAATTTTATTAATATAAACTGTAAACTTCTGAGTCTGTAGTGATGTATTTATGAAATGCCTGAACAATTATACTGTTCTGTAAATAAAAAATAAAAACAGAACTATTATAAGACCACTCCTGTGTCATAGCCATTTTACTTGTAAACTACAGAACATAGAAAGTTCAAATTGGGGGAAGTAATAAAGACTATTGTCCCACATATTTACAGATTAATAAACAGTCACAAATATATTTAGGAAAAATGTGAAGGGCTAAATAAGTTACTTGAAATAAAATCCTTTTCTTTGTATGCTGTTTAGGGTATAGTGTGAAAGCTTTCATTACGCTGAACTCAAAAATGCATTTTTTTCAATTTCTGATATTATCTGCATTTAATTATATATTGCACTAGATTTATTGTATCCCTACTAATATGATATAATGAGAATTTACTGTATTATTTAATCCATACTCTCAATTTTGAGTGTTGATTAAAATGTTTCACAAAATCGGAATGTCGCGAAGTAGTGACTATATTTAAAACATAGTTTGTAGTTGCTGATTTTAAAACAAGTAGTTGTGTATATTTTCAATAAACTTGACTATCTTTAGAAAAGTAGTTTTTCCGACTATTGGTCGCAATCTATGCAAAGAGTATAGTTTTTTATTAGTATTTTTTTAATGTATGTATATTATAATTTCTGAACTAAAACTAATTTAAAATAATAATGCACAGAATTTTGTTTTCCAATGTAAAGTTTAAACACTAAATAACTGTATAAGATAAGTAAATTTGTTTTTAATTTTAAATTGTGTATGTTATTGTTGTTGAAAAAAGGTTTGCACTAATTAAAAAATGCTGCTTATACTCTAACCAGTTTATAAATTTTAAGATGTATACAGTATTTATTCAAATCTTAAGATGCACCTTTTTTTTTTTTTAAATTGAAATCCATTTAACTGGGTATGTCTTGCACCCCCCCCCCCTCCTTCCCCCGAGAAGATTAAAAGAAGAAAGTGGCTTATGTTATTATGCATGACTGATATCAAGAGACATAGTATTTACAAGAACTAAGTATTTTTAAAAATCTTTACTCTTTGCAGCACTTTAGTGAATTTTAGGTGCATAATATTTATTACTAATTTATTTAGTTAAGTGTTTATTTTTCTATAGTAGAATTTCTACTATGAGGGATGGGATTGAATATGGCATTATCTTCAATCAATCCAACAAGAAAAGAGCAATGAATACTAGTTTAGATACAAAAGGAGAATAAAAATTAGGATTTACTGTATTTTGCTAAGTTTCATAATTGTTTTCTTTCTATTTAAAAAAAGAAAAAGATTTTTGTGACTAAAAATAATTGGTGCATCTTAATTTCGAGAAATACTGTATATACATAACTTTCAACATTTGTTTAATTGTACTTTTTTTTTTATAGTTTTGCCTGTCAGTTTTTGGCTGTTTAATTCTTACAGTCAGCATGTTTTGTGTTAAACAGCCTGAAAGATATCCTCATCTACATGTCTTGTTGAATTGTGTTTACTCAGCTGCTCATTTTTTTGGTTTTTCAATATATTTTAACATTTTACAATATACTGAAGTGCCTTTATTATTATATAATTCAAAAAAGAAATCACTCTGATTTTAACACAAAATTTTGTAACACAAAAATTTATGGTTTTTTTAGAGATGGGTAATAGTTGCTTTTTAGTTTAAATTGATTTTGTTTTTAAATTATCAAAATTTTTGAAATTCATACGGAAGAAGATATGTTGTATTATTGTTATTCTGTGTATATTTTTGCACACCAGACTAATCATGGATAAATGGGGATTTAAAAAAGAAAAATTGAAGAATTTAATTGCCATATATAGTTGTGTATAAACTCCTACTCAATTTTGAATGACAAAATAATAAAATCTAGACTTCTATATAAGTTGACCATAAAAAATTCAAATATGTTTTCAAACAAAAATAATATTTTTAATAATACTTAACAAATAAAGAATTACATAAAAAATTATGAACCATTAAATGAATCTTTAAAATTCTGAATAACAGTCTGTATCTTCAAAAAGTTCGATGAAGTCCCTCATAAAAATCGAACTCGACTCAGGATATGATGAATTTTTGTTATAACATTTATATATACAATCATTCTTGGTGCAATCTATGGAACTGCTAATACAGCACTTTTTACACGATTCCACAATCATCTACCTTGGAATTAACATCCACGATTCCTTAACTCAAAAATCAATAACCTCCAATTCCTGTTTTTTTTTTTTTTTTTTTTTTTTTTTTCAAATTCTTTTTTTTTTTTTTTTTTTTAACACATCTACTCAGTTTAAATTTTTTGCAATCCAT
This sequence comes from Maratus speculifer, assembly GCA_964019185.1. Taxonomy (NCBI): domain Eukaryota; kingdom Metazoa; phylum Arthropoda; class Arachnida; order Araneae; family Salticidae; genus Maratus; species Maratus speculifer. The sequence continues at coordinate 302,500,743 of OZ025289.1, forward strand.
CTGTAAATCGTTTGCAAACATAAAGTGTTGCAGTGCTAACGTGGATCCACTTGGTATAACAATCATAGATGAATTACGTTTTTCAATGTTTTCTTTCACTTCGTTGACTGTATGAGCACTAAAAATTACGTATACAAGCACCATTGATATCTTAAATACAGCATCAGGTCTTTTGCCCACACATTTTTTTAGTCAGTCTATGATTCCTCTTTCGTAGCCTGATAATTACTCTATTGTTGGAAATTTTACATTGGATGGATTTTTTTTCTCCTCTTAAATATAATGACTACGGAAATTGAAAAAAAAAAAATCTGCTAAGCAAGAAAAAACAGTGGTGAATCTTATTTTTTAGGACCTAAAGCTTGGAATATTATTCCTGAAATCTGACTAGTTTATATAAGCTGACTTCCCCTTTTCAAAAGACAATTTTGGGTCAAAATATTTCAACTTATACGCAAGTATGTATGGTAACTTTTTAAGTACAATTGTTATTTCATTAGAAATATTTGTATGTGTGTAATTTTGGAATAAATCTGTTTTGTAGTATGATTGTATTGTATATAATTTAAACAAATATTGTCATAATGAAGTAGAATTTTTATTTGCATTTGACATTTTAAAAATATTTCACTGATGCAAATCAATATGTATCGTATATCAATATGTATTGTAGAAATTGAAATTTTTATTAAAAATATGTATAAAGAAAATTTATAATATTGTTTGTTCCAGTTTACAAATTAATCTTCAATGTCTTCATTCTTATCAAGAAAGTTATACCCCTTTTTATATACTTTATGAAATAAGTAATTCACAATTAAAAATGGTTTTTAATAAGACTAATTAAAAAAGATAAACTTTTATTCCTTCTTTTCAACTATCCCATTAATTCCTTCAGCCAATTAATCTATATATAATTAGTAATTATATGATTTTTGAAAATTTCCTTCTTTTCTTTATTTATTTCTTCCTTTAAAGAGGAAATGTTTTTAAATCTTAGATTAGAATATTATGTGAGGAAAATGATTGAACTTAATTTATAATTTGGGTTGTTATCTGTATTTACTAGTGTTTGCAAATATTTGTAGTCTAATCGAAATCAAATGTGCTATATTTTTATATGAAAAAGCCTTAATGTTATTGAATTATTTACATATTTTTAATCGAAATCTAGCAAGCATGTTATTTGAAATCATATATTAAATGGTAGATTTATGCAGATATTGTGATTGTATGTCTGTGAATGTTCAATTTATATTTATAGTTGTTAGATAAAGTGAGAGACCCTTGGTTTTTACGACCAACAAACAATGGACCACTTAGTAACAAGTAATTTTCCCTTTTAATAGCATCAGTATTGTTTAAGAAATTTATATTTCTCTAATTATTTTTGTTGCGAAAAAAAAAAAAAAAATGCCAATTCTAAAGATTTAGTGTTTATTTTGTTTTTTTATTATTATTATTATTATTATTATTATTTTCTACAATACTTTCAATGATTTTCAATTACTTAACCTTTATTTTCTGATTACTTTTCTCTTATTGGAGCAACAGTTTATAACATTACATTTTTGTTCCAATTTAATAAAAGAAATGTATTCCAACTCATTGACAAAATCTGACTATGTTAGTTTGTGTAACATTTGGAGATAGGTATGTTGCATCATAGTTTAGTATAGGTTAAAAAAAATTAATAATTAGTATGTATGGGTTATCTATTTTAAAATTTTTCCATGCAAACTGAAAAACTTGACATACAACTGATAAACTTTTACTGTATTGTTGCATTTTTTATTTAATTTTTGCTTAAATAATTTGAAACTTGCCTTTATATTGAATTATTTATAAGGAGAAAATTCAACGTTGTGGATTTAATTACTTGCTTTTCCAATTGATTTTAGAATTCATTTGCCGTTTAAAAGTTAATTTAAATAGATTTATTGGGTAAGCCTTTTTTCTATCTCAAAGCAAATACAATTCATTATTAATTTTTAATCTCAAGTACAAGATGGCAAACCACTATAGCAAAATAGTCCACTGGAACAAAGTGAAAAATTTTCAAGATTAATTAAATAAATAAAAACCAGGAGGAGGAAAAAAGTCTTATGCCAATAATATATAACCTGTGATCCATAGATTCACTTACTTTCATCTAGGATTCATGAATATTATTAATGTATTATTATGAAGTTCATTTTTTATTCATCATTTGTGTTATTTATCATTTATGACATAGTTCAAAGTTCGAATTTTAAAAATGAGTATTGTTTGTATATTATACAAATCAAGAAATAAACTTAATAACATAATAAAAGTATCAAGTGCATTTTTAAAAGGTTGTTCATTGCAAGTTGTATCTTTTCTGTTACTACATCATGAGAAAAAAAATCATAAAATGAAAATATTTTGTATAGGCTGGATTAATTATTTTTAATTGATATTTTAAAAATTATGTTACTTTCAATTTTTGGGGGTTATGAAAATATGAATTTAATGTATATGTATTCAATTCTAAACTTATTTTTCTAAAGAAATAAATGTTTATAAGAATTATTATTATTATTTACTTCAGATTTTATATTCTTCCCCAAATACCTGTCCTTCCAGTTGCTCATTTCATTTTATTTTTTATATGTTAGTATTAGTCAGAATTTTTTTTTTTTTTTTTTTTTTTTTTTTTTTTTTTTTTTTTTTTTATCTTATTAAATATGAGCTAATTTCTCTGAACTTGCATCCTTGACCCTAATTTTGTATTAAAGTCAATCAACTATTCATTGCAGCTATACTTGCCTCTCCATTTTTCATTAGAAAACTTTAATAAAATGTTTGTTGTTTTTATTTATCTTACAAATGCCTAGCTGGAATTTTAAACTATATTTATTCTATGTAATCTAAATTTCATTTTATAGTTTTATCTGTGTAGTGTGTCATTTTGAGTAATTAATTATTCAATCATCAGTAAAGTATGTTTGAAAGATCAGCTTTTACTCCCTTCTCATTTGACTATTATTTGATGTTTGAAAAATTCTTATTTATCTATGTTATTAGAATCAATCAGTATATAGTTCCCTATGTAATATGTAAAACTTTTTCATTATTTCTTATATTGATAAGAGGATAAAAATTCAGCTGAAAAATGAAATATTTTTGTATATTTTAATTATGTTGATCTGTATTTTATTGATTTTTAAGTAATCCAAAATGAATTTTGGTAGGAATTTTGATGAAACAAACTTTAAATAAAAATATATTTTTTATTGATACCTCTTTATTTACTACTTTATTTTTAGTCTCTTTTAAATTTGTAATTTTTTAAAATCAATAATTTGTTTCTCATAAAGGAAATTAAAAAAAAAAAATTTTTTTATTTATATAATGTTACATTTGTATTTATTGTTAAGTTTCTTAAAACAGCCAACATTCTAAGTTTTGAATACTAGGCAATTTAAATTTAGCAATTATTGTAAGTTAAAATAAAATAAATAAGTAATTCTACATGAGTTTGCATGTTGTTTTATGTTTGTTGTTATCTATTTTTTAATGCTGAAGTTCAGTTTCTCATTTAAAAATACATGTTTAATGTATTTAAATTTTACACAGTAACAAAATTTATATTACAAAGATCTTAGATTTTTTTTCTATACATGTAAAAATATGTTTTTTTGTTTGAACTAATGTATTATCATTTTGTTATGAATTATCAAAGCTTATCATTAATGTTATTTATTTTATTTTATGAAAGATGTAATCTTTTTTACAGAATTTATTTAACCATACTTTTTTAATTTTTAGGTGCGTTCGTAATTTTGTAAATACGTAGCACCTATTGTTGTCGCTCAGTCCGTCCGTCTGTCTGCATATAACAACGCAAAAACTACCCAACCGAATCGTTTGAAATTTAAAATACCTAATTATAACATAATTTTGTCGAGTCATTTCAAATTTTATGAAAATTGGATGGATAGATCAATTACAGGAACAATCAAAAGGATTCCGTTACATTACGGTCAATGGGGAAAAAAGTTTCAAATGCATTTTAATCGTTTGAAATTTAAAACATATAATTATTACGAAATTTTGTCAAGTCATTTCAAATGTTATGAAAGTTGGATGCATAGATCATGTACAGGGACAATCAAAAGTATTCCATTACATTACGGTCAATGGGAAAAAAGCAAATGCATTTTAATGATGTTACACTCATTCGAACATAATAGAATTGGCATGAATCTATGAAATATATACTAAAATATGCATTCTGTACAATCTGTGATCCAAAGAATTTTTATTAAATTACAGGGCCGCACAAAAGTATTCCACTACATAATGCTGTATGGGGAAACATTGTTTGGGGCGTGTTTTACTTATATTCAAATATTTCACATTTTATGAATAAGATATACGTTGCTGAGGTATGTAATAAAAATTACTTCCTGCATATTTACTGAAACATAAAGATTTCGACTACTTTCTGTATCCGAAGTATGCTCTACTATATCAGCAAAATCTGAATATTTTTAAAACTTCGTTATCGTACAAACGCACCGCATTTGCTACGTTCACGTGCAATTTCCAACTTGTTTTTTTTTCAACCAAAGAAAAAATTATGCATTAAATGAAAGTTTATCATGTATGTTTGATAAATAAATGCATATATGTATGTGTTTGTTTGTTTTAACAAATTATTTCAGAAATCTTTTCACATTTTATTTTGATGAGATAAAAATCAAAAGTGTTATGTGCATATTCATAAAACTATTGAATATATATATATATTTAGAAGCTTCATATCTGCTTAAACAGGCATAAAGAATTTTATTATAATTATTATTATTTGGTATGCCAAAGCAAGTATTTAGTGTGCTTTATAATTTCTGTTTTGATTTGTTTATAACATATATTTCTAAAATAGCATAATGAAATATCTTTTTCTTAAACAAATACATTTATTTAATAGCCAATTACTTATATAAAGCTGTTTTTGTAATTGCAGCTTATTTACTTAATTTATAATTTAATAAATAAACATTTATTTTATCAACATTTATTTATTTATGTAAAAAAATTAAATGATTTTGGGTTTTTATCTTAAATGAAAAAATTCATATTTTCTTTCTTAAAAGAAAATATTTTTTTTTTCTTAATTTAAAAAAGAAAAATCTGTGATTAATATTTTTATTAAACTTTCAGCAAACACACATATGTCTCATGCTCTGAAGGCACTGATATTTTTGAATTAATATTTTAATAATTCAATATTTTAAAATATATTTATGCATATAACAAAAAGCATGTGCCAAAAAAACATTTTACAGTAAATTAAATTATTTCAACTCGGAAATTGATAAATGGAAAGAAATTTGCTGTCTCATAAATATGAAGACTTTTTACATTTTTTTCCCCCTTAAGTATCCAATAATGGATACATTTTAGTAATGACAGCAAATATTCTAGCTGGCATGCTATTTATTAAGTTATATAAGTATTCTGATTTTATATCAAATTAATTTCATTTGATTTCTTTTTTTAACTCAAAGATGTCAGTAGGGGTGTGCAAAGAGAAAACTGCGTCCTGGGCAAAGTTTCAATTTGGCGCTTCTCAAACCTACTTTTTCTTGTGACAGGTCAAAAATGACATTATTAGTATAAATTTTTCACCCCCTAAATTTCCATGCCCGAGACAACCACCCCTTTCGCCCCTACCTTTTGCACTGTGCTAGATGTTGGAAATCAGTCTTTCAGAAGCTGTAAATGAGAATGTCTCAAAAGATCATAACTGGATTTAAATCAGGGTTACATGCAGGCCACATCATTTCAGCAAACTTTTTTTTTTTTTTTTTTTTTGAATGCATTATTGTATTGGTACAAATAATTCCCACCACCAAGAGTTTTAGTAATTGGCAACAAGGGAATATCAAGTACTTCTATATATTCTTTAAATGTATGTTTACCTTCCAGAAATGCAGTGTCTGAAATTCCACAAAAGATAAGACACCTCAAATCATCAAAGAACCACTTCCTTTTCTGTTTACTGAAGAGGGTTTGAGTTGACGTCTTAAATTTTGCCAACCATCTGGGCCGTCAAGGTTAAATCTCTTTTCATTTGAAAAGATGACATGCATCCATTCATATTTCCAATGCATATGATCTTTACTTCAAAATAACCTCCATGTTTTTTTTTTTTTTTTCTTTCAGTTTTTTAATAAATGAAATTTGCACATATGTTGGCAAATAATATTTTTGCTTTTTTTTTATATGAATATCTACCGTGTCCTTTGAGACCATACCTTCAAGTTATTGAGAAACTTGTTGGAGTGACATTTTTTGTAGTGAAACAAATTGAATGATCTTGCAATTAAGTCTTTCACTACTCTTTTTCAATCTGCCCGATTGTTTTGTTGAATTAAAATAAAAAGTTTTTGATAAAACTTTGTAAATGGCAGCTCTGCTACTCCCAGTTTTTTTACATATTTTAAAAACTGTTAAGCCATTAGTTTTAAATCTGCATATTTTGCAAATCTTATTTTAGAAATTTCAGTGTTCCAGCATCTTTACAATTAAAACAAGGTGAACGACTTTGCTTGTTTGGGTAAGTTAAAGCATATTTCTGCACTTTTGCATTATTTCTCAGTGTCAACATTAAAAAAAAAAAATTGCATATGAAGTAGTTTCAAATTTGTCTTTCTATTTATGAGACAGTGTAATTTATTATTTTTTTTATTAGAGTCAAAATTATTTTATTTAAATCAAAACCACAATAACAAATTCATTTCATTGTTCTTAATATGTCGTATAAAATCTTATACTGAATTAATGAAAAGTAATTTTAAAATTATATTTGTCTTTATGAGACATGCTGTATGCGAGAGATACACTAGAGATAAATTTTGTTTTATAGGTTTAGTCCTGAAGATGTTTTGAACACCTGACCTTTTCTATTCCCCTCTTTCTCTTTGACCTACTCTCAGTTACATTTTATACCCCCATATAAATACCTATAAATAAGATACCTCTCCCCATACCTGCAGATGCATCACATTTTACAATAGCATATCTAGGAAATATAGAAGACATTTCATATTGGTATGGTGGACATGTCTGCTGGAAGGTTAATACAGAACAGAAAATTTTTTATTGAAATTTATTGAGTAGAATGTAGATAATATGGGTTAAGAAATGCAAGTTTCAAATTGGCTATCCATTTTGCACCTAATCCAAATCGATCTCAGCTTGTGTTCATAATAGATATTAAATTGTTAAAGTATTTATTTTTTTGTCTGAAAAAAGTTACATTTTACTGGTGATGGTTTTGCCTGGTGGTGGAATACTCAGACTTATGTTTACTGTTGATGTATTTTTTTTTTTTCTATCTGTGTTTATTAATTTATGTTATTTAGCATTACATTTTTTTTCTTGATGAAATTTTCGTTATTTTTATTATTGTAATAAAATTTTTATTAAATTATTTGTTTTAGTTTCTCTTTCATGTGCCACAAATATCAAAGGAAACAAAACTTAGCCTAAATGTAAATAAATTTAAATTATGATTAGTTTACATAAATTTCGATGAAAATTATTCTTATTTACCAATTTTGTGATAAAAAGTCATGAAAACTTTTTTGATAAAAAATATTTTTTTTTTATTCCAAAAGTAAAAAAAGAAAAAAATAATAATATTGATTGATGTACATTTCACAACATTGATGAGTGTTTGATCTCATAAGGTAGAATTTTAGATTAACAAATAATACTGATATGAATTTAGAATGTACTGAATTTAAAAATTACATTTAACACTGCCTTAGAAATTCAATATTGCAATATATGAACGAGTTGATATTTGCACTATTTTAGCAACCAACTCAAGAATTTTGCTTTTTTAATGACTGAATGACGATTTTCCAACTTTTTTTCCCCATAACTGATTGATGGATTTTGCCATACTTCCTACTTTAAAAATGACAGAATTTATGATTTAATTTCTGCAATCAATTTACATAATTCTTGAATATTTTTCTAAAAAATGAATCAAAAGGGCATTTCAAAAGTGGCAGAAAAGACCAATGGCTGTGTGAATTAATTAGAGGGTTGTCGTGCTCCTATAGTTAAAAAAGACTGAATGAAAACCAATTTTAAACCATAGCTACTTTGATCTGTTGCTGCCTTTTGATGATGGTTGGCGGTTTAGGAAAAGATAACCTTTCAATCAGGGTTCTCACTGGCTTTGGATCAATATTAGTGATTTGGCGAATAAGAAATATATAAAATATGCTTTTTTAAAAGAAAATACTAACCGAGATAAAAAAAAAATAATCAAGCTTGGCAACAACTTGGTGCTAAAGCATTTGGCTGTATAGTTTTAATATGCTTATTATTTGAAAACGGTTGCAACAATGAAAGATAATTTGTGATAAATCATTATTTTTTTATCAAATCCACATATTTTTTATCTTTAAAAAAGTTCTAATCATCAGAATTCAATGAAATTAAAATGGGACCACATCGGTATCTTATACTTTCAAACAAAAAAAAAAAAAGGAATTATCAAAATCAGTTCATATTTAGGGAAGTTATGAGTGAAAAAGAAATACATGTAGATCGAAATCATAATCTCCTCCTTAAAGTTGGTTAACAAAAAAAAAAAAAAAAAAAAAAAAAAAAAAAAAAATTGGTGACAGCTTGGCATTAACGCATATGTATGCATTGTTTTAATATCTTATTATTTGAAAACGGTTGCAACAATGAAAGATAATTTGAAATAAATCATTAAATCCTCTTTTTTTTTATTTTAAAAAAGTTCTAATTATCAGAATTCAATGAAATTAAAATGGGACCACATGGGTATCTTATACTTTCAAACAAAAACAAAGAATTATCAAAATCGAATCATATTTAGGGAAGTTATGAGTGAACAAGAAATACATACAGATCGAAATCATAACCTCCTCCCAGGCCCGGACTGGCTTCTTTGGGGGCCCTCACCAACAGACTGAAAAGGGGCCCCTTACCGGGGAATTTAGCGAGAATAATTAGCTGTATAATAGGAGAGATATTTATAAGTTTAAAAATTTGCAATAGCGTAAATATCAAAATTCCATTTCTTCTAGTTGTTGCACGCAAATTTAAATAAAATTATTATGTATGTTACATAAATTAATGGATTAAATAACTCACAAAAAAGTTTTTATTTATTTTTATTTCATTATATTATATCATATTTATCCTCTATTTTGACATGTGAAGTGAAATATTTTTTTTTATTTATTAAATTCCTATTCATTAGAATTACTAGCCGCCTCTGGTGACCAGTTTAATATCCCTTAAATTTATGCTAAGCTTTGTAACATTTTATCTTTATTCATAATTTTATTTACTTGCGTACCTTCAATAAATATGCAGATATTGATGGAGAAATCAAAAAATCTATGCGATCAAAGCATCATTTAGGGGAAGAATTCAGTATTCTGTTCTGGTTGGTGCGATTGGTTAATAAATCTGAAATGGCGCCGAAAAACCACTTTTCGTTTGTTAATTTAATGGTAAAATGTTTTGAAGGAGATATTAAACGAAACCCTCTGTGCGATCTGCAAACACACTTATCCATTTATTTCTACATAGTAGAGTCAGGACAGAACTGGAATTAAATGTTCTCAGAATATGTATAGCAGTCACTATGTTTTGTAAATATATTAATAGAGATAATAAACTTCTGCTAACCGAACCTTTGGAAGAATAACTTAAAGTGGTTTGCTGTTTTTTTTTTTTTTTTTTTTTTTTTTTTTTTTTTTTTTTTTTCAATAACGCGAAACTTTCTGCTAATTTTTAAATGTAAATGAATAAAATTGACAACCTGACAATTGAAGGAATTGGGAATCGAGTAGTTTTTCCATTTTGGTAAATAAATTAATTATTAAAACATAAGAAATTTTTGACGTGTGACTGCAGGTTTTCTCCTTTCCTATGCTTTCGCTTCCAAAAATTCAATTCAAAACGCTAACTTTGACAGTATTTCTAAAAGATATAATATCTTTGTCAAAAAATGGAAAAGTCCCTTCAATTGCTTAGATTCTGAATAAGAAAAAACCGAAAAAAAAAAATGAATTTAGAAATGTGTCAGAAACAAACTCCTTTGCATTTGAAAGAAACTCTAATAAATGACAGAGAAACATTTTCACTAATATATTTTTTTATATTACATCTTCAAAAGCTAATCATATTTTTATCGTTTTTTTTTTTTTTTTTTTTTTTTTTTTTTTTTTTTTTAAATCTTAACCACATTATGTTTATAATGAATCTTTATTTGAATGTTAAAAAATCTAGGATTTTAGGCAATCATTAATGTTACTATTGTGTATTTTTTGTGTTGCGAAACCACCGTGGTTTTTAAGTATAGTTTTAAAATATTAAGTATTTCATAAATGCGAATGTAGTATTCTTTAAAAGGATCTTAATTGTATGTTAAGAAATCTAATTTTTTTTCTGGAAATTGAATTGGACCGGGTCGTCCTTCTACTGATTTTTGTACGAGCCTTGGCCGTGAATTGTGAAAGTATAAACGAGCCAAGACGATCCCCGGCCATGGACATTCCGGCCCGTGCAAACCCGTGTTGCTAACTTGTTGATAAAGATTTTCAACAAAGAGCCTCGTCTAGTCGGTCTTTTAATTAATTTTTCTGTGACTTTTTTCTTTTTTAACAATATTTATTTTGCTTTTTTTTGCCGCCTTCAATATACTTTTTGATATGATTTTGTAAAAACACATCATAAATTATAACTAACATAATTAGTAACTTGAGAAAAGTATTATGATTATTTACAAAGTCAAGCGTATTAATTACCTTTTGCTTTATTCCTTTTGTATGCAATGCCTTTTTTCCAATAAATAAAATTACAACATTTAACAATTGAACCAGTGCGACTGAGAAGTGGAACTACTTAACCAAGTATTAAAACTTTTTCAACATTTAAAAATTTTCTCATTTTTTCTTTCGTTTTCCTATCATGGCTTTCATACACATGCTTCATGTTGACACAACTGTGACACTGCAGTAGTTACAACCATACTGTGCATGATTGGCGAATGAGCGTCGAAATGTACTCCGAATCTGACTCTATGAGCACTGAACAAATGGCGATGTATCAGTCAACAGCCCCAGGGCCCAACTAATACTGCGGTGGGCTCCGGGGCCCAGCAGCAGAATTTTTTTCAGCAGTCTGCAACACAAGTAAAAACTTAAAAAACAGTCTGCAGACCAATCCCTCGCATTGCATTATATGAACTCAAACCTCCCAAGTATTTGTGATAGACATAAAAAAAAAGTATACTTTAAAAAAGAAGTTGCCTTTGTTCTCAGAATTGTTGACACCTCATGCACTGTTCAAAAGAGGAGGAGGATCTCCCCTTTGACAAAAATTTCGGGGTTTTCCCGATCTTTTGACGCGATGTCATTTTTCTCGATCTTTTCACAAAATTTGCATATTTTCGCACTTTTTTGACAAAATATGACGTTTTTTCCGATCTTTTGACGAAAAGTGCTGATTTTTTTCGCGATCTTTTGAATAAATTGGCCGTTTTTTCACGATCTTATGAGGAAATTTTCCGATTTATCGTGATCTTTTGACGAAAAATGCCGTTTTGTCGCGATCTTTTCACGAAAACAGCTGTTTTGTCTCGATCTCTTGAAGAAATTTGCCGTTTTCGCGATCTTTTGAAGAAATTTGTCGTTTTTTCGCGATTTTTTAAAGAAGCTTGCCTTTTTTTCTCAATTTTTCGAAGAATTTTTCCTTTTCTGTGATTTTTTTGATGAATTTTGCCGTTTTTTAGCGATTTTTGAAGAAATTCGACGTTGTTTCGTGATATTTTTACGAAAACGGTTGGATTGGGAATAAAATAAGCTTTTATTTGATATGTAACTCAATTAAATAACAAATGAGGGTATATATTTGTATTACCGGATCTTAGACTACAAGCTTCTGATTCCTAATGTAAAATGCATACTAATCTGATACAATAAAACACCGGCTATCCGAAAAGCATGGGACCAAAGCATTTTCGGTTAACCGGGGTTCCATAGAAAATTTTGAATAATCGGCAGCCTTATGGTTGAAATTTGTTTGATGAAAAGCTGTGATCGTAATTTACAGCATATTTGTAATAATAATAATGTTGTGGTACCGTATTCAAAGCACCCTGAAGTTGAAAATCAAAAGAAAATCACAAACATATTTTGCGAAAAAGAAGAAGAAGAAGAAGTATTGTATGCATCTATTTAATCTATCCCGAATCCTGAATATTCATCTATCCCGAAATTACCCAGAGGATAAAATAAATAAGTTGACTTTGCTTATTTCATAAAAATATGCTTTTTTAACCCTAGCTCTACCAGTGTGCAATAATACTTTTCAAAGTTTTGATTTTTAATTATTTTGCTTCTAATTTTTAAAGCTAATATGTATTAAAACAACTCTTCAATGTATTAAAAATAATTCAGAATTGTTTTGATTTAAAATTTACAAATAAAATAGCAATCGTAAATCAAAATTTGTTGAAAAGTGTCATTAGAAGTCGGTAAAAATTGAGTTGACAGTAATTTTATTTTACATTTAAAATGGACTTTAATAAATTTTAATGTCTTTCGGTTAAGCCGATTTTCGGATAATCGGAGTTCTACTATACATTCCTTTTGAATTGTATGAGATCTTTTGATTCTTTGGGGAGAAATGTACTCCAACATTAATGTAAATGTAGAGGACAATTTTAATACCGTATTTATTCGAGTATAATTCGATCCAACTATTAGTAAACAAAATTTTGAAAAAAAAAATTTGAATGTTTATCGAACATATAATATAAATTGAATTACATTTCTGGTAGTATGTTAAAAAAATATTTGTCATCGAGATAAACAAAGATTTGATAAATTTTCCTTAATAAATCCTCCGTAAATTTTACGTTTTTAATCAGATTTCTGTTTTATTATTATTACTAGCTGACCCGCCCGGCGTTGCACGGCTCCGAGATAATAATATTAAAGGAACATGGAATTTGTGATTTTATCTCTAACTCGAAATACGTGAATTTACGTTGTCTGAAATAGATGGCCACTGACTGTGTGAAAAATTGGTTTAAAAAATGAACAAATAATATTTAGTGATAAAAATGTTCAAAAAGACTGCAATGGGAAACGGGAGAGGGACTACTAAAGTAATAATTAGAATTTTCAAAATCTGAATGTCAGATACATCAGGAGAGACTTTGGGGTACTTTCAAGAAAGTTTTGAGCCTCGTTAGTGTCGTAGATTTTGCTAGCCATCGCACAAAAACATACATGCATACAAACAGAGCGTTTAGTTATTTTATTAGTGTAAATTACTGTGTATATTCAAAATAATTCCTTTACTCCTAATTCATTAGTTTTATGGTTTTTGCCTTTTTTACATGCAATTTAAAATAGATAAAATCATGATGCGTACGAAAATCTGTAATATTGACAAAATTGACTAAAAACCGATGCTAAAGGCACAAAAAATCGTTAAAAACCTCATCGAAAATCATACTGAAAATCGCAATGAAAAAAACCACTGAAATTGAAAAATCATACCAAACAAAATTTAGTTAATTAGGTTTTGAAACAATTTTATTTTTATGATTCTTAAAAATAGCCTCAAACTGCGAAAACATACTAAAAATCGCATTAAAAAAATTCGCTAAAAATTGATTCGCACGAATTCCGAGTAAACTTTATTGAAAAGAGGAAAAAAAAATACTATATTGAGTTAAAAGAATGAAACCGCATTCCTTTCACTAATATGGAAAAATCGCCTCGAAACATAAAAAGAACGCTATAAATCGCCTAAAAAATTAAATAAAAAAATTCTAGTCAAAAAATCAAAAATCGGGCTTCGAGGTGCAAAACTACATGTATAGAGGTATCGTCCCTCCAAATTTTGTAACTCTACACACAGCGGTCTCTTCAGAACAGCGCTGACACTCACACATACTTGTCTCTTTATTATTATAGATTACTGTGAATATCCTAATTAATAACTTTATTGCTCATTCGTTAATTTTATGTTTTTTGCTTTTCTTACGTGCAATTCAAGAATAGATAAGATCATGATGCATACAAAAAACAATAATTTTGACAAAAATGACAAAAATTCGATGCTAAACGCACAAAAAATAAAAAAATCGCTAAAAATCACATCGAAAATCGGATTGAAAATCTCATTAAAAAACCTGAAATTGAAAAAACATAGCAGACAAAATTTAGTTCATTAGGCTAGGAAAGAATGAAACCGTATTCCTTTCACTAATATGGAAAAATCGCCTCGAAACATAAAAAAGCGCTAAAAATCGCCTAAAAAATTAAATTAAAAAAATCTAATAAAAAAATCAAAAATCGGGCTTCGAGGTGCAAAACTACAAGTATAGAGGTATCTTCCCTCCAAATTTTATAACTCTACACGCAGCGGACTCTTCAGTCAGAACAGCGCTAACACACACACATATTTGTCTCTTTATTATTATAGATTACAGTAGAAGTCCGATATAACGCGGTTGTTAGAAGACATGTTTCAACCCGCGTTATAACTTAACCGCGGTATATCGGAATAGTGTCAAAGAAATGGTACAAAATGATGCGAACACTTACCTACTTTGTGAATTGTAATTAATTTTATCAGCCATTGAACACAGACATAATCTTACGCTATCTTAAAAAAAGTGTCCATAAATTTTGTTTAATGAACTGAGGTGTTTCGTTTTTTTCAGCATATTGTTCACACTAGCAAATAGAGTAGATGAACTGAATCTGAATCACCTTGCCTCTCTATCAACAAAATTACCTTCGTTTAGTATGAAATGACTTCACTAACGTCGTCTTTCATTACCACATCATTTTAAATTTCATCATTCTCATCTTCCTTAGTGTAATTTTTATGCGTTACTGTATCAATGATATCCTGATCTGTTATGACCTCTGAAATTAGTTCGTTTTTGTCAATTTCTATCCAGTCATTTAAATCGTCAACAGAGATATCAGATGCGTAACACTGACCGCTGACTGCAAGTCCCTCATTGTGTTTCACTGAAATTTTTAACACAAAATTTATCTTAAAATTGATTTTTTTTCGGGGGGACATGTTTTCCCCCGCGTTAAATCCGAATTCGCGGTATATCGGACCGCGTTATTTCGGAGTTCTACTGTATTTTTATTATATGGCGTTTTAAAATTGTATAATTATGTAAAACCGAAAAAGCCTAAAATATTTTTAAACCTATTGACATCAATTTAATGATACTTAAAAAGAAATTTTTTTTCAAAAATCTATTTAAGCCTAATTTACAAGCGTAAGCAACTTTTTATACTGATAAAATATACTATTTATTTGTATTGTAGGATTTTTAGGAGAGATATCTGGAAGTAATCTGTTGAAAGTAATGCCTCGGTATTGAAGAAAATTCTATCCCAAGATAAAATCGGCACAGAACTATTACAGAGGCATTATTATTGAGTTTTATCTGTCAATCAAAGCAAAATGACCATTGTCTGCTTTTATCTCTCTCCCCAATCTTAAGCAGACATCTAGATCCATATACGATTATTTAAAAAACTTACTCTTTTTTTTTTTTTTTTTTACTTGTGTATAAGTAGATCCCCATTTTCTACTCCCAAATTTTGGCTAAAATTCTTGGACTTATACATGAGTATATGGTATTAATTTTATGAAATTTTCGCTGAACAGTTTACCATTCCTTTCCTATGATATCCGAAATTTATTAATAAAGCATTCATAACTGACTGCGGGGCAAACTGATGCGTTGCTTTTGAATTGAATGAGATCATTCGATTCTTTGGGAGGAGGGGGGTAAATAAAATCAAACTTTATTGTAAATTTAAGTGAAAATTATAATACTAATCTTATTAAATTCAATGTTTAAAATGATAAATTTTATGTATCTTGTCAAAAATTTTCGCAATAAAAATGCACAGTTTCTTTAATTTTGTCAAGTATTTCGTTCTTCCAAGAGTTGGTTTCTAATGTCGAAAATGGTGGAAATGACGTCATTCATCAACTCATACAAAAGAAACCCTTGTTTTAATGAATTTAGTCAAAATATTTTATATTTTTGGATAAAAATAAATGCTTAAAAAATCTAATTTTTTTCGCTAAAACATTTGTTAGCCTCCGATGCTATTTCTTTCAGACAAGCTAACAATGTCGTGTCATCAACCCTGAATTTTCTACTGAACCGATTTTGATAATTATTTTTTTAAATGAAAGCTATTTATTTGTAGTTGCGCCCATTTTAGCTATTTTTTAATTTATTTCCATTTTTATATTTTATTTTTAGTTTTAAATGCATTTTTACGATATTTCTTCAAAATGGTGGCAACACAGTTTAGCTTTTCTCTCGATAATAAAATTGCAATATCAATAAAATACAATATTATTACAGACGCCTTTTTCATGTTACTAATAACAGTAATTTTTAAAAACATTTGAGGAGAAAATGACGTCACTATTTAAAACATCGCATTTTTACTCATAACGAAATTACATTTCAATATTTCTTTTTATTATGAACACTGAGATTGAAATTTTACTTTCAGATGACTTCAGTTAGTGAAAATAATGTCATAGTAAAAATGAAATTAGTTTTTTTTTTTTTTTTTTTAAATAAAATTATTTTTCTGAGTGCATATAAAATAACATTTCTGAATTTCACCGGCACTCAGACTTCAATTTTAACTGAAGATGTGCGAATATTTGCATGCAAAATTGCAACTGACAAACTTGACATTAAGTTTGGAAATATATTTATTATACAGGGTGATTCAGCTCGTCGGTGACAAACTTTAAGGATCGATAGAGCACACCTAGACGAACATTTTTGAATAGGGAATGTAGGGTCCCTGACGCGATGGTAAGGCGCTAGGCGCTTTCGAAAATTTGGGTGCCGAAATTCAAAACGTCATAAAAACTAGGGAAATGGTTAGATTTTCTTGCTTGTTGCGTCGAAATGATTCTGTTTGTTTAGACTTTCTTCAGTACCAATTTGATAAGCGTATCTCTTAAAACATGGATAGGGGGCGCTGCAGACTTTGGAGAGCTAGACAACAACTTTAAGCCCGTTATTTTGATAATTTAACACATGCTCGCCAAAGTTTATACTCTAACTTAAAGTTTGAACCCAAAAGTAGAGCCCTGCAAAAAGCGTAACAGCCGGAATAAAATGTCAAAGTACAGGGTGGTCGAAACTCGAAGGCTCCTAAGAGATAAACAAACAGATTTCTTGACTTATGGCATGCATTTTCATGATTCTGTTTGCTGGGGCTCTCTGAAACTCAGTTGAACGGTACAAAAAGAAACATCGATAGGGGGCGCTTTGGGCAAAAAACATAATTCGTTGACATTTCGGACGCTAACTGGAAACGGGGCGCTACGATCAGTTAGTAATAATGAAAACACATTTTCTACCTCTGCTCAACACTTCTGAATAAATTTAGACCAAAAACATCAATGATACTGGAAATTTATTTACAAAAAATAACACTACAGAAGATGCTCGAAATTCCGACCTTGGGCCATGATGCAGGCTTCGCACCTCCGTCGCATTGAGGAGTGTGTGTTTCCAACAATGCCAGGAGTATCTCTGATCTGCCCTGCAGCTGCCACAATGCGCGCCACAAGTTCTTCAGCACTGCTGACAGGTGTATGGTATACCTCGGCCTTCAGGTAACCCCAAAGGAAGAAATCCAAGCAGGTGAGGTCTGGTGATCGGGCAGGCCAGTGAACTGGACCCCCACTCCCGATCCACCGCTGGCCATACCTTGCGTTTAGATGGAGACGCACGTCGTTCGTGTAATGAGCCGGAGCTCCATCGTGCTGGAACCACATCTGGCGACGCGAACCTTCGGGTACGTGCGCCTCCTCCAGAAGCTGCGGCAGCACTTGATCCAGGAAAATCAGGTAATTTCCACCTGTCAGCCGTTCAGGTAACAAATAAGGGCCAATGAGGCAATCCCCCAGAATGCCGGCCCACACATTTACTGAGAAACGCTCCTGGGCTGCTCGGCTTCTGGTTTCATGTGGATTTTCATCACACCACACATGACTGTTGTGGGCGTTCCACATTCCCTCCCGGCTGAAGGTGGACTCGTCCGTAAACAAAATGCTGTTTACAAAACGGGGATCCCTGGATCTCATCGCCAAGTACCATCTTGAGAATTCCACTCGAGGGCCAAAATCCTGCTCTCTGAGCAACTGCACCCGCTGGATGTGGTAGGGGTGCAGATTCCGGGAACGTAAGATGCGCCACGCAGTTGCTTGCGAAATGCCAACATGTCTGGCGATATCTCTCGTGCTAAGACCTGGGTTGTCCTCAACCAGGTTAAGCACAGCCTCTTCGTTGTCGGGGGTGCTCACTGATCGCTCCCGTTCAGGCCTGCCTCCGTCGAAAGATCCCGTTGTGGACAACCTCTGGTGTACTCGAGAGAAGAAGGCATGGCAGGGGATTTGCCTGTTGGGGTAACGCTCGGCGTACAACCGCTGAGCGGCTCGTCCATTACAACCAGCAGCGCCATACGCCAAATGCATGTCAGCCAATTCAGAGTTTGTGTACCGTTCCATCCTACTACCGATCTGCAGACAAGTAACCCGAAGCTTAAGTAGGTACCGCACGTTCAAAAGACGTGTCTGCGCATACAACTACGTCATCTCGCGTTGTCGTCTACGCATTACGTATCTTTTGCATATCGATATGGTACGATATCTTTTGCATAAATCAGCAAAAAGCACCTTATGTAAATTTTATTGCGCGCATTGTGCATGATTGAAACCAGCTATGTTTGTTAAAAAAAAAAAAAAACTGCAGTTTTAATAGCTTCTTATGATAAGTAAATTACTCTCTTGTTTTGTTTCTAACTGATCGTAGCGCCCCGTTTCCAGTTAGCGTCCGAAATGTCAACGAATTATGTTTTTTGCCCAAAGCGCCCCCTATCGATGTTTCTTTTTGTACCGTTCAACTGAGTTTCAGAGAGCCCCAGCAAACAGAATCATGAAAATGCATGCCATAAGTCAAGAAATCTGTTTGTTTATCTCTTAGGAGCCTTCGAGTTTCGACCACCCTGTACTTTGACATTTTATTCCGGCTCTTACGCTTTTTGCAGGGCTCTACTTTTGGGTTCAAACTTTAAGTTAGAGTATAAACTTTGGCGAGCATGTGTTAAATTATCAAAATAACGGGCTTAAAGTTGTTGTCTAGCTCTCCAAAGTCTGCAGCGCCCCCTATCCATGTTTTAAGAGATACGCTTATCAAATTGGTACTGAAGAAAGTCTAAACAAACAGAATCATTTCGACGCAACAAGCAAGAAAATCTAACCATTTCCCTAGTTTTTATGACGTTTCGAATTTCGGCACCCAAATTTTCGAAAGCGCCTAGCGCCTTACCATCGCGTCAGGGACCCTACATTCCCTATTCAAAAATGTTCGTCTAGGTGTGCTCTATCGATCCTTAAAGTTTGTCACCGACGAGCTGAATCACCCTGTATATTGATTCAATAATGTAAGTACTTTTGCTTTTTTTTAAAATCAAATCGATCGGGTCTTTTAAACATTTCATTCGTCGAATTCGATGGGATTCCACTCGTTTTATTGTTAAAATGCAATTCCTTTTTCTCAGAGTATAAAAACTAGTCGTTTGGGGGGGGGGGGGGGGCACCGTAATACTTACCCATCATGGATAGGCATATGAAAATAAAACATGTGAAAACTATTTATATAATGCATTGCAATTCCAAAACAAAATTTAATTATTGTTAATATGCATAGTAATGCTCTATTAATGAATTGCTGATGTACCAATTTCGACAAATTATATAAAACGACAAACTACTCAAGTAAAACCGAACTGCATAAAAGAAACATCCTTATAACTCCAAAAATAATAATAATACAAACTAACAGTTTACTGCGTTGGATTAAGCGTCTCATTTTCAATTAAAATATACCTCTGAATTGAAATTTGAATGAAATACAGGGTCATGAAAAATCGAAGAATGAGAAAAACAGGATTACAAATATCTTAGCAACTAATTATCCGATCAACTTCGTTCTTTATGCAAAATTTTTGTTATTTTATTTCCTTTTACGTTCATTTCCTTAAAGTAAAACATTTCGAAAATTTTTATGTACCTTTTACTCTATACCGAATTTTTCGAGAGTCCGAAAAAAAAAATTACGGATAATCAAGGTTACTGATTTAAATAGGCTTCGTCCCATTCTTTCATACTAACTACATACAAAATTTCAAGTCTCTATCTCAATTTGTTCGGGGGATAGAGCGTTTACAGACAGACAGACAGACGGTCGGCAATTTTTTTTTTCTAAAAATATGTTTTTCGGAATCTCCACTATCCACTATCCGTTAAAAGATTTTTTTCGATTCTCAAAACGATTCCAAGATTTACCCTATACTACGTATGATGGGTATGTAAAAAGCGTTTAAACTAAAGAAAAAAAAACCCCGTTTTTGATGAATCTAGTCAATGAAGAAGTAGCACGTCAAACTGTAACTCTTTATTATTCCGAAATTCCAATGTCTCAGAGAGAAATTGCTAATCAATCGGGCATTTCACGCCGTTCTGTTTCTTATTATATTGATAAACACAAGAAAAATGATGTTAGTTCATTGCATTCTAAACGGGGTCGCTCTTCTAAAAAAACCTCTATCGATTTTTTTTTTTTTTTTTTTTTTTTTTTTTTCCTAATTGGAGGCGAAACTGAATTCTGCAATGGCAGAATCTACATTCAACTTGTTTTCAATTCCTTTGTGAAATGTTTTAGCCGCAATCTTAAAGGGAATAGTTTAAAACCTATTTTTTTTTTAATTATTTTTTCTAAATAGGAAGTAACAATATTCTACTCCAATGTAACGAGATTAATTTAGTTTTTGTTTTACCTCCATGGTTGAATATATATAGTTTTAGTTTTTTTTTTTAAGAATAAAGTTTTTGGTCCATCGTGGCCGAGTGGTTAAAACGCCTCTCTGCTAACCTGGAGGTTGTGGGTTCGATTCCGGCTGGCTCCATTGCACACACACTTTGTGTGGAGCTCCTGGTTGCACTTCTCATGTGTTGTAAATTTCCTTGTTCTATCTCGTCCTTGTATATTGACGATGACTTATAAGCAGGTCTTCATGTCGAGCACACAAGTCGGATGTATGTTATTCAAATAAATTCAAAATAAAGCTGTTCGATGATAATAAAATGTGAGGTTATGATATATTTTTAATATGTTAAATCGTAATATAGTTTTAATAGAATTTTTTTTCTAAGAGTGAGATATAACAGCCTAGCATATACAACATAATATCTTTATGCCAATTTTTTGACTGACATTATTTATTCATTATTATTATTCATTTTTTAAAGGTACATTGATTCCTGAAGCTTAAATACATAAAAGTAAGTTTTTATTTCTTCAAATTTTATGGAAATATAATCAATTGTTTTCACCATCTTCTCAAATCTAACATATAAAAATGAAAATTTGTCTGTATGTAATTCTATACAAATGCACAGTTTGGAAGACAGAATTGTGAAATATTACCTACATGTGTATTAAAACATGGTCGTGGCAAACAAAGTAATCTGGAATCGAAATAATTTAAAGTTAATTTTTAATTACTGTGCTTACTTCCGTAATAATCGCACTCCCGTTTTAAAGACCCCCCCCCCCCCAAAAAAAAAAAAAATAAATAAATAAATAAATAAATAAAATTAAATAAAATTAAAAAAAATAAAACAAACAAATAAATAAATTGTCAAAATATTTTTTTTTTTTTTTCAGAATAGTCGAAATCGCATATTTGACCTTCAGGGAAGAATTCCATATCCTGTTCTGTTTTTTTGGCATTAAATAAATCGATGTGATTGTTTTTGGGGTTGCTTTTTTACTATTGGAATGGACTTCAGCTATTTTTTTAGAATTTTCTTTCGAAAAAATTTATAGCTTTTGTTTAAATTCGACATATATAATATATAGATAAAATTAAAAATATATATAAGTATAGAGTATTTATTTATAGGTGTATATATTAAGTATTTGTATAAGCATATTGCTATGTATGATTTCAAATTTATAAAAAATTATCTAATATATATATACACAGGGCTGTAGCGAGAAACGAACAATAGGGGAGGGGGGGTTGCTGATTTTCTCTCTCTCTCTCTCTCTCTCTCTCTCTCTCTTTGACGTAAAAAAGATAAATGGGTGTATATTCACATTGTAGGTACTATGTTTCTTATTAAACTGTTATAATAACTTCATTTTGTGCATATAAAAGTATTTGATGATAAAATTTTGAGGATATAACTGGTGCAAAATTAAACATCATTTTAGCTCCGTATTTACAAATAGAATGAGGGAGTGTTGAAACACTTATTTTAGATAAAATTTAATAATTCTGCAAAACTGTTAAAGAGTCTCAAGACTAAATTAGATTTTTGAACAGAATTTCATTTGAATTTTCAGAGATGAAATTCATTTAGTGACCTTGGAATATTTTCCAGGGAGGGGGGATAAAAATATTTTAGGGGGGGGGGGCTGAGCCGCCCATAGCGCCCCCTTAGTTACGGCCCTGTATGTATATAAACATATTTATATAAACATCCTATATTATTTTAACATGTGACATATATAACGTTTGTAAAATAAAAAAAATATGTAAATTATTTTAAAATCATGTTTTTACACCATCTCGTGAAATCTGATAAGTTGCTAAAATGGCTTTTTCTCGTCAATTTCGATTTTTTCGCCAATCGCGCAACTAAAACAAGGTATGGAATTTTTCCCGACCTTCGGGTAGAAAATAGAAAATTATCAGCTGTATTAGAGGTCTGCACGGGCCGAAACTTCCAGGCCCGAGCCCGGCCGGAAAGTTAAAATTTTGACCCAAGCCCGACCCGAACGAAAAAAATATTGGCCCGACCCGAAAGTTAAAATTTCGGCCCGAGTTCTGCCCGGTCCGGAAAAAAGTTAAAAATTCGGACCAAACCCGGTCCGGCTCGGGTGAATTTCAACATTGATCTTTACTCTAACAAAAGAGTTCAGACTAAAAAAACTTATCTTACAGCCCCAATTAGTCTTACGGGAGATGCTCAAGGGACTGGAAAAATATTCGCTTATTTAGTGTTATCACGTTTTAACTGGGTTCGATTGTACGTACTTGTTTTAATTATTTCTGCATTACAGTCGATAAATTAAAAAGAGTAGGATTTCTCAGGATTAAAAATAATGATAATACAGTAAAACCTCCATAACGGACACTCCCGAATAGCGGACACCTCTATTTAACGGACAGTTTTCCAATCCCCACTCCCAAAACCTAAATTTTTGTATGTTTAATCTCTGAATAACGGACATTCCAAATAGCGGACACTATTTTCGGCGATAAAGGATGAAAAAATATTTTTTAACAAGAAAAAAAGAAAAAAAAAAGAAAAAAGGTCTCTAAATTTAACAGTGCAGTGTGTCACAAATTTTGTGATCACAGATAAATGTAGAGGGTGGGCTGAGGAAATTTCTTCTTCACGTTCATTGTTGAATTCACGGAGTTGCCTGAGAGGAACAGCTCCCTGAGCATTCAAATGTATATGTCCCCCCGGAAGATTTTATGATTTTATGCTTTTAATGATAAAAAAGTATAATCCCTATCCCCGCTCGGAACTCTATAATGACCAATAACATCACATTGAAAAATAAATTACACATAATTGCAAGCAAAAGTAAACTTTTGTAACAGATTTTTTTTTTAATAAGAATGTAATAAACAACAATTAAAGGTGTGCACAGTTTTATTTAATTTTTATTGCTTAAAAAATAATTTTAATTTCTCATTAATCATATAATAGAAGTTTTAGAACATATAAATGTCAATTAATGAAATATCAAGCATTTCTTGAAGATTTTTGTATCTCTGAGGTTTTCCCAATAGCGGACACCTCCGAATAGCGGACAATTTCTGCGTTCCTAAGGTGTTATTTAGTGGTTTTACAGGTAATATAAATATCTCATTTACAATAACATTAACTTCTTCGATTTCATGATTTTTTTCTTCTTCACAATATACATCTGTTCTTACCAAACCATGATATGTTGAAGAGGTTTGTGCGGATATAAATTTATGCATGTATGTTTAAATACATTTTTTATACTTTTTTACTTAGTTGATACATAGATCTTTAGGATAAAGCTTATCTTACTTTGAGGTTACAACAACTTTCATTTCCTTTTCTGTTCCGAAACAGAGAGAGGTCAATCTCGGAGTTTTACACATCTACAGTTGGGCAATTTATCTGATTAGTAACACTTAATCAACGCCTTTCGGAGCTTAAGGTTGTTTACACATTCCAGTAGTTTTCGTTGACAGATAGTGTCTAAACTTTCTCTGCGTAATAATCGCAATTAGAAGACATATAAAAAGAACATTATCAGATATTGCACCTTAACCCTTTGAAATGCATACTACTTTTTTATTTAAAAATTATAAAAGGTTTACAAATTTTTTATTCTTTCTGTTACCCGATAGAACAATAATTGACAGACATCTAATGGGTGAGACCCAAATACCCTCGCTAATATTAAACATATGCGTGTGGAATGCATTGGTATTTTCAAAATAATTGGATAGGAAACTGATATTTTTAGCTTCGATTTTCATTTTCTGTGTACTCTTGTTGAGGAATGTCTCTTCTTTTTAGGTGCGTTCGTAATTATATAAAAATGTAACATATGTAGTCGTCGTCTGGTCTGTCCGTCTTCCTGTCTATCCGCATGTATCAGCACAAAAACTACTGAACTGAATGGTTTGAAATTCAGTAAATATAATCTTTTCAGAATTTTGTCGTGTCATTTCAAATTTTTTGGAAATCGAATCAAAATTAAAAAAGATATTGATAAAAGTTTTCTACATTCTTTTAAATCCTATTATGCGTAATTAATGCAGTGACATTCATTGATAGTTAATGATTTTATGTTGCCATGGTGAGTATGTCACATTTCAAATGGAGTCATATTATTTACCTACTAAATTCAGACAATTTTATCCTGTAGGGATTTCTGTGGTCCAGGTGGGGGGGGAGAATTATACAGTCCCGGGGGGAAATTGCTCTTTTTACCATTAAAAATAGAAAATCTCAAATTTTCCGGGGAGCATCTTTCTGCTACGGGGGGAGAGATGTCCCTTCCCGGACTATCCCCTGATTTCAGCACTGACTGAATTTAATATGTATAGCCGTAATAAATTCTACATTCATGTATTTTTGCAACAGCTATTACATCAAGATCTAAATATTTACAAAACTAGTTATAATACGTACGCACCTCATTTGCACGTTTGACGTACAATTTCCGAGACAATTTTTCGGGACAATTTTCGAGTTGTTTTTAGTTTACAAACTACTTCTGAAATATAAAATTTTATTTGAAGTGTTAAAATATTATTCATACTTCGTCATCTTCTCTAAAAATTTATAATATAAAATATTAAATTAGGCATATATTTTAGAAATATTCTGTTTGTTAACCAGTGTTTTATAGCAAGAAAACCAGAAGATATATATACGGTAGAATCGGAACGTCCATGACCAGAGCATATGCTATAATTTTATTCTGGAAACAAACGATATACGGAGCATCTTAAAAAAAAATTACAGAAATTATATGCCGCATACATCCGTATACAGTCTGACACATCCCAGTTGTTAATTAAAAAAGAAAGATACATTATTTAAGAAGAGTATACACAGAATAAAAACTAAAAAATATTTATTTCCTGAGGACATACTTTAAACATACGAATACATTCCACGCCAAAAAGTTTAACTTTAGGGAGGGAAATTTGAGATCTCTCTCACAGGGGCGTGCGAAGAAAAACTGCGCCCGGGGCGACCGCCCCCATCGCCCCCCCCCCCTCTTTTCGCACGGCGCTGCTCTCTCACCAATATCCTTAAGTTTATTCAGGTTGTACTCAAACATGTTTCGGAATTCGGAAATGCAGGAATTTGACAGATGTTCCTTGCAGAAAATATGTTTTGGTCTTCCATTTTTTTGGTTCAGGCAGAAGATATTAAAGAAAAATTTTTTTTATTAGAAAATTATGTCAAAATGGGCATTTTAAACCGAATTCTCAACAAGGTTGTTCGAAAAAAGGGAAAAAACTCATCATCACATGCCAAGAATCGCTTATAATTTGATAAGTAATTTAGTTATCAAAAATAGAAAACGCTTATCGATTCTAAATATCTTCAATAGTCAAGCTTGCCAATTTTATGCCTTAACGTTTAAAAATGAGTCAAAAAGTTTCGCATTGATTAGCAGAAAATTTAAGAACCGCTTTAAAGGATGCAGAAAAAAAATGAAATTTTTGCTTTAAAAGCTTTCGGTCGAAAACGAAACCGAAACAAAATTTTAGATCTCTAATAAGAACATATTGTGAAATGCTGCCTTAAAAATGAGATAAAGTTAATAAGAAAAATTGCTAATCTATTGTAAGTGTATACAAGATGTGTAATGCATAAAAAAACGTCCTCTGGTGGAGAGAGTTTAAAATGTTTTTTCGATATAGTGTCTTTCACAAAAGTTCACAACTTTATGAACAATAGTTTCATCTGTAAACAACTTTAAAGTATAGTCTTTTAATCAGTTTTGAATTCAGGGGGTGGCCCAGGGGGGACATTCCCCTCCGGAACAAGGAAATGTACCCCCGGAAAATTTGAAATTTTGGATTTTCAATGATCAAAAAAGAGTTATTTCCTCCCGGAACTCTATAATGACCCCCCCCCCCCCCAGGAACGGCAGAAGTCCCTCCCGGATAAAAGTGTCGGAATTCAACACTGCTTTTAATTATGGGCTTTCTGTACCTTCAAGACAGTGTGGCCAACAAAGTAAAATATTTCTATAATTATTTAACGTAAATCATTTTAAAATATTTTTTGAGGATTTGTAGACTTTGTTTATTTTTTTAAACAAAAATCGTAAACTTTGTTACTGAGCGAATTTAAGTTATTAGTCATTAAAATGATATTTTAAGGAGACTAGTAAATTTAAATCCGTGTTTGTGAATCTAAATTACCAGTCCCCTAAAACATTTATTTTAAGAAAAGAGTTCTTTCTGTTATCTATAGAGTGTCATTTTGTTTGTAAAAAAAGCAATTGAATGTGTATTTTGTAATGTTATTTTAAATTGAGGTTTCATGAGGTTAAAATATTTATAATTACTTAATTTATTAAAATAAGTAATTTATTTGAATTCAAACAAATTAAGTAATTTTCTATATTTTAATCTTTTGCGACCTGAAGTTAAATAACACTAGAAATACACATTCATTGCTTTTGAATTCAAATTAAAGTTTATGAGATTTCTACCGTATGAGTTGTATTTATTATTTATTTTTTATTTTATCAACTTTGATTTGCATATTTGTTTATTCTTGAACAAAATAAGGAAAGTGTATTCATTTTAGTTATTAAATGTGTGATAATCCCAGAAATTTTCCTTTGAAATGTTTTGCACTTATACGTGCGTTGCATGTTGTTGATTTTGAACAAAGAAACCCCTCATAATTGTTTCCAAAGTCCTGTTGACATCCTAGTAAAGTTGGCAAATGATGGTTTTGCGTCATTCTTATCAAGACTCACACAAAGACCATCAGTTTAAATGTTGCCGACGAGCAACACTTATCTCAAGTGCCATACTAACTTTCAGAAGCTGCTCCCATCCTTATACTTCATGATACTTAAACAGCAGTTATAATTATGGGATATATAATACAGCGGACGCAACACATATGCCCAAAGAAAAAAAAAATCCAAATAAAGCCATTTCATTTTATAAAATTTGAAGATTTAAAAAATATTTCAGAAAAAAAGTATTATTTTTCTCATCATAGTACTATACACTCCTTACATTATTATTTCATCTTACATTAAATATAAATTTCATTTGCAATGCAAATCAATTTCAAGTGGATGTAAGCCGAGCACTTAAAAATTGATAAATTTTAAAGTTTTCGAAAGAAATAATGATAATTAATAGCTGTTTATTCTATTTATACCGAATAATGTGTTAAAATTATTTATATTAAGCTTTGAAAAATTATCTTGAATTAAATTAATGCGTCCTGAATATTTTCTATTAAGAAATTACTTTTATAAGAATTTATAAAAATAAACAATCTATACTAATAAAATAACAAATCGCTCTGTCTGTCTGCGTGTGTGTGTGTCTGCGATGGCTAGCAAAATCTATGGGACGTACGAAGCTCAAAATTTTTATGAGAGTAGCCCAATATCTCTCCTGATGCACCTGAGCTTTAGAATTTCGAAATTCTATTTATTAACTGAGTAATTAATTAAATTGCAAATATCACTCTCATAAAAAATCGCCTTTTTTCTTCTTTTTTTCCCTTCATTTAGTTATGGTTGGTTGGTTGCATAAAATTTTCGCATAAATAATTAAAAAAGCTGGAACAGAACTTTAAAATTCATAGACTGGCAAATTGTCAGTTTAAATGATGATTTTTTATCACAGCGGTTGTAAACCATGGTGGAAAAAGATAGGTGGTGGTGAAGTAAACCGAAAAAGGGTCGCAATATTAAACCATTTATCGCTCAAATTTTAATGTCCCAAACAAAAGCATGTGGAAGGGATTTTGTATTAATAAGACGAATTGAAAAAAATGAATTACAACTGAAGCGTATTTTACGAAGAAATAGTAATTTTTTAAAATGGCCTTTTTTCTATTATATTATTTATTTTTTAAAAATGTTGGCTTTTAAAATAATTGAAATTGATAAATTCGAAATAATTAAATGTAAAAATAAAATTAAATAAAATATTGAAAACATTTGATTTGAACTAAAAATTGTATTACTAAAAGTT
The DNA here is from genome assembly GCA_964019185.1 of Maratus speculifer. Lineage (NCBI taxonomy): Eukaryota > Metazoa > Arthropoda > Arachnida > Araneae > Salticidae > Maratus > Maratus speculifer. The sequence continues at coordinate 302,529,692 of OZ025289.1, forward strand.
TTCTTTTTTTCAGAACTTTATAATACTTTATAACGTAGATGAAAAAATGTTTTTAATTTAACAACATATTAATAACTCTATCTCAATATATAAAATATATTTATGAAAACATTCTTTTAAAATCATGCGCGAAAACTTAAATAACAAATATTAGTCTAAAATCTAGATTTCAGAGTGCAGACGATTTTAAGACATTAACGAAAGAATGTTAACTTTTCAAGCAAAATCTTAAATGATGCTTCTATATTGATATTTCGAACTGACGGCTAGGTTACATTTATGTTATATTTAAGTTACGGTAGGGTAATGTTAAGTCGCAGTTAGGTTACAGACAGATTATGGTTATGGTACAAAAGTTTACGGTTAGGAATTTGTCCACAGAGTCAACATTACGCATGCTTTGATTAAAAATAATTCACTTTTGTTAAATGGCTCTGAAATTATAATACTATATACCAATCTTTTATCATCGCGTATCGATTTCATTCACGGTATAGTCGGATTTAAGAGTGATATAATTAGTTTGAAATTCAAAATATTTCACTTGGGATTTCTATGCGAAAAAAATAATTAGTTACGTGATTTAACAGTGATTTTTACGGGTAAATATCAACACTTTAACACGAAACTAACGCAATCGTTGGATACATGTTCCCTCCCGTGTTTCTCATTGCTCATTTTAAGTATTTTTAGATCTTAATATTAGTTGTTGTTTTTAAAACCGATTTTTCACAAAGTCAGCTGCGACGTATTTCAGACAATGCATTTCTGCATGCTTCCAGTTAATGATAAAATCATACAAATTTCAAGTTCGTTTAATATTGTTAATACGGACCCGGGCAACGCCGGGCGGGTCAGCTAGTTAATAATAAATTAACAACAATATCCAGATGAAATAAAGCCATTTTGGCGATTATTAGGTATAAAGATGTGTATATCACATAAATACCCATATGAATAATAGTAAGCTCTCTTATTTTTTTAATTGCATATTTATTTTAAAAAAATACTAACATTTTTTTTCTCTTTGTTCATATTTTTCTCCAGTTAATATAGGAGTTATAATTAATCAACAAAAGTATAATATATCGTTTGCGCAGCTGAAAAACATCAAGAAATAAAATCTTTGCGGGAAAAAAACCCCTCAATCTCAAAAACTTCACCCTAAAAGAAAAAATAGATGTAATCGTTATATTGTAAATACGTCGCCAATCTATTCAATGATGTAAGTAATTTTTAAAAATGCATCCACTAGTTCTTGAAATTAACTCTGGCATACTTAAAAAATTCTGTTTAAAAAAAAAGCGTCATTTATATTATATTTATTTTTAGTTTTAGATAATTTTTTGTTATTCTGTAGCCAAATATGTAGGCAAAAAAGTGATAAATTGCCAGATATTGATTCAATCAATCGACTTTGACAACACATATTTCATTTAAGCTGCATAAAAATTGCATTCATATTTGAATAAAATAGTGTTATTTTATATTATTTTTAATTGATTTTCTTTTTCTGATTTGTATATAAAATAAACTTAGTAATAATTTGTTTATTTTATTTTTAGACATGTTCGTATTTTTTTTTCTTCATTTCTAATTAATATAAACATTAGATAGCTTAATATGCCGCGCCAAATGAAAAAAAATGCCAAATGGTAACCCTTTTGTCCAAAATAAAAGAATTTTCCGTCTTAACTTTATAAATCATGCATAGAACAATGTACTATATACGAAAACCTTCCTTAAAATAATATTAATCTAACGATATAAGTTGCTACAAAATCCTTTCAGTAGAATTGGAGGAGTAGGCGGAAAACACGAAATTTCCGTTTGTATTTTATACATATAAGTAGATAGATAATTATGCAAATTAAAGAAACAAGGTAGAACCGTCAAATTTTGACGAAAGAAAATGTTTAAGAAGGAACTGTTTCATTAACTTATAATAAACCTACAAAATTAGTTATAGTAAAAAATGCATTTTATATTGGTAAGTCTAACTCTTAAACAAACGATATTTATCGTTAAATTAACAAAATACTATTTCAATAAAACGCAGTAGTATAAATTGTTAAAATTAAACTTTAATCGTATATGTAAGCAATAAAGAATAATAAAGATATGTAATTATGATAAAGTTATCAATTAAGGTTCTTATGCTAGTATTCCAAAATGATAAAAAGCAAAATTGACTCAATCATAGAAATTTTTGGGCATTTTTTTCACTCATTTGGAAAAATTCAATTAATTTTATATCTTTACCAATTAATATGACAAGGTAGAACCCGTCAAATTTTGACGAAAGAAAATGTTTAAGAAGGAACTGTTTCATTAACTTATAATAAACCTACAAAATTAGTTATAGTAAAAAATTCATTATATATTGCTACGTCTAACTCTTAACAAACGATATTTATCGTCACATTAACAAGATACTATTTCTATAAAACGCAGTTGCAGAAATTGTTAAAATTAAACTTTAATCGTATATGTAAGCAGTAAAGAATAATAAAGATATGTTACTATGATAAAGTTATCAATTAAGGTTCTTATGCTAGTATTCCAAAATGATAAAAAGCAAAATTTATTCAACTTTAACTCAATCATAGAATTTTTTTTCCCGTGAAATCTAAACTCGGTATCATTTTTACCATATAAAAATTTACAAATGCACATTTCACATCTATATTCATGTTCCAAAAAAATTGGCATTTTAATTTGATAATTTTGATTCAAAACTTGAAGTCTCAATGCTATTATCTGAAATAGATATTAAACTGTTGATATTCTTTTACGTGTAAATCAAATTTTGTAAATGAAGTCAAAATTCACCGGGTTATATAACAGAAGATATTTAAATATCTATTTTTTCCCTTTTAATGAGAAAATGGCAACATAAAGATACAGCATTCATTTTTTTCCCTTTTTTCCTTTGCTTTAAATAGATATGGAGAACTCCTGTTGCCACGATTAGAAAAGAGATATTAAAAGCTACAAAAAAATTAATATTTCAAAAACAAATTAAGATACAGCTTTCAAACAAATTTCATTTAAAAGTACATCTTTTTCCCCTACACGATGGTGTAAAAATTGAAAATATGCGGCATTAAGAAGTTAAAAAACTTTTAGTAGCAAAAATTGCAATACCGAAATTCATTTAAAATTTGAAAGTGTTGCCATGCGCAAAATGACGTATGCGTTACGCACAGATATTTTTGGTCTTTATAATATAGATATGATCAAAAGCTGATTATAATTCCGATAACTTAGTACAAATTATAACATTGTGGTCATTTGATTGCAAAAACCTTGTACTCTCTCATGTTTTTCCTTTTGTGTGTGAAAGTGACAGAATTAATAAATCAATTATTTTTTTCATATAAAAAAGGCTAATTTGATCCGTAAAGAGTTTCAAAGAACTCTCAAGTTTTAATTTACTCTCGCATAATGGGGATGAATGCTAATTCTTAAATCCTTGATCACTTTCACTTTTGTATCAGAATATTAAAGCAAGTGCCGCCAATATAGATTCGATTCTTAAGCCTGGCGTTTGTTTTCATTGCCTAAAACGACCCAAACAATGTATCTTATTACCACTAACGTATTTGAGCGGAACAGAAAAACGTTTTATTGTTCGACCGAGGCTGCTAAAACAGTGGCAGTTTTGTATGTCGTGAAAAAGCTCTCGAACTACGAAATCCGGATCAGGATCTGTCAGCGGAGTGCTCCATTTTATGTCCGGGATTCCTCGCGAATTTCTTATAAAGCGATGCACCAGCCCGTCGCCATGCATCAACACTTCAGTTCGCGCCTTATCCTTCACAAATCTGGATAGATTGAATGAAATAAGTTTATATATGTGATACCCAAATAAGTGATAAAATTCGAGATTATCTTTATTTCTTTGAAGTACCAAACACCTCGGCTATTTTTTCTTTCTCTTCTTTAAAATAACAAACAAGATGGAACCCGTCGAAATTTGACGTTAAATTTTTTTTATGTGTCCTCATCGCCATTCTTCTTTTCAATTTCGCATTTTCTGAAACGCATGCATTGTTTTAAGCTAATTAATTTTCATGTAAAATGGTTAAATATATTTTTCATTAACATTAGAAGATTCTGCAGATGAAACAGATTTTTAATACTTTCAACTGATAATTTCTTTGCAAGGTTTCCTCGCTCACTTTCCATAATCGGAATGGCTGTCTCTTTTCCGCAATTAGGGCTTCTTTTCTTCTTATAAAGTAACACATCCAATATATTCTTAAAAAATAATGAAATACAATTCCTACTGTATTCTAATTTAAACTTTATCTACCGACGGTACTTATAAGTACCATAAAAATTACTTATTTTAAAATTCTTTTAATACGTCAATTAGTTGTAATGTAATACTGTTCAGAATCAGTTACTGATTCATTACTTTATTTTAGTCCAAAAGCATTATTGGTTACACTAAACAAAAATATTTTTAAAAGGATGATTTATTTTGCCTTTGCATCTTTTCAGCTTTCTTGGCGCTGAGAGAGGGGGATGGGGATTTATCAATTCGAAAATATTTTTATATTTGTATTGTAAGAACAACATATTTGTAAATTTTATAATTCTATAAAATGCTAAGAAAACAAGTTAAAATAAAAGATTTGAGTGGGATAATTTTTGAGAAACAAAAACCGTAAAAACGTTAGAATTTGAAATTAGGTAACTAACTCCTTTACATAAGTCATTAAGCTTATACACTTATATCAAATACAGGTGTTTGTGGTTGGCAGGTAAAAAATTATTCAATACTGCTATTTATATATTAGAATTATATAAAAGGTTTGTCCAAACTGTTGCTTATTGTTGAAAATGTCAGTGTAAAATAAAATCTAAAATGTATTCTAACAATTCATACAATCAATTTACGGAAGGGAGAGTGGGTTCAATTAAAAGATTTACAGAAGACTTATACGAAAATCCTTATTAGAAAAGGTTTTGAAAAGATTTATTTGAAAAGCCTTATTAGAAAACGTTTT